>CM042840.1:70785149-71985149 GCA_023653725.1 Bungarus multicinctus
AATTGCAGGCATTTGCAGATGATCTGGTTTTTATTCTAGAAGAACCATTAGAAACAGGACCTAAATTAATAGAAAAAAATAGAAGAATATGGGGACGTCACAGGATTGAAAATAAATAAGGAGAAAACTAAGATACTAGTGAAGGATATTACTGAGAAGCAAAAAAAAAAGATGGATAGACTAGATATCCAGATGATAAAGAAAGTGAAATATTTGGGGATCCAATTAACAGCAAGATGTGGGACAAAGATAATTATTAATAGATTAAAACAACAGATTAAGACAGACCTGGAAAAATGGGGAAATTTTACAACTATCACTGATAGGAAGAATAGCGATGATTAAAATGAATATATTACCAAGAATATTATACTTATTCCAAACAATTCCAATAAAATTGGGAAAATATTTTGATGATTTAAATAAGATAATATTGAAATACATATGGCAAGGGAAGAAAGCAAGGATTAAACTTAAACTGTTACAGTTTAAGGAACAATTGGGACTTTTGTTATCAAGCCATGGTATTGATGTGGATGAAAGAATGGGTTGTATTAAGAAACACATGTTTTTAACATTGGAGGGACATAATCTACAATTGGGTTGGTACGCTTTTTATGGTATAAGAAAAATAAGATACAAAGTTACTTTCAAAGACATTATGTTAGAGATGCTTTATTGTCAGTATGGGAGAAAATAAGGGAACAACATTATATGAAAATACCAATCTGGTTATCAATAATGGAGGCGTTTATTCAAATGTTTTTAAAATGGGACATATTGATAGATATAATGACGTTTTAAATGAAAGGGGTGAATTCAAAACAAAGCAAGAATTCAATGAATAAGGGATTGATATGAATTGGTACTCATATATACAAATATATTCTAGATATGAAAAAGATGTTAAAACAGATGGATTTTATAATGAATTGACTGAACTAGATAAATTTTTAATAGTAACGGAAGAAATGAGCAGAAATGAGTAGATTAACATTAGCAATTAGAAAACAAGAAGAAATGAAATATTATATGATTTGGGATTTATTTTATAAATGGTTGGAAAATAAAGTAAGAAATTAAATAATATTGTTATAATGATATATAATGCTGAATAGGCTTTAATATGAATGTAAACTTAGTAAGAAATGTATACAAATATTAATACGTGCACAAGATATATGTACCCAGTCGACACGCTGTACAACTGAAAGATGGTTTTATTTTTTGCTTTTGTAATAATAATAATAAAAGATCCAGATGGATCTTGCCAGACTTGACTACTGGGCCCTATCTAACAAAATGAAATTCAACGTAGGGAAAAGTAAAATCTCACATTTAGGCAGGAAAAACCAAAAGTACATATATAGACTGGGTGAAACCAGGCTTAATAGCAATAATTATGAGAGGGATCTTGGAGTCTTAGTGGACAACCAGTTAAATATGAGCCAGCAGTGTATGGTGGCAGCCAAAAAAGCCAATGTAATCCTAAATTGCATTAACAGAGGGATACAATCAGGATCAAGTGCATTACTAATACCACTCTATAAAGCCTTAGTAAGACCACACCTAGAATATTACATCCAATTTTGGTCACCACACTATAAAAAAGATGTTGAGACTCTGGAAAAAGTGCAGAGAAGAGCAACCAAGATGATTAGGGGCTACTGGAGGCTAAAACACATGAAGAACAGTTACAGGAAATGGCCTTGGCTAGTCTAGTGAAGAGAAGGACCAGGGGAGACATGATAGCAGTCTTGTAATATTTGAGAGGCTGCCACAGAGAGGAAGGAGTCACGTTATTTTCCAAGGCATCTGAAGGCCAGATATGGATGGAAGGCAACAATGGATGGAAATTGATCAAGGAGAAATTCAATCTAGAAATAAGGAGAAATTTTCTGATAATGAGAAGAATCAACCAATGGAACAGCTTGCCTTTGGAAGTTGTGGGAGCTTCATCACTGGAGGTTTTCAAGAAGAGACTGGACTGCCATTTGTGGGGTATTAGAATAGAATAGAATACTTTATTGGCCAAGTGTGATTGGACACACAAGGAATTTGTCTTGGTGTAAATACTCTCAGTATACATAAAGAAGGAACATTCGTTAAGAATCAAGAATCATAATGTACAACACTTAATGATAGTCATAGGATACAATCAACATCAAATCATACTAGGAAACAGAGGATACAAGCAACAAAGTTACAGTCACAAGTGGGAGGGGATGGGTGATAAGGAGTGATGAGAAGATTAACAGTAATAGTAGTGTACACTTTGTAAATAGTTGAACAGTGTTGAGGGAATTATTTGTTTAGCAGAGTGATGGCTTTCAGGGAAAAACTGTTCTTGTGTCTAGTTGTTCTGGTGTGCAGTGCTCTATAGCGTCATTTTGAGGGAAGGAGTTGAAATAGTTTATGTCCAGGATGTGAGGGGTCTTTAAATATTTTCACAGCCCTCTTTTTGACTCGTGCAGTATACAGGTCTTTGATTGAAGGCAGGTGGGTAGTAATTGTTTTTTCTGCAGTCCTAATTATCCTTGGAAGTCTGTGTCTGTCCTGTTGGGTTGCAGAACCAAACCAGACAGTTATAGAGGTGCAGATGACAGACTCAATAATTCCTCTGTAGAATTGGATCAGCAGCTCCATGGGCACATTGAGCTTTCTGAGTTGGCGCAGAAAGAACATTCTTTGTTATGCTTATATAGGCAAGATACCAGGATATAAACTGACAGAAAACAGCACTCCTTACTAGCACTAATGATGTTACCTAGTTAAGGATAATGAAGCATCTGCAAGAAAAAAGTAAGTTCAAAGAGCACCAAGGACCCCTCATTTCAATCCTGAGCTACAAATATTCTCCTTTATTGGTACAAAGCTCAAGGTTTTTGTTCTGCAAATTTTATTATTTATTCTGCTTGGTGCTTTATGAATGAGGTGAGGGCATTTCAAGATGGCGACCAAGCGCTTTCGGTGGAGGCTCCTCCAGCCTGGATGGTCTTTGGTGTGAGTTCCCATTTTCCCTGGGTCCCCCCACTGATGGCAGAGGTGGGGGAGAACCAGGGGAGACTGGCAAGTTCCAGCAGGAGCTGATTGGAGGACTGTCGAGGCCATAGGGCCGGCAGGAATGACGGCCGTGGCGGCGACATTGGCGCAGCCGCCACGGCAATTTCGGGCCACGACGGGGACGGCGGCTATGGATGGAGCCGTCGCTCCCCCTGGGTCCCCCCCTCACCAGTGGCAGAGTTGGGGGCCCGGGGGAGGTCGGGAGGCCTGCCTGGGGCCAGCTGGAGGGGCAACGAGGGCGGCGGCCGCGGCAGTGTTGGTTGGCCACGATGGTATCGGGCGGCAGCAGCAGTGTCGATGGACGAGGAGGATTTCTTCGTTCCCCCTGAGTCCCCCCACCGGTGGCAGAGATGGGGGAGATCCAGGGGAGCTTGGGGTGCCTCGCCTGGAGCCGGCTGGAGGGGCTGTTGGGGCTGCTGGGCCGATGACAGCGATATTGGACGGCCGCGGTAGCATCGGGCGGTGGCGGTGACGACAGCCATGGATGGTCCCTTCGTTCCCCCTGGGTCCCCCCACCGGTGGCAGAGATGGGGGAGGACTGGGGGAGACCAGCGAATTTCGCCTGGAGCCGGTTGGAGGGGCTGTCAGGACTGCAGGGCCGGCAAAAGCGGCGACTGCATCTATGCTGGGTGGCCACGGCAGGATCGGGCGGCAGCGGTGATGACGGCTGCGGACTCTTTGTTCCCCTTGATTCCCCCCACCGGTGGCAGTGGTGGGGGAGGACTGGGGGAGGCCGGCAAGTCTTGTCTGGAGCCGGCTGGACCCGACATCGAACATCTGAGGCAGGACCAGTTGGCCCGCTGAAGTATTCACGAGCCGAACTCTATGCCCTAGAGAGGGTGCCCCTCTGGCCAATGGGACTGTCGAAAGTCCACCTTGAGGACAGGTCTTGGGATCCAGAGAGGTGGCATGGCCATTCTATGAAACGCTTGGGGAGGGGGAGGAGGAGGGGTACTCAATTGGTTTCTTTTATTTTTCAATTTTTAATGGGGTTAGGGAGGGATGCTACGAGTCTGGGGAGGGAGGTGGGGAGGAGGGTGAGGGATAGATTTTTAGTGGGATTAGTGGGTTGGGGGTTTGGGGTCAGCCAAGCCGGTGAGCACTCCTGGGGGGACCCAGGGGACCGGGGGTTGGAGAGGCGACCAGGGTCAGAACGACTGAGGGTAGACCTTATTGGCACCGTAAGTGGGAGGGGCACATATGATGGGGATAGAGGGCCATATCAGGTTAGGGGATCGCTTGCCCACTATCTCCAAGCGGTAATGTGCTCTGACCCTCTCGACCCGTCTTGCAGGCCTGGTTGTGCAGAGTCTCAGGCCCTGAGCACTCGGCTGATGTTGTGCAATGCCAGGTCTGTTATAAATAAGGCCCCCCCTGATTTTTGATCTGATTCAGGATGAGGGCGTGGACCTGGCAGGGGTCACCAAAACCTGGTTGAGCGCAGAGGGGGTCTCCTCTGGTAACGATGTGCCCACCAGGTTTCCAGGCATTTCATCGGCCAAGGGCTCAGGGTAGGGGTGGTGGTGTGGCGGTAATTATTAGGGAAGATCTCTATCCTAGGGAGGCCACTGTACCTCAGATGGCTGGCTGTGAGTCCCTCTTTGTGAAGTGGGGTCAGGATGGGCAGATGGATCTCTTGATAACGTACCTGGCTCCCTGCTACGTATCATCGGCTCTGCCCAGGTTCCTCGGGGTAATAGCCGAGCTGGCAGTGGAGACACCCAGACTGTTAGTTATGGGTGACTTCAACCTGCCTTCACTCGGTGAATCCTCTGGGATTCTTGGCCTCCATGACAGCCTTGGACCTGACCCAATTAGTTTCTGGACCCACTCACACGAGAGGACACATGCTGGACCTGATTTTCGTCTCTAGACAGTGGTTGAATGATCGGCTAGGGGATATAGCTGTTAAACCTTTATCATGGTTTGATCATTCTCTTCTTAGACTAGACTTCTGTACCGTCAATCCGCACCACAGGGAGGCGGAGCCAAGGAGATGGTTCCGCCCCAGGTGCCTGATGGATCCTGAACGGTTCCAGACAGAGCTTGGGCCATTACCTGAAACTCTGGCTCATAACTCACCACAGACTTGGTAGCCACCTGGGATAGGCTGGCTGCCGAGGCTCTGGACCAAGTTGTGCCTCTGCGACCTCTGACCCGGCAAAGATCTCACTCGGCTCCGTGGTTTATGGAGGAGCTGAGGAAGATGAAATGCTGGAAAAGACATCTGGAGGGCGTCTGGAGGGCTGGTCGTGCCGAGTCCGACCGAACATAGGTTAGGTCCTATATTAGGGCCTACCTAGTGGTGATAGAGATGGTGAAGCATTCTCACTTCTCCGCCCTTATTGCATCAGCAGAAAATCGACCCATCACCCTGTTTAGAGTAACCCACTCCCTGCTTGGGCCGGGAGCGCGGGAGGATCTCTGGCAGGGAAGGATAGAGGAGTTTTCTCGAATTTTGCACGATAAAAATGCTCAGATTCGGGCCGGGTTGGACTCTGGTTGGGAGGTTCTGTGGGAGGTGACCGCGGCGAGTCTTGAGACGGTTATCTGGGATGAGTTCGACCCTGTGACCGCCGAGGGTATAGACAGGTTGCTGGGGCAGCTGAATGCCACCACATGTTTATTGGACCCTTGCCCCTCCTGGCTGGTTTCTACCTCCAGAGAGGTAACGCGGAGTTGGCTCCAGGGAATTGTTAACACCTCTTTGATGGAGGGCTCGCTGCCCACTGCCTTGAAAACAGCAGTGGTGCGACCCCTCCTTAAGAAGCCCTCCCTGGACCCAACTCTTTTGAACAACTATCATCCTGTCTCCAACCTTCCCTTCGTGGCGAAAGTTGTTGAGAGTGTGGTGGCAGGTCAGCTTCCCCAGTACCTGGATGAAGATACGTACCTGGATCCATTCCAATCAGGCTTCAGGCCCGGACATAGTACTGAAACGGCATTGGTCGTGTTGGTTGATGATCTCTGGAGGACCCATGACAGGGGTTATTCCCCTGTCCTGGTCCTATTAGACCTATCAGCGGCTTTTGATACTATCAACCATAGTATCCTATTGCGACGGTTGGCGGGGTTGGGGGTTGGGGGCACCGTGTTGCGGTGGTTCCCCTCCTTCCTCTCCGACCGTCTGCAATTTGTGTTGGCGGGGGGAGAAAGAATCTAGGCCCCTCGATTGTGGGGTGCCTCAGGGGTTGGTCCTCTCTCCTCTCTTGTTCAACATTTATGTGAAGCCGCTGAGGGAGATCATCCGTGGCTTTGGGGTGAAGTGTCATCTGTACACTGATGATACTCAGCTGTACATCTCCACCCCAAGCCACCCCAACAGTGCCATAGAAGTCATGTCCCGTTGTCTGGAGGCCATGCGGAACTGGATGGGCGGGAACAGGCTCCGACTCAACCCTTCCAAGACTGAATGGCTGTGGTTTCCGGCGTCCCGATATAGCCAGGTAGTTCCTTCACTAGCTATTGGGGGTGAGATTTTTCCCCCTTCAGAGAGGGCTCGCAATCTGGGTGTCCTCCTGGATGTACGGCTGTCCTTGGAAGATCACATTACGGCCGTCTCCAGGGGGGCATTTTATCAGGTTCGCCTGATCCGCCAGATGCGGCCCTTTCTGGATCGGGATGCCTTACGCATGGTCATTCATGCCCCGGTCACCTCCCAACTGGACTACTGTAACACCCTCTACATGGGGCTCCTGAATGGGAGCATCCGGAGTCTTCAACTGGTGCAGAATGCGGCCGCGCGGGTGGTTATGGGGGTGTCAAGGTTCTCTCATGTGACGCCCCTCCTGCGTGAGCTGCATTGGTTGCCAGTGGCCTCTCGGGTGCGCTTTAAGATTTTAGTGTTAACTTTTAAAGCGCTCCATGGCATCGGACCAGGATATTTACAAGACCGCATTCTGCCATTTTCCTCTCACCATCCAGTGCGCTCCCACAGAGAGGGTCTCTTGCGGGTCCCGTCGGCATCTATATGCCGGCTGGTGACCCCGAGGAATAGGGCTTTCTCTGTGGGGGCATCTGGAATGGGTTGCCTCCAGAGTTACGTACAGCCACGGACCTGGGGACCTTCAGGCGTGCCTTGAAAACCTGGCTTTTTGACCAGGCCGGCTTGGGCTGATTTTAGATTTGGGTATTTTAATTTTTATATCAAATTTTAGGGTTTAAGGGAGGGGTTTTAATTGTTTTCAGCCAGGGTCTTTAATTTAATCTAGTTTTAACTTTTATATATTTAGTGTTTTAATTGTATGGCTGTGCACCGCTCCGAGTCCTTCGGGAGAGGAGCGATATATAAATTATTATTATTATTATTATTACTATTATTATTACTATTATTATTACTATTATTATTTAAAAGAACACATAATGGAATAAAACAATACTTCAGATTATGTTCTTTATAAAAGAAAAACTAAGCAGATCCTTTAGCCCAGTCCTTGTTATTTTAGGGATTTATTAAGATGAAAAAATGTCTCCCTTTCATTACCTTCTGTCCTTCCAAGGCCAATGGTTTCCTAATATTCAAAAAGTATTTCAGATTGTTCCATACTGAAAACAGGGGTGGGATTCAAATTTCTTAACAGGTTCTGTGGGTGTGGCCTAATTTGTGGGTGTAGCTTGGTGGTCATGTGACTGGCTGGGCATGGCTTGCTGACTTGGTGTGGCTTGGTGGTCATGTGACTGGCTGGGTATGGCTTGTAGGTAAATATTATAAATATTTATGTAAATATTGATTTTTTTATAAAAAAGAGCAACTTTTACAATCAGGAAAAGCAGGCAGGCAGATTGAGTTGCTCACAGAATTACAGATACATTCAGAGATCTATCTTTCTGCTACCTGTGTCTGTCACATAATATTTGTTTGCTAGCAAACTCATAAAATTTGCTAGCAAGCAAACTCACAAAATTAATTCACAACACACTATGTATATAAATATTGGGGTTTTTAATAAAAAACAGCAGCTTTTACCCAAAATCAAGCAGAGCAGGCAGGCAGATTGAGTTGCTCACAGAATCGCAGATTCACTTAGAGATCTGTGTTTCTGCCATCTACTACCTGAGTCTGCACTGAATAATAGAAGCTTCAGGCTCAGCTTTGCTTTTAGATTAGCTAGAAAGCAAGAAATCCGACAATTTCCTGCTTTCTAGTTAATCTAAATCTCCAGGCACAGCAAAACAGCTAAGGGGGAAAAAAGAAAAAATAGCAACTTAGCAGGCAAGTTTGATGGTGCCCATGCCAAGTAAAGAGTGAGTGGGTGGGATGGGGTGGGGCAGGGCCAGCCAGTGGCACGATTTACTGGTTCTCCGGCAGGTAGAATCTCACCATTGGTGAGAGTGCATTTTGCGCGTACATGTACACCATTTGCAAAAAACCATCACCTGTGCCGCTAGGACAGCTGACACTGCGGGTGCGCAGTGTTTGAAAATCCTCTTCTTTCCTGCTTTTTCAACCTCAGCTGTGCCATGCAAAACAGCTGAGGTTGAAAAAGCAGGAAATAAAGGACAGCCAAGAGCCTGGGCAGGCGGCTCGGCCAAACAGAGCAGCAGACACCGAACCAGTGCTACTGGTTCTATAGAACCAGGCTGAGTAGCATCCCACCCCTGGCTGAAAAGTAATTAGTGTAATGGTAGTTAGAGATATTTCCTAACATCATTCCTAATCAAACCTAGAAAGATTCTAGCCAAGCCTTCTCTTTTCTCATCTTAGTTTTCTATGATGCAGGGATTCTTTGTGTTTGTTTTAAACATAATGAAATGCATAGTTTTTTATTTAAGTTCCTCATTAAGTGCCTAAATTTGCTCCTGGTTTTCCTAGGAGATGAGCATACTGACTTTCTTGTTTACTTCTTTCTTAGAGCCCCAAGCTTTGGTAAAAGAATCTGGGAGAGAAGCAGAGAAACATAAATATGACAAAGTTATGATTAAGTTTAGTATTTTTGTGACCTATGTTCAAAGACAACTCATTCAATATCCACAATCAGTTGCAATTGTGGATCTTTTCCTGAATAGTACTGCTTTGGAATAGTACTGTTCCAGAACCATGTAAAACTTGAGTCAAAAAGAACCCACCAACATATTGAATGCATCCAGAAAGACCTATTTGTGCAAAATCTATTGGTCTAGCCATCTGGTGAAAACCCAGAAGGATACAATCAAGATCAAGTATGGTACTAATACCACTCTACAAAGCCTTAGTAAGACCATACCTAGAATATTACATCCAGTTTTGGTCATCACACTATAAAAAATATGCTTTTAGATTGAGACTCTCTTTTTTGTTGAGACTTTGGAAAAAGTGCAGAGAAGAGCAACCAAGATGATTAGGGGACTACTGGAGGCTAAAACATATGAAGAACAGTTACAGGAAATGGCCTTGGCTAGTCTAGTGAAGAGAAGAACCAGGGGAGACATAATAGCAGTCTTCTAATATTTGAGGGGCTAATATTTGAGGGGCTGCCACAGAAAGGAAGGGATCCAGCTATTTTCTAAAGCATCTGTAGGCCAGACAAGGAATAATGGATGGAAACTGAACAAGGAGAGATTCAACCTGGAAATAAGGAGAAATTTTCTGACTGTGAGAAAAATCAATCAATGGAACAGCTTGCCTTCAGAAGTTGTGGGAGCTTCATCACCTGAGACTTTCAAGAAGAGATTAGACTTCCATTTGTCAGAAATGGTGTAGGGACTCCTGCTTGGGTGGGGGGGTTAGTCTAGATGACCTACAAGATCCTTCCCAACTATGTTAATCTGTAATCTGTAAACTTTTTAGAAATGCAGATTTGGTGATCCCTTCAAGACAGGATATTCTGAAACAAAGGCAGAACGGTAGGATTAGAAGGAGCCCAGATCAGTTCAAACTTCAACCAAACTTAGCTCAGACGGCACCTAGGATTTGCATTTCCTCTTTTGCCTATAGAGCAACCTATGACCCCTACATAACCCCTACATGACCCCATAGGAATCTGAACAGCCAATAGAATACATGTTCTTGCACAGGAACAGGAAGCTCGAGTGCATAGCCCAAAGAAGGTATAACCCACCCCTCACACTCTCAACTCCATTGTCCACAAATCCATGTGGTACTCCTTCATCAATAAACCAACTTTCCAATCAGCCTCCATGTTTCCAGTGTCTGCACCATGGCAAGGGGGGGTGTTTTTGCCCTCCCTGGGCTCTGAAGGCTTTCCTTGAGCCTTTGTGAGGGCAGAAATGGCCTCCCTGGTTTCTGGAGGTTCTCTCGAAGCCAGTAAGAGGACCATTTCTGGCCTTCCCAAACTTCCAGGAGGCCTGTTTTTTGCTCTCCCCGAGTTTGCATGTGCGCCCTGCACTTACCTGCATCCAAAACAGGCTGCATGGTGACTCCTGGAAGGGGAGGAGAAGGGTGGGCGGGGCCAGCCAGGAGTGGGATTTGGGGGTTCTCCGAACTGCACAGAATCTTAGCTAGGGGCTCTCCCGAACTCCTGCAAATGCCCCAGCAGCCCACCCCTGTATGTATGTGAACATAGAATGTAGTGAATATGAATGAAAACATAGTCCACATGTAATAACTTAAATTGTAGATTATAAATGGTGCAAAGAATGTTTATTCATGTCAGATTATAGTTAGTACATAAGTCTAACAAGGTAAAAATGAGACAGCTATATTATGCAGCCAGAGCAAAAAATCAACTTCACAGGAAGACTAAAACTATTTTTATTAAGATTGATTGTTGTAGCAAAATCTTGCATGTCTGATTGCACTTTACTTCCTGCCATTTTTATACTCATATGCATTAGAGAAATGTCTATCAGAGCAACTTCCACATCCCTTCATCATGTTTTGTACTTAAACATATTTTTTCTCCATTGGTAACAATTGGAGAAATTGTTACCAATTCTCCAACTGGTAACAGATTTTGCCTAACTCCATCAAATGTTTTTGCCTTCTAAAAAGTCCTCTAAGTCATCAAAGCAAGGATCATGCCCAATCCAAAAATATCTGCTAATTACATACCAGTCCTTTAGGATATATATCTGGAGTAGTGGTGGGATTCAAGTATTTTTACTACCAAGTCTGTGGGCGTGGCTTGGTGGGCATGGAAGGGAAGGATACTGTAAAATCTCCAGTCAGAGATAGTATTTGCCGGTTCTCTGAACTACTCAAAATTTCCACTACCAGTTCTCCAGAACTGGTCAGAACCTGCTGAATACCACCTCTACTTTCTAGTATAACTTCTTTATTTCCTCCCTGTATTTTAAAATCATTGTTTTTGGGGAAGGGGATGTTTCTGTTGGAAAGAGAGGAAAACATGGAGTGATTTTGTGTGTAATCGTGCACACATACATATACACGTGGTAATGGATGATAGATAAAAAGGCCTATATATGTTTATGAGGGAATAATTTTATAAAAGGGATATTTTATTTTAATCAGTAGTTTGTCATTTAGATTAATTAACTATTTTGTTTTGTCTGTTTGCAAAGAGTAGCATCTGATACATATTGATATACATAGCCGATACATTTACATATACACACAACTGTATACATACCTTTACCACTATGTCATCACACATACATATTTAGGGTAAAAGATTCTCCAGGAATTGGGAATCCTAAATTGACAAGCTGGAGATAATGGACATTGCACAGGATTTTGATCCATGTTTATACACACACACACACACACACACATATATAATTATTTCTTTGGGGAATGGACTATCTCCCAATTCAGTATCATCCTCTCTTTTGAATAAATCCTGTATATTGCTAAAGAGATTTGCAGGGTACTGGAAAAATACTATGATCTTTTTGATCAACTGAATTGGAGCATTTCAGGATTTGATTGTTTCCCACAATGGGATTCTCTCAATTAGATAATTCAAAGATTCTTCCCTTTAAGTTAATTGCATAATACTTTGATGGTTAGCATTTCTATGTACCGATTTCTATCATCACCTTTTCAGATAGTGATAGCAAATCTTTTGGGTTCAGCGTGTCAAAAATTTAAACAATACCTAATTTTTCTGCTGGCATGTCTTCTCCACTCTGAAAAATAGAAAAAAACATATTTATATATTCATTCTTTTTAAAAAAATACAGTCCAATCATGAGTGTTGCTATGTATTATATAAAGAAACATTAAATAATTACAAAAATAAAATATGAGCTAAACAACTTCATTTTTGGACTCTCTGGTGATCACGCAAGACTACAGCCCCTCGTGCAATTTCTGGAAACTCTGGAGGACACATGACAGCATACCCATTCTCACAAGGCATTTGCAGCCTTCAAAAATTATGTAAGAACAAGGTGTGCTTTAGAGAATAGTTATTGTTGGATGTTAGTGAATGCTGGTGTGTCACCCAAAACATGGTGTATTACCTTTGACATACATGTCCTAGGTTCGCAATCATTGAAGTCTTGTAGATGCCAACAACTTCTTGGGAGAAATTAGCTTTATCTGAAATAACAGAAGTAGTATATTTCCTTTTTAATTTAACCAGTGGAAGCATAATTAATAATAATGCTCTGAACAATGCAATACCTATTTATTTATTTCATATATACCTCCAAATCATACAGTTCCCAGTAGTTTACTGTTATCAAACTATAATATAACCAAGTTAATAACCAGAGCAAAATTAATCCAAAAAAAAAAAAAACCAATTGGTCAGCATTAACTCTTAAATATTTTGCTGAACAATTCTTTCCTGACAGCTTTGAAAGGCCCCTGAATTGGTGTCTGTCAGATGTATGGAGAAAGATGTATGGAGGAAGACTATCCCTCACACCCTGGCAATTATTTTTTTGATCTGCTGCCATCTGGACTGTGCTTTAGGTCAATAAAATCCCACACCACTAGATTAACAAATAGTTTATTTCCCTGGGCCATCCGAACTGCAAATACATATAAGTTACTACCATATTAAGATGTGAAAAGATGTGAAACTGCAATACTTCATTCAGATGTATAATAACATATTACAGTACAATCCATCTCTTATGTATTACACTTGGCAAAGCATCACAGTCAGTGTTGGATGTATATTTTGTGTATATTCATAGATATTGCACTCTCAAATTGCAAATGGAGACATGGGTACTCTATTTTTCTTATCTTTATTTTTAAGTGCTTTGATTTTATTGTATTGCAAACAGTTGCTGGGGTGCATCCACAGTTTCGTTGTACTTGTACAATGACAATAAAGTTCTTCTTCTTCTTCTTCTTCTTCTTCTTCTTCTTCTTCTTCTTCTTCTTCTTCTTCTTCTTCTTCTTCTTCTTCTTCTTCTTCTTCTTCTTCTTCTTCTTCTTCTTCTTCTTCTTCTTCTTCTTCTTCTTCTTCTTCCATAAAATAGTGACTGTTTCTGAGCCCCACAGATCTTACCCCTCATAGGTCAGAACTTTTAATAACCTTAAATGAGACGAGCCACCTGGATAATCAGTTCTCCTTGTAATAAATAGCAATGAAGCCACTCAGAACTGTAAAGATTAGAACTAATATTTTGAAGTGCATCCAGAAACCAAATGGAAGACTTTTCAGATCCCAATAGGGCAATTCTCAGGTGGCATAGTAGCTTTCACTCACTAGCATAAGGGCAACTGTTGTCCTGCTTTACAAAGTAGACCACAATATAGCTTTTGTTCATTACAATTTGGGAGGGGGCTTTTGGTTTAGGTGAATGTGAGATTACATCTAAATAAGCTACACAATACTCAGGATAATTGAGCCTTTAAAAAAGAAGTTTGCTGCTTTCTTCCTCCTCCTCTTCCTCCTTCTCTGTTTTCAACATATCTCAGAAATGCTGGCATCTAGACACCATTTATGAGTCAGATATTTCACTATTTCCCTGTTATCTGACTATGTGTATGTGCGCGAGTATCATAATTGAAAAATATTTGCTACCAGAGAAAAAGATTATCTTAAACATTTCCTTTTTCAATCATTATATAGAAAAAAAGAGAAGAATTCTTCTAAAAACACTTTGCCTAAATATCCAAGTTAAAAGTATCACTGAAAAGTCATCTGACTTAAATTTGAAACAAGAGAAACTGAAGATTTTGAAGAAAATTGAATTTTAAGTACCTTATCTATTTTTCCTCCTTCATGTCCTTTTCCTGCTTTTTCTACAGCAGATACTATTTTTTTTCCAAAAATAATATTAAATCAATTCATTTTATAGGTGATGAAAACTATAGATAGATGCAACATGGAGAATGGAATACCTAAATGATAAAAATTATGAGGACAATACTTGTAGGAAAGAGAATAGGAATGAAGACATAAGATTGCAATTCAAAATATTTGTTATCATGAAAGTAAAGAAGCTATGCAGCAATGGATGTCAAAGTTCTCAGGAACTTTGGAGTTAAATATGTGGCAATCTCTCTTCCACAGAAGAATGTTTGCCTAGAGGAATACCAGCAGCCTTTCACATATATTCCCTAGAGTGGAAGATAAACTGAGCTGCATCTACACTGATTACTGGGTTTGTAAATTGTAAGGGAAGAGCATTCCCTATCATCTGGATTAATTCTCTTTTGTATGGATATTGGCATGCAGCTTTGGCTCCAGAAGCAATGCCTGGAGATATGCTGTCAGGTATCCAAGTAAATTATTTTTTTCTTTTAAATTTATATTTTTGCATAAAGTACTTATTTTTATTAGTTGAAGCATTCTATAGAAGACAAAATTAGTGTTAAAAGATCTGTATAATTCCCATCTGACACTTAAATCAGAATTTCCTTGCGACACATATTGCCTATGACAATTTGATCAAGAATGAAAAACATTATCCTGTTGTTGCCAGACATCTGTATTTGTTTCTTTGCTGTAAAGTATTTGGGAAATGAGTAAAAATGAGCAGAATATGACAAATCCAGGCCCACATACAAGTCAAGTTAAATTCCAGAAAAGTTGTCTGGCAGCCTTAGAGCAGCTATTGCTACATGAGTGAGAGGGAATAAGCTTATGGACTGAAGTTAGAATTGTGAAGCTTTTTTTTTTACAATTTGTTTTTTAACTGATAGTTACAACCATTCTAAACTCAAACAAACATATTTTCAGAGGTTGTAAAAAAATAACAACCTTATGTCTTGTTTACAATTGTTTAGAACTGAGAGCAATAAAGGAACATACACTTCTATATCTGCCTTTAGTCTTCTACCTTTATAGACTTTTCTTGCTTATTTCTTCTTTTTTTCTGTACATTGCAATCAGTGGTAAGTAATTTGTAGCAGTTTCAGGTCTAGTCTAAACATTTCTTGGCTTGTTGACTTAATAAACTGCTGGGAAGATTAGAATCCAACAGGTTTCCAATTCTCTTGGTTAGACTCCCTCCCATCTAAACCCCATCACTATTCTTTGTTAGTCTTCTAACTAGTCTTTGGCGAGATTCTGATATATTGAGAAGCTAGTCTCAGAAAAGAATGGGTTTGGCAGAAGAGAATTTCCTACATTTGTTTTTTGTTTTCCTTATCTCTCGCTAAATTGAGAGGGGAAAATTGAAGAAGTCCATGACCTTTGGTGTAAAAAAGCTAATCTATGATCCCCCCTCTTCCTCCCTCCCTCCCTCCCTCCCTCCATCTATAATATAAGCTTTTATGCAGTTTATGAAAGAAACAATTTGTGGTCAATGTAATTATTTATTTATTTTTTATTTATTTGATTTGTCAGTCGCTTACAAGATAATAGGTGTAAGTATATACATAGTTATGAATACATGAAATGGGTACATATAAGAAAAATAAAAGAAACAATAGGACAAGGACAGTAGGCACGTTGGTGTGCTTACACATGCCTCCTACAGACCTCTTAGGAAAGGAGAGAGGTCAATAGTAGAATTATGCCATTGTCTGTTTATTTGCATGCTTCATATCTTGTATAATGTGGCTATCAAGGGTAAAGTTTATGTATTAATCATATATTAATAACTGTATAGTTTCAGAAATCTCACTAAATATTGTCCACATATTTCCAAATGTATTTTTAAAATAGTTTTTTTGAAACAACAAAAAAGATTGAGCACCATGCATCAGTTAAAAATGTATTTTAAATAGTTATCTTTTCTAAAACTAAGGTGTAAAATTACTGTAAAATCCTCTGGTTTGGGGCCTTTTACGTAGTTCTATATCTAAAATGGAAGATATTATGACACAAAAATTCAGTACTGTCTTTATGCTCATTAACGTAGTAAAGGATAACTAGGGTCTTCCTTATGTCTGAGTTAAAGCGTGCTGCCATTATAAAGTAGCAGGGGGGTCACGTAAAAAAACAAATAGGAAACAGCCTTAGCTACACAACATGCAAAACCTTGGAGAATCACAGTGGCAATAGTATTGTGGTGACCCAACTGTTAGCTGTGGAGAGAATAAGCATCATATTGATGATTGTCAATAGTTAGAAGGATATATCTGTGGAAATGCAGACTGTCAGTGTTTGTCCATGGATATGCTAATATCAGCAGAAGACGAAAATATATACACATTTGTGTATCTCAAAGGTGGAAAAGCTTCTAGATGTGGAATTAGTATTTGCTGTGGCATGCAGTGTTTTTGTGCCTGGGGCAACTCCAATTTTTGTTCCCTACCTGCAGGCTACAGGGATTCTAGGCAGTGATTTCAGATGATCTGGCAACAAGTTGTTCTTTACGTATCATTTAGTGGCAGGTCAGGGTTAAGGGGTGGATTTCAAATTTGGCAGAGATTGATTTTTATTTTGTTCTTAAGCCTTCTTGAAACAGGAGGGTTGACTAGCCTTTCTTAGGTATCCAGTTTTTAGGAAGTTGGGTGCTTTACCGTTAAGTGTCATACCCGCCATCAAAATCAGGAAATTGCATCTCCATTCCTCTTTCTAATGCAGATCATGATTAGAAATTCTGAAGATAAACTATCTACGAGTCAGAAGAAAGAATAAATGTGTGTTTGTGTCCCACTTATCCAAGATTTATTCATGTCAGACCTGTTTATTCGTACAAGTTAAAATTATTGTCCATCTTTCAATGTGACTTTTCAGACATAGACTGCAACTTAGCCCTGTTGACACCGTGTATAAGTTTGAAATTGAGATTATGATACAATAATCATGGACTGAATTTGATCTTAGAAGGACATTCATATGAAATTCTTTGAAATTTCTCCCACAAGTGTCAGCATGAAAATACTGCTGTGATGAGCAAAATGATACCATGTTTTTGGCATCTGGATATTTGTCCAGTGATATGCCACATAATAAAAAGAGCAATGAAGACAAAGTTTTTCTTCACTTGCATTGCCATTTATTGCTCTCCATTAATTTATTTCACCTTAGGATTTTTTTACACTGATTAAAAGTGAGAGGAGCATTACAGAATAAACAATAATTGGTTTTAATTGGGAATAGAGTTTGTAAGTCAACAAACCTACCCATCCACCCCCATAATTCCAGTCAACTCTGGCTTCTATTGATTGTTATTCACTTTCACTCATAGAGTTGAGATATAGTTTGCAACTAAGCCACATGAACAGTTATGATATATATTGTCACCTAAATATAATTTGGATATATTTTGTAGAATCAGAGTCGGGGAACATTTGTTCTTCCAGATATTGCTGAATGACAATTCCTGGCATCATTCCCATGATGTAAAAGACTTTCATCATGACATATACTAGGTTGTATGTGTGAATGAAATTATGAAAAGTTTTGATACTTAACTGGCCACTGCATTTGAATTTTCTGTCAGAGACATGGAGAAATCCAAGCCATTTCCTCCTTCCATGGGCATGGATAAAAAAACACAAGATGGTGGGTGGTGACCACACAATTGAAATCTATAATGCATGTAAACAAATGTCAGACTATCATTGTGCAGTTGTTTCTATAATCTTGACTTCTTTGACTTCCTCATGCATGTCTAGATCTGCTTTCTTTTAAGGCTATGAGTCATAATAAAAATTAAACAAGACTATATGAAAATAAAACATAGTATCTTTGCAAAAAAAGAGCAAGATATAATTTACATGATTTTAAGTTTAAAAAATAATCAAGTGTTTAAATCTGAAGCTTTCTTTAAACTTGCGATCAAGAAAAAGTGAATTTCTAGAACCCCATTAATGCTGATCCTTGTTCTATTCTTTAATATTATTAAAACATGCTAATTTCTGACCATCTAATTTTCTAGAATGCTATCTAATTAGTATATGCTGGTTAGGTTTTTTTCATTGGTAATCTGTGGGTAGAGACTTTGTATACAGTATATTTTTCTACTATATTGGTGGCTACTTTAAAAAAATAAATCTAAAATCTAAAATTTTTAATTTTATTGTGTATTTTTTCTTTGTATCTAACGGGTAGGGTTAGGGTATAGAATAGACTGGGCATATTTTGTCAATTATATTACTTCTATGACTAAACACAGAAATATGATTTCTGTGGCTGAACACCAACTTAAGGACAAGGCTTCATCAACCTAAAATTTATGATGTTTTGCAAAATCTGTCTCTAGAATTTAATCAATCAGTTATTAATGTTTTTAGTAGCCAGCCAGCTAGATTATGTGCCATCAAGTCATATGTGACTCCACATGACCATATACATTGATTTTCTCAATGATGATCTATCTATAACTTGGTCTTTCAGGTCTTTAAACTATGCTCTCACCACCACTCTAACTAAGTCCATCCATCTTACTACTAGCCATCCTCTTTTCTTCCGTTCTATCTTTCATAGCATTAGAGCAATTTCCCAAAAGCAGAATTTTTCTATAATGGATCTGAAATAGGATAATTGGAGCCTGGTGAGAACTCTGGATTGCTTTATTCAATGATCCATCAGTTTGTTTTTTGGCTGCCCATGATATGCTGAGGAATCTCCTCTAACACAAAAGTTCAAAGGATCAATATTCTTCCTATCCTGCTTCTTCAGAGTCCAACTTTCACTTTAATAAAATGCTAGTGTAGCTATAGACTGATTGTTGAGAATCTCTGTATAGGATTAGAGGAACTGTTTTCCTGGGAACAGTAATGTCTAATAATTAAATAAAATAAAATGAAGGAAGATGATTAATCTTCCAGAGAAAAATATATATTCATAATGGAGAGCATTAAAGAAGCAGGAAATAGCTAGCCCCAAAGTATGAAATACATCCTGCTCTACTAGCAGACTTTTATATGAAGCATATACTGAAAAATAAAGTCCTGATCTAATGTTAAAAGATATTAAAGATTATAAATTATTCCACAAGGAGCAACTTGAGGACTGCTCCTTGCAGGAAGTAACTTATGACATTAGATCTCAAAGGATGGATGGCCTCTATTTTCCCAGAACAGCTTGGGAACACATCATCTGTTCACATTTCTTTGCTGCAAAAGCTGCAGAAAATATCTCTGAATATAGCAAAACATACATTACTTCTTTCAAATTCTTAACCAGGATTGGGTTAAATAAGGAAACCAGGAAAATATTTGGAGCTTCTCTGAGAAAAGAAACACATCACCACTGAAATTACAATCGTTCACTTGATTTCTTTCCAAAAAGAGAAAATACACATTTTTCCTCTTCATTTCTTTGATGAATGACCATCTTTTTTTCTCCTTATGTTTTGATTGTACATTTCCTGGGAAATGATTTTCTTGGATATGCAATTACTCTGGGTAAGGAAATGAAGAGAAACTGAACAAATTATTTATTTAAAGAACAGTTTATGGGGTTGAAAAGTTTTGAAACTTGTGTTTATCCCAGACAAAATAATGTGCATGTGATTCAAAGAAACCAAAATACTACTTTTACAGGAAGTTTCAAAGTGACTCCTATTAGCATTTTGATGCTGATAAATTGTACCTTTCCCTGAGCCTTGTTACAAAATTTGGAGAAAAGATCAACAATGCCATATACATTGGGGAGGGGGGGGGTTGTTTGGGATTCCCAGAGAAATACCTAAATTGTTTCACTGCAGGCTCAAAATTAATATTCAAGAGTTCAATGGACCTTTCAAGACTCCCTGGAAATATTTAATCAATTAACTAGAACAGAGGTGTCAAACTCAAGGCCGATGGGCCGGATGTAGCCCATGGGACTGTTCTGGTCTATCCAATGCAAAGAAGAAAGATCGGCCCAGTCTACCCAGTGTGAAGAAAGATCAGGCCAGCATAATTTCTGCCCAGTCTACCCAGAGCGAAGAGGAAACATGCCAGCAATTTGGGGAATGGCATCAAGCTGGCCATGTCCATTTAGTTGGCCATGCCCACTTGGCCCCCCAAGATCAACCACAGTCCCGATGCGGCCCTCAATGAAATTGAATTTGACATCCCTGAAATAGAACAATGCAGTGACTAACAGAGCTGGCACAGGCCATTATACCATCTGAGGAAAAGTTGAAATGGTATGAACTCCATTTCAAGCAGAGAGGTCAATCTGACACACACATTACTTGCATTTTACATCCTTCATTATTCATTTTGGCAAAATAGATTTGGAGATGCAGATTAGTGCTGCTTTCCTAGAACGGCCTAATCATTTTGCCTTCTAATCCAATGATCTCTACTGAATCATAATTATAATCATAATAATCACAAATGAAGGATAAATCCTCCACTAGTAGCATAAGATTTACAGAAGAATCCTATGAATTTCTACAAAAATAATTCACTGACACATTCCTCCTTCTGCTCTTCTTCCTCTCATAAACTTATTATAGAACTAAGACTAGTTTCATATGCTAGGAACTGCAAACAAAACAAAACTTCCAGAGCAGAAAAACTTTATCATTGGCCTTATATCCTAGTATTAAGGAGAAATGTAATATGGTAAATATATCATAAAAAGACTACATTTTATCATATTTCCTGCTTCCTCATGAGTCAGAATTGTGACTTAAACTCACATTAATGCAGACAAGTTTCTTTAACTATTTTTTGCCATTTATAAAATAATTGCCTGCTTTAGTGCATTCATTATTTTACCACTGGAAATATTACTGTCAAAAGTCCAAAGCTATTTTGCTGACATTTCATTGTTCTATATATCAGGAAATGTTGGCCTTCCAGGGTAAAAGTATGGCAAGGGGAACTACACTTATTTTATTGTAAGACAACATTAACAAAATCTTGCAAGTCTGAAACTTCGTATCGCCATTTTTAATTACTAGACCAATTAGGGTGGTTCTTCCCAAGTTTTCTTCTTAGAACATTAAATGGTTGTGAACTTCTGCCTCTCTTGTCAGATGATCTCCTAAGCAGCTTCTCCTCTCCTCTTCTCCTTTATCCATGTATTCCAAGGGCAAGATCTTAATTAATTCCAGGTTACCCATGCATTTCATTAGAGGAAACTTGTTGCTGTCCCAGCTTCCAGATGCGGAATAATGAAAACACTGCTGTGAAGATTAGCAGATGGGGATTAAGCTGGATTAATGGCTCCTCCCTGGATAAGAAACAAGTGCAATCAAGTCATCAATCCATTGAATGAGTGGGGCTACACATTTATTTTTCCTATGGCCATGTAAGAGCACAGAGAATCCAATTATGTTGTCCTGTTGCCAAATTCTATGTATATAGTTCGAAAGAATATTATCCTCTGAAAAATTTAGCGTTTATTGCATAATTATATTTATACTTCTTTCTCTCCAAACTTAGTAACTGCAGGACATTGTAGAAACTTGTTGTTAAAGAAACATTATCCTTATAACATCTTTAACCAATTTCTATCTTTGACAGTTCTTTTCTATACAAACAAAATGGAATCCAATATATTCTAAATGTTATTTTTGTGGTATAAATTATAATTTGATGTCCATACTTTGTGATACCCTTACTATAGATGTTAAAACATTCACTTATTGGAGTGTTTGTATATCAGATTGATTTGTTGATAACAAATATCCATAAAAATTAATAGTAGGGTTTTTAAAATTAATTTAAAGGACTTAATGTGTTATTCTGATATCCCAGCTGTCTCAGAAAGTGAAAATGCTGCTGGTATTAATAAAAAAAAATGTTGTCCTGTATGCAAATGTGAGTAGATAAATAGGTATCACATTGTTGGGAAGGTAATAGTGTTCCAGGCACTTCAGTGTATAATCATGCTGCCCATATGACCATGGAAATATCTTCAGACAATGCTTCTCCCTTAGCTAAGAAATAGAGACAAGCATTTTCCCCTAGAGTTGGACACAACCAGACAAGGGAAGACTTTACATTTACCTGCTGTGACCAGGGCCATCTTAACAGCATTTTGGGCCCCGGGCAAAGCAGTGTACTGGGGCCTCTACAGCAACTACTCACAGGAATAAAAATGTAAATAATTGATAAAATTAAATATATATTTATTTTATTGGCATTTCCAACAAAATCAGTGTTGACACAATTTTGTATAGCAACAAAACTAATCAACATGATAAACGTGAACAATACATGAGGCCTGAAAAACACAATAATAATATTCAGTAAGCCATATAGTTGCTGTATTTATTTGATACAAGGTGAATTGAAGGGTTAACATAAACAGATTAGTATGGGGCCCCTATGCTCATGGGGCCTACAGGCAAGTGTCCATCAGGCCCATGCATTAAGACAGCCCTGGCTGTGACATTGAGGAGACCTTTGTCTTTCAATGTCCATGTCACTGAATATTATTAAACGAGTACTCTGGAAAGTTTATCCAGTTTTCTAGAAAACCCTAACCCTAACCCAATATCACAGTAGGCTTTCTTGGGTATCCTTCCAATTATCCTTCCTGAAGGTTGAGGGAAGGAGTGGGATTCTCACAGTAGGACTGGTTGGAAAGGACCCAGAAGTATACAGAAGCAAAAAGGAAAACTGTTTTGCTTTGTTCTAAAAACTTATTCTGTTCAAGATACAGTATTGGAATTCACGCTGCCCATAAGAGCCTATAAAAAAGAGTTCATAATTCTTAGGAGGTGGGAATTAAATACCTAAATTACTGGTTGTGAAGGCTAGAGTGTTCCAAGCAATTCTTTTCCAGTTGGGAACAGCAGGAGAATTAATCACAGTCTGACAATGAGGGTCTTAAATTACTAGTTGTCCCTTTTCCTGACATTTTGCTGTATTTTAACAACCAACTACCAGTGTAAGTAATGACAAACTGTCAAAGAAGATAAAGAAATTGGCTGAAGTGTAAAAGGCCTGGTCCATAATAAAAGAAATGTAGATAATGGGCCCAGGAAACAACTAGTTGGATTTCTTTGCCTGAGTGCATCATAGTTCATTCTTCCCATCTTTTTCCACCCCCCAATTTTAACTTTATAAATTGCACCTTAACCAAATCTTTTGCAGTCAATTTCAATATTCATCTTGCTGTGTTCATTACATTCTCATCAGATGTCATGTTGATTGCTGACATGAATATAATTCCAGAATTCTGATAATTGAAATATTCATTTCCCTTCCTCTGGTCCTGGTATTTCTTTAGTGGAAGTAATTAGCCTATAAGACATATTAAGGCCTGATTTACATACCATTTCTCTTTTAGATCATGAATGTACATTTTTTAATATCATCAAAATGCTGTGCTTCACAGAAAAGCAATTCTATTATTGTAATAAAATGCATTGTTCAAGCTTTATGTAGATTGCAACTTTTAATTGGTCTAATTAGAACACACACACACAAATCTTGGCGTGTTTGGGTCTTTTCCCATGTAATATTGAGAGTATCTTGGCGACGTTTCAATGAGGTCCCATTTGCCATCTTCAGGCTGGTGCTTTTGGCTTAGTGCTTGTGCGAGCAAAGTGTGATCGGAGCTGCCGTCTCCCTATAAATACTAGTGGGGAGGTTGGATGTGTTGTCATTTCTTGATAGTTGATGGAGTTGATGTTTGCAGATTGGCTGGCTTTTTTGTAAGAACATGTGTGGCTGAGGTATTGGCTGTATGTCTATCAGCCTCCTGGGTTGTAATGACCTGGGTCATGGGCTGTGTGATGACCTTCTGAGTTCTATTGTTGTGACACCCTGGGTCTTGTGCTATAATCTCCTGGGTCATTGGCTGTGTTGTAATCTCCTGAGGTTTTGTGGTGTAACCTCAAAACCTCCTGAAGTTTTGTGGTATAATCTATGAAAACAAATATATATATGTATATATATTGTGGTATTCTTGGGGCTCTTTGAACCTGGTTCTTTTCCTGCAGACATTTC
Organism: Bungarus multicinctus; assembly: GCA_023653725.1. Lineage (NCBI taxonomy): Eukaryota > Metazoa > Chordata > Lepidosauria > Squamata > Elapidae > Bungarus > Bungarus multicinctus. The sequence goes on from CM042840.1 coordinate 70,809,319, forward strand.
TTAACTATGTAATATCATCAGTGTCCAGTTCTCAGTTCTTTTGTATAATTTGCATGATGTGTTCATAGAATGAACTGTAAGTTGACATGGATGAGACCTTCTCAGATGTAAGTTTGGTATATATGTATTAGGGTTACAGATTCTGGATTATAAATACTTCTCTAATAGCTAGATAACAGCAAAACAGCAGTGTAAAACAATAGCTATTTTCTACCTTCTAGTCATATTTTTGTAGTCTAAAGTGTACATGTTCAAAACAATTATAAACTTAATTTCCCAGAATGATGAAAATAGGATTCATACTGCTCCCAACCTCCAATCCAGTGGTGGGATTCAAATTTTTTTACTACCAGTTCTGTGGACGTGGCTAGGTGGACGTGGCTAGGTGGGCGTGGCCATGTGATTGGATGGGTGTGGGGTTTTTTTGCAGCACCACCCACCCTACCCCATTTTTTGTGCCTTCCTGGCCTCGGGATCTGAATAGTCAGCTCCCCTGTGGGTCAGGAAGGAAAAAAAATGGAGCATAGAAGGGGCATGCAGCAGCCCTTCATGCTTGCTTTTGAGGCCATTCTGTCCTCAGAGGAGCCTCTGGGGGGTGTTTTTGCTTCCAGAAGGCTCCCCCGGGTTTCAGGGGGGAAAACAGAGCCTAGAAGGGCATGCAACACCTCTCCATGCTCTGTTTTGGGGCCTTCCTGGCCTCAAAGGATCCTCTAGGGAGGCATTTTTACTCCCAGGAAGGTTCCCTGGGGCCCAGGAAGGCCTCCTGGGCAAAGCGAGGGGATCCCGGCTGTTCGTAGGAACAGCTGATTGTTGGGAAGTTAAAAAAAGAAATACCTTAAGTACGGTGAAGAGAAAAGAAATACCTTAAGGTGGGCAAGCATCGGGTGGACAGGCAGGCAGGGCAAGTGAGCGAGCGACAACCAGGTTGGGGGCATGGCCAGCCAGAAGTTACTACCGGTTCAGGGACCCATGTCAAATCCTTGCTACCGGTTCATGTGAACTGGTGCAAACCAGCTGAATACCACCACTGATGCTGGACAAATTTCCTTCCCACCAGACAGAAATCCAAGGTGTTCAAAACTTGCTGTGGCAACCACTCTCAAATACAATCCTTATATGAGTACATAAAACTGATTACAATATAAATGAGACAACAAAGAAAATATTACAAGCATTCTTCTGGGGATTGAAAAAGAGTCTTCACTGGTTCATCTCAGGGTCCTTTCTTTCATGTCTGCTGGGTGGCACTAGTTTTGGTTTGGTAAGGGTGGTCAGTTAGATTTGGGAAGTCTGCTCCATATTGTAGAGTGATCTGTGCAGGACTGAAATACATAAGAACAAGGTCCCATCTCCCCTTTTTGTGGGTAACTGTCCCCCCAAAAGGCATTGTTTGTAGGATAAGAAATGGAGGGGGTAGATAGCTTGCAGGCAGGGTTTGAAGAAAAAAGAACAAATGTCACCAGTATTGCAGTTACTAAACAGATAAACTGTTAACAATATGGGGATATCACAGATGAGAAAAGGGAGCTGGATTCACATGCTTCAGGAAAAAGATGGGCAGTAAAACCATTTAAACACATACAGTAAGGACCTTTATTTAGCCAATTTTGTGTCATCCTCAGCAAAGCCAATTTCTTGCATATCTCTCTTGTTCTTCATTTTTCCATTCTGGCTAGGACAGGCCTCTGCCTTTCATCCCAAGCCTTGAGTAAATCTCCCAGGGGATTCCTAATCGTCACCTTGATCTGCTGCTTCCCATCCTCCCTCCCAGATGTGGGGCTCATTTTGGCTCAGTCAGGTACAAAAAGGAAAAATAACTTCCATCTCATGGTTTTCGGTCAAAAAAGCATCCAGGGAGACTCTGGTTCTCTTTCAGAGTATAGGCACTCCCTTCTGGGGGAACTCAAACCATGGTTTTCAGGCACCTTTTTGGTCACCTGGACCTGCCGCCTTTCCCCCCTATGCAGTGAGTATCGGCACCTCCTTTCCTGCCCATGGTTTTCAGAACCCTTGTGGATCTGGGAAGACCTGCCACTCCCCTATGCAGTGAGTATTGGCACTTCTTGAACTAGGCTTTGCTTTTGGGCTTTCATAGGACAAAAAACAACAAAAATTTTCTTTCCCACCCTTCAATCACAGCCCACTTAGCTTTCCCTCTTATATATAGAAGGTCCCACACTCACAGCCCCCCTTGCTTTCCCTGTTCTGTTGCTTGGAGGAGCTAGCAACAGGCAGGGGTGCGGCTAGAGGCCAAACAGAAAATGAGATCTGGCTGCTGTCCAAGGGTGAAGCCACTCTCTCTCACATACATAGGCATACACACATTTCTCATACTTTTCTGGACTATAAAATTAAAATTTAGAGGTACATACCTTCTCTCCAAGCAGTCTTTGAACTCAACACTCAAAATCCCTTTAAAACCTTTGTTCTAAATGGCCAAGATCCAAGAAAACTCACCCACAGACTCAATGGGTCTCCTGCTGGAGGGGAAGCTTACCTGGACCAGGTCCATTGGTCAGGTTAGCTTGGAGTCCCAACTTTGGGTGCCAAATTGTTGGAAGAAATGTTCTGGGTTCAGCTCCAAGTGGGGAAAAAGGACACTGGAAACATGGAGGCTGTTGGGAAACATGGTTTAATGGTGGACAGGATCACATACCTTGGAGCTCTTGGGCGAAGAAAAGGGAAGAGATGCTGAGAGTCCCTGAGTTTTATGCCCTCTCTGGGCTTTGAACTTCCTGGGCCACAGGAAGAGTATCCTGATTGATCGTCAGACTCCTATAGTGCCATGCAGGGGTAGCTTGGTTGAATCTTGCTGGGTGATGTAATCTTCCCAAATGCCATGTGGTGAGATGGTAGAGGGCTAATCTTATCATATCCTGAAGGCCACATCTTAATCCCATCACCCTGGAGCTGGAAGGGGGCAAGGAGCTGCAGGAAGATGCTTTAAAAACACGTTTCTCCTTTTCTCATCCAGGGAAATATAATATTCTACCTTTTTAATATTTCATAGAATATTTCACTCTTCTAGGAGATGGTTAGGGTTTTAACTTCCAACACTGCCATTTTGGACACAATGACCCAAACCTTCATTAATTCAACTGCTGAACTAAACTGATATTACGAGAATACATACTTCTGGAATTGATCTTGGAATGGTTCAAAGACCCTATTTGGAAGTGCACTTAGACTATTTTCACAGAAAAGCTCTTTGATTCTCAGCATTGGCAATAGTTGTGACAGCAATGTGAAATTAATTCCTTATGGAAAGTATATTGAGGAACCATTACAGTGTTGTTTGGCTTGTAAGGATTGGACGCTCCACATTCTGGAAAATACCTTGTACCTAACATTCTGTCTAGATTTCTGTTCTCTTTGACTACATGCAATCTCTTGGGAGGAAAGACTATGCATCAAAGATTCATCAGATCTTTACTTTGAATATCTACTAGATGATTTTTATAGTAATTTGATGTATTGATATTCTCCTCTTATACAGAGCTCAGAGTTTTAAATATTGTTCATTTGCCAATCTTCCCCAGAGTCTTCTGCTCAACTTCTAATAGAGGTGGGTGTATAAGTTGGGAGGTCATGAATTACCTAAATATAGTCCTAGGTTTCGGGTTTTTCATCGGCCGAGGGCCCAGGGGAGGGGAGGGGGGGTTGCGGTGGTTATTAAGGAAGATCTGTGCCCGAGGGAAGCCACTGTGTCTCAGACGACCTGGTGTGAGCTCCTTTTCGTGAAGTTTGGTCCCAGGGTTCAGGTGGGCCTGCTATGCGGCAGCGGCCCTGCTTGAGCTCCTTGAGGTTATAGCTGGTGTGGCAGTTGAGACCCCCAGGCTTCTGGTCATGGGGGATTTCAACTTGCCTTCTGCCGGCGGTGCCTCGAGGGTTGCTCAAGAGTTTGTGGCTTCCATGACGGCCTTGGGCCTGACCCAGTTAATTCGGGACCCTACTCACGTGGGAGGTCACACCTTGGATTTGGTTTTTGTCTCTGATCAGTGGCAGAGTGATCTGGGTATAGGGGATATAGTCATAGAACCCCTGTCATGGACGGATCACTCGCTCCTGAAGCTCGACTTCCGTTCCGCACCCTCTGACCGCAGGGAGGCGGGGCCAGTAAAATGGTACCGCCCCAGGCGCCTGATGGACCCTGATAGGTTCCTGATGGAGCTTGGGCCATTCCCCGAAGCTCGTACACACGACTCGGTTGGGGGCTTGGTTGCCACCTGGGATAGGGTGGCTGCTGGGGCCCTCGACCGAGTCGTGCCCTTGCAGCCTCTGACCCGGTGCCGATCCCATGTGGCTCCTTGGTTTTCTGAGGAGCTAAGGGAGATGAAGCGCCGGAAAAGACGCCTAGAGAGTAATTGGAGGGCTAGCCGCTCCGGGTCTGACCGAACACTATTACGATCTTATATTAAGACATATTTAGTGGCGATAAGGATGGCGAGGAGGTCTTACCTCTCCACCCTTATTGCGTCCGCGGAAAACCGCCCAGCCACCCTGTTTAGGGTGACCCACTCCCTCCTTGAGGTGGGAGCGCGGGAGGACCCCTTGCAGGGTTGGGCTGAGGAGTTTTCTAGGTTTCTGCAGGACAAAATTGCTCAGATCTGGAACGAGCTGGACTCCGATTGGGCATCTCCGGGCGGGGGGGTGGGGGTGGATATCGGTGAGGTCAATTGGGTTGAGTTCGACCCTGTTACTTTGGAGGACGTGGACAGGATACTGGGGGGGCTTAATGCCACCACCTGTTTGTTGGACCCGTGTCTCTCCTGGCTGGTTTTGGCCACTCGGGAGGTGACACGGGGCTGGTTCCAGGGCATTATAAATGCTTCCTTGAGAGAGGGGCTGCTGCCTGCTGCCTTGAAAGAGGCGGTGGTGCGGTCCCTCCTCAAGAAACCGTCCCTGGACCCAGCATTGTTATCTAATTATCGTCCTGTCTCCAACCTTCGTTTTGTTGCGAAGGTTGTCGAGAGTGTGGTGGCACGTCAGCTCCCGCAGTACCTGGATGAAGCGAGTTATCTTGACCCCCTTCAATCGGGTTTCAGGCCCGGGTACAGCATGGAGACGGCGTTGGTCGCGTTGGTTGATGATCTCTGGAGGGCTCGGGACAGGGGTTGTTCCTCTGTCCTGGTCCTGTTAGATCTCTCAGCGGCTTTTGATACTGTCGACCACAGTATCTTATTGCGGCGGTTGGAGGGGTTGGGAGTGGGGGGCACCGTGTTGCGGTGGTTCACCTCCTTCCTCTCCGACCGTTCGCAATTCGTGTTGACAGGGGGGCAGAGGTCGGCCCCGAGGCCCCTACTGTGTGGGGTGCTTCAGGGGTCGGTGCTCTCGCCCCTGCTGTTCAACATTTATGTGAAGCCGCTGGGTGATATCATCCGTGGCTTCGGGGTGGAGTTCCATCAGTACGCTGATGATACTCAGCTGTACATCTCCACCCCAGGCCACCCCAACGAAGCCGTCGAAGTGATGTCCCAGTGCCTGGAGGCCGTGCGGAGTTGGATGGGTCGTAACAGGCTTCGTCTCAACCCGACCAAAACCGAGTGGCTGTGGTTTCCTGCGCCCAGATACAGCCAGCTGGTTCCTTCGCTGGCCGTGGGGGGAGAGGTTTTGACCCCTGTGGAAAGGGCGTGCAATCTGGGCGTCCTCCTGGATGTATGGCTGTCCTTAGAAGAGCACATTGCAGCCGTCACCAGGGGGGCTTTTTATCAGATTCGTCTGATCCACCAGTTGTGGCCCTTTCTGGATCTGGGCGCACTTCGCACAGTCACTTCCGCCCTCGTTATCTCCCGCCTGGATTATTGCAACGCTCTCTACATGGGGCTCCCCTTGAAGAGTCTCCGGAGGTTACATTTGGTCCAGAATGCAGCCGCGTGGGTGATTGTGGGTGCCCCTCGGAGGTCCCACGTTACACCGCTTCTCCGCAGGCTGCACTGGCTTCCTGTGGCCTACCGGATTCGATTCAAGGTGGTACTGATGGTATTTAAAGTGCTCCATGGCTCGGGACCTGGGTACTTACGGGACCGCCTACTGCCATCGTCAACCTCCCGCCGCCCAGTACGCTCCCACAGGGTTGCCCTACTTGGGGTACCGCCGCCTGGCCGTTGCCGGCTGATGGCCCCGAGAGTTCGGGCTTTCTCTGTGGGAGCTCCCTCCCTATGGAATGATCTCCTCCCGGAGATACGGGCTATGATGGATATCCTGACCTTCCGGCGCGCAGTGAAAGCCCTATTTTTTAGACAGGCTGGCCTGGCCCAGTAACTGTGTTCCGGTTTTAATTCAATTTTAATTGGGGTTTTATTAGAGTTTTTTAATTTTTAATTGAATCCCTTAGATGGGACACAGCCGGACCAAATTGTTTAATGTATTTTTAATTGTATTTATATATATTTATTATGTGTTTTTAGTAGGCTGTACACAGCTCCGAGTCCCTTTTTGGGAGAGGGAGCGGTATAAAAGTTTAATTAATAAATAAAAATAAATAGTTAAGTTGGATCTTTCCAAATGTTTCCCTGGGTTTCCACTGGTCTTTTAGCAAAATTTTAGATGAAAATATGATAGAAGGGTTATAATTTCAAGTGATTTTAAATGAATTGATTAGACTGTATATAGTTTGGAAATATGAATAAATATTGTACTCAAATTGCTAACCAATATAGGAAGAAAGCAATGACACTCAAACAGATTGGCAAGGTTTTTCTATTACTTCATTTTGAGAAATGATCTGTTTATTATTGAGAACCAGATAGTTCCATTCAATAGCTCAGCACAAAGACTGTACATAGCTATTTTTAAAACCACATTTTATCATGTGGTTAAAAGGGAAACATCTGGTTACAATATAAGGGCCTTATTTTTTTTCTAACAAAATAAAATCTCTAACAGCTAGCTCCAATTACAAAAAACTAAATTCTTATTCCATATGTCAAAGCTAAAGCTTAAAACACTGGAGAGCAATCACTATTCTATGATATAGAATACAGCCGTCTTAAATATACACTGTTGCAATAAATACTGAAAATACAAACACAGAGAAAGGAGCACTTTAGAATTTAGTGATTTGTAATCAGATGATCTGTATATGTTTCTGATGATCTTTCCATGGACTAGAAGCTTGTGTGTTGATACAGGAAAACTTGTTCAGACAAGATCTTCCTGTGTTCTTGCTTCAGTACTCTAAGGGAAATTTGGGGGCGTGGCAATGATCTTTGCTGAGTGTGGATCTCCTGCCGAGTAGAAAGTATTACCCATAGTTTGTCCATTGGCCAGAACTAACATCGACTAAAGTACTTTGCAGAGACTGATATGACATTTGGATGTAACAGGAATTAGGAGCACAGAGCCAAAAACATTTTTGCAAGACTAGGAAGAGACATATTTTATTCCATTGGTACTTTTTTTTTTGGGGGGGGGGTGGGGGGGGAATCCCAGAGCTCTTATTTCCATGCAAACACTTTCCTGCAGCTAGACAAACAATTGATTGGTAAACTGCTGTAAGAAAACTGATGAGAAAAGAGATCTGAAGAAAATTTGCTTGGCACCCACTCACTTTCCAGGAAAGAGCCTGGGTGGTGCAGGCTGTTAATCATCATGTTAATCATCTAGCACTTAGTGCAAGCTGCCTGCAATTAGTGCAGGCTCGAATCCCAACAGGCTCAAGGTTGATTCAGCCTTCCATCCTCTCGGGGTAGGTAAATTGAGGACCCAAGATTGATGGGGGCCATAAGCTGACTTTGTAAAAATGCCACTGGGCGGGGCGGGGGGCAAAAGCCCTAGTAATAAGCAGGCATACACAATGGAATGAAGGCTATTGCCAAGCACTTAGCATGGTGCTTCATAGACTGTAAGCTGCCCTGAGTCTCCGGAGAAGGGCGGCATATAAATGCAAATAAAAAAAAAAAAAACTAATAGGGGGATTGCCAAGAATGTGGAGCAATAGTAGCACAAACTGATTTGGATTGTATGAGGAAGTTTCTGAGAGGGAACCACATAGAACCTCAGGCTCACAAGTAAAGATGGTCTGACATATTGTTCTGTAATTCAGGGGGTGAGGGCATGAGGATTGGGGAGGCATGAGGTGGTGCTTGACGAATTTTGATTGGTGAACATGGTATATAACTTATGAAAAATAGCTCCTGATAGCCTGCTATTCAGAGGCATGGTCTTTCTATTCCACATTATTCCTGTGTGCTTATTTTTCTTCTCTCTCTCAGGGCATATCCTGAGGCAGCTATGGAAGCCAGACCAAAATTTGGAGTACAGAAACATTGTGTTTGATGACTGAGTAATGAAGCAATATCTTGTGTTCATTCACTGCAGATAAAAGGCACCTACTGTCTCAGGAGCACATGAGACACAATATATCAATTCTGTGGACAGAATTTAGACATAGATAAATGGACTTGTATACCCATAGAAACAAGTATCTCAGATAAAGAAATAACAGACTGGATGATATTAGATTTAGATCTAAAAGCTCCTGCAAGTTTTGTCTGTTGCGTTTTTGATTTGAATTGTAATGCAGGAAGAAAAGAAAGCTTCTCCATATTGTCAAAGGTATGTAGCTTAGTGCAGACATACGTTTTCTGAATGCATATACTAAAATGTCAATAAGGCTCCTTCCCTCTTTTTTATTGTATTTATTCATTTGGTTGACTCCTGCCAACTGAGTGGACAATTCCCTGCAGTTTTGATTTATAATTTTCAAAAGTCAATGTCATTACGCCTTCCTAAGGATTGATAAGTATGTTGTGGCAGGGTGGGCTTCAAAACGTTTAGCAATGGGTTCTCTGCCCAGTTGCTGGGTGGGCGTGGCTGGCCTCCTGCACCGTGGTGGGGAGGCACTCCCCGGGCTCTGGAAGCTTTCCTTGAGCCTCTGGGAGGGTAAAAACAACCTCCCTGGGCTCCGGAGGCTCTTTGGAAGCTGTAAATGGGGCCATTTCCAGCCTTCCCAAACTTCCGGGAAGCCCATTTTTCACCCTCTCTGAGCCTCCACACGTGCCCTTCAAAATGGGCCACGTGGGGACTCCTGGGAGGGGTGGATGGGTGGGGCTAGCCAGGAGTAGAATTTGGAGGTTCTCCAAACTGTGCAGAATCTTAGCTAGATGATCTCCCGAACCCCTGCAAACCCCCAGCAGCCCACTCCTGTGTTCTGGACCTGAAAAGAAATGTTTATACCTAACATGTGCTAAAACCAACCATGCCCCCTAGCTTATGTTTCCACATTTCTCAAGCAAATATTTATATATGACAATACTTAGTGCAACCTTTGGATCCTAGACAAACCAACCAAATGGCAAAGTAAAACTATGCTAATTTTGTTTTCCTAGAATATGTATGTCTCGCTATATAAAAAGTCCTCAAGTTACGATGGCAATAGGGACTCAAATTTGTCTTGCTAAGTGCTATGGTGGTAAAGCATATTACAGAATTACAGGTAGTCCTTGACTTATGACAGTTCATTTAATGATTATCCAATGTTACAGAAAAAAGTGACTTGTGACCATTTTTCATATTTATAACTATTGCAGCATCCCTATGGTCATATGATCAAAATTTAGACTGTTAGCCCAGTTTGCCTGCTTTGCTGAATTTCTTGCTCCAGTTACTGTTTGGCTAACCTAGCTTACTGGACTGCTGGCCCTGTTTGCTGTGTAGCTAACCTTGCTTACTAGACTACTCTTAGCCAGAGGCTTCTAAAGGTGCATGTGACAGCTTTGCTCTAGGACTTGTAGTGAATGTGGGGACATTTGGGGGCACAGTTGGAGCAATAAAGGGCAGTTAGATCTGTTCTCTGGTAGTGTTGCTTTTGTGCCATACCCTGGATCATCATCCTGTTGGGGGACTTCAACCTGCCATCCCTGGGGGTGGGATTGGAGGTAGCCTGAGATTTCATGGAAACCATGACTTCCATTGGCCTGTCCAGGTCATTCAGGACTCAACCAGGAATAGTGGTCACTCACCCAATTTGATGTTCTTGTTGGAGCAGTGCCTATGTGACCAGGATTTGGTGGACTTGTCTTTGCTCCCTGTATCATGGTCAGGTCACAATCTGATGGCAAAGAGTTTCTCAAGAGCTGTTTCCCCCCTGCAGGAGGCAGAACCTATTAGATTGGTCCACCCCCGTCGACTACTGGACCCAAATGGGTTCCAGAAGGAATTGGGGATTATAACTGCATAGTTATATAGGACTATAACCCAGTGCCTGCAGCACCGATAGGCATGCAGATTGGCACTTAGAAGCCCAAAGGAGACCCCTTCCAGCTGGAGTTCTGTGTCCAGCTGGGGAACGGTTCCCAGGACTGCCCGATTCTCAACCAGCTAGCTGCATGGTGGGAGGGGGGTTCCTGCCCACCTGAAAAAGAGGCTGGGTTGCATAAAAGGGCTTTTCCCTCTGAAACCCTTCAAGTGCTAGGATGCAGCCTGGGGAGCCTCAATCAGGTCCAAGCTCTCAGCATGCTCCAGCCTCTACCTGCTCTGCAAGAAGGGCAAAGTGCCTTCATGAGGCCAGCAGCAGCATAGGCAACTGCTTAGCGGCCAGCATGTGCATGCCATAGCCAAGAAGTGTCCCAGCAGTAGCTGGTCAAGCAGTCAGGACAGGTGGAGGTTGAGGCATGCCGAAAGCTTGGCTTGTGGAGGCCGCGGGCAAGGAGATAGTGGGATGGAGATGGCATGGCCTCTGGTAGCTGCACTCCCGTTCCATTGCTGCCTCCTGCATGTAAAAAAAAAAAAAGTAAGACCTCCCCGAAAATAAGCCCAAGTTCTTATTTTGAGGCCTAAAAGAAAATAGAATATCATCTAATTTTTGGGAAAATACAGTATTTTTTAATTATTTATATTTTTATATGTTTTTATATTCATATAAGCCGCCTTGAGTTGCCATAGGCTTAAACAAAATGGGGCAAACTCAGTTAACAGATGTTTTAGTTAGCAACAGAAATGTTGGGCTCAGTTGTGGTTGTAAGTCGAGGACTATCTGTTATAGAATTATATAAATTAAAAACAATGATTAATTTGGGCCATTTATTTTATTATATATTCCAACCTTGTATAGAAGGCTCAAGTCAAGAGTGTTATTTAATTCCCAAAATTATCTTACTTAATTCCCTAACATCAACCTTATTCTGCAAAAATAATTGTTATGTTAATAATTATCAAGTGAACCATGTGTTCGAGTGAAGACTTAAACCTCAACCTCACAGTCTCATAGTCATAATCTAATACCTTGCTGAGAAGCACTATCCAGCGAAAGGAGCTTCTTCCTGTCTTCCTGTTGCTCACCCAAGTTCGATTCAGAAGAAAAAATTCTGCTTCAATTTGTTGCATTTGGGATTTCAAGGCAAGCTTCAGTGAAGTTCATAAAGGCTCCCAATTTATATCAATCCACTCCAATTTAAACAGCAGATAATGTGGTCAGGCGGGTGAGTGCCTGAAACCAGGTAGAAGGCCATCCAGACTCTGTGTATCTACAATATAGGTATGAAATATACTCTCACTACAATTTTCATACTAAAAATATATGAAAGTGAACAATTGTTCACTTGTTGAATAATAACAATTAATAATTTTACACCAATGCAAACAGTTAATGAAAGCTGGTTCAGTAAAATGTTAAACCTAACTTAGATTCAGTAGAGCACTACTGTATTGTTGTCATTTTCTTTTATGCAAGCTATAATGCCATCTAGTGCCCGTATTTGGAATGTAGGTTACAAGTCAATTTTCCAAGAAAAATAGTGTATTTTAGTTAATATATAATCCATAATTCAAAAGTTTTGCCATTGATAAAATGTTGTCTTATAATAATTAAAAATAATTATAATATTTAGTTATAACATTTAGTTCAATAACATTAGAAAAGTAATAATATGACAGAGCTGCAGGTCTTTTTGTTATAAAATCAACAGGGTGAACAGGGTGATATTAACTATGAGAAAGTGTGAGGGATAATATTGTCAGGAAATATGTGGGAGCAACACTTTTAGGTGGCAAGGGTGAAGGTTCATTTTCCAGATTTGTGGGTTGGTTTCCAAAAGTTTTGTTAAGAGTCTATGTTCAGAAACTAGGAAACCATCAGATAAGCAACCCATAAACTCAGAAAATTAACCTTTACCCTCATCTTACACCCGAGCTACAGATATTCGCCACTACTTTTAGGTGGGTTCAATTTTTGTTATTTACATTTGGGTTATATTTGGAGATTATTTATGTATACTTAATATAAGATACTTAGATTTGATTAGTATTTAGAATGGCATGTTAGCCTAGTAAAATGAGGAAGCAAATTAACTTGGAATTCACTATTGAAGTAAATCCTACTAAAGTGCATTCCCCAATAGAAAATATTAGATTTGTTGTCTAGAATCTTAAATCTGCTTCACATGGATTATTTTCTAACTTCAAAAGAAATATTTTGATGACAAAAATACATCCACTCCTCACATCTACTTTTAGAGAATAAGGTTTAGTGGGAAATTCTACACTTGCTGTTATGAAAGGAAGCTTTTTGATAAAATCTGCTAAAGATTCTTTTGAAAGAACTTCTCACTGTTGAAACATGAAAAAAATGAGCATTAATTTGTATGAGATATGTAATCTATTAAATGCTCAAATTTTTCATATTTAAAAAAATAATTTAGTTTATTATAATAAACAATGTTGATGGGATTTTTCATAGTGAGATGTTTAAAAATTTAATTAATTCAAATTAGAGAATACTAAATCTAAAGACCAGTAATTTTATTTTATCAATGTTCTGATTTTATAGTATGATTAAAAAGAATCCATGTTGGATTCTGATGGGGAAATATAATGAATTTGCTTGATCAATATTTAAACATTTTGTATCCTAAAAATCTACATTGGATGACTGAAGAAAAAGTCAACTTATAATTTTGTCTCTTCCCCTGAATAAGTTGCCTGAAGCATTTCCAAACCTTGAATGTTTATAAGAATTTGTACCTAATGCTATGTGGGTTAATTTAATCCTAAACAAAGTATATTGGTTATGGGGAGAGAGCCTTTAAAAATAGAAACATTCTCTCCTTATTTCTTCCTTCCCATTTTTACTTCCATTAAGGGTTGCAGATGACCTTAAGATTGATCCATCCTTTCTCTAACTTTCATTCAGGATCAGAATTCTAGAAGTTAGTCAGTTTGGAAAAAAGTCCAAGAGAGAGTTGGGGAGTGGTCTTCGAGAATTCTTGTCATTTCCTCTGTTCCTAAGAGATTGCTGGTATTCCTTCTTGTCTAAATCCCTAAGAACTTCTCCTGGCTCCATATAGAACTTTTTACCACCAACTATGACCAAGTCTTTCTTTTGTGCTTCCTCAAATTCACCACCACATACTGCAGCACCCTCTTCATTCATTGTTTTTAGAACAGACTCTGAAAATTGTGCTGCATATTTATTATGTGTTTTTTCCAATATTTGATTCTGTGCTTTGTCCAGTTCGCTAGCTTTATGAGCTTCCTTCTGCTCATCTGCTGTAATATCAGGAACATTCTTCTGTTCCACAATTTGAGTCTTTGCAAATTCCCCTAAAGTAAAATGAGCTTCGTTTTGATCATCAAAGTCTTTCATCCATGTTCTCTGCTGATCATTCAGATCTTTTCTCTGTCTTTCTTCCAACTCCTTAAGCATCATCTCAACCTTGCGCTGTTCTGCTAAAGCTATTTTCTGAGCTTGCTCTTGTTCTTCCAAAACTTCCCTTTGAATCTTGGCCAATTCATTTATAGCGTGATGAGCTCTTACTTGTTCATCTATAGCTTTCCTTTTTGCTTCTTCTTGATCTTCCAGGGCTTTTCTTCGTGATTCTTCTAGTTCAATAAACATTTTCTTAGTTCTCTGCTGTTCTTCAAAGGCCAACCTCTGTGCTATCTGTTGTTCCTCTATAGCTTTAGCATGTGCTATCTCCAGCTTTTTCATAACCAGATGTATTGTCCTTTTTTCTTCTAATGCCCTCTGCTGTGTTCTTTCATTTTCCTCCATGGCCAACTTTTGAGCTATTGCCAAGTCCTCTAGAGCTTTCTTTTGAACAACCTGTAATTCTTCTAGAGACTTCTGCACATTTGCCCTTTCTTCCTTGGCTTTTCTTTCAGCCCTTTCTTGTTCTTCTTGAAACTTTCTCTGAGTTCTTATAAGTTCTCCCAGGGCAACTTCAGCCAAATGCTTTTCTTCTTGAGATTTTTTTTGTACTTTTTCTTCCTTCTCCAGTATTTGTTTATGAGTTTTTTCCAGAGCCTCCAAAGCTATCTGAGCATTCTCCTTTTCTTCTAGAGCCTTCTTCCGTGCAAGCTCTAGTTCTTCTAAAGTATTCTGTGACTTTCCTGTTTCTTCCATTGTTTCTTCCATGGTCCTTCCCTGCTCATTATGGATGCTTCTCTCTGCCCATGGCAGTTTTTTCAGAGCAGCTTCGGCCATTTTCTTTTCTTCCTTATTTTTTTGTTTTATTTGTTCCAGTTCCATCTGGGCTTTCTTCTGCTCCTCCAAGGTCTGCTTATGAGCTTTTTCCAGAGCATCCAAAGCTTTCTGAGCATTTTCCTCTTTCTCCAAAGCCACTGTCTGAGCAATCTCCAATTCTTTTAGTTTTATATAAATTATTTCTTTTTCTCTGGTTGCTTTTTGCTGAGCTTTTTCCTGTTCTTCTTGGAATTGTCTTTGAGCTTTTGAGAGTTCTTCCAGGGCTGCTGCAGCTATTTTTTTTTCATCTTGACACTTTTGTTGCACTTTCATTTGTTTCTCTAGGGTCTGAGTGTGAGCTCTTTCTAAATTATCCAGAGTCTTCTTAGCATTTTCTTCTTTTTCCAAGGCCTCTTTTTGAGCTATTTTTATTATTTCTAGCTCTTTTTGTGCCTTCTCTAATTCTTTCATTATTTGAATCTTAGATATTTCTTGCTCTTCTTGGAATTTTTTCTTAGTCTCTAAGAATTCTTCCAGGGCTGCCTCACACATCTTCTTTTCTTCTTGACACTTCTTTCGTGCTTGTTCCAATTCTTCTATAGCAGCTACCTGAACTTTTTTCTGCTCCTCTAGGATTTCTTTATGAGCCCTTTCCAAAGCCTTCTGAGCTTTTTCCTCTTCTTCCTGACTTTTTTTCTGAGCAATTTCTAATTCTTCTATAGTCTTCTGAGTCCTTTCATTTTCTTTCATCGTTTTCTTCTTAACCTTTTCCTGTTCTTCATGGAATGTTTTCTGGGTTCTTAACAGTTCTTGCAGAGCAGCTTCAGCCATCCTTTTTTCCTCTTGAATTTTCTTTAGTGCTTTCTTCTGTTCTTCCAGTGTCTGTTTATGAGCTCTTTCAAGAACATCCCGAGTTCTTTGAGCTTTCTCCTGTTCCTTCAGGGCCTTCTTCCGGGTATTCTCTAATTCTTCTAACTCTTTCTGTGCTCTCTCTCTCTCTTTAATTGCTTTCTGTTCTGCTGAATGCTGCTCTTCCTGGATCTTTTTCTGAGCTCTTGATAATTTTTCCAAAGCAGCCTCAGCCATCTTTCTTTCTTCCTGAGATTTCCTTTGAGCAATTTTTTGTTCCTCTAATGTCTGCTTATGAGTTCTTTCCAGATTATCCAATGCATTTTGAGCTGTTTTCTGTTCTTCCAGACTCTCCTTTTTAGCTGTCAATATATTTTCTAAGGCCTTCTTCTGAGCAATGTCTAATTCTTTTAGCAATGCCTTAGCCTTTTCTCTTTCTTCTGTTGCTTTTCTTTCAGCTGTTTCTTGCTCCTTTTGTACTTGTTTCAAGAGATTTTCTAGGGCTGCTTCAGCCATTTTTTTTTTTTCTTGAGATTTTTCTTGTGCTTGTTCCTGTTCCATCATGGCAGCCAAATGAGCCTTCTTCTGTTCCTCTAGTACCTGTTTATGGGCAATTTCTAGAGCATGCTGAGAACTCTGGGCCTTCTCCTGTTCCTCCTGAGCTCTCTTCTGGACTTCCTCTAAGTTTTGAACATTTCTTTGAAGTCTCTCTCTTTCTTCTATGGCTATCTTTTCTGCTTTCTCCTGTTCCTCTTGGAAAGTTTTCTGGGTCCTTAGGAGTTCTTGTAGTCTTGCCTCAGCCATTTCCTTTTCTTCTTGTGATTTTTTCCATGCTTGCTCTTGTTCTTGAATAGCTAACTGAGCTTTATTCTGTTCATTCAGGGCACATTTATGGGCTCTTTCTGCAGCCTCCAATACTTTCTGAGCCCTTTCCTGTTCCTCCTGAGCTATTTTCTGAGCTATTTTTAACTCTGCTAGGGCAATTTGAGTTATTTCTCTTTCTTCCATTATTTTTTTCTCAGCCACTTTCTTCTCTTCTTGGAACCTCATCTGAGTTTTTAAAAGTTCATCCAAGGTCACTTCAGCTATCTTCTTTTCTTCCTGAATTTTTTTCCGTATTTGTTCTTGTTCTTCTATTATTACTATCTGAGCTCTTCTTTGATCTTCCAGGGCCATTTTATGACATCTTTCTATAGCTGCTAGAGCACTCTGAGCTCTTTCCTGTTCCTCAAGTGCTTTCTTTTGAGCAATTGCTAATTCTTTGAGGCCCTTCTGTATATTCTCTTTTTCTTCCATAATTTTTTTTCTGGCATTTTCCTGCTCTTCTTGAAGTTTTTTTTGAGCTCTTAAAACATTTTCCAAAGCAGCTTCGGCCATCATTTTATCTTCTTGAGATTTCTTCCGTGCTTGCTCCTGTTCATCGAGGGCAACCATTTTAGCTTTCATCTGATCTTCCAGGCTTTTTTCCTGAGCTTTTTCAAGAGCTTCCAGAGCTTTTTGGGCTTTTGTCTGTTCTTCTATGGCGTTCTTCTGTTCAATCTGCAATTCTTCTAGGGCCTTTTGAATTCTTTGTCTTTCATCCATGTTTTTTTCCTCAGCTCTTTTCTGTTCTGCTTGCACTTTTCTCTGAAAGTTTGACAATTTTTCCAAAGCTGTCTCAGCCATCTTCTTTTCTTCTTCAGATTTTTTCCATGCTTGCTCAAATTCTTCAATGGCAGACACCTGAGTTTTCTTCTGTTCCTCTAAGACCTTCTTCTGAGCAATTTCTAATTCTTTGAGAGCCTTTTCTGCTCTCTCTTTTTCTTTTAGGGCTTTCTTCTCAGCCTTTTCCTGCTCTTCTTGGACTTTTTTTTGGTATTGTAACAGTTTTTCTAGGGCTGCCTCAGCTTTTATCTTTTCTTCTTGAGATATTTCAAATGCTTGCTCCTGCTCTTCCAATGCAGCCATATGAGCATTTTTTTGTTCTGCTAAAGCCTGTTTATGAGTTCTTTCTACTGCTTCCAGGGCATTTTGAGCTCTTATCTGCTCCTCTCGAGCCTTTTTCTGAACAATCTCTAGTTCTTCTAGGGTCTTCTGAGTTTTCTCTCTTTCTTCCATTGCATTTTTCTCAGCCTGTTTATGCTTCTCTTGCATTTTCATCTCAGCTTGTACAAGTTTTTCTAAAACTGCTTCAGCGCTTTTTTTTTCTTCTTCAGCTTCTTTCCGTGCCTGTTCACATTTTTCAATAGCAGCCTTCTGAGCTTTCTTCTGTTCTTCCAGTGCCTGTTGATGAGCTTTTTCTACATCTTCCAAAGCTTTCTGAGCTCTTGTTTTTTCTTCAAGAGCTTGTTTCTGAGCAATTTCTACTTCTCTGAGTGTCTTCTGAGCTATCTGTTTTTCTTGTATTGCTTTTTTTTCAGCCATATCCTTCTCTTTTTGAAATTGTTTCTGTGTCCTTAAAAACTCTTCCAGAGCTGCCTCCATCCTTTTCTTTTCTTCTTGCATTTTTCTCCATTCTTTCTCCAGTTCCTCCATGGCTTCCAGATGAGCCTTCTTCTGCTCCTCCACAACCTGTTGATGAGCTATTTCTGCTGCTTCCAGGGACTGCTGACTTTGATTCTTTTTCTCAATGGCTTTCTTTTGAAGAATTTGTAATTCTTCTAGGGTCTTCTGAGCTTTCTCTCTCTCTTCCATTGCATTCTTCTTGGCCTGTTTTTGTTCCTCTTGCATTTTTATCTCAACTTGTGCAAGTTTTTCTAAAGCCGCCTTAGCCCTCTTTTTTTCTTCTTCAGCATTTTTCCGTGCCTGATCATATTCTTCAATGGCAGCCATCTGAGCTTTCTTCTGATCTTCTAGTGACTGTTGATGAGCTTTTTCTACATTTTCCAAAGCTCTTTGAACTCTTATTTGTTCTTCAAGAGCTTGTTTTTGAGCAATCTCTAACTCTCTGAGGGTCTTTTGAGATATCTTTTTTTCTTGTATTGCTTTCTCTTCAGCCATTTCCTGCTCTTTTTGGAACTGTTGCTGTGTCCTTAAAAGCACTTCCAGAGCTGCCTCCATCCTTTTCTTTTCTTCTTGCATTTTTTTCCATCCTTGCTCCTGTTCCTCCATGGCTGCTAGATGAGCCTTCTTCTGCTCCTCCATAGCCTGTTGATGAGCTATTTCTACTTCTTTCAAAGCCTCCTGAGCTTGTTTCTGTTCCTTAAGGGCTTTTTTTTTAATAGTTTGTAATTCTTCTAGGTTCTTCTGAGCTTTCTCTCTCTCTTCCATTGCTGTTTTTTCAGCTTTTTGCTGTTCTTCTTGAAGCTTCCTTTGATTTTTGAAAACTTCTTCTAGGGCAGCTTCAGCCATCTTCTTTTCTTCTTCAGACCTTTTCCTCAGTTTTTCTTGTTCTTCAATGGCAGCCATCTGAGCTTTCTTCTGTTCCTCCAGTGCCTGTTTATGAGCTTTTTCCACAGCTTCCAGAGCTTCTGCTGCTCTTTCCTGTTCCTCCATAGCCTTTTTTTGAGCAAACTCATATTTTTTTAAGGCTTCCTGAGCATTTCTTTCAGAGGCTTTCTCTTCCTGCTGTTCTTGAATCTGTCTTTGAATCTTTGATAGTTTTTCTAAGGCTTCCTCAGCCATCTTCTTTTCTTCTTCAGATTTTTTCCTGATTTTTTCCTGTTCTTGTATCAGAGCCATTTGGGCTTTCTTTTGTTCTTCCAACACTTTTTTATGAGCTCTTTCTACATCTTCCAAAGCTTTCTGAGCTTTTCCCTGTTCTTCCAGTGCTTTCTTATGAGCAATTTCTAATTCTTTAAGGTTTTGGTGAGCTAACTGTCTTTCTTCTGCTGCTTTGTTTTCAGCCCGCTGTCTTTCTTCTTGTATTGTCTTCTCAGTCCTGACAAGCTCTTCCTGGGCCAGCAAAATCATTTTCTTTTCTTCTTGAATTCTTTTCCATTCTTGTTCCTGTTCTTCTATAGCAGTCCTCTTAGCTTTGTTCAGCTCCTCTAAAGCCCGTTTACGCATTTCTTCTGCAACTTCCAAAGCATTCTGAGCTCTTTTCTCTTTTTCTAGGACTTTCTTTTGCATCACTTCTACTTCTTTTAGGGTCTTTTGTATAGCTTCTCTTTCTTCCTTTGCTTTCATCTGAGCATTCACCTGCTCTTCTTGGGTCTTCTTCTGATTCCTGAAAAGCTCTTCTAGGGCTACTTCAGTCATCTTCTTTTCTTCCTGAATTGTTTTCCTTATTTGTTCCTGTTCTTCCATCACTACTCTCTGAGCTTCCTTCTGTTCCTCCAGGGCTTTTACATGAGTCCTTTCTAAAGTTTCCACAGCATTCTGAACTCTTTCCTGTTCCTCGAGACATTTCTTTTTATCAATCTCCAATTCATTGAGGGTCTTTTGTATGCTCTCTCTTTCTTTCATGGTTTTTTTTCCAGCATCTTCTCGCTCTTCTTGGATCTTTTTTTGAGTTCTGAAAAGTTCTTCCAGGGCTACTTCAGCCATCTTCTTTTCTTCCTGAATTTTTTTCCTTATTTGTTCTGGTCTTTCCATCAATGCTGCCTGAACACCTTTTTGCTCTTTCAGAATCTTTGTGTGAGCATTTTCTATAATTTCCAGAGTGCCTTGGTCACTTTCTTGTTCCTCCAGGAAGTTCTTTTGCACATTTTCAACTTTTTCAAGGGCCTT
This sequence comes from Bungarus multicinctus, assembly GCA_023653725.1. Classification (NCBI taxonomy): domain Eukaryota; kingdom Metazoa; phylum Chordata; class Lepidosauria; order Squamata; family Elapidae; genus Bungarus; species Bungarus multicinctus. The sequence continues at coordinate 70,829,219 of CM042840.1, forward strand.
TGATATTTGCACACTTTCTTCAATGCTGTTTCTCTTATCTCTTCTCTGTTCTTTTTGGATTTTTCTGTGAGTCATGGAAATTTCTTCCAGATCAGCTTCAGACTTATTTTCAGGATTTGCCCCCCTTGTTCGTTCTTGTATTTCCATTAATGCTATATTTTGTTCTGACATTGCTGTTTTTGTTATTTCTACCACTTCCGGAACATTCTGAGCAATGTCTTGTTCTTCCAGAAATTTATTTTGAGCAATGTCTAATTCTTTGAGGGTCTTCCACATGTTCTGTCTTTCCTGTTGCTTTATAGTTCTCCTCTGAAGAATCTCTGATTCTTCTAAAGTGTTTTGTGCACTCTGACTTTCTTCCATTACATTTTTCTCAGATCTTTTTTGCTTTTCTTGTTCCTTTATCTGAGCCACAGAAAAGTTTCCCAGAGCTTCTTCCACCAACTCCTTTTCTTCTTCAGATATTTTCTTTTTATCTTCTAAGACCTCTTTATGACCAATTTCTAAGTTTTCCAGAGCTAATTCTTCTAGGGATTTATCAGTTCTTTCTCTTTCTTCTTTTGCTGTCTTCTGATTCTTTCCCTGTTCTTGGACTTTTTTCTGAACTGCCGAGAAGTGTTCCTCAGCTACCTCTTCCATCAACCTTTCTTTTAGAATATTTTCCTGTGCTTTCTTCTGTTGGCCTAATGCCCACATATGAGATTTTTCTAAAGCTTCTAGAGCTTTTTGAGCTCTTGCTTGTTCTTCTAAGGCTACTTTTTTAGCCATATCCAATTTTTCTATGGCTTTCTGACTTCTCTCTCTTTCTTTTACTGCTTTCTTTTCTGAACTTTCCTGTCCTTCCTGAAATTCTTTTTGCATCTTTAAAAGTTGTTTCATGGTGACTTCAGCCATCTTTTTTTCTTCTAGGTAATTTTCTTTTGCTTGCTGTTGTTCTTCCACAGCAGCCATTTGAATCTTTCTTTGTTCCTCTAAAACCTGTTTGTGAGCCCTTTCTATAACTTCCAGAGTTTTCTGAGCTTTTTCTTGATCTTCCAAAGCCTTTTTCTGAGCAATCTCTAATTCTTCTAAAGCTCTTTGTGCTTTCTCTCTTTCTTCTTTCGCTTGCCTCTCAGCTCTTTCCTGCTGTTTTTGAACCTTTCTTTGAGCTTCTGCAAGTTTTTCTAAAGCTGCCTCAGCCATTCTTTTTTGTTTCTGTGACTTTCTCTGAGCATATTCCTGTTCTTCCATTGCAGCTATAAGGACTTTTTTTTGTTCCTCCAGAGCATTTTTATGTGCTCTTTCCAAAGCATCCAGGGCCTCCTGTGCTCTTTCCTGTTCTTCAAGAGCTTGCTGCTGAACTCTCTCTTGTTCTTCCAGGGCTTTCTTTGTGGCTTTTTCAAGCTCATCTAAAGCCTGTTGTTGAGCTCTGGCCAGTTCCCTCAAGGTTGCTGTCTGTATTTTTTCTTGTTCTTCCAGGATTATTTTAAAAGCTTGTTCTTGTTCACAGAGTGCCTTTTGCTGTGATTTTTCCTGCTCATCTAATAATCTCTGCAAAGTGCTTTCTTCTTCATCAATTTCTTCTTGATAACTTCTGAGCTTTTCATCCAATTCATGTTGAAGAGCTTTTAGTTGTTCCTCCAACTCATTTTGATGGACTTGGTGTTTCATTTCTTCCTGTTTAAGGTTCACTTGTTCTTTCAGTAAATTATCTTGGAATTTTTCTTCTTCTTCTTGTTCCTCTTCTTCCTCTTTTTCTATTTCTTCTTCTTCTTCCTCTTTCTCAAAATAGTCATCTGGTTTCATTATGCTTTCCTGAAAGCATCTCCCTCTGTTGTCTTGGTCCACACTCTTCTGTTTCGTCAGAACTATTTGCCTTACTCTTTGTTGTTCTTTGGTGTTTCCCCCCCAGTTTTCTCTCCATTCTTCCACAATGTCATTGTCATTTCTTCCTAGTTCTGCAGATGTCATTTGAGATCTTTCTTGCTTCTTATAGGTTTCTTGAAGTTCACTTAAAAGAGCCTTATCCTTCTTTTCATCAACTTTCTCTTCCTGCTTTCTCCTGAGCCTGGCTATTTTCTGGGCCTTTGGTTGTACCTCTTTTAGCAAAGCATAGGATTCTTCATCGTAATCTAATTGACAAGCCAAAGCAAGGTCTTTAGCTGCCTTTTGCCAGTAACCAAGTATTTGCAGTGCTTTTCCTCTCCATTTGTAAGGCTGGGCTGAGTCAGGATTTATTTGTATGGCTTTATCACAATCCCTAATTGCAGCAGTTGGCTTTTGTAATTTCAAATAGACCCTGGCTCGGTTTGCATATAAGATAGTAAGATGTGGATTGAGCTTAATAGCTTCTGTGAACAAATCTAAAGCTTTAAAAAGTTCTCCTTTATTGACTGCATCAAAAGCTTCCCTCTTCTTTTCATTAGCTAGTTTTCGCATTTCATCAGTTACTTTCAAGTTTTCATTTCCCATCTCCTGAGGAACATCTTCATCTGACTCAATAACCTCTTCTGTATCAATTTCCAATTCACTGTCTTCACTTTCTGACTCAGTTTCATATTTTTGCATCCTCTTATGTCCTTTCTGAGCTCTTCTTTCATGCAATTCAATGTGCTCTTGTTTTTCATAATCCATAAACTGATCTTGCTCTTGTACTGCAGACATGGGATAATTTTCATTTTGATTTTCTGAACAATAAAGAGGGAATATTTTATAGTTTTGGGAATTATGCAGAATTGTCTTTTCCTCAGAAATGTGAAATGTTCTCGGGTCCAGTTCTTGTCTGCAAGACTGATGAATAACTGATTTCTCTTGAGGACTATTTCCTTGTATTTTCCCAGAAGCTTCTTTCGTTTTGCTCATTTTGTCTTTAAATACTCTCTGGTTACTTTCTTCTGGCTTTTCCCACCATTTCATAATTTTCTCATCTTTTGTTTGTATTTCTTTCATCTTGGCATAAGTACCTTCATCATAATCTAGTTGACAGGACACAGAGAAATCTTTAGTAGCCTCCTGCCAATAACCCAACATGCAAAATGCCTCTCCACGGTACTTGTATGGTAAGGCCATATTAGGATTTAATTTTATGGCATTGTTACAATCCTTTACAGCAGCAATTGGCATATGAAGTTTCAGAAAAGCACTGGCTCGGCAAACATACAAGTTAGTAAAATGAGGGTTTAGTTTGATGGCTTTGGTGAATAACTCAGCTGCTTTTTGATATTCACCTTTCTCCATTGCATCCAAAGCTGCTTTCTTGTTTTCATTGGTCTGCTTCCATTTCTCATCTGTCTCCACATTTTCGTCTATTATTTCTTGGGAGTCTTTATTATGGTCTAGCTTCATTTTCTCTTCTTTATTCCTTACTACTTTATTCTCCAGTTCTATGCTAATACTTTCCTCTGTCTGGTCTTGTTTTTGATTCTCTAAAATTAACTGTGCTTTCTTAATCTTCTCCAGTATCTGAGATTCCTTATATGTAAGGATGCACTTTGCTTGCCTTTCATAAATTCTTTGAAATCCTGATTTTAATTGCTTTAGTGCTGAATTGGCCTCTTTGTCATATTCTAACTTAGAAGCTAAAGCAAAATCACAGGCTGCTTTTTTTAAACAGCCTAATTCCTTGAATGCTTTTCCTCTCAATTTTAATGATTCTGATGATTTGGGATTCAGATCAATGGCCATGTTGCAGTCTTTAATAGCAGCATTTGGTTTTTGCAGTTGCAAATAGACATTGGCACGGTTGATGTAAGAACTGGAAATGTTTGGGTTAAACTCAATAGCTTCAGAGAACAGATCAATTGCTTTTTGAAGTTCAACTTTAGCTAGAGCTTCCGAAGCCTTTTTACTCTTTTCATTGATTTGATTCCTTACCTCATCAGATATATAAAGGTTTTCGTATTCTATTTCTTGGCTATTATTCTGCAATTGTTCTATGTTTTCCTCATTACAATTCTCCAAATTGTTCTCATTCCATGCATCTTCCTGAAGCTCACTGTCTCTCTCTTCTATACAGATGTCATCTGCAGTAGGTGACAAGGAACTGACTACAGTTTCTAGTGATTCCCGGAGGAAAAGACGATCTTCAGAATTTGTAAAGCTGACATCAGACCTGAACCTTGGAAGATTACTTGATCCCATGATGAAGAAAAATGTTGATGTAGTTGGATCTTAAAGGGAAGGAAGAATTTTAAAAAATTGATCTAAAAGAGGATTTAATCCTTATTCTAATGAACGATCTTATGAAAAATGGCCTTCATTCCTCTTGCCATGGTCCTACTTCTATACTATCATTACTACTTAATGAAGTAAAACTTAGTGTTAGATTCAACAACAAAGAAAGTTTTGTGATGTCATCAATCATGTCATCACTGGAATCCTCAAGTATTGTGTTGTTAAGAATTTCAACAGAAGCATCTTATCTCTTTTATTGATTGTTCTTGAATGAGGTTAATGGTAATATATGTAATGGGGGAACTTATTTTTTTAAATGCACAAAAATGCTTCTAAATTACTTTATTATATGGAAAAAAGCAATATACTGGTTTACTGAAATGACTTACCAACATTTTTAATTAAAAACTATGAAGTATCATGATTTCAGATGTCATTCAGACTTCAGAATTGATATGTCATATTATGGCAAATTGACTCAAGGTGCCAAAATAAAATGCTGTATGTGGCATGGGTATAGCTAAAAACTTTTTTTAATATCAGCCTTAAATTATTAGACTTGCACACCTAACTAGCAGAAAATGAAGCTGGGTTAAAAAATCCCTTTCTGAATGATCAATAGTTCAGACTGACCCAGAGCCAAGATGATCATAAAGCTTCATTTCTAGCTGATTTATGCATAAGAAATATAAAGGGACAAGATGTTATAGAACTGAATAAAGGCAATCTGATCTTATATAGATCAGGGGTGAAATTCAACATTTTTTCCTACCGACTCTGTGGGCTTGGCTGTCGGTGTAGCTTGGTATACTTGGTATAATAGTAATAGCAACCTGGGGTGATTTTTTATTGATTAAAATCAACCCTACCACCTGAGGTGGGCCAAGGTGGTTGATTTTCACCCCTGTAGAGGTGGTATTCAGCAGGTTCTGACCAGCTCTAGAGAACCGGTAGAGGAAATTTTGAGTAGTTCGGAAAACTGACAAATAACACCTTTGACTGGAGATTTTAACAGTATCCTTCCCCTGCTATGCCCACCAAGCCATATAACTGGTAGTAAAAAAAAATTGAATCCTACCACTGCACCTATCATGCCCCTGGTGGAGACTGATTCTGAGGAAGAGGAGGAACAGCCAACAGGGAATGGAAGTGTGGCTCCAGAAGTGGTGGAGGAGGCTGGGGAAGGGCAGAGGCCAGCTGAGCAAACAGAGGAGGATCCAGGCCCATCCCCTATCCATTGTAGGGCACGCAGGGAGGAAAGGATCAGGGAAATACATGGTCTACTCGGTAGGAGAGGGCTATGATCCTCCTCATGGGTTGCAGCTGTGAGCTCTGTATAAGAGTTTGAAACTGCATGTTCACAGACGCTGGAGTCAAATTAATGCTTTCCTTGGATGAAGTTCATCTTTGTTGGCATTCTTCCCATGGACTCTCCCTGGTTATCTTCCTGGAATGTGTGATTAATTTTCTTTATTTGCCTTGGAACTCCCGTCAATGCAGTTGTTTTTGGTTTCCTTTTGTTTCATTATCTATTTTTTGAATTTACACTGTGACTATTAAGGTAAAATGTCGAACTGGTTAAGCATACAAGTCCCTTAATGCTTCACTGCATATTCCCCTCCCACCAATTATAAAGGATGCCCACTTTTGGCTTTGCCCAGACTATCGTTTACCTCCTGGAGAAGTGGTGTATCTGGGAGAGAGCATGGACATGAATTGGTTTGATTTTTCTACAATAAAAGAATTATTCTGACAGCAAATAGTTTTGGGAATTGATTTTGGCTAAGATCCATTATAAGTTATCAACAAATGATAGCAGAGGATGGTTGTCAAATTAACTTGAACAAAACATGTCAGGATCAGAAAAACCCAGATTTAATACAAGAATCTTCACCAGACAGATGGCAGCTCAATTGACACCAATGGGAGCAATAATAGGAATTGCTTTGGATGAAGAAAATAAAACTCTTACAACTGAAAAAAATGAAGACCCACAACTAGATGCATATCCACCATTCACCCACCCAGGAATCAAACCCAGGACAAACTCAAAATAACTGACAAAAATGAAGATTTAAAATCAACCCTGCTCAGAGTCATCGAAATATCAACAAACAGCAAGGACCCGATGGCAGAATTAAGAGCACTTTTTCAAAATACAGACAAACCTCAAACTGAGGAAAGGCAAACAGAGAAAGAAAATAAAATTGCGAGCGCTGAATTGGTAAGTCCTTTGCAACCTTTTTAAAACTTATCGGAGGCGGGAAAATATGAAGAGGCGCCATTTTCAAACCTACACAACTCAAAGCCACAACCAATAAAAATGGCCGACCAGCAGCCAATCACTGCAGAAGTTTTGAAAAAGGAGGCAAAAAGAAAGGGTAGACCTGAGAGGAACTCTCCCTCAGAGCAGGAAATATCAAGAGTGATTGAAATGCTCACAGAAGCATTCGGAGCTGCATTCACACCCCCGACTCCAAGACAGTCACAGACAACAAGCACCGAACTCCCGGCAGCCATGTTATCCCCATGCAACCCAGCAACCACAGGCAGTCTCCCAGCACCTTCAAGCAGCATTCCAAAGGCTCCAGAATGACTGCAAGGAACACAGAAGTCACGATCCCTCTCAGCATGTCTCCAACAGTTATCTCTGATCTCCAAACAACCCAGAGAGACTTGACTGCTTCTTTCTCATTCCCAACGGCCTCACTGGCTTCCGCAGTGGTCCTAGTGCCTCCAGGTTACTTAATAGCACAAGCCTCCCCGGCGGAATTTCCAGCACCAGGAAACCCCCTCCTGAATCCAGCACAACTTCAGGATACTACAACTTCCCAGTCAAGAATTAAGAATGAAACCACAGCTCCAATGCAATTTTTTAACCCTTCACTTTCTGCAACAACTCTTCAGGGGACATCCTCCACAGGAAACCAACATCAAGTGAACATGGCACAAATTCAGAACTTCACACTTTATTTTTTTATTGAATTTTAATAAACATTTATTTGACATACATTTAAAACAGACAAATCAACACACACACACATACATATATAAATTTTACAGCATATATTGAGCAATGGTTTCTCTTTTCTTTATCTTTATCATGTACAATCAGTTCCAGTCATCTTACAGAAAAAAGAGACAGTGAGTTTTTTTGAACTTTACAGTTTGCATACCAATATCCTTCTGCCAATATACACACATTCCAGAACATCAACAACAACAATTTTTGAACACAAACCCAGCTCAACACAACAACTTACCCAATGGTTTCCCCAAGCTATGTGCAACAGGTAATAATCTAATGGACTGGGCGCAGCAATTTCATATTGCATTAATGAAGGAGAACGCCCTTTTTCTCATACTGAACCCAACCCAAAAACCATGGTCTATAGAGGTAGATTGTATTCACCATCAGGCGTTTTGCTTAATGTTGACTTCCCTCGAACCAGCCATATACCACATCATACCCAATGGGTCCACCATCTCTGAAATTTGGGAGAAGATATTCAACCTGTTTTATAGCAAAAATAGAAGTACTACTAACAGAATATCTAGAGAGTTTCATTCTACTAGATTGAGACCTGGAGTAAGCATGAGCGAGCATCTGCTCAACTTAAAACGCCATGAGATCTGATCTGTTACAAAGGGGTGAGACAATCACAGAGGGAAGTTTTATTAGTATTATAATTAATTCCCTCGACTCTAGCTGGGACTATTTTCTTAATCAATTGGATAATCTAAATTATGACAACGTTTCACTCAAAACATTATCAGGAAGGCTGGTGGCTGAGGATAATCTCAGAAAGGATCGAGCTTTGCTTCATAAGGAACACAGGGTTGTAAAAAGAGTTAACTTTGTGGAACAGGTAAACGCGTTACCAGGGTGTTATACATGTGGTTCGAAAGATCACTTTAAGAAGAATTGTCCTAAGGCCTTTAAAGGCATAGAACCCATTAAGCATCCCCAGCCCTACTATACAAGTTATCAGAGGGAAAGGTCTAACTCTGAACAAAGATATCAAGGTAGACACCCCAGTAGCCAAAGACACGATGAAAACCTGAGACATAGAAAATCACCAAGCCCAAGAAGGAGCAGGGGATCCAGTCAGGAGAACAATAGGACTGACACTGATTCCATGAATGGGATTAGAGACGTAGAACAGAATCTTAGCATAAAAACAAGGGAACAATGTTGGTTAATCGACTCCGGGGCAACAACACATATATCTTGCAATAGAGAACTGTTCACCTCTTTAGACTAGGTGTCATTTAACATTAAAGTTGTCAACCAAAAATTTGTGCAGGTAGTTGGGAAGGGGAATGTCCACATCCCAGGTCTTGGGAGAATCAAGGAAGTTCTGTTCATACCTGAAATACCATATAACATCCCATCTGTAATTAAATTAAGCAAAGGTACCAAAATTGAGGTGCTATTTAAGGGTGACACTGTCCAACTTACCCATGATGGCAAGGAGGTAGGGGAAGTTATAGTGGCCAATTTATTTATTTTATTTATTTATTTATTCCATTTATATACCGCCCTTCTCCCGAGGGACTCAGGGCGGTGAACAGCCCATCTAAAAACCCCACAAAGAATACAAAAGTTAAAAAATATTAAATTTCAATCGGCTGCTTGATAAAACTAACAAACCCCCCCCCCCCTTAAAACCCAATTTAGAATTAATAAAATGGAGACCAAATTAAAACCATCTCAGCCAAGGCCGGCCTGCTCAAAGAGCCAGGTCTTCAACGCGTGCCTGAAGGCCCTCAGGTCCGTGCCGGTACGGAGCTCCGGTGGCAGAGTATTCCAGAGGGCGGGGGCACCCACAGAGAAGGCCCTACTCCTTGGCGCCGCCAGACGGCACATAGCGGCCGATGGCACCCGGAGCAGACCCTCTCTGTGGGAACGCACCGGCCTGTTGGAGAACGCTGGCAGAATGCGGTCCTGAAGGTAACCTGGTCCCATGCCATGGGTCGCCCTAAAGGTCAAAACTAGAACCTTAAAGCGAACCCGGAGAGCCACCGGCAACGAATGCAGCTCGCGCAGGAGAGGCGTCACATGGGCGCTACGTGACGCCCCCATGATCACCCGCGCGGCTGCATTTTGCACCAGCTGGAGTCTCCGGATGCTCCCCGCAGGGAGCCCCATGTAGAGGGCATTACAATAGTCCAGGCGAGAGGTGACAAGGGCCTGAGTGACCGTGCGCAAGGCGTCCCGATCCAGGAAGGACCGCAACCGGTAGATCCGACGGATCTGATGAAACGCCCCCCTGGAGACGGTCGCGATGTGATGTTCAAGCGACAGCCGTACATCCAGGAGGACTCCCAGGTTGCGAGCCCTCTCTGTGGGGGGCAGAACTTCCCCCCCGATAGCCAGCGAAGGTGTCAGCTGGCTATATCGGGGCGCCGGAAACCACAGCCACTCGGTCTTGGATGGGTTGAGCCGAAGCCTGTTCCCGCCCATCCAGTCCCGCACAGCCTCCAGGCACCTAGACATAGCCCCCACGGCATCGTTGGGGTGGTCCGGAGTGGAGATGTACAACTGGGTGTCATCTGCATACAGATGACACCTCACTCCAAGACCACGGATGATCTCACCCAGCGGCTTCATGTAAATGTTGAACAAGAGGGGAGAGAGGACCGACCCCTGAGGCACCCCACAAACCAGGGGCCTAGAGGTGGACCTCTCCCCCCCCGCCAACACAAATTGCGAACGGTCGGAGCGGAAGGAGGAGAACCATCGAAGGACGGTTCCACCAATCCCCAACCCCCCCAACCGTCGCAACAAGATACTATGGTCGATAGTATCGAAAACCGCCGAGAGATCTAATAGGACCAGGACAGAGGAGAACCCTCTGTCACGAGCCCTCCAGAGATCATCAACCAACGCGACCAATGCCGTCTCAGTGCTATGTCCAGGCCTGAAGCTCGATTGGAACGGATCGAGGTAAGTAGCTTCCTCCAGGTACTGGGGGAGCTGACGTGCCACCACACTCTCAACAACCTTCGCCACAAAGGGAAGGTTGGAGACTGGACGATAGTTGTTTAAAATAGCTGGGTCCAGGGAAGGCTTCTTGAGGAGGGGGCGCACCACCGCCGCCTTCAGGGCGGTAGGGAGCACCCCCTCTCTCAAGGAAGCGTTGACAATCCCCTGGAGCCAGCCTCGTGTCGTCTCCCTGGCAGCCGAAACCAGCCAGGAAGGGCACGGGTCCAATAAACAGGTGGTGGCATTCAGACCCCCCAGCAACCTGTCCACACCCTCGGCGGTCACAGGGTCGAACTCCCCCCAGATAACATTCACAAGACCTGCCCCGGACACCTCCCCCGGGACCATCCAATTGGAGTCGAGCCCCTCCCGAATCTGAGCGATTTTATGATGCAGAAATCGGGAAAACTCCTCCGCCCTACCCTGCAAGAGGTCATCCCGCGCTCTCGGTTCAAGTAGAGAGCGGGTCACTCTAAACAGGGCGGCAGGCCGATTTTCTGCTGATGCAATAAGGGCGGAGAAATACGAAGATTTCGCCGCCCCTATCGCCACAAGGTAAGTCTTAATATGAGATCTCACCTGTGTTCGGTCAGACTCAGAACGGCTCGCCCTCCAAATGCCCTCTAGACGTCTTTTCCAGCACTTCATCTCCCGTAGCTCCTCCGATCTCTGGAGGGCTCGTGACAGAGGGTTCTCCTCTGTCCTGGTCCTATTAGATCTCTCGGCGGTTTTCGATACTATCGAGCTACATGGGATCTGTGCCGGGTCAGAGGTCGCAGGGGCACAACTCGATCTAGAGCCCCGGCGGCCAACCCATCCCAGGTCGCCACCAGGTCTCCAGACGAGCTGTGAGCCAGAGACTCAGGAAACGGCCCAAGCTCCCTCTGGAACCGCTCCGGGTCCATCAGGCGCCTGGGGCGGAACAATCTAAGTGGTTCCGCCTCCCTACGGTGGGGGGTGGCGGAACAGAAGTCCAACCTAAGGAGGGAATGATCTGTCCATGACAAGGGTGTAATAACTAACTCCCCAAAATTACAGTCATTCAACCACTGTCCAGAGACAAAAATCAGGTCCAGCATGTGTCCTCCAATGTGAGTGGGGGCAGAAACTAACTGGGTCAGGTCCATGGCCGTCATGGAAGCCAAGAACTCCCGAACCAACCCCGAGGTTTCACCGGACGATGGCAGGTTGAAATCCCCCATGACCAAAAGCCTGGGGGTCTCAACTGCCAGCCCGGCTATCACCTCGAGGAGTCCGGGCAGGGCCGATGAGACGTGGCAGGGAGCCAGGTACGCCATCAAAAGACCCATCTGAACCCCTTGCCCCCACTTCACAAATCGAGATTCACAGCCAGCCGTCTGAGGGACAGTGGCCTCCCTAGGATAAAGGGCTTCCTTTATAAGCACCGCCACCCCTCCACCCCTTCCCTGAGCCCTAGGCTGGTGAAATGCAAGGAAACCTGGTGGGCACATCTCAACCAGAGGGACACCGCCCTCTGGGCCCAACCAGGTTTCGGTAACACCTACCAGGTCCGCGGCCTCCTCCTGAACTAAATCATGGATCAGGGGAGCCTTGTTAACCACGGACCTGGCATTGCACAACAGCGGCCGGGTATTCAGGGCCTGAGAATCCAGACAACCAGGGCTGCAGGATGGGTATGGAGGGTCGGAGCGCGCTACCGCTTGCAAACATCGGGAGCGCGATCCCCTTACTGGATATGGCCCTCTACCCCCAGCATATCTGCCTCTCCCAGTCACCGTGCTGATAAAATTTGCCCCTGGCAGCCCACCCCCAGTCTGCCACCCCGACACGGAAACCCCTGAGGCCCTCCAGGCGCGCGGGCCGGCCTGGCTGCCCCCAACTCCATGTGGGCTGTCTCCCCTGCCCACCCTGGATCCTTTTAACCCATTAAAAAACCCCATTAAAAAATTACCAATCCCGGGTTTCCCGCGTTTCCTCCCATTCCTCCGGCTTCCACGGCCCCACCATCGCTCCGGATCCCAGGATCCCTCATAGCGGAACGCCTTCGAAAGTTTTGAGGGCCACTTAAGGGAGAGGGGGACATCCCTCAAGGCCCAAAGCTCCGCCATGGAGTACATCCGTGGCCCCTGCCACCCCACCCCGACGGTCTCGCAGCGTCCAAGGTCTTTGTGATGGAAAAATCCAGGCGGACTGGGGTAAACCCCTCCCCCCCGGCCGTCCCACCCCTGCCACCGGTGGGACCCCCGGGAGAAAAGGGGTCACAGGCAAGGTCACTCCCCCCCTCCCCAGGCCCACCACCCCTGCCACAGGCGGGGGCCCCAAGGAGGGGAAGGGAACGGTCACAACACCATCCAACCCCCAGTCTCCGCGTCGTCCTCGCAGCCATAGGGGCGGCCCCGAATCCAGTCCCGGCCCGCCATGTCCACAGCGGGGCCACTCCCGCACTGGTCGGGGCCCCCCGAAATCGCCGCGGCCCGAGCGAGGCCGCCGAGCCTGCCACACTGTTGTGCCTCGCTGGGGGTAACAAGACCTCTTCATAACCCCTCGGGACTCCGGGGTTGCCGCGGTAGCTGTTCCAGGGCCTCTGCGGCCTCAACAATGCCACAGAGGCCAGTCCAGGCCCCCCCAGGTCCGCGCCGCCCCAGAAAATCCAGGGCCATTGCTCTCCCCAGGGGGCCGCCAGGGCCATACCGCGGTGGTCTCCCCACCCCGGAGACCGCTGGGTCCACCGGCGTCCATATCGCCACGATGCCTCCGGAGGCCGCCGCCACCGCCATCAAGGCCGCCGCCGCCGCGACCGCCATCCAGGCCGCCGCCGCCACCACGACCCTCGCTGCCAATGGGTTATCTTATTTTATACTCACGATAAATACCACCGCACAAGTCATAGCCAATTTATCAAATGATAGTGTTAAGAATGGGAAGAAAGAGAGGGAAAAGGATGACAATGCCGACAGTGACACAAGAGATGGGGAAATAGAAGGGGAAAGTGATAATGATATTAATGATGTAAGTGTTGAAAAATGTTGAAATCAAAACAAATGACTCAAAGCATGTTTCAATTGGTAAACCTTTACATAATAATTGTGCACATATTTTGCATAGAAAGTTGGAGCATATTGGTTTTCCCATTGTTAAAAAGATGTTGAATTGTTCTGTAGGACTCAAGGTAAACAATTGTGAAAATTATTTAGAGTGTTCCATTTGTAAGAGTTCAAAGTCAAAAGAAAAACCCCTACCAAAAAAATCAGAAAGGAACACCACGCACATTTTTCAGTTGATACACATGGATCTAGTGGGCCCCTTGAAGCCCTCTATTGGCCACAAAAAATATTTTCTCACAATTGTCGATGACCATAGTAGGTACGGTTTCGTATACACCCTCAAACACAAAGGGGAAACATTCACCAAGTTTAAAGAATTCTATAAGAGGGCAGAAATCCAACACAACATTAAAATCAAACAGATCATGACAGACCGAGGTTCTGAATTTCTTTCCAAAGAATTCAGTGACTGGATTAATAAACATGGTTTAATACACTTTACAACTTCGCCATTTTCTGCTTTTCAAAATGGTGTGGCTGAACTCAGGAATGGCGTATTACAGACTATGGTTAGATGCATATTAGAAGATGCCGGATTAAACTTTTCATATTGGGGAGAGGCTGTCTTATATTCAGACTATACCCTTAATAGAATATGGTCAAGTGTGATACAGAAAACCCCATATGAAATAATGTACAATCAGAAGCCCACACTAGCACATCTCCATGTTTTTGGGCTAACTGCTGACATACACATACCCAAGCAACTCAGACGAAAAGGAGACAATGTATCAAAAAAACTCAAATTTGTTGGTTATGAACCAAAAACCAAAGCTTACAGATTCATGGATAGAAATCACAAGGTAACCATATCGAGATCAGCAAATTTCCATGAAAACACAAACTGGAGTAAGATACACTCAAATGAAATAATAATTGGCAAGGATACATTCAAAACTGATCAGAAAAAAACACAACTTCACACACACACTACAAAAACAAAATCCAACAGAAATAGCATTAAGGTTAGGATATGGAAAAAAGATCATCACATACTCAAAACCAAAGGTATAGATGAGTACAGATGACTCATCGGAAAACAATATCCCAACCGAAAACATACCCAGGAAATCACTAAGATCTAATAAGAGCAAAATCCCAAATACCTTAAGGGACTATGTGATGTCAATTGATACCACTATAACCACACCCAAAAATTATAATGACATACACGCACTCCCACCAAATGAACAGTTAAAATGAAAAGAGGCTATGCACAGAAAGATAGAAAGTATTAAAAAAACTAGAAGTATATACCCCCTCAAAGGTCCCTGAGAACAAAAAAATTATTGGTACCAAGTGGGTATACAAAATAAAACCGTTAGAGGATAACAAAAATATACAAAGCAAGACTGGTGGCACAAGGTTTCTCACAAAAATTTCCAGATGATTACATAGACACTTATTCACCTACAGTAAGGGCAGAGAGTGTTAAGACAGCCTTAGTCATTGCCTCAATTCTAAATGAACATGTGTATCAATTCGATGTACAAACAGCATACCTACATGCACCATTAGATAAGGAAAGTATATGTCAGAGCACCACCAGGAATTGACTGTAATGAAGGGAAAACCTGGCTACCCAATAAGAATCTCTATGGTCTGCAACAATCGGGTAAGAGATGGTACGATTGTTTTTCCAAAACTTTAAGACTAATAGGTTTCACTGCCACATCAGCTGACAAATGTGTATTTATTAAAAGGGAACAAGGTATATGTGAAAAAGTACTTGTCTATGTCGATGATATATTATACATATGTAAAAGTAAATTTAAATGTGACCAGTTCGCCAAAGAACTTCAAAAACACTTTCCATTGAAATGTTTGGGAAAAATCAATAAATATTTAGGAGTTCAGATTACCGAATCAAGTAATGGTTTTATACTATCACAAAAGGAAAAGATATTAGAATTACTGGAGAAATGCAATATGTCTGATGCAAAACCATCATATACTCCCATGCAAACTGACTTTCTAAAAAACATGTTTAATGATGATGAGATATTTAAGGACAATACAATCTATCGATCTACAATTGGTTCATTACTTTATTTAGCCAATTGGACTAGACCGGACATAGCACTATCAGTCAACTTACTCTCAAGACACGTGAATAACCCAAAAATGTACCACTGGAATGCGATCAAAAGATTATTGAGATATTTGAAACACACCGCTGATGCAGTTTTGTTGCTTAATCTAAACACATTGACCACCCCTAGACTTTCATGTTACGCAGATGCCGATTGGGCTGGAGATGTTAAGACATGAAAAAGTACCTCAGGGTATGTTATTTTTCTGAATGATAGTCCCATCCATTGGTATACCGGAAAACAAAAACTTGTATCAACTTCAGAAGCCGAATTTGTTTGTTTATCAAAGGCCGCAAATAACTTAATTTGGTTCGACAATTTATTAATGGACATTTTGAAAGAACCTTCATATCCCATCATCATTCAGGGGGATAATAAGGCAGCAATAGATATACCCAAGGCCGATGCTGTAGGCCATAGATCAAGGCACATTGACATAAAGTACAAGCCGAGACAGTTGTCAGAAATTGGATTCGTAATGGCTGTATACTGTGAGACTGTAGATATTTTGACCAAACCTCTTCCCCCAAAACAACATTCATACCTGACAAAGAAACTGTGTATAAATATATAAATGTTATATAGTAATATCTATGTTAATGTTTCTTCAATGATTAATCAGTTCGACCTTAGAAGGGGAATTGTTAAGGTAAAATGTTGAACTGGTTAAGCATACAAGTCCCATAATGCTTCACTGCATATTCCCCTCCCATCAGTTATAAAGGATGCCCACTTTTGGCTTTGCCCAGAATTTCGTTTACCTCCTGGAGAAGTGGTGTATTTGGGAGAGAGAATGGACGTGAATTGGTTTGATTTTTCTACAATAAAAGAATTATTCTGACAGCAAAGTTTTGGGAGTTGATTTTGACTAAGATCCATTATAAGTTATCAACAGTGACTAACAAAACAACGAAGTTAAGTTGAAAACATTACAAGACCTTGATTCATGTTTTAGTTTTCCTGTTATTTTTGAGACACTACGAGTCATCACAGCACCCCGGTACAGATGATGAATTCCAATATAGGTATAATTACCAGTAATATGAAGTATTTAAATTGTACATCAGAAATTTGAAATGGTGCCCATGTAAAGTGTTTGGGGGACATTTTTTATGGGACAGCTTTAGATCTTTATTTAGATCTTATGTATTTTTAAGTATTTTAAGTATCTAGATCCTTTTAACACATGCATCGAAGGTTTCAATGATTTAGGCCAATGAACCACTGAATTACCCCATTCCACATTGAACTGATAAGAATTCTGCAGATCTTTCCAGAACAGTAAAATTCTGTTTTACTGGCTTCTCTTAATGTGTGTACCAGATGGATGTTGTCACACATGAAGAAAACTTACTAGTTAAAGAGAGGGGGGATACAAAATGTCAGCCAGTGAAAACTACATGCTTCCAAATCCCAACTAAATTGGGATTGATAAACTGATTCTTGCTGTCCCAACCTAGGGGTGAAAGCCATCGGTTGGAGACATTGGTAAAGGCCATTTGGACAGAATAACCAACTATTATTATTGCCCAAACTGAGAATGATTTGGTCTTTTATTTCTTTGTTAAACTTGTTTCAATTTTTGTTGATTTTAGTGCAAGAAGGAAATAGGTTTATGACTACTATGCAGAAAAACCCATCATCCATGATTGCAGACAAAAATGACAACCCTCAGAATCATCTGCATTTCTGAAAGCTATTTTTTAAATAGGTGAAGGTAAATGCCTATAATTCAGCATTTTGTGTTTCATTTGGGTATACACTTATTTTGTTAGGGTATGATGAGTGATTTTCCATATGTGTATGTTTCTTGAATATTAACAATTTGTTTCTGCAAAATAGACACTGCAGGGATTTGGGGTAGAAATACATGATTTGACTTTTAATATTTAGATATCACCAATTACTTGCTCTCTGAGCCTCATTAATTTCATAGATAAGCTTTGAGTCACATTAGTTGACTTCTGTAAATGAATATTGCAGCAAAAAAAAAATGGATTAAAACTGAGGTATTGTTTTGAATCAAGACCTTTAATTCTTATCTTTTTAGTTCATTGTGTATTTACTTTTGTTTTGTATATTTTATTTATTTGTCAATCGCTTACAAGATAATAGGTATAAGTATAAACATAGTTATGAGCACATGAAATGGATACATATAAGAAAAGTAAAAAGAAACACTAGGACAGGGACAGTAGGAACATTGGTGCGCTTATGCACGCCCCGTACAGACCACTTAGGAAAAGGGTGAGGTCAATACCGGTAGTAGACAGTCTAAGGTTAAAGTTTTTGGGGTTTGGGGAAGAAACCAGAGAGTCAGGTAGAGTATTCCAGACATTGACCACTCTGTCGCTGAAGTCGTATTTCCTGCAATCACATTTGGTGAGGTTTACCTTGAGTTTGTATCTATTGTGTGCTCTTGTATTGTTATGGTTGAAGCTGAAGTATTCATTGACAGGTAGGACATTGCAATGTATGATTTTATATACTATACTTAGATCGGACCAAAGGCGGTGTAGTTCTAGTTTCCTAGGTCTAGAATTTCAAGTCTGGTGGCATAAGGTATTCTGCAACGAGTGGAGGAGTGGAGAACTCTTCTTGTGAAATATTTCTGGACTTTCTCAACTGTGTTAATATCAAATATGTGATGTGGGTTCCAGACTGAAGAGCTCTATTCGAATATTGGTCTAGCAAATATTTTATATGCTCTAGTTAGTAGTATGATATTATCAGAGAAAAAGCTATGTAGGATTAGATTAACAACTCTTAATGCCTTTTTGGCTATGTAGTTACAGTGGGCTCTAGCACTTAGATCATTAAGAGATGAGTATTCCAAGGTCCTTTACAGAGCTTGGATCATCAACAAGGTCTTGACTATTCATCTTGTATTTTATTTTCTGATTTTTTTTGCCAATATGTAAGACAGAGCATTTATTTGTTGAGATTTGAAGTTGCCATTTGTTTTGACTGTTCTGATACATAGTCGAGGTCTTTTTGAAGGGTAGCAGTATTGTCTATGGTGTTGAATAGCTTTATATCATCGGTGAAGAGATACTCTAGTTTACTATGATGGCTTTTTCCCCCAGTGAAGGGATAAGGAATGGTTTAATTCTTAAGACATGATTCAATTTTATAGGTCATTGGTTTTTTTTTCTCTTTGCATTTCCCCCCCAATATCCTATCAATGCTGAGGTTGCATTTTTAGTAGTTCGGTATATATGTAGGTGCATTGAAGTAGAAGTTAAGGCATCAAGCTAAAAATCGTAAGTTCTAGTCCCACAGTAGCGTGACCTTAGGCGAGTCACTCTCTCACTTCAACCTACCTAGCAGGGATCTTATAGTGGAAAAAAAATCGGAGGAAGTAGTATTAGGTATGTTCGCCACCTTGAGTTATTTATAAAAGCAATAAAGGCGTGATGTAAATAATTAAATGAACAAACAAATCTATATCCTTTTTTCTAACACATCCTGAACTTCTTCGTGGTTCGAAATTGTGAAAGGCACAATTCAAAAATCTGGGGTTTTAGTATTGAAAATAATACCCGCAACCTTGTTATTAATACAGTCTCTGGGCTCTCATTTATCAGACGGACACGAATGCGTAGAAACACACCCACGTGGCTCAGTTGAGACTCGGAAGTGTGTGCTTCTTCCGTAGGCGCTTCTTCCGGTTCCGCGTCCTCTTTGCTACGTGTCTTAAGAGGCCTCGTTGGGTAGCGGCGTCTGGAGCGTATCGACCCTCTCTCCACAACTGTGAGTATGGCTTAATTACGGTTAATTCTGATTTTTGTATTGTGTTTTCTTCGGATTGTTGTTGAAAAAGAGAAATAATGAGGCCTTGGCGTTTTCAATGCCAAAATTTAGTTAAAGCGCAGCTCTTGGCTGGTTGCAAAGTACTTTAGCTCTCTCGATTTCAGATCTGCCGCTTTCTCAAGACCATATTAAACGTGTAATTAATTGTATTTCTTAAATTAGCCCAGAGGACAATTTTTCACAGTGTCCTATTCGCTCTTTCCTGGTATCGAAAGCCGCACCTACGTTTTATAGTTTTATGTGTTTCCGTGAATTACTGGTAATCTTAATTTAAAACAAGCACTTGTATCTATAAAGCCCCAACGATATAAAATATAATGCCGTTTCGTATCAAATGCAGTACGAGAAAAAACAACCAACGGAAGGCAGCAGAATGATTGCAGAAGAAAACCATTTTATATACGCGCAGTTCTTTTTTCTTTTTCCTATAAAAACTGATGTTTGTAAAAATGGTCAGTTTGCCTATTAATGAATCTTGGTAGCATTTTGTATCTTATATGTGTATTGAATTCTTGTGCTTATTTATTGTATATTAAAAATGTGTATATAAACTTTGAAGATTACTTGAAAGGGTCCAGCACATGATTAGTATAATTTCCTAATAGTAGCTACTAACCACTGATTGGTCAGTAATTAGTGGGGTAGTTGACACACTTCTTTGTAAATCAGGATCACATTCTGTAGCAATGTGTTCAGTTTGGTAAAAAAAAAATTGCTTATACTGATCACTCAACATTTAGACATGTTTAGTCAAATGAGATAAGGTCACTTCTGGAATATTCCCAGATTTAATTTTACAGTTAATAGCCTCTGAAAGATTAACCACAGCCAACAGCTTTAAGTTTCTATAAAAGATCAATATTATCAGAGATATTATTGATTTAAAAATTACCTTTGCTTCCATTTATTTTTGAAAGTTAATTTGTTTTTCATTTTTCAGTTCATCATGGATCAAGTAATGCAATTTGTAGAGCCCAGCCGCCAGTTTGTGAAAGATTCTATCAGACTTGTTAAAAGATGCACAAAACCAGATAGAAAAGGTAAAGTAATCAAGAGGAAAAAAGGGAAAAAGAAATCTATGGTGATATAAAATGCAAGAAACAAACCATTTCTGTCATCCCAGTGGATCCATCTCAGGTTTCCATATTAAAGCATGTTTTCATTCTAATAATAAAACCCTAACCCTAAATGAGTTGAAAGTAAGAATACTACAAATAATAGTACAAATATACAGATTTAAAAAACTCAAATCTAAACAGTAAATTATGGTGGACAGTCAATAAATATAAAATATATGACTGATATAGTCCACAGTGTTCTTAAAGTGTGATCATGCAAAGTACTCTTGGAAGTCTTCAAAATAAAAATTATTTAAAAAACAATGCAATATTAAAATATTAAAATGCAAAGTAAAAGTGGCAGAAAATTTGGTAATTTAATTTTTAATAAGGTAAATGTAGTACCTGTACAAAACACATCATCTTTGGGATCCTCCATAATTTTTAATGGTGTGAAAGAAGAAAACACTTCTCTAGTGTATTATTAAGTGTTTCATTTGTAAAGTATCCAAAAGACTTTTAGAGATTTTAGTATAGGTTGCATTTTAAAAAGATACTGAAACTATCTTCAGTTCTTATTTTAACAGTGCAAGATGTACATTTTTTAAATAGGAGCTACAAGGGAACTTCTTTGATAAAGTGAGCAGAGTGATTTGAACTGGAGCCCAGAAACATGTAATACTAGCTTTATCAGTAGTGAGCACATTTTTTTCTAAGTGAAAAATTGATCTTTTTCTTAAATTTAGAGAAGATAGTTCTCACAAATGCTGAGCCTAGAAAACACTCAGGAAGTAATTAAGTCTGATTTGGTATCTGATTGCTCTTCCTTCATTTGTTTGACAACAGCCAAAAAAGCCAATGTAGTCCTAGGCTACATTAATAGAGGGATAGAATCAAGATCATGTGAAGTTCTAGTACAGCTTTATAAAGTCTTAGTAAGACTACACTTGGAATACTGCATCCAATTTGATCACCACTATATTAAAAGTTGAGACTTTGGAAAAGAGCAGAGAAGAGCAGTAAAACTGATTAGGGAGCTAGAAGTTAAAACATACGAAGAATGGTTATAGGAATCGGCTATGTCTAGTTTAATGAAAATAATAACTAGGGGAGACAAGGTGTTGCAATATTTGAGGGATTCCTAGAAAGACTGTGTGTGTGTGTGTGAGAGAGAGAGAGAGAGAAAGGAAAGAAAGAAAAAGAAAGAAAGGAAACTATTTTCCAAAGCATCAAAAGGCAAGACAAGGAAGAATGGATGGAAACTAACCAAGGAGAGAAGCAACATAGAACTAAAGAGAAATTTCCTAACTGTAAGAGCAATCAATCAATGGAAAAACTTGCTTTCAGAAATTGTGGGTGCTCCATCACTGGAGGCTTTCAAAAAGAGACTGGATAAACATCTGAAATAGTATAGGGTCCCCTGCTTGAGGGATTTGGACTAGAAGACTTCCAAGGTCCGATTGTTCTGTTCTAAAATTAAAAACAAAATTACCACTAATTCCAGTATTCTAAACGCTTTAGAAAATGACATAATATTCTGTAATACCTATTTGTTTAGTAGGACTTAAGGTCTTGCTAGTTAAGCAATGTAACCTAGTGTGACCCTTGAATGACTCTTTTTTGGAAGTACCTGCATTCATTTGGCCCCTTAACGTTCCAATTCAAAAGAACCCTAAAGAGGGGACTGTCCCTCAGACCTTATGTTGGGGCACGTGGTGAGTTCTCGGGGGTATTTTTAAAGCATTCTTTTGAAGCAAGTATATTTTTAAATTATCATGGTGCTTTTTAATTTTTTTTCTAAAGCTCATCATTTTTGCAGAACAGTGACTCAGAAATTGGATAAATACATGTAATTTTTAAATTACAGAATTCCAGAAGATTGCCATGGCAACAGCAATAGGTTTTGCAATAATGGGATTTATTGGTTTCTTCGTAAAATTGATCCATATTCCAATCAACAATATTATTGTGTAAGTAAATGTGTTAAATGCTTTGTAGAAAAAGTTCATGATAGTTCCTAATATCCTCTTCCCTCTTTAGTGCCATCTGAGAACCTTGTATGTGACAACAAAATAGTCATATATGCATTTACTTGGAATATTTCTATGATAGTTTGCTATTTAAAAAATGCTAGTGTTACAAAGAAACTAAATACAGAAATTAACTATGATTTTTTTAAAAAATGTGAGACATTAATAGCATGTTACTAGTGATGAGATACTACTATACTCTTATTGGTTACTTGAACAAAGAAGTTCCTTTAAAAAGGGGGATTACTAGTGAAAAGGTCTTTTCTCTCAGAGTTATTTAATAATGCCACTCAAGTAAAACATTGAATATTAGCATTGCTTTTATAAACAGTGAGTAATGAGTAAGTTGACTCCTGCCTTTTGAACTAATTCACAAAACTACCGTGTTTCTCCAACAATACGCCCCCCCCCCAATAGGAAGTCCCAACATGTTTTATAGGCTTAAAATGAAATTAAGCCCCCCCCCCAAAAAAATTTAGGCCTATTTTAAAACATGCAAAATGGGGGAAGGGTGGTGTTTGGAGCACTGCCGCGGCATTTGGCGCAGCCATGTGGGGCCGGCCAGGGCTCCTCCCTGCAAACAGAGCACCGCCGGAGACACTCGGCTTCAGGCACTCATGTCGCCACCTTCCCGGGCACCGTTCGAAAGCAAAGCCCATTCTTTTAAAAACGACAAAGCCTCTGCTGCCCGAGAGACCAGCCCAACCCCAAGTGGGGAGGTGAATCTCCCGGGGCCCCAGCGCAAGATCAGCCCACCCTGGGAGAAGTGCCCAGCCACCATCCCTGCCTGGTGCCAAGCAGAGTGCAAAGAGCTTCACCTGGGGCACTCCACACAGCTGACAGGCGGGCCCTCCTGCCCGGCGGTAGATCTCTGGCCAAGGCAGCAAGTGCCTCCCCACCGGGTCCTCCGCTCATCCCGCCAAGGCTGTGCTGGAGCTGGGCAGAGCTGGGGAAGCGAGCCGCGGGTACGCGCCCTCCTGCCAAGTGAAAGAGCTGGGCCAACCCGATCTTGGCTTCCCAAGTCCCTCCAGCTCAACCCCGAAGGGGCCACCAGGAGAGGCCGCCCAAGGCAGTGATAGTGCCCACCTATCCGCGAACAGGGAGGCGAGGCAACAGCCTGTGCTGCGTCCTATTCTGAGCTGAGCCCCACCGAGTGAGCGCCGATGCCCGAGCCGCTGCAGCGTTTGGAGCATCGCCGTCGCATTTGGAACTGCTGGCGCGTTTGGAGATGCGTGGGGATGGGGGCGGGCTGGGTGAGGAGTGGAAAGAACGGGTGGCTATGGGCTCCTCTGGAATCGCCGACCAGGGAAGTAGCGCTGCTGTCGCCTCGCCTCCCTGTCCGCGGACGGGTGGGTACTATCACTGCCTCGGGCGGCCTCTCCTGGTGGCCCCTTCGGGGTCGGGCTGGAGGGACTCGGGAAGCCAAGCTCAGGTCAGCCTGCCTTTCGCTTGGTAGGCGGGTGCGCACCCGTGGCTCGCTTTTCTGGCTCTGCCCAGCCCGCCTGGCTCCGGCACGTCCCTGACGGGATGAGTGTAGGGCCTGGCAGGGAGGCGCCCTCTGCCTTGGCCAGAGCTCCGCCGCTGGGCAGGAGGTCCCCCCTGTCAGCTGTGCAGGGTGCCCCAGGCAAGGCACTTCCGCTCTGCCTTGCGTCCGGCAGGGATGGCGGGTGGGCGCTTCTCCGGGGGTGAACGGGTCCTGCGCTGTAGCCCTGGGAGATTCGCCTCCCCTTGGGTAGGGGAGGCTTTGTCGTAGTAGGGCATCATTTTTAAAAGAATGGGCTTTGCCTTTGAACGATGCCCGGGAAGACGGTGACAGGAGCACCTGAAGCCAAGTGTCTTCGGTGGGGCTCCAATTGCAGGGAGAAGCCCTGGCCAGCCCCACGTGACTGTGCCAAATGCTGCGGTGGCACGGGAAGAAGGTAAAGCAATGGTGGTGGAAGGTCTCCCGATATGAAGTGCCCCACCAACGAGGTCAACATGCAAGTAGTCGCCACCCACCCTAGGATGTAAGGGGGGGGAATTAAGTCACCCCTGAAAAGACGGCCTAGCCGTTTTTTCGGGGCTCAAAAAAAATTAAGACCTGGCCTTATTATATGAGAAACACGATAGGCAATATTCTGGGGCAGTGCCATATGCCGTAACTGAGGTATCACAAGAGTATAAAAGAAAATCATAACAGCTTGATCAATTTCAATTTTAAAAAAACAATTTCATATTATTAATGCATTTGAACCCCAAAGTAAGAGCTAAATGTAACAGTACCATCAAATTGTGAATGACATCCAAAAGAAAACATATCAAATAATGTTTCCTCACATCAGGACTACTATGTTTCCCCGAAAATAAGACTTATTTTCAGGGGATGTCTTACCCGCTTACCTTAGGACCACTGCAGCCAGACCTCCCATGCCCTGACACCTGTTGCACCACTGCTTGTGGCCAGGTGCCATATGGATCATCACATTTATGTTATCGCAGGATGCTGCGTGGCTTGTCATGCCAGTGCTGCCACTGGCAGCAGGAGGCTACGTGGCACATCGCACCGCTGCTGACTCTCTGCGCGTAAGTCAGGCCGCGGTATGACAAATGTTGGGGTGTGGGAGGCCTGGCTGTGGTGGTCTTAAGGTAAAGGGGTGTGGAATATGTGGAGCACCCCTAGCTTGATTTTTATGCATTCGTCTCGCCCCACCTCGTACAACCAGATGGTGGGATGAGTGGGCATGGTCCTAACTAGGGCTTATTTTTGGAGTAGGAGTTAGGTGCACATAAAAATCAAACTAGGAATTATTTTTGGGATAAGTCTTGTTTTCAGGACTATTTACTTTCTATATTCATAGCAGCACTTCAGGACATTTAGTGTTGTCTCTTAAGCAGAAAACAAATAGTGTATCATTAAAAGCCATAATCAAAATATATGATGCTGTCTGTTAACATATAAATATATTCAAAAACACATTTGAAATAAATGTGCTACTACTAAGATATATATATTTATATATATTTCCTGACAAAAGAAATTCCTTTGGAAAGGGGCATTTCTTAGGCAGGTTACCATTGAAAATTTTTGTAATCTTAGTATTATGTTTTCCCGAAAATATGACCTACCCCCAAAACAAGCCCTAGCCCGATTTTAAAGCCTGTGTCTACAATTAAGCCCTACCACCAGAATAACCTCTAGTTAAGCCCCACCCACCATCTGTACACTGGTGCTGCCACTCATGGCAAGATGCCATGTAGCATGTCATACCGATGCTGTGGCTCATGCGCGCAACAGCACAATGCACCACGCAGCCTCCTGCCATGAGCGGTATAACAAGCCATGGCAAATGGCCACAAGTCGGGCAGCGGTGCGACAAGTGTTGGTGTGGAAGGCCTAGCTGTGGTCCTAAGGTAAGCAGGTATGACATTCCCCGAAAATAAGACCTGATCCTTATTTTGGGGCACAAAAGAAAATAAGACCAGGTCTTATTTTTGGGGAAACACAGGTAATAGAAATAAGAAAGTTATTCAGTGATATAAGTCCCCTATTTTTATAATTGAATCCATAAGACAGTTCTATATTTGTACATTATATAATACAATGGGGTAATCACGTGATGCTGTAGGATCTCTACCTGTGCCTCAATGGAACATTGGTTACAATGTGTGCCCTGCCTTATATTTGTAATAAATTATTTCTGCAGCAGCAAAAATAGTTTTATTTGTGTAATAATTTTATGTTTCCTTTTGGACTACAAAAAGATATCCATTTTGGTGGGATATTTTGTTAGTATATGGGACTGACTGCTTTGAACTATATTGAACGAGAGAGTGGATGTAAAAGCAACTTTTGATATTAGGTTATCTGGTATTGTTGAGCTTTAACTACTAATTTCTTCTGTTTCTTTCTGCTAAATCCAGAGACGACATGAAAGTGCATGCATCAGTCTCCCTGCAAGATTTTATTAAAACAAAACAATTTCAAAATGTTTTTTGATTGAGATCCAAAGTAGTATTTTAATGAAATTTAGTTTTAGTAAATCAGAACTCTTTTTCAGTTAAGCTTCTTTGATAAGATGGTATACAGTCTTTAGAACCTTAATTAGATGTTTGGATGTGCAGTTTGGGTGTAATCTTAGTATTTACAAACTAATCCAGCATCTTGAATTCATTGAATTGTGTACTGATCAATACATTACTTATTACATACTTTTATATGAATACATTCTTATTGTCTCACTGAGTTAGTTAATTTTAGGGTAATAATTTTATTTCTTGAAAATAATTCCACAATAATATCATTGATTGTCATATGGCAGTATCTCAATTGATGTTCTGCTCTTCTTTTTACAGTGGCGGCTAAACACATCAAGAAGACATTTTGTGTATGGTAAAATAGCAGATCAGTATGGACTTTCTGATTTAATTGTCTATGTAGATCTTCCTCTTCCTTTATAACTTGTCAATATAAATTAGAACTTAAAATAAAATTTGTGTGATATCCTATTTGCAAACACATAAAAGCTTAACTAATCAATTCTTGAAGATTAAACCAATGAGCTTTTTTAGGAAAGAACAGATAACTTATGAAGTATTCCATTTCTTCTTGGAAGTTAGGAAAACTTCAGTGCTGGAAAAAATACTGAACAGCATTGAGCAATTATCTATACAATTGATTTACTTATATATCCCTACCTTGGATTATTACTGAAGATGCCCAACTTCTGTCAGTTTCATACCAAAAGAAAATATGTATTTTTGCAAAAATGTAATTAGCAAATATATGTTAAATTGTATCTTTATTAAGGCAATTATAAATCTCATTTACATTGTGGTATTGACATTGCTTTCCAAAGGAACTAATTCCATTACATTTTGACAAGCTTTAAGGAAGAGCATTTGTAAGAATAGGGTCAAGATAAAATATAATTAACACTGCTTACATTGTAGAATTCATTCTGATTTAATTTTATTTGCAGAAAACTATATGATACATATTAGCCATGGAATCAGGAGATAAAATGCATATATTAGATATTATACATACAAACACATTTCCTGTTCTGTCAGTACTGGCATACAATTTCTTTTCTATGTCATTTTAATACAAGCAAAATAATAGTTTCGCTGTATCTTTCCTATGTTGTTTTAACGCAAGCAAAATAGATTATTGCTGTGGACCATTTATTTATGTGTCCTCCACATCACAAATAAACCTCAGCTATTTGTGGTTAGAAAAACTACTGCTCTATTAGTGGGAGTAGAATTTACTCTTCCTTGTAGTGGATAAAAAGGTGATCTCTGATAGAGCCAAGAGTCAGTGAAGCCAAGCTTTGTACTTTTGCACAGATGTGTATTGAGGGCTGTTGTACTCCCATGCAATTTTTGATTTGTATGGCATCTTCTAGACTAATTTTTCATGCATTTTTTAGTCACAGTAATTTATTACATATTATTAATTAGTAACTAATAAGAGGCACTGTTAATTCTAACCAGTAGCAAAGTTTTGCTGAAGAGTTTGAGCATAGAAGCAACAGCTGGAATACAACGTGGAATGTTGTATATATCTACTTTTGATTATCCATCTTACCAGTACCTAACTTAAAACAACTTTTCTATGCATTAGTTACATTTAAAAATACATTCAATTTCCAGCTTTAAAAACATACATCTTTGCTTCAAGAAGAAAAATATCATAAACTCTATGGCATTCAATAGAATGAAACTTCATTTTAAAAAACAATTACATAAAATGTTGCATTTTTATAAAAGCATAATGAAATAATTGCAGGGGGAAAAATTCAGTTGCCTACTGGGTGAGATTCCAGAAAATTCATTTTTGAATTTCAAGTTGAATTAAGTAGGATGACAATCTTTCAAGCATCCCCTTTACCTTTGATTCCCATTGTCCAAAGCAAAGGCTTGTCAGTTTCAATGGTTACTATCCCAGTTTTGTCATAAGTGTTTGATGTGCTGACAAGTGTTCCAAACTTCAAAGTACTTCTATCTGTAATTAAGAAAAAAGGTTAAGATTTTTCCCCACATCTTTTAAACTTATTTATTTTATTTAGTGTATGGCAAATACATGGACTTATAGTGGTTCAAATGTTAATGTCCAATCCACCCAGCCATTTAAGGACAGGGTGGTCTATGTTGAAAAAAATTAAGACATTGGGCTGATGTAAGCTCTAAATGGACATTCGGACTCAATGTTGTGGATATTTTGTTGAGCACCACAATCACACTGAGAGGTAGAGACGACCCCACTTAAACAATGAGTCCTGGCAGACACCATGTTGGGTATGGATCCTGTTCAGAATTGACCAATGCTGGCGAGGAAGGTCAAAATCTGCACCTTTTGTGTAGAGTCATCTATAACTACCTGTATCTGGGTGTTCATCATTTAAACTTATAAGTATTTGTATACAGGGAGTCTTCATTTAATTATGGCAATTGGGACCTGCAATTCTGTCATTAAGTGACATAGTCATGAAGTGTAATGTCATGTGACTGCACTGAGGATGCCAGTTCATCAGGTGAATCCTGTGTGGTTGCAGCTTCCTAGTCAAGTGATCACTATTTGCTAGCTACCCCATTAACTTCGATTTTCAGAAGCCAGCAGTGAAGATTTGCAAATGACGATTATGTGATTGCGGGGCACCTCAATGTCTTCTTAATTGTGAGCTGGTTCCCTCATTTGCGATCCAATGATCATGGGGAAATGGCACTAGCTGCAACTATAAGGATACATTATAAATTCAAGTGGTTGCTAAATGAATAGTCATTCAAGGGCTACCTGCAATGCTTATTAGGTAATCTTGCATTTGAGCCCACAATTTCCACTGCTAAACAAGATAGTTAAGTAAGTTTTGCCCCATTGTACAACCTTTTGCTGCAGTTGTTAAGTGAATCATTGTAGTTAAATGAATCCTGAAGTTGATAAGTGAATCTGGCTTTCCCCATTAACTTTGCTTGTCAGAAACTGGCTGTGAACATGATCATATGACCCCAAGAAAATACAAGCATCATAAATACAGCTACTATATTTGCCAAGCGTACAAATTTTGGTAACGTGACTGGGAATGCTGCAACAGTCAACACGTGAAAACCAGTCAAGTCAGTTTTTTAGTACTGTTGTAATCAAATGATCATTTTAAAAAATAGCTAATTTGAGGACAATCTCTCTTAGAACATTTGATGAAATTCACTTCCAAATTATGATGGTTTGTTGCAGATGTGCCATGACTCTTCCCAAAAATTGGTATTCTTCTGAAGGTTTGAAATGTGATTATTTGAATCATACCTGATTAATGAACAAATCATAATATTATTTAAAAAATATTCCAATTATACTAGATGACAAGATTTTAGAAAATTAACTTTTTTAAAAAATAAGGCAACCAGAAAAACCTTTTCAATCTTCTTTAGATTTTTATTTACATGTTATATGTGTGCTCCCAATTCTGGAAAAAAATTACAGGCTCCCAAGTCTGGCTAAGGTGTGGATATCTATATGCTTCAACATTTATGATAACAATGTAAAACATTCCAAAGAGATGCCTTGTCAGCAAAACAAAACCCACGCAGAGACAGCAGCAGCAACCTTGATGAGCCTCTCAGAAGATGCAGCTGGTTTTGTTCTTCAAGAAGAGTGTTTTGTTTGTGATGGAGCATAAGCATCTTTTTCTAATGCTTTATGCTAGTGGTCACCAACCAATGGGCCAGGGACCACTGGTGGTCTACGAGAAAATTTTGATGGTCTGCAGAGAAATGTCCCCCCAAAGCAGTTAATGCAGGCTGTGTGGGAACACAAGGCTGCGCTGCCCACATGGCCTGCCCACCTGATAGCCCCCACTCTTCAGCCGAGCGCAAACCTTCAAAACATTGAAGTGTGAGTGGCACAGGAAACTTCAGCCAGGCTCCTTGAGCAAAGGCAGAATGCTAATGCCGTGCAAATGCAAGTAGTGCAGTGCTCCCACATCTTCCAGCCGTCTCCATCATCACTTCAGTCCGCCTGTGCCTCTGCTCCCCTCTTGCCGCAACAGCACCATTACCTCATCCTGGCCGGCCAGGGCTGCACTGCTTTTTGCATGTTGCACCACCCACAAATTTGCATATTATACGTGCCACCCCCCTACAGCGGAGATTTCCAACTCCGCTACAGGCCAATCCCATATTCCAGAGCTGCAGTAGTCACAAGACTGGCCCTTGGGTCATCCCAAAGCAGCTCCTCCAGTCCACAGCAGGTGCACCGGGGTGGGAGAGCAGCTGCTCCGGGATGACCAAAGGGCCAGTCCTGTAACTACTGCAGGTCTGGAATATGGGACCGACTTTCCCACCAATGTCAGCAAGGCTCCGTCAAAATTCATATTACTGGTCCATGGGATTTAAAATTATGAGTTTGGTGGTCCCTGAGTCCAAAAAGTTGGCGACCCCTGCTTTATTATTACCAAAGACAGCAGCACTGTATTGTACTGTACAAAAGCTAAACTAGTAATAGCTTTTTCGATCCAGTAGATGGCTCTTTTCATCTATTTTTCCAGGCAGGTTTTCTTTTTCTTTTTTTATAAAATATCGGTACTTTGGAAAAATGCAATTCATACAACTCATATTCATACAAGCCTAGCACATTTTTATTGCTATAACTAAGAATAAAAAAATTAGACAAAAATATGACTTGGATTAAAGTAAGGTAGCAAAACTAACATTAGAGGATATGTTACATCCTATAGGATATATAGGAGTCAGTCTGGTCTGCTGTTTAAGGCACCAGGTTTGACAAGCAAAATCCTGCCTTGGCAATGAAAGCCAGCCTGGTGCTCACTCTCAGCCCTATTCACTTCATAGCTTGTGAGGAAAATAGGAGGAGGAAGGTGGAAGGTTCACGACCTTGAGTTATTCGTAAAACTAATAAAGATGGGAAAAGATTTTCTCTAAAAGTAAATTCAGCCACAAACTCCTAGTTTACCCTTTCTTTTCCTAGCCATTTAAGATTAAATTAAACTGCTTATTTTGTAACTCCAGCTTTTACTATCATAATTATCAAGGTCAGTTTGTATTTACTCTATATATACCCTTTAATTGATTTGAGGTTCAATTAGTTGAAATTTGCATGTATCCTTATTGCTTCCAAAGTGGTATTAATATGCTTTGCATTTACTGATTCCTGAGTCACCATCTACAATAATTCCTAACTGTTGTCCATATTTCAAGATTCATCCATCCATGTTGAATATCTTCCTATCATCTGTATTTTGTTCTTTGTGGAAATCATCTACTTAAAACATGCTCATTAAAAGACAATAAAAAATATTAAAATTGTAGCTTTCTTTAGAAATTCTCCCATGTATTTAGAGTGCTTCAAGGGGATAATGGAAATTCAAAGAAAGAATTCTTCAGATACAACACTTCAGATAGACACTCCCATGGGATTAGCGGTACCAATCTTGCAAAGTGTTACAAGAGGAAATAAACTATTACAAATTCAACTGAATATGCACAGAGACATCAAGAAGAATGTAAGCTAGATAATGTCCAGTATAACATTGCATTAATCATGAATCCACAAGGCACCTTCAGGCAATTTTCAATCTACAGCAGCAATGTAGATGTAGGTGTTAGCAAGGAAGATGAAGGTAACTTTTCGAAACCCAACAGCAAGTATGTACGTACATATGTGCACACGCACACATTTACATATTTTGTAGGAGTCTGACTAATGAGCTATGAATTAGCTATGACTAATGAGAGCATTATAGCTAGGGGTAAGATTCAAATTTTTTAACCACTGGTTCTGTGGGCGTGGCTTAATTGGTAGGCAATTGGTGAACAAATACAAATATATAAAAATAAAAAATATAGAACAATAAACATTTCTTTCTATTACATTAGATATTAAGATTGATAGCTCATAGTGAACAGTAGTAAGTAATCATTGGCAAGTATTCCTTATCAATTATTAATAAATAATATTCTGCTATTAGTATTGGATTATAACTATTGGTTAATCAAATGGAGCCTTCATAATATTTATATAATAGACAATAAGCTTGAAATCATTATACATTCAATATATACAACTATAGTATGTGTCCTGGGTTCATTTATCCTGTATACCTCTTTTCTTGCGCTCTACCCAGCTATACCACTTATCCCAAACCAAATAATACTCTGACTCTTCCTTCCCATTTAATTTGAGCATGAGCCTTTCCATTTTGGCGCATTCGTAGCTTTTTTGAATAATAATGTGTATCGGTGGTACATTGGGCCTTTTCCAATATTGCGCTAAAGAAATTTGCACTACTGTTAATAAGTGGATGATCAGATATCTCACTTTGAGAGGGTATCCCCTTTAATCATTCCCAGGAAGAACAGTTCCAGTTTCCACTCCAGTCCGCATTCGATAATTTCTTCTATCCATATTCTTATCCTTGTCCAATATTTTTTAATCTCAGGGCATGTCCACCAAAGATGGAAATAGGTACCAAGTTTCTCTTTGCATTTCCAACAGCTTGGATTTGCTATTGGATATATTTTAGCTAATCTAGAAGATGCCAGATGCCATCTATATATCATTTTATATAAATTTTCCTTATATGGTATTGATTTTGTAAATGTAAGATTTTTTCCCCCAAGCTAACATTGGTCCTTTCACAATTTCCTCAGATAATTCGTATTCTAATAGAAAATTTTACAATTTGGATATCATATTTTTCTCCGGGCCCAAGAGTATTTTATCTAATTGAGTATCTTTTGTTTCAAAACCGTGTTCTTTTGCCTCCCTAATATGTCTCATTTTTATTTGAAAGTAGGACCAATTGTCAATAATTATTCCTTGGG
Organism: Bungarus multicinctus; assembly: GCA_023653725.1. Lineage (NCBI taxonomy): Eukaryota > Metazoa > Chordata > Lepidosauria > Squamata > Elapidae > Bungarus > Bungarus multicinctus. Next base: position 70,862,258 of record CM042840.1, read on the forward strand.
TTTTTAGCATCTGAACTGATTTAAGTGATCCCTCGTTATCTAGTATTTGGTAGTATTTGTGCTTTTTGCTAATGTCCATTGTGTTAGGATGGAACATTGCCTCCATTGCTGAAAGCCACCTTGGGAAAGTGTCTGGAGAAATATGACTTTTGTTATTTGGGTTCCACAAAAATGTGTGACATCCTATTTGTAAATCATGGCCCTCGAGTGTTAAAATTCTTTTGTTTTCCAATTTAATCCAGTCTTTTATCCACACTAGTGCCGTTGCTTTGTAGTAAGGTCTCTCAGGCAGGGAGTCCAAAGCCACCTCTGCTTTTATTGTCTTATAAATAGATTTTTTTTATCCTCATTTTTTTCCCTGCCCAAATGAATTTCATAATGATTTTGTCCATTTATTTAAAAAAAAAAATCCAATAGTACTGGGATTGTTTGTTGCTATTCTACCTAATAGTGAAATTTGCATTTTGTTCCACTTTTCCAAATCCTTTCCAATTTATTGTAATAATTTGGTATAATTGTCCTCCCTCAGGGATACTGTTCTAGGTCTTAGCCATGCCTAGATATTTAATCTTATTCACGATCTGTAATCCCATCGTTTCCTCTAGTTCTTTTTGCTTACAGTTTGTTAGATTTTTAACTAACATTTTGGTCTTTTCCCTATTAATTTTTAATCCTGCCAATTTACCAAATTTGTCTATTTCATTTAATAATACTTGTCCCGAATCTATTGGTTCTTCTATGACAAATACCATGTCATCCGCAAATGCTTGTAATTTGTACTCTTGACTTTTAATTTTTGCTCCCTTAATTTCTTTGTTTGATCTAATTCTATCCAATAATGTTTCTAGAATTGTTATGAAGAGCAGAGATGACAACGGGCATCCCTGCCTGACACCCTTCTTTATCTCAAATGGTTTAGTAGCTTCTCCTTTTATCAGTACTTTTGTTTTTTGTGTGGTGTAAATTGAATTTAGCATATTTGCAAAATTACCACCAAATTTCATCAGATTAATCTGGTGTTTCATAAAATCCCAGTTGAGGTTATCAAAGGCTTTTTGTGCATCCAGGAGGACAAGGGCCACTTGACTTCCTGGGTGCAGTTCATAAAATTCTAACGTATCTATTGTCGTTCTCGTATTATACTTAATCTGGCTCGTGGGGAGGAAACCATTTTAGTCAGGGTGAATTTTGTCATTGAGCACTTTCTTTAGTCTTTCTGCCATAGTCATGAAAATTTTATAGTCTGAATTTAGAAGAGAAATTGGTCTATAGTTCTTTATTTGATTATAGTCATGAAAATTTTATAGTCTGAATTTAGAAGAGATATTGGTCTATAGTTCTTTATTTGATTGGCATCTGCACTTTCTTTGGGGATTAGTGTTATATACAGTTCTTTCCATGTTTCTGGAATTTTAGCTTCCAGTAATACCTCATTGCAGACCTCTAGCAACACATTATCTAATACCTCCCCTATCTCTTTATATAGCTCACTAACCATCTGAGCCTGGGGCTTTACTGTTCTTTTGTTTTTTGATTGCCTCTTTTAGTTCACTCAAGGTTATTTCTTTATTAAGTAACTCCTTTTTATCCTCTGATAATGGATGTATAGCTCCCTCTTTCAAATATTCTTCTATTTTGTTTAAATCTACTTTATCTTGTTTATATAAATTCTCAAAATATTCTCTTACAATTACCTTCTTTTTTTCCAGATCAGTTTCCATTACTCCATTTTTGTTCACTAATTGATATATTGTTCTTTTCTGATTTTTTTTTTTTAGTTTATACGCTAGCCATCTACCAGATTTATTTGCGTGTTCAAAATAATTTTGTTTTGTATATTGTAGCTTCTTAATTAATTCCTCCTGGTCTAAAATGTTCATTTCATGCTTTGCTAATGCCAGCTCATTTCTAATTTGCTCATCTCCTGGGGTTTCCATTTGTCTGTTCTCCAAATCTTCTATTTTTTTTATTAGGGTATTTTGTTTTTCCCATCTTTTTTTATTTCTATTTGCTATATATGCTATAGATATTCCCCTTAAATACGCCTTTGTTGTATCCCAGAGATTCTGCAATGAGGTATCCTGTTTTTTATTCAATTCAAAAATAGAGATTAATTCTTTTTTCTTTCAATAGTTGCGAGTTAAGTGTCCATCTACTTTAGTTATGAATTTGGTCCTTCCAATCTATCTGCAGCGTGTTGTGGTCTGCCCAGGTGTTGGTTAAAATCTTTATTTCCTGGATCTCCTTAAATAAGTCAATATTTATCCATGCCATATCCAATCCAGACCATGATTTATGCGGACTGGAGTAGAAAGTGAACTGAATCACCCCCTGGGTTTAGCTTCCTCCAAGCATCTGCTAACTAGTTCTTTGGCCATCTCAAAAAAACTTTTGGGCAATATATTCTCCTTTTTTTATGCTTTTGTTCACATGCATAATCTTGATTGTTATTTGAAATTGCATTGCAGTCTCCAAATATACAAATTCTTGGGTTGCCAATTTCTATCAATTTCTCATATAAAGTTTTATAAAATTCATTCTGATTTTTATTAGGGGCATATATCCTCACTAACAGCATGTTTTTATCTTGTAGGACCACCTCTACCATTAATATTCTTCCCATTGTATCTTTATAAATCAATTTTGAGGTTATTTCCTCTTTAATATACAATACCATTCCTCTTTTTTTTTCCTCTGCTAATGTTGTGTACATTTTCTCAATCTTTTATTTTGCAAATAGCTCTGATCCTGTCTTTTAACATGAACCTCTTGGAGGCATATTATATTGGCTCTCTGCTTCTCTAATTTGAAAAGTATTCTCTTCCTCTAAGGTATGTCATTTAATCTATTAATGTTCATCGGTATTAGTTTCATTCCTCTTTTTGTTTACCGTCTAACTTTTATCCCTCGTTAGTTTTAGCCATTGTTTGACTCCTAGTTCTCACTCCTGTCTCTTCTCGAATGGCTATTTCTTCTCTTCTTTGCTTCTCTTTCCCTCCCTCCCTCTACTTTTAGATTGTGATTCTTCTTGTCTTAAGTCTCGGGTTCATCTCTACTACTCAGTTCCTCTTCTATTCCACCTATCTGTTCGAAGAAGTCTTGTGCCTTTGTTAAACTGTCTATTTTCAATCTCTTCTCCTTCCATGTTGCCAAGATACCCTCTGGGGTGATCCATCTAAAATAAATGTTTTTTTTTATTAAGATAATTAGTGAGGAATCGGTAATCTTTCCTCTGCTCACGGACTCTTCTTGGCACCTGCTTCAACACAATTACTTCTCTACCTTTATATTTTATTGTTTCTTCTCTTGAGATCCTATAGATTAGGAGGGGAACCTGATATGAACTTCCCGGGGGAGTCTGTGCCTCCTCACATAACTTGTGTGAACTCTATACACGTCATCCAATTTGTTTACTATCTCGTTTTTATCTCTTTGTAGGAGTTCCGCTAGTATTTTGGCCATTGTCAATGCTAGGTTTTCTTCTCCATTTTCCTCCACATTCTGAAATCTGAGGTAATAGGAGGCTCTGTCCATCTCGAGGTGGATTAAAGTCTCTTCTGTCTCTTTGTTCTCGTATGTGATCTTTTGATCTATACGTTCTAGTTTCTTTTCCATTTGGTTGGCTTGTTCTTCAGTTATTCTAATCTTTTCTTCATTTATCTTGATGGATTCCTGAATCTGGCCTATTTTCCCATCCAAGTTTCTGATTTCAATTTTCATTTCCCCTATTTCATCTTTCAATTCTGTTTTCATTGTTTCTCTTATCGGCCCTACTTTCAATGTGGTTTTTTGACCTCGACTCCTGGAGTGCCAAAATCGTTTCTTGAATTGCCAACAGGGTAGCTTGAATCGATTGTGTGTTGAAGTATTTGATTTCTCTGGAGCCAACAACCCTTTGATCATTCGTTGTGTTGGTGGTGTAGGGCTAGGTAGTACTACTGATGGTACAGATTTTCTCCCAGTCTTTGTGATGGTGGTGGTACTGCTCGTCATGCCTTTAATAATTCTATACTGTTCATCCACTATTCTAGTTATATTATCCCAGATCGTGTTGCCAATTACCATCAACTTTATCAATATTTTATGCTTTTAATTTCCCTTATTAATCTGAAATTCTTATTGTTGAATGGTTAAGTTAATTTCCAGTCCCCGTTTATTTTAAAGCTTATTGCCAATTAATCAACTATATACTCAAACTTTCAAAACCTTATCAATCGTTATTAAACTAACTTCTCAATTAAGAATAAATTAAGGTCTTAATAAATCTTTAAATCCAGAAAATGTGGGGACAATATTGTTTCCAGAATGTTGTTCATTTGTTTCTAGATATAAAAATTAAAAAGGGAAAAATCTTTTAAGATAATTTCTGAAAGATTTTATTTAAAAAAATTAATTTTCTGGTGTACAAAAACTTTGTGCTTTGAAAATTACAATGTTACAGGAAATTGTTAATTTGCAACTATATTATTTTAATTTGGGCAAATATAATCCTTTAACTGCAGTCTGAACTGGTGCTATCGGAAAATAAAATCTGTTAATTGATTACATAAATAAAGACTTAAAATCAAATTCAGCTGATGGTGATTACATAAGTATGCCTATATACCGGTAAGTTTTTTTGACACAAATAGAGAAGCATTTTGCCCCTGCCATCTCCCCTGATGCATGTTTGATTCCCAAGCAGTCTTTTGCTCTTCAAGTTCTTGGTATTTCCCATGTTTTTCAAGATCAGTAAAAATTGACTGGGTGCAGGAGTGTTTTGTGAAAATGATGAAAATAAAATCACAACATGAGCTTTTGCAAACTTTCATGCAATATTGACAGACACACAAAAGGGTTGAAATTTATGTTGTAATAGCACAGCATTGCTTTTATTGGCTTCCTACCAACCCCAACTGAAGTCATGCATGCTTCAGCATGATTATTTAACTTGGTTTTATCGGTACAATGAAAACAAGACAAAAAAATTCAGAATGTGGCTTCTTTCCAATATCTTAACAACTGCTCAACTTTGGTTGTGTAATTAGGAGGGGAGGTCAGAATGATACAGATGCCAACATTTAAAAAAACTGTCCATTTGCCTTTGCCGTAGGGTTGTGCTGTTATTCTGGATAGTTTTTCTTTGTGGTCCCAGCTGAATTGGGCCACTTTTTGAAACTGAACTTCCTTCTGATGGCTCCTCTTCCCAACCCATATTTGGCCATCGTTCTGTTTTGTTTTTGGAGAATTATCCTGCTGATAAATAGATGGGCATACTATTAAGTTCCTTTACATTTTTCTCTTCCAATACTGGGGAAAACTTTAAAAAAAGACCTGAGAAATGTAAATAAGTTTACCAAGATGGTTTCTATACATTGATTTTGAAAGGCAAATCAATATAACTATTTTGAACATCAGAACTCTGCAAGAATCTATAATAAATTACTGCAGATATCTAGTTCTTATATTGCTCCTTTAGGAATAAGAAACTTTATTATTACTATGTTTTCTCCCATAGGCTATCTCCCATGATCCCTATAAACCAAACTAGTTTGTTTTCATTATTAAAAATGCAGATTGGATAGTTATGGCTACTAAAAAGCCTTTCCAAGACTTGATATTTTGAATTTTAGAATAATTAATTTTTAATCAAAAGCTTCATTACAATGAACTCAAACTCCCATTTTTTCCCATGAAGAAAATTGCATATTTAAATGATAAAAGTGAAGCCCAACAAGCTAAAACAAAGTTAAATACAGGACAATAATTTGCCTGCCTATTACCATCTAGCTGAAAAAATAGTCCCTAAAGTCTCTGTGGAGGACATTTTGTACTGAAACAAGCTAAGTTAGAATTCCATTTCACTGACTTATTTTCTAAGTAGCAAATGTTCATCAAAGTATGTGGTTTGAATGGAATAATTACAAAATTTTGACAAAAGTCTTCTTTGCATTCCACTATCGGCCTCCCACCGGCCAGTGCGCTCCCACAGGGTGGGCCTCCTTGGGGTGCAGCCCCGAGGATGCGGGACTTCTCTGCGGAGGCACCCTCCCTCTGGACTGAATTACCCCCGGAGATGGAAGCCATTACTGACCTGCAAACCTTCCGGCACGCACTAAAGACCCACCTCTTCCAACAGGCTGGTCTGGCCTAGAATCAATTACTAGGGTTTTAAATTTTTAAATTTTTTGGTAATTTTAACTTTTTTACCTTGTTTTATTGTGTTGTCAGCCACTAATTTAATTCTTTTAAATCTATTTTAAATTCTATTTATTATGTGGTTTTATCTTGGCTGTACACCGCCCTGAGTCCCATTGCGGGAGAGGGGCAGTATAAAATTTTAATAAAATAAATAAATAAATAGAAAGAGCAACAAAGGTGATTAGAGAACTGAGAGTAAAATGTATGATAAACAATTGCAGGAATTAGGAATGTCTAGTCTAACAAAGAGAAGGAATAGGAGTGATATGATAGCAGTTTTTGAGTACCTGAGGGGCTGTCACAAGCACCTGATGGCAAGAAGTAACAGATAGAAACTTATCAAAGAGAGATCCAATCTAGATTTAAGAAGAAATAGCAATGAGAACAATTAACCAGTGCATGGCTTGCCTCTAAAAGTTATGTGTGCTCTATCACTGGAGATTTTAAAGAAGAGATTGGACAGCCATTTGTCCAGAATGGTATAGGATCTCCTGCCTGTGCAGGGAATTGGACTAGACAACTTTCAAGGTCCCTTCTAACAAGTTTGCATTCTGTAAGATAGTGTTGTACCATCTAAGATGCTGGTCTAGGATAGAAGAGAGTCAGGTATGTATCCAGTTTCAGTCATGGAAACTCACTAGATGATTTGGGCTAGCTATGTCTCAATCCAACTTACTTCAAAGGATTGTACACAGCTTCTGATATGCTACAATGGATAAGTTACTCAGATAACTTGTATTTTTAGTTCTTTTGTTGTTAGTCTTCTACCTTGAATGTTAGAATGCTTGTGAAAATTTGTAACAGAAATGAAAAAGAAAAGCAAAACAAAATAAAACTCTAATTTCTATCAAACCGTTTAAAATAACATGGCTGTTCACTAAAATCCAATCTTAGCATGTTAAAATAGGTGAGTTTAACAGGATTTGATGTGCTGTATTTTATAGTTCTCAAATTTCTTACCTCTAACTTTTCATAGCTTATATATGCTTGCCTTAGAATCTTAACTAGAGAGGGCTGAGGAAAGCATTCTAGAATAGTTATTCTGGATAGCAACCAAGTCTTGAATTTTCACTGACATTCCCTAACCAGTGTTTCTCAACACTAGCATCTTTAAGATGGTGAACTTCAATTTCCAGAATTCCCAGCTAGCCATGGTGCTGGGAGCTTCACTTGACTTTTTTGAAGAGTATTTGAAAAAAAACAAATATGGGTATTAGAGTAACAAGCTAAATTTTAAATTTGAACATAATAAATATAACTACTTTCCAGTCATGCATTTAATACAAAGTCTGTTTGTAAATTGATGTCATGAGTTCTCAAGGTTGTAACCAAGGTCTTCGGGGTCATGTTTCTCCAATGGGATAATTTTATGTAACCACTTAGAAACTCTGAATTCTCTGGAAAAAGTTTTTTAAAGCCATAAGATAATTAGAAATTGTAGTATTTGTTCTTCCATAAATATTTTAGAAGCTTATGCTTAGTTGAAAGTTTTCATCTGATAGAAGCTTCAGAAATGTTCTCTGCTGCCCTACAATATGACCTATTAAGTTTGATTCATCCTATGCGCAAAATAAATCTCATAAAAACCACTTTTAGTACGGAGCATTTAAAAGGAAATAGGTTCCCTTATGTTTAATAAAATATAGAAAACAGACACGGAACATGGAAAGTTGGTATCTTTTAATGAGGCATCACCTCTAGGTTTCATAGAGTGTTCATTTTGAGTGGAAAAGTTAAGCGGAGAATAGTTGATTAGTTGTTTTCAGTAAAATTTCAGTGAAATTCTTATTTCTAAATAATTTTATTTTGTGTAAGTCGCCTAGGAGGGATCATTCTTTGTGTTAGAAAGAAAGTCCATTTATTCAGTGGTGGGATTCAAATTTTTTACTACCAATTTTGTGGGCGGGGCTAGATGCGACTGGGTGGGCTTGGCTAGATTGTCATGCGACAGGGTGAGTGTGGCTAAGGGGGTATGTGACTGGGTGGGTGGGTATGGCTAGGTGATCATGTGACTGGGTGGGAGTGGCTAATGATTGTGCGACTGGGTGGCCATGGCTAGATGGTCATGCAACTGGGTGGGCGTGCCTAGGTGGGCATGTGACTGGGTGGGCATGCTTCATAATGGGACTGTCATAAAGGTGTATCAGTTGCTATGCATCCATATGTAAATCATGTGATCACTGGGATACTGCAATTGTCATAAGTGTGAAAAATGGTCAACGGTGGCATTGCAACTTTGAATGGTCACTATATGATATGGTCTAAGTTGAGGACTACCTGTACTGTTTTCCAATTTGATGGCAAATCAAACAATTGACTCGCATTTATGATGGTTGCAGTGTCCTGGAGTCACGTGACATGATCTCCCTTTTGCGACCATCTGATAAGCAGTCATTTTAATGCTTCTCTATAGGAGCGGACGGTGCCCCAGCACTTTAAAGAGGCTGTCATCCACCCTCTTCTTAAGCCATCGCTGGACTCCACCAGGTTGGATAATTTCTGACCTGTCTCCAATCTTCCCTTTTTGGGAAAGGTGGTTGAGTAGGTGGTTGCGCAGCAGCTCCAGAGGTTTCTGGATGAAACTCTGGATGAAACTTCCGGATTATCTTAACCTACCAGTCAGGATTCAGGCCTGGATTTGGGACAGAAATGGCATTGGTCGCACTCTTGGATGATCTCTGGCAGGAATGGGATGGGGGTAGTGCAGCTATCCTTGCTCTATTTGACCTCTCGGCGGTTTTCGATACCATTGACCATGGGATTCTCCTGGGGCGGCTTTGGGGGATGGGAGTGGGAGGACTTATGCTGTCCTGGTTCACTTCCTTCCTCTGCGACCGCTCTCAGTCAGTGTTGATAGGAGGGCAGAGATTTAGCCCTCACCCACTGCTTTACAGGGTTCTGCAGGACTCGCTACTCTCTCCACTCCTGTTCAACATTTATATGAAGCCGCTGGGTGAGATCATCCGTCACCATGGACTGAGATATCATCAATATGCTGATGATACTCAGCTGTATCCTTGGACCAGGGTGAGTTAAGTGTTGCTGTGTTCTCCCTCTCACAGTGCCTGGAGGCAGTTAGGAGCTGGATGGGGATGGGTTGAAACTAAACCCTTACAAGACCAAATGGCTCTGGGTTTGGGGTTTGTTGGCTCAGGGGGAATTGCCATCTTTGGTTTTGGATGGGGTGGCACCCAAATAGACCCTGTGCGTAATCTAGGGGTTTTCCTGGATTCATGCAAGTGGCAGTTTTGGCCAGGAGGGTCTTTGCGCAACTGTGGGTTGTGCATCAGTTATGTGCTTTCCTGGACCAATGGTCCCTACTCAGACACTCATGTCCTAGTCACTTCCTGTCTTGATTATTGCAACATGCTCTACATGGGGCTGCCCTTGAAGAATATCCGGAAGCTCCAGTTAGTGCAAAATGCAGTGGCCTGCATGATTTTGTGCAGACCCTGGTGTGCACATGTTTCACCTCTCCTGCAGGAGCTGCATTGGTTGCCAATTTGCTTCCAGGTGCAATTCAAGGTTGTCACCTTTAAAGCCTTTCATGGCTTGGGACCAGGTTATTTGAGGAACATCTCTTGCTGGTCACATCTACCCGACCCATTAGAGTGAGGAGGCAGGGAATGCTGCGGGTCCCATCCCTGAGGGAGATACACCTGGTGGGACCCAGAAGAAGGACCTTCTCCATGGTGGCTCCCTCTCTCTGGAACATCATTCCCCCAGAGATTAGAATGGCCCTCTTTCTAATACTCTTCCAGAAGGCACTGAAGACCTGGTTCTGCCAACGGGCCTGGGGAACCCAGAGCGAAATGGAGCCCATCAAATAGCTCATGTGATCTGCTGTCATTGGGGCAGGGGGTGGGAGTTGTGATTTTTTATATATCTTTTCCAGATTTTGTTCTATTGTACTTTATTAATTTATTTGATTCTTTTTGTTAGTTTTATTGTTTTTTATTTTAAATATGGTTTTACATTCTGTAAGCTGCTTTGAGTTGTCATGGGTGAATAGACGGCAATATAAATTCAATCAATCAATCAATCAATAAAAGTCACTGGGGGAGCCAGCTTCGCTTAACCATCGTCTGACTGACTTAAACAATGATCCATTTAACAGCAGTGGTAAGAAAGGTCATAAAGTGGGTGAAAGCTCACTGAACATCTGCCTCTCTTAGCAATGGACATTTGGGGAAGCCAGATTCACTTAAGTGACTGTGTGACTGACTTAGCGACCATGCAAGTTACAATGGCACTGGAAAAAGGACTTATTTTTCACACTTATTGACGGTTGCAGCATCCCCACGGTCACACAACTATGTGATTTACTTAAGAGCTGCAACTACTTGCTTAACAATGGTGGCAATAAAGGTCATAAAGTGAGTGAAAGTTCACTAAACAGCTGTCTCACTTTGCAACAGAAATTCGAGGCTCAATAGTGGACATACAGAAAATTGAAGGGTATCCTTACCCTTCCCTTATGAGTATGTCAATCACCAGTAATCTGGCAGGCCTTTGCTCTCAAATTCTCAATCTGACCCACAGTGACTGACGTCCACTATTGGAAGATGGATTGAATTAGATGCGTCTAAACTCACTTTAACAATGCTCTTGCTTAGCAACCAAAATTTTGGGCTCAATTGTTGTTGTAAGTTGAGGACTATACCTACTTTCCTCTGCATGGCAGCCTTCCCTAGTGAACTTCCCTTTTCTGGGAATTTCTTCTCTATGTTAGAGGCACCAAAATAACCCAGATGACGTAAGGTTTCCTGCTGGAACAGGGGATTGGACTAGATGACCTCCAAGGTCCCTTCCAGCCCTGGATTGCTGTACTGTTTCAAAACATCCTCTGAAGCTGCATCTAGTGTCAGGGTTTGTGGTCCTTCCTCTCCTTTTTCTCTCCCTTCCTCCCTCTATCCATCAGTCTGTCCATATCTCATTCACTTTCCCTTCCCTCTTTCTCCCTCCCCTCCCTCCTTCCCTCCCTTCTCTCTCTCTCTCTTTCTTTCCTTTCCTTCCTTCCCCCCTCCCTCCTGTTTTCTTTCTTTCTCTCTTCCCTTCCTCCCTCTTTCTTTTTACTCAGAATTTTTAAATCTGGCAATCTTATGTCAAAAATGGCTAAAACGATATGAATACCTTTGAAACTTTGAATTCTGTGACATGAACTACAAGAAGACAAAATTACATTAGTTGTTTAGAGAAGTCTCATTCTAACATTAGCAAAAGATTTCTCAACACTCTCAAGCAAATATAAAAACTTGCTGGATTTGTGATTATTTTCCCCTATATTGGAAGTTGTTCTGCTAATGGCAACAGCTATTTGTTAACATAGGTGCCTTCTAAAATTTTAGCAAATACTGGTATATATTTTGAAAACAGTAATAGCTGTATTTTAAAGTCATTGTTTTTTACTGCTTTTTACTGTGGCAATAAGATCATTTTAGAGACCATCATTATGTAGCTGTAGGGATTTTGCTCCCATAGGAGTTCTATTGCCTCTTTTCTTGTACCTTTTTGTCCTAAATAGACAAATTATTAGTTAAAGGTTAGGGTATCAGTTAAGGGGTAGAATTTTCGAGGTTGGTGAGAGAGGAACTACTCTGAAGAAACAAATTGATTTTCAATTAATATTCACTTTGCTTTTATCAAAACAAAAATGTACAATTTGCTGCAAAAATCAAAGGATGGACATAAAGGATTTAGTTGCAAATCAGGGACATTTTTAACATATAAAAATATTTTTAAACATAACCTTAATAGGTTACATTCATGCTAACTTAATTACCTTTACTTCCCACTGGAAATAATGGAAATGTTAATCATGCCATTTACTTTATTACTTACTTTTTGAAGATCTTACTTTTTTGAAGATCTCCATGGTCCAGAAGAGGCTGACCCACTGGTAGAGAAGCCAAAGTGTTTTATTCAGATGATGGTGAAGCTGTAAGAATGTGAAATCTAAGGAGAACATTTTCACCAGCTTCTGAGTAAAAGACTTCGGCTCGGGCCACAGCAGCCTCCTGCTTCAGGGATTGAGGCAGCAGCAGCAGCCAATCAAAGGGAAGATTGTTTCCTTTGTCTTATCGGGCTGAACTGCAAAGGCAGTTGATTGGCTGCCACGCCCCAATCCTTGAAGCTGCTCATTCAAATTAATCAGTCAGCAGCAAGCAGACTGGACCCAAACTAAGCCTGACCAAACTGGGTAAAAACTCAGCCTGCAGGCCCTCATGACAGAGAAGCTGAAGACTTTTATTCAGGTGGGGAAAGCTGTTTTCCTTACATCTCACATTCTTACAGCTTCACCAGCTTCTGAATAAAAGATTTTGGCTTCTCTGCCATGTGGCATAGCCTCTTCTGCAGTTCTTTGAAAAGTAAGTATAGTAAAGCCATAGTTCCAGGAACTCTCCATTTCGGCCTGTAAGAGGCAGGGGAGCCCTGGGAAGGCCCGAAGGGGGCCTTGGACAGCTGGATCGGGCCCAGGGAATATTTATTTCGGCCTTTAACAGGCTGAGGGAGCAAAAGGGAGACCCTGTAAGAGGCCACTCATGCCGGCAAAGAGGTGAAGGAAAGTTCTCCAGACAGGCAGATAGCTGGGCCACATCAGAGGCAGCGGAGAATGGCAAAGGAAAGCTCAGCAGGGATCTGGGCTGCATGGGAGGCCAGGGCGAAGGCAGGCAAGCTGGCTGGCCCTCAGAGACTGTGTAGTCAAGGCAAGCAAGGGAGCCAGACAGAGAGCAAAGCAGCTATGCTGGGCAAGCCAGCAAGATGAGGAGTGACTGGGCGGTGAGAGGTGGGGCCAAGCCAGAATTTTTACCATGTGTTCACCAGAACCAACCTGAACTGGCTGAATCCCATCACTGCACTATCTTTATACTGTCCTGAAATGATCATTATCGCAGAAATCAACTAAAAAGGATTATCTACAATTGTTAAATTTGTTATTATTTTTATTATTTATTTATTTATTTTGTCAAACTCTTATAATATGATAGAAATAAGAATAAACATAAGTTTAAATACAAGAAATAGGAACAAATAATTGGGGACAATAGGACAGGGATGGTAGGCATGATTGTGTGCATATGCACGCCCCTTACAGACTCCTTAGGAATGGGTTGAGGTCAACAGAGGTTAGCTTGAAGGTAAAGGAGTGGGGGTTTGAGCATGTGACAACAGAATCAGGTAGTGAGTTCCAGACATTGACCACTTTGTTGCTGAAATTGTACTTCCTGCAATGAAGTTTGGAAGGGTTGACATTAAATTTATATCTGTTGTGCGCTCTTGTGTTGTTGTGGTAAAAGCCAGGATGGGATTCTACCAGTTTGCATCTATTCACTAAAACCGGTTGTTAACATTGTAAGCAGTTCGGAGAACCAGTTGTTAGAAGAAATTACTGGCCTAATCCTGTAAGAAAGGCAGGAAGAACATTCTGGTGTTGCTTACAGAAACTGCCTCTCAGTTAACCCTTATTACATTCTTGGCAGGACTAGACTTCCTGTCTCAGGAACTTCTCTGGAGTTTTTTTGCCCTCCTTTGCTGGTATTTTGCTGGTATTAAGTTACAATGGCACTGAAAAAAGTGACTTATGACCATTTTTCACACTTACAACTGTTGCAGCATCCCTACAGTCATGAGAGGCCAGGCGAGAAGATGCATGCCTCGATGTGAGTGATATTGAATTGGCCATACTCAGCCAATAACATGACCACCAAGCCACACCCACCACCTAAGCCATGCCCATAGAACTGGTTATTAAAAATTTTGAATTCCACCCCTGGTTAAAGCTGAAATATTCATTAACTAGTAAGATATTGTAACATGATTTTATGTACTATGCTTAAGTCCAATCTTAGCTGCGGTAGTTCAAGGTTGTCTAAGCCTAGAATCTCAAGTCTGGTGGTGTAGAGTATTCTGTTGCAAACAGAGGAGTATAATACTTTTCTGGTAAAATACTTCTGGACTCGCTCAATTGTATTAATGTCTGATATACAGTGCAGATTCCAAACAGTGGAACTGTATTCAAGTATTGGTCTAGCAAAGGTTTTGTATACCCTAGTTTGCAAATCACTATTACCAGAGGAGAAGCTTCGTAAGATTAGATTTACAATTCTTAAAGCCTTTTTATTTATTTATTTATTTATTTATTTATTTATTTATTTATTTATTTATTTATTTATTTATTTATTTATTAATAAAATTTCTATACCGCCCTTCTCCCTAGGGACTCAGGGCGGTGTACAGCCAATCTAGACCCCAACAGCAATACAAAAGTTAAAAAGAATTAAATATTGGCCGAATAAGAAAAGCCCACCCCCCCACCCTTAAAACCCCAATTTAAAATTACTAAACAAATGGAGACAAATTAAAACTATCTCAGCCCAGGCCGGCCTGCTCAAAAAGCCAGGTCTTCAGTGCGCGCCTGAAGGCCCTCAGGTCCGTGCCGGTACGTAGTTCCGGCGGCAGAGTATTCCAGAGGGCAGGGGCCGCCACAGAAAAGGCCCTACCCCTCAGGGCCGCCAGACGACACATGGCGGCCGACGGCACCCGGAGAAGGCCCTCCCTGTGTGAACGCACCGGCCTGCTGGAGATCACCGGTAGAATGCGGTCCTGCAGGTAACCTGGCCCAATGCCATGGATCACCCTAAAGGTCAAAACTAGAACCTTAAAGCGGACCCGGAGAGCCACCAGCAACCAATGCAGCTCGCGCAGGAGAGGCGTCACGTGGGCGCTACGTGACGCCCCCATGATCACCCGCGCGGCCGCATTTTGCACCAGTTGGAGTCTCCGGGTGCTCCCCGCAGGGAGCCCCATGTAGAGGGCATTACAGTAGTCCAGGTGAGAGGTGACAAGGGCCTGAGTGACCGTGCGCAGGGCGTCCCGATCCAGAAAGGGCCGCAACCGGTAGATCCGACGGATCTGATGAAACGCCCCCCTGGAGACGGCCGCGACATGGTGTTCGAGCGACAGCCGTACATCCAGGAGGACTCCCAGATTGCGAGCCCTCTCTGTGGGGGGCA
Source organism: Bungarus multicinctus (assembly GCA_023653725.1). Taxonomy (NCBI): domain Eukaryota; kingdom Metazoa; phylum Chordata; class Lepidosauria; order Squamata; family Elapidae; genus Bungarus; species Bungarus multicinctus. The sequence goes on from CM042840.1 coordinate 70,877,452, forward strand.
AAATTTCCCCCCCAATAGCCAGCGAAGGAGTCAGCTGGCTATATCGGGGCGCCGGGAACCACAGCGGCTCGGTCTTGGATGGGTTGAGCCGAAGCCTGTTCCCGCCCATCCAATCCCGCACGGCCTCCAGGCACCTAGACATAGCCCCCACAGCATCGTTGGGGTGGTCCGGGGTGGAGATGTACAACTGAGTGTCATCTGCATATAGATGACACTTGACCCCAAGATCACGGATGATCTCGCCCAGCGGCTTCATATAAATGTTGAGCAAGAGAGGGGAGAGGACCGACCCCTGAGGCACCCCACAAGCCAGGGGCCTAGAGGTGGACCTCTCCCCTCCCGTCAACACAAATTGCGAACGGTCGGAGAGGAAGGAGGAGAACCATCGAAAGACGGTTCCCCCAATTCCCAACCCCTCCAACCATCGCAACAAGATACTATGGTCGATAGTATCGAAAGCCGCCGAGAGGTATAATAGGACCAGGACAGAGGAGAACCCTCTGTCACGAGCCCTCCAGAGATCATCAACCAATGCGACCAATGCCGTCTCAGTGCTATGCCCAGGCCTGAAGCCCGATTGGAACGGATCGAGGTAAGTCGTTTCCTCCAGGTACTGAGGGAGCTGACGTGCCACCACACTCTCAACAACCTTCGCCACAAAGGGAAGGTCAGAGACTGGACGATAGTTGTTTAAAACAGCTGGATCCAGGGAAGGCTTCTTGAGGAGGGGCCGCACCACCGCTGTCTTCAGGGCGGTAGGAAGCGACCCCTCTCTCCAAGAAGCGTTGATAATCCCCTGGAGCCAGCCTCGTGTCGTCTCCCTGGCGGCCGAAACCAGCCAGGAAGGGCACGGGTCCAATAAACAGGTGGTGGCATTCAGACCTGTCCACACCCTCGGCGGTCACAGGGTCGAACTCCCCCCAGATAACATTCACAAGACCTGCCCCGGACACCTCCCCCGGGACCATCAATTGGAGTCGAGCCCCTCCCGAATCTGGGCGATTTTGTCAAGCAGGAATCGAGAAAACTCCTCTGCCCTACCCTGCAAGAGGTCATCCCGCGCTCTCGGTTCAAGTAGAGAGCGGGTCACTCTAAACAGGGCGGCAGGCTGATTTCCTGCCGACGCAATAAGAGCGGAGAAATACGAAGATTTCGCCGCCCCTATCGCCACAAGATAAGTCTTAATATGAGATCTCACCTGTGTTCGGTCAGACTCAGAACGGCTCGCCCTCCAAATGCCCTCTAGACGTCTTTTCCGGCACTTCATCTCCCGTAGCTCCTCCGTATACCACGGAGCCAAATGGGATCTATGCCGGGTCAGAGAGGCACAACTCGATCTAGAGCCCCGGCGGCCAACCCATCCCAGGTGGCCACCAGGTCTCCAGGCGAGCTGTGAGCCAGAGACTCAGGAAATGGCCCAAGCTCCCTCTGGAACCGCTCCGGGTCCATCAGGTGCCTGGGGCGGAACCATTTAAGTGGCTCCGCCTCCTTGTGGTGGGGGGTGGTGGAACAGAAGTCCAGTCTAAGGAGGGAATGATCTGTCCATGACAAGGGTGTGATGACTAAATCCCTACAATTACAGTCATTCAACCACTGCCCAGAGACAAAAATCAGGTCCAGCATGTGTCCTCCTATGTGAGTGGGAGCAGAAACTAACTGGGTCAGGTCCATGGCCGTCATGGAAGCCAAGAACTCCCGGACCAACCCCGAGGTTTCACCGGGCGATGGCAGGTTGAAATCCCCCATGACCAAAAGCCTGGGGGTCTCAAACGCCAGCCCGGCTATTACCTCTAGGAGTCCGGGCAGAGCCGATGAGACTGGCAGGGAGCCAGGTACGCCATCAAAAGACCCATCTGAACCCCTTGCCCCCACTTCACAAAAAGAGATTCACAGCCAGCCGTCTGAGGGACAGTGGCCTCCCTAGGACAAAGGGCTTCCTTTATAAGCACCGCCACCCCACCACCCCTTCCCTGAACCCTGGGCTGGTGAAATGCAAGGAAACCTGGTGGGCACATCTCGACCAGAGGGACTCCGCCCTCTGGGCCCAACCAGGTTTCGGTAATACCTACCAGGTCCGCGGCCTCCTCCTGAACCAGATCATAGATCAGGGGAGCCTTATTTTTGGCAATGCTGTTGCAGTGAGCTTTGGCGCTTAGGTCATTCGATATCAGAATTCCAAGGTCTACGTTTCTTAGCATTTCATCAGCCTAGGTTTCAGGGAAGGGGTGGTGGGGTGGCGGTGCTTATTAGAGAAGTCTTTTGTCCTAGGGATGTCACTGTTCCTCAGACAGCTGGTTGTGAGTCTCTCTTTGTGAAGTGGGGGCACGGGGTTCAGATGGGCCTTTTGATAGCGTACCTGGCTCCCTGCCACGTGTCACAGGCCCTGCCCGGACTCCTCGAGGTGATAGCCGAGCTGGCAGTTGGGACCCCTAGGCTTTTGGTCATGGGGGATTTCAACCTACCTACGCTCGGGGAAACCTCTGGGGTAGCTCGGGAGTTCATGGCTTCCATGATGGCCATGGACCTGACCCAATTAGTTTCTGGCCCCACTCATATAGGAGGACACACGCTGGACCTGATTTTTGTCTCTGGTCAGTGGTTGAATGACTGTAATTTCGGGGACTTAGATATCAAATCCTTGTCATGGACAGATCATTCTCTTCTTAGACTTGACTTCTGTACCGCCACCCCCCACCACAGGGAGGCGGAGCTGTGTGCATGGTTCCGCCCCAGGCACCTGATGGACCCTGAGTGGTTCCAGAGGGAGCTTGGGCCATTTCCCGAGACTCTGGCTCATAACTTGCCTGGAGACTTGGTGGCCACCTGGGATAGGCTGGCTGCCGAGGCTCTGGACTGAGTTGTGCCTTTGCGACCTCTGACCCGGCACAGATTCCATCCAGCTCCGTGATTTACGGAGGAGCTGCAGGAGATGAAGTGCCGGAAAAGACATCTGGAGAGTGTTTGGAGGGCTAGCCGCGCTGAGTCCGACCGAACACAGGTGAGGTCCTATATTAGGACCTACCTTCTGGCGATAGAGGCGGCGAAGCGTTCACATTTCTCCACCCTTATTGCGTTGGCAGAAAATCGGCCTGCCGCTCTGTTTAGAGTGACCCACTCCTTGCTTGAATGCGGGAGGACCTCTTGCAGGGCAGGGCAGAGGAGTTTTCGTGATTTCTGCACGTCAAAATCGCTCAGATTCGGGGCGGGCTGGACTCCAATTGGGTGGTCCCGGGGGAGGTGTCCAGGGCAGGTCTTGAAACTATTATCTGTGAAGAGTTTGATCCTGTGACCGCTGAGGGTGTGGACAGGTTGCTGGGGGGGCTGAATACCACCACATGTTTGTTGGACCCGTGTCCCTCCTGGTTGGTTTCGATCGCCAGGGAGGTGACACGAGGCTGGCTCCAGGGGATTATCAACACTTCGTTGAGAGAGGGGTCGCTCCCTACTGCCCTGAAAATGGCGGTGATGCAGCCCCTCCTCAAGAAGCCTGCCCTGGACCCGGCTGTTTTAAATAAATATCGTCCAGTCTCCAACCTTCCTTTTCTAGCGAAGATTGTTGAGAGTGTGGTGGCACATCTGCTCCCTCAGTACCTGGAGGAAGCGACTTATCTCGATCCTTTCCAATCGGGCTTCAGGCCCGGGCATAGTACCGAAACAGCATTGGTTGCGTTGGTTGATGATCTCTGGAGGGCCCGTGACAGGGGGTATTCCTCTGTCCTGGTCCTATTAGATATCTCAGTGGCTTTTGATACTATCGACCATAGTATCTTATTGCGGCGGTTGGAGGGGTTGGGGATTGGGGGAACTGTCCTGCGATGGTTCTCCTCCTTCCTCTCCAACCGCTCGCAATTTGTGTTGATGGGGGGGGGAGAGGTCCACCTCTAAGCCCCTCATTTGTGGGGTGCCTCAGGGGTCGGTCCTCTCCCCTCTTTTGTTCAACATTTATGTGAAGCCGCTGGGGGAGATCACCCGTGGTTTTGGGGTGCGGTGTCATCTGTATGCGGATGATACCCAGCTTTACATCTCCACCCCAAGCCACCCCAACGATGCTGTGGAGGCTATGTCCCGGTGCCTGGAGGCCATGCGGATTTGGATGGGTGGGAACAGGCTCCGGCTCAACCCATCTAAGACTGAGTGGCTGTGTTTTCCGGTGCCCCGATACAGTCAGCTGACTCCGTCGCTGGCTATTGGGGGAGAGAACTTACCCCCCACAGAGAGGGCTCGCAATTTGAGTGTCCTCCTGGATGCACGGTTGTCTTTAGAAGACCATATTACGGCCGTCTCCAGGGGGGCTTTTTATCAAGTTCGCCTGATTCACCAGTTGCGGCCCTTTCTGGATCGGGACGCCTTACGTACGGTCACTCACGCCCTTGTCGCCTCTCGCCTGGATTACTGTAATGCTCTCTACATGGGGTTCCCTGCGGGGAGCACCCGGAGACTCCAACTGGTACAAAATGCGGCCGCACGGGTGGTTATGGGGGCGTCACAAAGCTCCCATGTGATGCCTCTCCTGCGCGAACTGCATTGGTTGCTGGTGGTTTTCCGGGTTCGCTTTAAGGTTCTGGTTTTGACCTTTAAAGCGATCCATGGCATTGGACCAGGTTATCTGCAGGACCGCATTCTGCCGGTAATCTCCCACCGACCTGTGCGTTCCCACAGGGAGGGCCTTCTTCGGGTGCCGTCGGCTTCTATGTGTCTGGCGGCCCCTAGGAGTAGGGCCTTCTCTGTGGGGGCCCCCGCCCTCTGGAATGGTCTGCCTCCAGAAATACGCACTAATATGGATCTGAGAGCTTTCAGATGTGCATTAAAAACCTGGCTCTTCGAGCAGGCCGGCCTAGGCTGAAATGGGATTTTTAATTTAGTATTTGCGTTTTAATCGGGATTTTTAAATTTGGGTTTTTAATTAACTTATTGGGTGAGGGTATAATTTTAGACAGCCTAAAATATTTATTTTTAACTTTTGTAGATTGTAATGGGGTCTTATGGTTGGCTGTGCACCACCCTGAGTCCTCCGGGAGAAGGGCGGTATATAAATATAATAATAAATAAATAAAATAATAACTGGTGCACCAACAGCCGTGTATAAACATACACTGTTCTCCTGATGTAGAGGTGATGACAGTCATGTGCAGATCCTTCTATCTACCTAGAGAACTGACTGTGATTTTTACAGATGTTTGATTTTTACAAATGCAAATATTAGCACTGCACTTGCATATTTGCATATTACAATACATAAACAACTTAAGGCTTATCCTGATGGGGCTCCTATAATATCTGGTGATTTTAATAAGGCATGCTTAAAGATTGTATTTCCCGAATTTACTCAGTGACATATGCCACCAGAGGAAACAACATACTTGATCTTGTGTACTCTAATGTAAAACATGCATATAAAGCAGTGTCCCTTCCACATCTGGGACTTTCAGATCATTTATCACTGTTCTTTATACCAGTATACACCCCCCTCAGAAGGAAACCTAAGCCTGAAACCAAACTTATCAAGATCTGTCTGGAGGGAGCACTTGATCAACTGCAGGATTGTTTCTCAAATACTAATTGGAATTTATTTGAACAAGAGGATTTGGAGGAATATACAAAAACTGTACTGTTTTACATCTTGACCTGTGTGGATACGGTTACTGTGAATAAACTCAGCCAAATTTTTCCAAACCAGAAGCCCTGGATAAACAAGGATATGCAATTACTACTCAGGACATGTGATATGGCACTCAGGTCTGAGGCCAGAGTTTGGTATGATAAGGCAAGAGCGGAATTGAGGCGGGGCATCAAGGAGGCAAAAAAAAGGACTACAAAGGGAAGATTGAGGACTACTTCACAAATAATGATGCACGACAGGCTGGGCAGGGAATTAAACACAGCACTGATTACAGGGGCAGCAACCCCATATCGGTCAAAAAGGACGCATCACTGGCAGAAGAATTAAATTGCTTCTTTGCCCGGTTTGAACTGAATAGATCTTTGAACACACTGCCTCTACAAACCACCGGTACTCCGCTGTTCACAGTACAAGAGTATGATGTGAAGCAAGTGCTTAGAGCAGTGAATGTAAAGAAGGCCACTGGCCCTGATGGGGTACCTGGGAAAGTACTCAAAGCATGTGCTGACCAGCTTGCAAGTGTGTTTACAAATATTTTAACCTTTCTCTTACACAAGCCATTGTTCCATCTTGTCTCAAAACTTCCATTATTATTCCAGTTCCCAAAAAACCCTCTCCTGATACTTTAAACGACTATAGACCAGTAGCTCTCACACCCATAATTATGTTTTTGAGAGACTGGTCTTCAAATATATATAAGATTGCCTCCCATCAAACCTTGACCCATACCAGTTTGCCTATTGGAATAACAAATCCACAGAGAATGCTATTGCCATGACTCTCCACGTTGCACTGAACCATCTGGAGCATAGTGGGAGCTATGTAAGGATGCTTTTCATTGATTACAGCTTGGCTTTTAATACCATCATTCCAGATATACTGATTAAGAAGTTACTGGAAATGAGCCTCTCCTCTCACACCTGCTGTTGGATAAAGGACTTTCTTACTGACAAATCCCAAACTGTTAGGATTGGCAGCTATTTTTCCTCCACTCTTGCTCTCAGCACTGGCTCTCCACAGGGCTGTGTGCTAAGCCCCTTTTTATATTCACTACACACACCACTGCACTCCCTCTTGTCCCACTAACTCTATAATAAAATTTGCAGACAACACCACGTTGGTGGGATTCATATCAGGAGGAGATGAAATGGCCTATAGGTCAGAGGTTTTCAGACTGGTTTTGTGGTACAAGAGTCATAACCTCACCCTGAAAATCAAGAAGACCAAAGAATTTATTATAGATTTCAAAAGATGCAAAGCAGTGCCTCTCCCACTATATATCAATGGATACTGTGTGGAAAGAGTTCATAGTTTTAAATTTCTAGGAACTTCATATTTCCGACAATCTTACTTGGTCGGTCCACACTATGGCCACTGCAAAGAAGGCCCAACAGTGCCTGCATTTTCTGAGGTTACTGAAAAAAAGTGGTCTGGGTGAGAAGTTGTTGGTTACTTTTTACCGTTCTACCATCGAGAGCATTTTGGCATACTGTATAATAGTGTGGTATGCTGGATGCTCTGCAGTGGATAAGAAGATGCTCCAGAGAGTTATAAACACAGCACAAAAGATCGATTGCTCTCTTTCTTCTTTGGAAGAGATTGCAAAGACCAGACTCCTCTCTAGAACACTAAAAATCTCCACAGACTGTTCTTATCCTGGACATTCATATTTCGAACTGTTACCATCAGGGAGGCATTATAGTGTCTTAAAATGAGGACTAATAGATTGAGAAACAGTTTTTTTTCCAAGGCAGTAATTGTCTTGAATCAAACAGTGCATTTGTGATTTAGTCCTATTATTATTATAATTATTTTAATTTTTAAATACTCTGTAGTATGGTTGTGATATGGTGTTTGGGGCACTGTGCTAGAGCAGCTTTCAAATTTCATTGTATTCGTGGAATGCAATGACAATAAAGGTATTCTATTTTATTGTTTCATAGTTTTTGCACTTGCCTTTCCTTCATCCCTTTATTTTTGCAAATCCTGTGTGGAAAGGAGCAAAACTGAAGGAAGTTTGTGAAGTTTATAATAATAAATGTGGGATCACAGAATGCACTCCCAGGACCAATGTACTCATCATAGTGGGAGGTTTGCATTTGGATGAATAGGAATTTTACACATTAAAGATTCCTGGTTTCCAGATTTATTTATTTATTTATTTGTTCATGCTTCTATACCGCTCCCTCTCCCAAAAAGGGACTCGGGGCGGTGCACATTCAACAACGAAAACAGTACAGGTAACGGAGATGAAATAAATAAAAATCTAAAATGGTTAAGAACAACACCAACAAAAAGATTATCTAAAATTTAATTTAACCCGAATGATTCAATTGGCTAGACCGGCCTGCTTGAACAACAAGGTCTTAACTGCGCGCCGGAAGGTGAGGATATCCGACATGGCTCGTGTCTCCGAGGGGAGACAATTCCAGAGGGATGGGGCTCCCACAGAGAAAGCACGTAGTCTCGGGGCTGCCAGTTGGCAGTGATTTAGTGGTGGGACCCCGAGCATGGCGACTCTGTGGGAGCGTACTGGGCGGCGGGAGGTTGTTGGTGGCAGAAGGCGGTCCCGTAAGTATCCAGGTCCCGAGCCATGGAGCACTTTGAATACTATTAGTACCACCTTGAATCGAATCCGGAAGGCCACAGGAAGCCAGTGCAGCCGGCGGAGAAGAGGTGTTATGTGGGCGTCCCGAGGGGCACTGATGATCATCCGCGCGGCGGCATTCTGAACTAACTGTAGCCTACGGAGAGTCTTCAAGGGGAGCCCCATGTAGAGAGCATTACAGTAGTCCAAACGGGAGATGACGAGAGCAGAGGTGACTGTGCGAAGTGCGCCCAGATCCAGGAAGGGTCGCAATTGGTAGATCAGACGAATCTGATAAAAAGCACTCCTGGTGGCGGCTGCAATATGGTCTTCCAAAGACAGTCGCACATCCAGGAGAACACCCAAGTTGCGTGCCCTTTCCACAGGGGATAGTGTCTCTCCTCCTATGGTCAGCGATGGAATAAGCTGACTGAATCTGGGGGCAGGAAACCACAGCCACTCGGTTTTGGTCGGGTTGAGACGGAGTCTGTTTTGACCCATCCAATTTCGTACGGCCTCCAGGCACCGGGTCATCACCTCGACGGCTTCGTTGGGGTGGTCTGGAGTGGAGATGTACAGCTGAGTATCATCAGCGTACTGGTGGAATTCCACTCCAAAGCCACGGATGATATTACCTAGCGGCTTCATATAAATGTTGAATAGCAGGGGAGAGAGCACCGACCCCTGCGGCACCCCACAGAGTAGGGGTCTCGGGGTCGATCTCTGTCCCCCTGTCAACACAAATTGCGAACGGTCGGAGAGGAAGGAGGAGAACCATTGAAGCACGGTGCCTCCAATCCCTAGCCCCTCCAACCGATGCAACAGGATACTGTGGTCGACAGTATCAAAAGCTGCCGATAAATCGAGGAGGACCAGAACAGAGGAATGGCCTCTGTCCCGTGCCCTCCAAAGATCATCCATCAACGCGACCAACGCCGTCTCAGTGCTGTGCCCGGGCCTGAAGCCCGATTGGAGGGGGTCAAGATAATTCGCTTCATCCAGGTACTGCGGGAACTGATGTGCCACCACGGTCTCTATAACCTTCGCTACAAAGCGAAGGTTGGAGACAGGACGATAATTGGATAGTAATGCTGGGTCCAAGGACGGTTTCTTGAGGAGGGGACGAATAGATAGCAATCACATTCAGCTGAAGTCAGTTTCAATCTCTCCTCAACACAATTAGCTAAGCCAATCTGGATAATTTTCTGGGCCAGTCACTCCCAGTCTTAGGAAGACTGGTCAATCACTTCTAAAAGTGTTGCTGAGCAAACTATATGGAATTGCCATGCAATGTCTGAAGTCAATACTGACTGAAAAATAAAAATGAAAGTCTTACATTTTGTCTTCAGAATTGTCTGCATTCTTGTAAATTGCATTGTTACATGTAGGTGCCCTTTTATAACAAGAGCAGCCATTACTGTAGGAATAATCAAAGAATAGGGGTATACTGCCAAGACAGACTTGAACACAGCCCTACCTAACAAAATACAATTTAGCAGTGAGAAAAGTAAAAAGTAAAAATTTATACTTAGGTAATAAAAAACAAATGCACAGATATAGAATAAGTAGTACTTGCTCAACAGCAGTAATTGTGAGAACTATTTCCTAGCAAACAACTTCTTAAGTATAAGCCAGCAAGTATGCTGCAGCTGCCAAAAAAAAAGCCAATGCAGTCCTAGGTTGACATATGATTTTCATTGATCTATTCAAATTATGACTAAGTTTGGATTAAATTCTCAGATCCTCACCCAGTTATATGCAGTAACAATGATTTGGGATAGGGTAGAAAAGCAAAACAAAATCAGTTAACTACAATGGGAATCATAGGAGCATCACAATGCAAATGTGGCTGTCCATCTAGAACAGGTTTCCCTGATCTGTTTCCCTGATATTTTCCTTGCATGAAACAGAATTAAGGAATAGAATAGCACTGAAGATGTTACCTAGCTGGGTAATAAAACACCAGCAAGGAAACAACCAAGCTCAGAGAGCACCAAGGACTCCCTAGTTAACCCTGAGGTACAGATACTCTCTTCTATTGGTACAAATATAATTACTAAATTACTAGCATTTTAATATTTTTCTCTACAATTATTGTAAAGCAATATGATTTTGCACTTTTATTATATACTATGATTGCTTTGATAGAAGGAAACAGAAAATCTTTGGCTGGTGCAATAGAATTAAATCTTAATTTGGCAAATATTTTGTTCTCATTTGCTAATTTGTAATTAAATGCATCTTTTAAAAAATGTATGTTATTTAGGGGAGTTCTGGTTCCTGTTTCTCCGGCAACGGACCAAAATCCGTGATTTTGCACAGTTTTGGCCCGTGCTTGCCGCTGGAGCGCCCCGATCCTTGTAATTCAGGGCTGAAGCCACCCTGTAGAGGTGGTGAAGACGGGGGAGACTGCCAACCAAGTTGAGAGGAGCCGCATCCCTCCTCCTTGGCTAGCCTAACTTCCTTTCCCGAAGGCGACAAGCGGCAGTCAGAAATGGAGGAAATGGAGCCGCCACAAAGGAGAACCGGATGGGATAAGAATATGCAGGAGGAAGACAAAGAGGAAAGCAAGACAGACATAAAGAAACATCTAAACAAGGTACCCTGAAGCTAAAAATATTTAGAGGGATACCTCTGAAAGAAAGTTCTAACAGATGGCGAAGGGGAGAGAAAAGGAGTTTAAAAATCCCTTCTCCTATTTTTTCTCCTTTTTTAAAATTTTATTATTATTGATTGGAAAGAAGTTTATGCTAAATTGATTTGACATTAAATAGGCTATCTTAAGCTGGAATTTGAATGTCAAAGGAAGATAAAAAAGATTTCTTGGTACTTTATTTTACTTTAAACATTTTTGGTCAAAAAGGAGAAGAGGAGATAAATGGGTGGAATTTGGAATAGAAAACGGAGTTTCACCTGGAAAAAAAAATAAAGGATCTAACTGTGAACTTTGAAAAGATTCCCAAGGATACATTGTAACTGAAACTTTGTTGAAAGATACAGTAACAATTGGAAAGGAAGAAAAAACAAGATGGAACAGTTTGGGGAAGAAGAGATTGGCTTCTTTTTTCTTTTGTTAATCAAAGTCACTCGGGTGATTGTTTGAAATGGCATCACTCCTGGAGCAAGTGAAAATATATCTCAAAAATGAGAAAGAAGAGGCAGAAAAAGAAGGAAGATCTTTTGGCTTCATGTTTGAATTTTTGGAAATGAAGCTTTATGAAAAAAAAGCTTCAAGAGGAAGAAGAAGGCTGGAACAAAGAAGAAGCCATTTTTACTGAAATAAAGCAAAATGTGGTAAAAGGGGATAAAAGGGGGAAAAGAGGTAAAAGTTTTAGATTAAAAGCAGCAGCCAAAAAGGAAAATACTTTGAAAAAGAAGTATAATAGCAAGGAGAAGCAGAAAAGTAAATTACAGAAAGGGAAAAGAGAAAGTTACACAAAAAAAAAGGGATGAGAAAAAGGGGGGAAGATAGAAAGGGAAAGAAATTATGAGGAACGAAAGCAAGAGATAAAGAAAAAAGGGAAGCGTATTAGAATCAAAGGTATATGCTCAGCTTGGGAACACAGAGATAATGGTTAAATCAAGTTAAAATTGAGAACTCTGTAAAGGTACTAGGGTTATAATTGTAGAATATTATGATGTGTTAGAAATGTAATATATAAGCAACTTAGGAGATAAACATTATATTATTATGTTTGGTATGTTTATTTAGGGAAATGGAAAAGAAAGAGGAAAGATCTATATTAGCTACTTGGAATGAATTTGAATAATTATTTTTAAAGATTGATAAAATATTTAAGAGTTAGTCAAAATGAATTTGAATAATTGCCTTTTTATTGGATAAAATTGTATAATTAATTAATAATATATGTATTGATAATTAATGTAAGAATAAAGAAAGGAGAGAAATATTTTGGCTGTTTCCAAAGATTATTAATGTGAAGGATTTATAGGGTTCATACCAACATGAGAATGATTTTGAATTATTTTATTAATGTTTATATATATATATAAACATTAATAAAATAATTCAAAATCATTTTCATGTTGGTATGAACCCTATAAATCCTTCACATTAATAATATACACACACACACACACACACACACACACACACAGTGTTTTTGTTAGCGGTGTAGTTCTTTTTCGCATTTGTGGGGAGAAGTACCAACCAGAGTCTGAAGGATGAGATTTATATAAAACAGATACTAGATTTGAATGGATAAACTTAATCTTTAATGAGATTATAAATATAAGATTTAAAGGTGTTGTACTCCGATTGATAACTAGAGGGGAAACCTTGCTTGTTTTGTTTTTTTCTAAGAATGTTGGAAGAGAATATATAAAATTGTAAACAATGACAGACAGAATATAAGGATAATGAATAAAAAGATATAGAAATTTGGATTGATATTACTATAAAAGAAAATTAAGAGAAGTTAAAGGAGAAATGGTGAGAAATTGATAAAAAATGGTAAGATATAAAGTTGAATTTATAAGATGAATATAGATATGAAATTGTGTCTGTATGAAAATGTGATAACCTGGAATCATGCTGTACTCAAATAAGATGTTTTATTTGTTTGATAAAACCCAATAAAACTTTTTTTTAAAAAAATGTATGTTGTTTCATCATTTTACTAAACCCAGGAGTTACCCTATTGATCAATTTTCTATTTAGAGACATCTAGCCAGTGGTGGGCTTCTAATTTTTAAACAACTGCTTCTCTGCCCTAATGATAGGCTGGGTAGGCATGTGTCTGGGTGGGCATGGTCAACTTGACACCACTCACCCAGCCCCGCCCATTTCAGCCACACCTCGCACTGGAGAGCATCCTGTTGGGGACAGCTAGCTAGCCCTACCTGGTTTCCTAACCACAACCAGGCAGATATGCAGCCGGTTCATGCCTCTATTCGCACATTAGGCTAAGCTCAAAAAAAGTTGGAAAATCAACTGTTTTGGCTTAGAAGGCCGCACCACCCTGCAATCCGGCCCTTTGGGGATCGCACATTAGCAGGTCTGCATTCCGGATACCCTCCATCCACCCACCTCCAAACAAATGAAAACCAATTTTGCACTCTGGGGCACTGCCAAGTTATCTCAGACGCAGGTCCCCCAGATGTTGCAATGCAGGCAGAATGTGGACGAGAGGAGAGGAAGCAGACTTCAGCTGCTTCCAACCATGGAAGAGGAGACCAGCTGCCCCACTCTCTTCTCCACTCTGCTTCTTGCCCCTTCTGTCTCCCTAATAAACTGGGGATGGCAAGAGAGAGAGAGAGAGACCCTCCCGGGCCACCCCTCTTTCGTTGGCAACTCACCTCCCCAGCCCGTGCATTTTTGCGCAATGCTTCCCTGCTGCTCCTTGCTCTGGCTGCTTCCCCTTGGCTAACACCCAGCAAGGGGAGAAGTTGCTCTGCCACAAATCGGTGGAGACAAGGAGGGTGCCCTGCACAAAAATCTTCCCTTATCCTCCTGTGTAAAGATCAGGGTCTTTTTACTCTGTTCAGTGTGAGCTCTATTGCTAAATTCCCCCCCCCCCCCCAGCTATCAAAGAGGATCCTGGGTGCTGCGCTCAATAGGGAAATGAGAAAGGGAGCTGCTGTCATGAGGGAAAGACAAGCAGCAAGGAAAGAAGAAAAGCGGGTTCCTTCTTTCATGGGGCTGCTCTATTGCCCTTTTCTCCATTTTAGTGCCATATAGTGGAGCTTGCCCCACCCACCAACACCACTCTTCCCCCAAGACTTTCTTTGCCTACCTGATTTCCCCTCCATCACATTTTTCTAGCCATTTTGTGCAGGGAAACAAGTTTGTGGGACTAAAGAAACCAATCAATCAATTCCAACTTCGCAAGATCTTTTATTTTTGTGAGAAGTTGGAATTGATTGATGGAAGTTTGTTTTAGTCCAACAAACTTTGTTTCCCTGTACATGATGGCAAGAAATGCAATGGAGCTGGAAATCAGGTAAGCAAAGAAATGGGGAAAGCGAGGGCCTGCCCAGTGGTTGGTGGAGCAAGCTCTTCTGCCCACAAAAACCTCGTCTGACAGTTGACACCAAAAGGCAGAGCAAGAGCTGTCTGGAAGAAGCCAATCGGCCCAGGAGTCGATCAGGAATATCCTTTTTCCCCTGCCTCACTTGCCACACTCCCAAATTGCATAAAAAAGGAGGACAAGTGGCTAAGTGAGGGGCTGGAAGCCCTGCCATTCTGGGGGGAAGAGAAGAGATGGCAAGAGGAGCTCTGTCTCGCTCCACACACTCCAATGAAAGGCAGCAGCACCTGACCACTTTCCCTCCCCATACTTTCCAGTGCTGGAAGCTGCGGGGAAGAAAGGTAAGCATGGTAGGCTGCAGGGAAGGCAGGTAATCAGGGTGAGCTGCTGGGTGAGGAGCAAAGAAAGACTTAACAGGCAAAGACAGCTGAGATGCGTGAGGGGCAGCTTGGCAAGGAGTAGAGATTGGAAAAGGAAGGCTTACCAGGCAGAGATCAGTTAGGCCACATGGTTGAGGCAAGTGAGGGAATCAGAACAGCAGCAGCAGCAGCTATGCCTCGGGTGTGACTCTAAGCACTGACCAAGGCAGATGAGGCAAGATAAGGAGTGAATGGGAGGGCGAAGTGGACAGGGCCAGCCAGTGGTGGCATTTGCCAGGTCACCAAATTATGCATAATTTTAACTACCGGTACGCCCGAACCGATGTGAACCAGCACCACCTTATCTCTGCATCTAGCATATCTCTTTTTCCAATTACAAGTCATTATTGTTGCTTTTTATTTAATGACTTGTTCATGAAAAATTGCATGAATGTTCACTACAAGGAAACAGGTAAGAATTCTTGGGTTTCAAATTGAACATCTGCAACTAAGTAATTTAGGAATTCCGCAATCCTGATTACAGCAACTCATCAGTTAAGGTTGTGTGGGGTCGGAATGAGTAAAAGAAAAGCCTCTACAACTTGATTGAAAACAAAAGAACTTACAGTGAAGGGAATCTTTCTTATCTAATAATCACTTTTAAAGATAAGATCCAAAGGTGCACAGCAGGATAGTGATGCATGTCACCAGGGGTGGGGTTCTATTGGTTTAGACTGGTTCTATAGAACCGATTGTTATGATTCTGCACAGTTTGGAGAAATCATGCCCCTGGCTGGCCCTGGCCCTCCCCTCCCCACCCACCCCTCTCTTCCCTGCCCAGTCACTCCTTATCATGCATGCGTGACATCCTGCGCATGCCCCACATTGCTGACTGCATTCTCCTCTGTCCAGTCACCCCTTAAGGTATTTCTTTTTTTCCCCACCAGATGATCAGCTGTTCCAATGATCAGCTGTGCCAGGATCCCCCTCGCCATCTTACTGCTTCACCCAGGAGGCTTCCCTGAGGCCCAGGAGGCAAAAACAAAAAACAGAGGGGGTTTCCTGCAAAAAAAAGCATGCCCAACCAGTCACATGGCCATGCTCACCTAGCCATACCCACAGAACCAGTTGCTAAAAAATTTGAATCCCACCCCTGCATGTCAATACTGCCTGTTTCTAGAAAATGAAGGATATGAAGCTAGCTTTCAATTAAACAATAAACCCACTTTAAAGTATTAGTTTTAGTCTGTACTTGGAAGAAAAACTACAATTACAACATAAAATTGATAACACAAAAATTAAGTTGTTAAAGAGCAAAAAGATAATAGATTAAATGAAATGCATTGCAGGTTGCTTACATCTTTTAACTGAATTATTTTGAAATCATTTAGATTTCTATCAATTCACAACTAATTCCAGATATTTGGGATTAAAAGACAGTGATAATTGAAAAGTCAGGAATAACTTTTTTGAAATTTCTTTTCAAGGACTTTAGTGAGTTCTTATCAAATACATAATTATATTATCAAATAATATAATTTACAGGCCAGATTGTTTATCATCTTGTATGAATTTTTATTCTGAGATTGTTCATTTTCTTTCTCATATTTCTACAAATGCACATAGATACAGCCAGCTATTTCCCCTCACTGTACTACAGAGAGATCAGGACAGAAGAAGTATTTGTGAAGCACATCCATAATCAATCTATTCAGTAGTGGTATTCAGCCAGTTTGCACCAGTTTGGGCGAACTGGTAGCAAGGAGTTGGCATGGGTTCCCGAACTGGTAGTAACTTCTGGCTGGCCACACCCCCAAACCGGTCACCTGGTTGCCACTCGCTCGCTTGCCCAACCTCCCTGATACCCGATGCATGCTCACCCTGTCCACCTGATGCTTGCCCGCCCAATCACTTAAGAAAAAAATTTCTTTTTTTTTAATCTCCCGACAATCAGCTGTTCCTATGAACAGCTGTGCTGGGATTCCCCTCATTTCTTACTGTTTCGCCCAGGAGGCTTCCCTGAGGCCCAGGAAGGCAAAAAATGGAGGGAGGGGGCACAGTCCTCTCTCCATTTTTTGCCTTCCTGGGCTTCAGGGAAGCTTCCTGGGAGCAAAAACACCCCCCAGAGACTCCTCTGAGGCCAGGGAGGCCCCAAAATGGAGTGTGGAGAGATGCTGTGTGCCCCTCCTATGCTCCATTTTTTTTCCTTCCTGAGCCCCAGAGGCTCCCCTGAGGCCAGGAAGCCCCAAAAAACAGGGTGGGGAGGTGAAGGTGTTGCTGCCCCCCCAAAAAAAGCCACGCCACCCAATCCCATAGCCACGCTACTTAGCCATGCCCACTTAGCCACACCCACTTAGCCACGCCCACAGAACCAGTAGTAAAAAAAATTGAATCCTACCACTGAATCTATTCTACTTCAAATTCAAGTTTTTAAAGTTTTGTAGTTCTCAAAACTTTGCAAGTTAGCTCCTGGTTTGTGCTCTAATGATGCTCTGCGAAGTAACATAATATATTTTTCAGTATTATATTTATTAACATAAGAGAAAAAAAGGAGAGGCAGCTAAGGTGGCATATATTTTAGCGCATCCTTGTGTAGAGTTTAGAATGGTTATCTTATCTGCATCGAAGGTCTGAGAAAGAAATAGAGAAAAGCAACTGGAATTGGAAGAAAAATGTATGACATATGTAAGCACCGTAAAGCAGATGCTGTTCATATTTTGAACAAAATTCTTCTCTATCCTAAAATGCCTCAGATCAATTAAAACAGAAAAATGCTGCTCAAGAGAGTTTCCACTAATTACATCCAGGTGTGAGGGAAGGGTACCCAGCTTTCTTTTTCTTCTGATGACCTCAGTAGATCATAATACTACTTGCATGTTACTTATTACAGGAGATTTTAACCTCCACATAGATATTTACTTAAATACTTACTTGGTTTAACAATTCTAGCAATACATTTAAAATTAATCAGTTCTGATCACCATCCTTCAAGGAATTACTTCGGAGAAGAAATCTATATAAAAGTGAAATACGACTCACGCGTCACCACAAAATATCCAGAACCATAAAGCATACAAACTTGAAATTTGCACATATGTTCCTCTTGGCTTCTAGGTGCTCACTAAGAAAGGATTTTTCGAAATGACCATCAGAATTTCCTATATTATTATTAATGTGCTCTGATGCTACTCCCCCATCCCGCCTGAAAAGAAATCTGTTCCAAATGCAAAACACAGGCAGAGGAGAGGAGTTTCAGTTTCAGAGCAGCAAGCAGCTTTACAGAACAGTTGAGCTAAGCCATGACCTGGCTCCTTGCTGTCTCTTTCTTGCTCACACAGCAAATACTGTTTCAGTTTCCAAACAGTCCTCAACTCTCTCACATACTGATAGAATGCTAGCCGGATGAATACCGATGGATGCTAGTAGACAGAGGTAGAATATTTTCTCCTTATTTTCCTCCCCAAAAACTAAGTCCGACCACATAGTTTTGTAGCGAAGTACAGGTATCGAGCTAGTTGAGTATATGGAGAAGTGATTTGTAGGTTATGTACTTATAGCTTAGACCATACTTTTTTCTTCTACTTTTAGTGGCATAATTAAAAACTATGCTTGAATTGTAAAATGGTTACCCTAACAATCTAGCATTAGAAAATTGGTAGTATTCTTTTAAAAGAAAATAATTCTTTTTTGTACAAATAAGTACAAGAATAGACACAAACAAAAACAAACAACCTATTTGTCTTAAAAATGGCTGTTCTTTAAAATTCACTGAGAAATTTGTATGATTTGCTACTCTTGTATTTTGAAAAAAAAAGTTTTTTTATTTTTAAGGAAAAGTAGAATTATTTTTTAGTTATGACTAAAACAAAAGGACTATCAATATTTTGCTTTTCTTTCCTAAGAAGTTTGCCCTGTAAGGGCAGAAGGGAATTACCAACACATACACTTGAAATATGAGATTGCAAATAAATTTCACAAAGTGATCTTGACATTCTGACAGCTGCAATTTATCATCACAAATTAGTCTGCTTTGCTGCAAACTTTCTGCCATATGAAGACAGTGATTTTTTTAAATTGCCTAATGTCCTCTTTCATAATGAACTTAGTTTTTGAAGGACTTGATAGCTACAGATAACAAATACCTTGGTGCAGAAACCCAGTAATATTGGTACTTTGCCGTACACTTGGAAAAATATTCGCATACTGTTGATCACCAGATGAAGATCATTTTTCTATCAAGATATTGTAATATACTGTTTAGGGGAGGGATTGGAGAACATTAAAGGGATCACAGTAGTAGACATATTTGTCTTAACCATATCCCTCCTTTATTTTAAGCAGTAAATATTTTACATAAGTTAACATAAAGCTGTTGTTTTGTGTTTTCTATAGCCATTATCCTAGAATGGTGCAGTGCATGAGATAAAATTATTGTCAGCCAATATAGTTAAAAGATTTCGTTTATAGTATTGGACATGACAGAGAAAACCCAAATCCAATACTTGATTTACTGTGAATTTTCCTAATAATTCTATTAGATCTAAATATATATGTTAAAAGATATTTTCCTGAGGAAGATAGATGGTTTAGAAATAAGAAACATAAATAAATAATAAAATAAATATTGAACCTAAGGATAAATACTTTATTTGTTATAGCAACTTGACAATGGAATCAGTTATCAGGTTATAATACAAAATAGAATAGAATTATTTATTGGTCAAGTGTGATTGGATACACAAGCAATTTGTCTTCTGTGCATAAGCTCTCAGTGTACGTAAAAGATAAGTGATGAATTATGATAGTTATCATAAATACATTCATCATGAATCATAAGATATAACACTTAGTGATAGTCATAGGAAACTAAATTTATTGGATGTAGTCAAAAGGAAACTGAATATTTAGTGGAATTATAATTTAAACAATGATCATTTGGGTGGTTGAAAAAGATTTTATACAAAACACTTACCACTATATAATTACAGATAGTTCTTGAATTATGATTGTAATTTATGCTGGAATTATAGTTGTAAGTTGTGCCATAAGCAGGTCATCATGTAACCAACTCAATTTTATGACCTTTTTGCGGGGAATTGTTAAACACATGCAACAGTGATAAAATGAGCAGCACAGTATTAAGTGAGCACTGGGATTACTGAGTGAACCCATTGTTTGCAATGGACATTTTTTGCCAGAATGGAAGTAAATGCCACTTTCTGTCAATACACATTGTACATCGCAGTCATGAGACTGGAGGATACTGCAAACAGCTATAAGCATGGGATGGTTGCTGAGCACCCAAAATGCAATTATGGACCATATGTAGAAGAGGTGACATTGGACCTTCGAATCAGGTTCAAAAGTATCTTTTGGGGGCATCTGTCATAACTTTGAACAGTTTTATTTATTTATTCAACTTATATGCTACCCATCCTGCCTGGAGGTGACGCTAGGCATCTTACAATGATTAAGATTGCTAAGAACTTGGTCATTAACTATGGACCAATTGAATTATTATGTGAACAATTCCATTTTGTGCTAGTTATTCAATGTAACATATTTCACAGGGTTATGAGGATAATATGGTAAGAGAACTATGAACAATATAAAATGTTATAAGGTTTTTGAAATTCATTGACACTTCCTAAGACTAGACTCAGATATGATATTTAATGTTGCCTCATTCCTGGAGGGAGAAATAGCAAAAATCATAAGTTTTTATGTCAGCAGAACAGCTCTGTTGGATTCATGCTATTAGGATAAAATGGAAGTAATCAAGCAATATACCTCTGAAAGATTTCTTTCACACGATTTTGGAGAAAGTTTTTTTTAATGTAATTGATCAATAAAGGAAAAATATCTAATTTATTTTTGTTTTATTAGATTATTGATTAATGAATTGCAAAATGATAGACTGGAAGGAGAATTCATAGGCAATATAAAATCATATTTGTTAAATATACTTTTGTATCATATGCAATAAAACAAGGACACAGAAAATGGATTTTCTATACTCCAGTAATTACCAGTGAGGACTTATTTTGTATAATAGCTGTTTAAAAGAAAATTTTATATATCAGAAAACAAAGTTAAAATGTAATACTAAATTAATCATGGATAGAAAATGCCCCATCTCCACAGACCAGCATGTGAGGAAATTTAACTAATAATCTTAAATTTTATTAGTATTAAATCATAGACTACCAGTAAATAATATTAGGACTGGATTTAAACATAAGTAAATATCCATTACGTGCAGCAAAGTTCCTTTTTTAAACATTTTGATACTTTTTCATCAGTCTTTTGGATGGAAAGTGAACATACTGTCTTAACATGTTCTTCCACATTCCCTTTTTAAATATTGCTGAATTTCATTAAAAAAAATCCTGTGTAATGCTGTTATAACTTAGGTCACAGTAATAAACTGTTTGATTGATTGATCGATGTTAGGGCCGGAATCTAACTTACAAAGTTCAAAAACATCCTGGATTAAAATAATTAGAAGCCACTTCCATACCATTGCAAAGAAGACTGCATCAAAATGTTTATAAAGTCTTGAGGCATGAGCCTCAGTTTACCTTTTATGAAGACTTTCCAATTAACTTAGTAAATAGAATAGAATACTTTATTGGCCAAGTGTGATTGGATACACAAGGAATATGTCTTGGTGTAAATACTCTCAGTATACATAAAGAAGATACATTAAGAATCAAGAATCATAATGTACAACACTTAATGATAGTCATAGGGTACAATCAACATCAAATCATACTAGGAAACAGAGAATACAAGCAACAAAGTTACAGTCACAAGTGGGAGAGGATGGGTGGTAAGGAGTGATGAGAAGATTAACAGTAATAGTAGTGTACACTTTATAAATAGTTGAACAGTGTTGAGGGAATTATTTGTTTAGCAAAGTGATGGCTTTCGGGGAAAAACTGTTCTTGTGTCTAGTTGTTCTGGTATGCAGTGCTCTATAGCATCGTTTTGAGGGAAGGAATTGAAACAGTTTATGTCCAGAATATGAGGAGTCTGTAAATATTTTCACAGCCCTCTTTTTGATTCGTGCAGTATACAGGTCCTCGATTGAAGGCAGGTGGGTGGTAATTGTTTTTTCTGCAGTCCTAATTATCTTCTGAAGTCTGTATCTGTCCTGTTGGGTTGCAGAACCAAACCAGACAGTTATAGAGGTGCAGATGATAGACTCAATAATTCCTCTGTAGAACTGGATCAGCAGCTCCTTGGGTACTTTGAGCTTTCTGAGTTGGCGCAGAAAGAACATTCTTTGTTGTGCTTTTTTGATGATGTTTTTGATGTTAGGTGTCCATTTTAGGTCATGTGATATAGTAGAACCTAGAAATTTGAAGGTCTCTACTGTTGATACTGTGTTGTCTAGTATTGTAGGAGGTGGTAGTATGGGAGGGTTTCTTCTAAAGTCTACCACCATTTCCACGGTTTTGAGTGTGTTCAGTTCCAGATTGTTCCGGTTACACCACGAGGCAAGTTGTATAACCTCCTCTCTGTATGCAGATTCATCATTGTCTCGAATGAGACCAATGACTGTTGTGTCATCAGCAAATCCTACCAATAGGTGGAGCTCCTACTTCATGTGCATATTGCACTGCATGCATTATGAGTATATGACTGATTGAATTGTGCAAGGCCAAATGCACATGCTGTTGATTTTAATATAGAATGTGCTATATAAGCAAAGCTCCTACTAAGCAAGCTCCATGTGTAGAAATGTTTGTTGCTAAAGATGTAGCCCATTACTATTAAAGGATATGAATAGCATTTATGAAATTGAAAATATTGTAAAGAAAGACAAAAATGTAAATACTTCACATTTAATTATTATATTTTAATCTGCTCAAGAAGAGAAGTTAGGGATAATTCAACTACAAAGTAATTCAAAACAAAAATAAACACACACACACACACTTGACTTTTATCAAGCAGGCTGAGCGGAAGGACAGTTGGCATACACTTGTTCGTTTCAATGAGAAGTGATTTAATAGATGAAAATTAAAATATTTGAGATCAAAACTATTTCCCCCATCCTTCTTGACCAATCTTTACATTATTTGCAAGTAAAAATCACCATTATTTTTAATTTTTTAAAAAAATTAGATGAAAATACCCGAGATACATACTTTACTATTCTCACACTCTCTTATACTCCCACAGCAATCATTAATCCATTGATTAAAGACACTTTGTATTGGTTGGAACATGCCAGGGCTGATCCCAATCTTCCTTGGAACCAGATGTTCCTCACACTTAATATCCTGAACAGAATCTTTTGATTTTTCCAAAAGGAAAATGGAACATGAAAAGAAAGACGAGTCCAAAGATTTACTCATCAAGCTGAGTCATCAAACAATTTCTTGTATTCATATACTTTCAAATCACTTTCCATGAAACTAAAAACAATTGAACTGAACTGCTGCTTATCAGAACATATAATCTTTTCCGATTTTGTTTGTCCTGCAGAATAAGGAGTGCACTTGAGGCTGGCAAAATTAGGGGAAAGGAAGTCTGACATACATTATATCCAAAGGCACAAGGATTACTGGAAAATTGTAATCTGCTTTGCATAAAAATTGCCTCTTGAGTGGGGAATGAGTGTTTGCAGCTCCCCAAGAAATTCTACTCTAATTCTAGTTACTGAAAATGCTGAGAAATGATATTGGGTATTTCTTTGTACATTTTAAACTGCAATTTCAATTATCTGATAAAAATATGTCCACAAAATATAGAAGGATTTAATCCCAAGTGTAAACATACATATGAAGTAATATGATGTCAGCTACCTTGGAAGAAAAAATTGAAGGAGGCAAAGTTTTTTAAATCTATAATACTGCTCTGTCTGTAAGCATTTGTCACTCTTAACAAGCTGTTTTCGAAAATAAACATTAAAAATGGTGTTTTAAATGTTTTTAAAACCTCTCTTGACTAAAGTGAAGCTTCATGTATATTTGCCTCAATGCGTGCATAAATATAAGAAATATTCATTCATAATCTGTCAACATGAACATCAAGGTCTGCTAAATAGTATGACTACTAAATTAGTCATTACAAGCTCAATCATTAGGCACAGAATTTAGCTATCACCCAGTATCAATTTAAATACCATTTTTCTCTTTAAATAAAATGATGAATACATTCAATTGACAACTAAATATTCAATAATCAAGCATTTGTGTATATATGGGCATGTGTAAATTGTCCTTCTAAAATCAAGTGTTCATCCTTACAAAATACCTTTTGACTTTAGGACATGCTGTACAGGTCCAAATCTGATGTAATTTGGAGGACATATGTATTATATACATATGTGTATAATCAGTGAAATTTGTTGACATTCTTATCTTTTCAAAATATGGAGATTGCTTAAAGAAAAATTAGCTTATGGCAAATTTAGAATAAGAGGAATAGAAATGCTGAAAAATGTTACCCTGGCATCTACCTTAAGAGGCCAGAACAGTTTGGTTTAACCTTACACTAATATAACTAGTATGCCTTCAGAATGTATGCCCGTGCATGTTCATGTCTCTTAAGTATACAAATAGATCTCAACTAATGAGCATTTGTTCAGTGACAATTTGAGCTGCAATGGTTCTGAAAAAAGGGGCTTGTGCCTACAGTTATGGCTTTTGTGCTACAATATCACCATGACGATTGTTCAAAAGTCAGGTGCTTGGTGGAAAGATTGCACTTGCAACTACAAGGATGCTTTAATTGCTCCACTCACTTATTCCATCCCCATCTATGCCGTTGTGGTCCCTTAATGCCCTGTGCTTCACCATCAGCTAATTTTTGCCATCATTTTCGTCCTGTTCCTTACAAGACATGCCTGATTTGGCTGCTTGGCCGGGCTGAGCTTTAGCTGTAGAAAAAGAAAAGAAAAAAGAAAAGACGAAGGCAATTCCTTTGAAAAGAGTTTGGGAGAACTCTGCTTTGTACACCAGAAAAAAAGCAGCTCCATTTGCTCTGTGGGGCTAAATCCCAGTTTCCAAAACTAAATAACTCAAGATTCCCTTTACAAACAGCTTCACATTCCAAAATGGGGAAAAACAGTTCAAAGTCTCCTTTTGAGCAAGCTTTTTACAAAGATGATGTTTTTCGGGTATGTTTTTTTTTAATGTAAGTTTCAGCCTCTTCCAGAAGTTCTTTGCAAAGGGACTGTTTTGGATTTTTTTCTCTTCTACCACAAAAACCCATCTCATCTCAGTAGCCAAGCCAGCCATGCATTCTCAGCAGCCAGAATTAGTTGCAAGATAGAGAACGTCAGCTGGAATGGCAGCACACAGAGTAACAACTGTAGAATCGCTAGGAATGCTGAAACTGGGCTGAAGTAGCTAGGACTGGATGGGTGCCTGCGGGACATGGCAAACAACATGGCAAACATGTGGATGGGATGTGGGACATAGCAAACAACTCCAGATCTGCACGTTTCTAGGGCTGCTTGCTCCCTTGCAACGCAGAGTACAGAGTGGCCAAAGAGCATAGATGGAGAGATAGATGAATTGGGTGGGGAGAGTCTTACTGAGATTCAGGACTGGGAGACTTACATGGAATGATTTGCATTGAGGTGTATAGTCACTTAATAACCTGCAACTATTAGTTAATGATGACAATTAGAGCTGCTGGGATTGCAGTTGCTAAGTAATGTCTTTCTTTTACAATTACATTGTTTAGTGATGGAAATGTGGGTTCCAACTTTGGTTGTGAGTCTAGGAATATCTGTACACTATAGTTCTGTTTCTTTCTCTAGTCAGTTGCAATATGGAAAGTTGTATGGGATGGAACATACTGATAAAATTATTTGCGTGTGTGAATTAGTTAACTCAGATCAAATACTACCAACTGATACAATTATCCTATTGTGCAATAAACAAAACAAAGGAGGCTACTGGAAGTGGAAATTAACATAACATGTACTTTTATCTTGAGATCCAATGTCTCTGTTCACCTAAAATGACTGACCCTGTCAGTTTCTCTCTCAGGGTAAAGTTTGGCAGGAAGTTATCATTGATACCATGTTCAAAGAAAGGGCCTTTTCTTACATTTTTCCAGCTGTCATAAAGGAGGATCAAAGTCTGCTAGTTTCAAGTTGACAGGAAAATGCATACTAACTACTGTAATGGCTAACACAAAACTGAGAGAGACACTGCAAAGGTCATACAGGCAATCCTAACTTATGCCTGATTATTCATTCTAAATTACGACAGGGCTGGAAGAATGCTTTAGACCATAAAGCATTTCTGACCATGGTAAAATGTCATTTCACTTCCTGCCTGTCCATGGCCATGAGATCACATTTTGGGTACTTGACAACTTGCTTGCCTTTATAAATAGTTGCAGAGTTCCACAGCCATGTGATTCCATTTGTGAGTTTTTTCGTTGGATTGGAAGAATGGATTTGCATTTACAACAGTAGTATTTATTTAACAATAGCAGATTTGATTATCAGCCCTGGTGATCCCCTTAATAATTGCCGTAAAAAAGTTGCAAAATCGGGTCTGGCAAGATAGGAGCCTCCACTAACAACCATAACAACTTATGACCAGAAATCCGGTTCCAATCCTGATTGTAAGTTGAAAACTATGTATTGGCTGCAATATTACTTTTTAATTAGCACTGTAATTTTGAATGGTTGTTGCTTAAGGCAGTCACTAACTGAGGAATACTTGTATTATGCAAATAAGGCATCAATTGAGAGAGCTGCAATTTAAATTACTAATGCTAAATGGCATTGAGAATTTTGTGAAGAGACTCCACAAGAGATTCTAAAAGGAACTGGAAAAACAATTGCAATTCACCAGGGCTGGGATTCTGTCGGTTCCATCAGGTTCTATAGAACCGGATGTTATGATTCTGCTCAGTTTGGAGAACCGGCAAATCATGTCCTTGGCTGGTCCCATCTCTTCCCCTCGCGGCCACTTGCCTCTGATGAGGCTGGAGCTGCCGGGCTTTAAGCCTGGAGCAAAAATCCCTTTCTCTCCCCCCCTCCCCCCATCCTATTTGGAAGATATTGAGTTTTGCTGTTGCTGATGATGTCTTCCATGCTTCCTAAATGAGGTAGATCGAGTGGGGAGTGGCTGGTGTGTGCACGTGTGAATTTAAGCCTCCTTCCTATAAAATCCATTCAGAAAACAAAGGACCAGATATTGTTTAATTCTGCTTCAGCCCAGATTGCTGGGAGAGAAAGTAGTTTAAAAGTTTTATTTAATTGTCTAATTCATTGGCTTCCCGGCAATTCTTGTAGCACAGAGTAGCTGCTTGCCTTTTAAAATCCAGTGCTGAAGCCCAAGAGTGCTGGATTTCAAAATAAAAGCCAAGGAGCTCAGTGCTACAAGGAGAAGTTCCAGGAAGTGTTGTTGGAGCTGAACCGGGCTTTAAAGCATTTTAAAGTAGTCTAGAGCAATCCCTTGGGGGGGGGGGGGGGGGGGGGCACTTTAATATCTTTAAAGCTGTGTCCTTGTTATGAAGGGGCAGTTTATATTACATTTTATAGATTAATCCACCAGTAGAAAATAGGTAGCATGATCCATTTGAGGTCAATCCATGCATTTAGTGAGGAGGAGGAGGAGGAGGAGGAGGAGGAAATATTAAATCAGAGCCTTGGTACAAGGGCAATCCAGTAGAAATGTCTTGATGGTTCTGTCCAAGCAGAGACAGGAGCATGGTAAGTATGGGATTTTACTAAATCAATTCATACAGAGATACAATGCTCAGTATCTTTAAAGTTGGTAATTCTTTCATGTTACTGACTTGGAGTAATCAAATGATCAGATCTCATGCTGCTGGGGAATTCTGGGAACTGAAGTCCACATGTCTTAAAGTTGCTAAGCTTGAAAAATATCAGAAATACAACTTCTTGTGAGCCTGGGTTATTTTCCTGTATTTTGGGAATAAGGAAATTATCCTATGTGCCTGGTGCAGAGATGCAGCTGAAATTTAGTTATATGCTAATTGGAAGGTTAAATACAGATACTCTTTGACATACAACTGTTTGTTTAGCCTCCATTTAAAATTACAACAGCACTGAAAAAAAAGACTTATATTCCCGCTCTCAGGGATGGGCACAGAGAGAGGGATAGAGAGGGGAGAGGGAGGGAAAGAGAGAGAGAGCAAGAGGAACAGAGAGAGAGAGAGAGAAAGAGAGAGAGAGACAAGAGACAGAGAGAGAGGGAGGGAAAGAGAGAGACAAGAGACACATACAGATAGAGAGAGAGAAAGAAAGAGAGGGAGGAAGGGAAAGAGAGACAAGATACACACAGAGATAAGACTCACAAAGAGAGAGACAGGGAGGGAAGGAAAGAGAGAGAGAGAAAGAAAGAAAAAGGGAGAAAGAAAAAGATGAGAAAGAGGGAGAAAGAGAGATAGAAACAGAGAGAGATACCCATTTAAAAGAAAATAGAAAATGGCTCTTTGAGTGTTTAAAGTTGCAGACCCCGGGTTAGGCAAACACCATGGTCATTAAGTGAACCTTGTGGTCATTAAGCAAACACTGTGGTTGTTTAAACAAATCCATTTTCCCCAATGGGCATTTTTAACCGGAAACCAGAAGGAATTGTTGGAAACTGGCAAAAAACATAGAAAACCTCAGTCACAAGACTGTGTGGGATATTGTAACTGATCATTAGTGTGCACATGGCTATCAAAACACCAAAAACAGGTCAAGTAGCTCTAGGGAGATCAGTCATAAATTAGAACACTTGCTAAGCAATTGGCCATTAAGCGAGCACCACTTATATTTGATTTGCTAGTCACATGGCCCGTCTGGACTACTGTAATGCCCTCTACATGGGGCTCCCTGCGGGGAGCACCCGGAGGCTTCAACTGGTACAAAATGCAGCCGCGCGGGTAGTTATGGGGGCGTCGAGATACTCCCACGTGACGCCCCTCCTGCGCGAGCTGCATTGGTTGCCGGTGGCCTTCCGGGTTCGCTTTAAAGTACTGGTTTTGGTCTTTAAAGCGCTCCATGGCATCGGACCAGGATACTTACAAGACCGCATTCTGCCAGTAGTCTCCCACCGACCGGTGCGCTCCCACAGAGAGGGTCTCCTCCGGGTCCCGACGCCTTCTATGTGTCGCCTGGTGACCCCGAGGAACAGGGCCTTCTCTGTGGGGGCACCCGCCCTCTGGAACGGGATGCCCCCTGGACTACGAACGACCAGTGACCTGAGGGCCTTCAGACGTGACCTGAAGACTTGGCTCTTCGAGCAGGCTGGCCTGAGCTGACTCAAATGGGATTTTTAAATGGGGTTTTTAGATTAGTTGGGATGGGTGTACAAAGTTTTAATTTATTTTAATTGGGGTTTTTTAGATTTTTATAGGGACAGCCTAGGGTTTAATTCTTTTTTAACTATTTATATTTGTCTACATGTATTTTAGTTGGCTGTTCACCGCCCTGAGTCCTTCGGGAGAAGGGCGGTATATAAAACCTAAAATAAATAAATAAATAAATAAATAAATGGCCACCTAGCCACGCCTACCCCAGTCACATGACCACCAAGCCATACCCACAAATTAGGCCATGCCCACAGAACTGGTTGTTAAGAAATTTGAATCCCACCCCTGCAATTCACAATTACAATTTCTATCTGTAGTTAGATAAATTTATTTCGAACAGAAAAAAATAGTTGGTGGTTGATGTGAAATGTAAGATTTGGTTGCTGTCCAGTTCTTAGCATCTGATATTTTAATTAAATGTCAGCTGATAAATGGGTTAAAGAAGCTAAGAGCTAAAAGCACTGTTAGTGCTTTCCGTTCTTGTGATATTTGGCACACAATGATGCTACAGGGCAAAACATTATGTATCTTCATTAAATTAACACTCAGTCACACATTAAAAAAATACTTGCAAATAGTGTGTATTTTAAATGATGTTTAAAATGCCTAAAATATCTTTTCTGTAAAAGGTGGTAGTTTCTCAGTTTTAAGTGCCCTGAATGATCTTGATTGGACTCATTTCTATTGGGCTTAAAACCAGATCATTTACTGAAAGTATTTTGGTCACTTCATAGATGATCCATATCAGAAACTACATAAAAGAGGATTTTGTGTTTAATTACTAAAATTATTATATTTTTAAAAAAGATTGTTATTCAATTTTTTGTTGGGACTAATGGATATATAACTAGAAAAGATCTATGGAAGATTTGTACATGGTAATTGCAGTGATACCATAGTATGCACAAAAATGGAAAGATTTTGAAATACAATCGCTGTTGAAAATTATAAAATTTGCAGTAATGGCAAAATTAACTTTCTTGAGTAATGAAAACAACTACATTTGTCAATGACTGGAATCCTTTATGGACTTTTTGCTAAAACAGACGAAGATGAATTTGTGGTTTATATTTAACCACAAATATTTTGTAAATATTGTATATTTACAAAGGGTAGTCTTTTGTCTAGTGGTTAAGGTACCAGGCTAGAAACCAGGAAACTGTGAGTTCTGCCTTAGGCACAAAAGCCAGCTGGGTGATTTTGAGCCAGTCATTCTCTCTCAGCTCAAATCACCTCACCACAGGTGTGGGGACAATAAGAGGAGGAAGAAGTATTAGGCATGTTCATTGCATTGAATTATTTATAAAAAGAATAAATGTGAATTAAATAATAATAAAAAGATGGGAATAAGGGGGTCACAATATAACTACAGAATAAATATAAATGCATTTATAATTGCTGTAAAGAAAATCAGAAGCCACTTCTTTATATCTATTAATTTTTCTTATTTACTTATTAATTTCTTTACTTTTTTTAAAAAAGTAAAAAAATATTGTTTTTATTCTGCAAAAGGTATTTTCAATAAGAATATTAATAATAAAATATAATAAATGATGATTAATAACACTGGAGAAACTAAACTGACCTACACAAAAGATCAAATAAACAACAAAAAGATACATGTCAAAGTACATAAAAAATAGCTGGCAAGGCATATAACAAGACCTGGCAATGACTAAAAGCAGGAAAGTTGAAGAAAGAGATGGAGAGGAAATTTTGGCTGCACAAGACCAAGCCTTAAGAACAAATACATACAAAGCCAAAATTGAGAAGACAGTAACAGAAAGCAATGCTTCCTCTGCAAAGACACTGAAAAAAATAGAGATTACTTAATTAGTTGTTACAAGCACATCTCACAGACTGACTACACACATGGTATGATAAAATAGCAAAAATGATGTACTGGAATCATCATCATCATAATTTTAGCTATTGTCTATCCACTGCAGGGTGAAGGCCTCTTCCACTTCTTTCCAATTAATATGCTCCCAAGTTTTCTTTTGCCAACTGGTCCCAGAATACATTTTGTTTTAGGACTCTTTCGTTTTATGTTGATTTTCACCTTAAGATCATTAAGGGAAATGGTTGCCATTATTTTTTCATAGATAGATTGAAATAAGTTTATGCAAGCAGTGTCTACAGCTTGATTGAACAATGCCTTAATTATTGCTTGCTGGAATACTGAGTCAAATACCTTTTTCTAATCAATGACTAGATGCACAGAGGCATGGTGTACTCATGCCTTTCAATGACTTGCTGAACAACCTAGATGTGATCCATTGTGCTGTAGTCACTTCTGAATCCTGTCTGCTCCTTTGACTGTGCATCATTTGATGTTCTTTTTGCTATTATCTTGGTGAAAGCCTTGTAGATGACTGAAAGAAGGCTTATTGGGCGATAGCTCTTTAAACCATCTTGGGTTTCTTTCTTGTGTATAGGAATCACTTCAGCATTTTTCCATGCATTGCGTATTTTTTCTCTTTTGAGGCATTGCGAGTATAGTTTTGCTAGTATCATGTAAACTGTGACCACCAGCTTTCAGCATTTCAACTGTAACACAGTCAGGGGCACCGTGTTGCGGTGGTTCACCTCCTTCCTCTCCGACCGCTCGCAATTTGTGTTGACGGGGGGGCAGAGATCGGCCCCGAGGCCCCTACGATGTGGGGTTCCTCAGGGGTCGGTGCTCTCGCCCCTGCTGTTCAACATTTATGTAAAGCTGCTGGGTGAGGTCATTCGTGGCTTCGGGGTGGAGTTCCATCAGTACGCTGATGACACTCAGCTGTACATCTCCACCCCGGGCCACCCCAACGAAGCCGTCGAAGTGATGTCCCGATGCCTGGAGGCCGTGCGGAGTTGGATGGGTCGTAACAGGCTTCGTCTCAACCCGACCAAAACCGAGTGGCTGTGGTTTCCTGCGCCCAGATACAGCCAGCTGGTTCCTTCGCTGGCCGTGGGTGGAGAGGTCTTGACCCCCGTGGAAAGGGCGCGCAACTTGGGTGTCCTCCTGGACGTACGGCTGTCTTTAGAAGAACACATTGCAGCCATCGCCAGGGGTGTTTTTTATCAGATTTGTCTGATTTACCAGTTGCGGCCCTTTCTGGATCTGGGCGCACTTCGCACAGTCACTTCCGCCCTCGTCATCTCCCGCCTGGATTATTGCAATGCTCTCTACATGGGGCTCCCCTTGAAGAGTCTCCGGAGGCTGCAGTTAGTCCAGAATGCAGCCGCGCGGGTGATTGTGGGTGCTCCTTGGAGCTCCCACGTTACACCGCTTCTCCGCAGGCTGCACTGGCTTCCTGTGGCCTTCCAGATTCGATTCAAGGTGGTACTGACAGTATTTAAAGTGCTCCATGGCTCGGGACCTGGGTACTTACGGGACCGCCTGCTGCCATCATCAACCTCCCGCCGCCCAGTACGCTCCCACAGGGTTGCCCTCCTTGGGGTACCGCCGCCCGGCCATTGTCGGTTGACGGTCCCGAGGGTTTGGGCTTTCTCTGTGGGAGCCCCCTCCCTATGGAATGATCTCCCCCCGGAGATACGGGCTATGACGGATATTCTGACCTTCCGGCGCGCAGTGAAAACCCTATTTTTAAACAGGCTGGCCTGGCCCAGTAACTGTATTTTGGTTTTAACTTAATTTTAATTGGGGTTTTATTAGCTTTTAACTTTTAACTGAATTCTTGGGATAGACAGCCGGATCAATTTGGTTTAATTTATTTTAATTGTATTTATTGGGTATTTATTGTATGTTTTTAGTAGGCTGTACACCGCCCCGAGTCCCTTTTTGGGAGAGGGAGCGGTATAAAAGTTTAATTAAATAAATAAATAAATAAATTTCCTGAAGATTTTGCCATTTTTCATTGATTTTGTGGCACTTGATACTTCCTCCAGTAGGATATCTGGCATTTCCTCTTTTGTGGGTGTTGTTACTTTTGAATAATCTTGATCTTTAAATAGTTTTAAATAGAAATTTCCAATTATCGCTAACATTTCCTGTCTTGTTCTACAGACATAGCTATCTTCATGTTTTAATGCAAAAACCTTTCTTGTATTTATAAGCTTGCATTTTGCTCTATTAATCCTTTTGTTTTCTTCAATTGCTTTTTTCCCAATCTTCATGTTAAACTGGCATGTTTTGTCTCAGATAGGTTTTTTTTATGGTTTGCAAAGTTCAAAGTACTCCAATTTATTAGTGAAGCTTCTGGTATTTTTCATTGTTCATCATTTTTTCATTAAATCAATAGTTTTATCACAGATTTTTGACTGTACAGTGTTTTTCCAGCAGAGCTATAGATGTAGCAGATTCAAAGATGTTTTTGACTATTAGTTCATTCATCTTTTTCAAACTTTACAATAAAGCAGAGACTTGATAGATTAATCTCAAAATGTTGTTATCCTCTAACAGCTTATCATGTTTATTTTTGTTTTTCATGATATCTTTATCATTTTCATGTGATCTTTTTGATAGTTTATTTTCACTTTAGCTCGTACCATTCTATGGTCACTTCCAATATTAAAATGATATACGATTGCAGAATATGGTTTTATCATTTCACATGATGTAGTCAATTACACTTATGTTGCAGGTGGACTTTCCATGTCCATTTCCTGCTAGCTTTTTTCTTGTAAAATGAGTTCACAATATAAAGTTCCTGTCCTACATCTTGTTTACCATTTCTATATTGGCCAGTCAATCTCCAGGTACTGCTTTTCCTATTCTTGCATTAAAGTCACCCGTTAGTATTTACATCAGCATTTTTCTTTGTCTTGAAGGCAGGTCACATTATCATAAAATTCTTCGACCTCATCATCACTGTAGCTTATTGTTGATGCATAGGCTTGGATTATTTGAAGCTTGTATTGTTTGTTCAGTTGAACAATGCATTGGATTATTCTGTCTGATAAACTTCCAAGTTTTACAACAGAATCTTTCAACTTTTGGTTGATGAGAAAACCAACTATGTCACATCATCCATCTTTGGTACCTCTAGTATAGAGTAAATGCCCAGTCCTATCACATTCTACTAATTTTTTCCTTTTTTGGTCATGTTTCACATAATCCAATGATATCCCAATGCATATTGGTGAGTTCAATCAGCAGTTCTAATCAAGCATCCGTTTTTTTTGTTCGAATGTTGACTGTTCCAAGAAATATAATTTTCCTGCAAGCAAGAATTGGTGGGGCCACAAAATTGAGAAAATAATAGAAATGAAGAAGCTAAAATTTTCTGTAACTTTAGAGCAAACAAGCATCTTGCACACAACACCTCAGACTTAACTTAATAGTTATAGTATCCAGAAAGAGCATAATAGAAGAGAAAGAATTGGAGAGAAGTACTAAATGCTAAGACCTGCAAATAGAAGGACTATGACAAAAGAAAGCAAAGATAATACCAATAGTAATAAGCAACTTGGGTGAAATCCCAAAACATCTGTCACACCACTTGAACAGCATTGACAAAATCATCACCAGTCAATTGGAAAAGACAGCTTTACTTAAAACATCTTACATCCTTTGACCATACTTTAATATTATGAAATGATAACATCTCCCTATCTCAACCCTTAGGAAGGATTCAATATGTGGATAAAAATACCAAATCCTGTCTTAAGATCTGCCTGAGTTTGTGTGAACAATTATAATAATAAATAAACTAGATGCAAAGTATGGAACTCTACTATTTCTCTTGTGTCTTTCAGCAGGTCCAAATGTCATCAACCATATCTTCATTGTGGAACATATACTGCTAAAGACACTGTCCTGTTTTAATACGGGTCCTTCCTACCAATCAAATTCAAAGGATTCAGGGAGATTACCTTAGTCACTGACTCATGATATCCCATAAAGATCCATTTTGTCCTCCATGATGTTCATTATCATCATTGGCGAGGTGATTTGGAACTTTTGGTGCTCTTGGACCAATTGGTCCTCCTGTCAGTTCAATAATAAACTGATCAAAAAAGAATAAATTGAACTTAAAGCCAGACAAAATGGAAGTGCTGTATACAAATATAAACCACAACTAGGTCACTGAAATTTTGAATGCAATTCTGAAAGATCTGATTTGCAGTCAGGCAGGTACCATGATTTTGTCTAGGTTTGTTTGGCAACAACTAAGCTGTACAACTTACTCTTTCTCACAATTGCAACTTTTCAGAACCAGCTAGTTTTGGCAATGGTTAACCATACTTTGGTTACATATCATCTTCACTATGCAATATGCTGAATGTAGGGCAGTTTGGAAAAAATATCAGAATATGGAATTACATCAAAATATGTTAGACTATGAACTATAAATTTGAATTGAATGCTCTGCGCTAGTTAATAATTTTAAAGGGTTTAAGCTCTTGATGTTTCTTTGAAAGACTTGCACAACCTAGATCACTTATTATGAATCTAGCCTTTAATAATGGGAAAAGGCAGCCTTTTGAAATGCTTCCCTATCTAAAGTGGGTGAAGCAGCTACCTGAATTATAAAGCAATACTCAACTTCAGATGGTTCTTCACTCTGGTCTCATGTGATGTTCTGCCTCCTGTAATCATGGAAGGGAAATTCAGAAGAGTTCTTTATAAATGACTGGTTATATCCTTGTTGAACATAATGAATACTTAAATGATGTTTTATTATGCTGCCTCATCTAGAAAAATATTAGGAAGAGGTACATAACATCTCTTTTAGAAGACTTCCCAGCACATACTGATTTTGTTTATATTCAATTCCTGTGGAGTGATCAATACAGTCTTGAATTTCTTGCAGTGATCAAGTTCTACTTTGAGCCTTTAAAATTGGAAGCTTGATTCTGTTCCAACAAATAATTAAAATTAAAAAAAAAAATTAAAAAATCTGCCACTGGTTTCCCCCCCAAAAATAATTGCTTTCTGTCTTTTCATGTTCTTTTTACTGACTTTTAAACAATAAGAAAATATTCAGGCTTTTTTCCCCCTTTTGTTTTCCTTTGTTTATTTTGATCTATGAATATAAACTGAATAAATAAATAAAAATAAATTCGGGAGGGAAAATTACAAAGAGATTCCTATGAGAAGCAGTCTACTTGCATGGCATTATGTAATTCATAATAGCAAGAAAGAATACATTAATAACTGACAGTGACTAGCCTAACAAAGATTTCTCCAATCTTTGTAGTAATGAGAAAATTTGTTCTCTTTACTACACTATTTTTAAAAAACTCTACCTTTTTGTTAGGATGAAAGAGTTATTAGATGAAAAACATCTCTGTGTAAAAAAAAGAATTGTATCAAAACAAAAAAGTCAAATCATCATTAGGACAACTAATTTAGGATATTATACTTAGAGTGCACTCTCTCTCTCTCTCTCTTTAATATAAGGAGAGCTGCCAGTGATCAAACAACTTTGTTCTTGTAACGTGACCAAATCTCTGTGCAGTTCCTGTGTTTCAATGGAAGGAAAATACTGAATTCAAGACAATAATCCATGTAAGTGCTCTCAGTATCTTTTTATTTTAGGTTCCGCATAGACATCTGAATGAAACCATTTCAGTGAAAATGAGAGAAAATAAGAGGTTAATAATACAGAAGAGAAGGTGTACTTATTCAATTAAGAATGACGGGTAGAGATGAAAACAGAAGGTGACCCAAGCTGTTGTGCTTACCCTTAACATTGTTCTATATCTAATCATTAGCAATTATCATAATTCCACAATGGCTGCCTAGAATGTTGTTTTAATATACCTTTTCTGTGCACAACTAGTTTAATAACAGTGACAGAGGAAACAAACTGACACTGAGCTCTGTTCCTATATTGCGGTCCCTTTGGAAAATATTTGTCACTTACAGAGAAAGTGGTAGGAAAGAATGGCCCTGCCCATATGTTTACTATGAGGTGAAATATTTCAAGTTCAGAATGCTTCGAT
The DNA here is from genome assembly GCA_023653725.1 of Bungarus multicinctus. NCBI lineage: Eukaryota > Metazoa > Chordata > Lepidosauria > Squamata > Elapidae > Bungarus > Bungarus multicinctus. The sequence goes on from CM042840.1 coordinate 70,914,205, forward strand.
TTTACAGTTTACTGCCTTCATATGTCGTTTCAGAACTCTCTTGACCACAAAGAAATGAAATGATTCATACACACATGGCCACCGAAAGGAAGTGAACTGAAGAGAAAGGAATTTTTGTGCAAGCTTTCAATGAACTGTGTTATGTACATATAAGCTATAGTACTGATTCAAAAAATTTCTTAAGAATAATCTTCATAGTCTCAGAAAAGATGAAAAAAAATCAAAGTTTCAGTTTTTAACAACTTTCTTTTTGGACAAACAAAAATAAAAACCATCATCATTATGAATATACCATATAATAATAATAATTTTAAAAAACCTGAGAGTACCCATTCCAAACAATAAATTACGCTAACTTAGTTTCAAGAATGAAACAGATTTGTTTCAAAGATTAAACTCCATCATATAAATTTTGTTTAATTCTTTATATTTTTCAGTTAAGTATGCATATTTATTTTGCTGACTTCTGGCCATAATAAAATAACAGACTGGCTGTCCTGGTCTGATCTGTCTCTCTAGCTGCCTCTTGGACTCGCTCTCTCTCTCCCAACAAGAACATATGATTCCTAAAATGAAATGGATAGAAGAACGAAGAAAGAATGAAGAATGAATGAAGAATGAAGGCTGCAGCTTTTCATGAATGTCTTCGCTTTGCTGGCAAAGTCAACCATAGCTTCAATACTTTTCTGCTTTTCACTTCTGCATTCTGTCATTCTTGCACAGGGATTTTTAGTGTGTGAGACATGCTGCACGCTTATATGGGTTCTAATACTAGGAATAGGAGACTAGATCATTATGTATTCAATTTCAAAATGATGCTTCTGTCTAAAAGATACTAGCAGAATACCCACGAGAACTTGAAAGGGTAACATTTAGATAGAGGAATAACTGAAAACATTTGGTAAAAACAATGGAAATGCTCTCCATTCTTCCTTTTCATCTGTTTTATAAAAAAGCAAAGGGAGCCTTCATAGTTAGTAATATAATAAAACAGCTGAGAAGTATTATCCATTTAAATCATAATGAAATGTAGAAGAGAAATCCTGCTTTGTACAATCAAATTCATTCATTTCATTGTTTTAAAAATATTACAGAGATCAAAAGGGCAGATACTTAGCTTGTGTTTTGCTATATTCTGTTTAATTTCAATGCATAAATAATAATGAGAAAGAGAAAAAAAGGAGAGGAAAATAGAGTGCTTAACTATTTGTAATACTTTGAATTCCTAATGGGTCATTTGATTGAATATTTTCATACTACATAATGTTTAATCCTGAATGGAGGTTTTAGATAGGGGCAATACTGTTTTGTCATTTCTGGAAAAAATCAAAATATTTGGTATGAATATTGGTATCTTAAAATATGAATAAGGATGGATAAAAGTAGGAAAACTTTGTAACCATTATTGAAAGTCAGATTGGGTGACAGAATAATCTGAAATCAAGATAATTTTAAAACATGAAACACGTGGCAAGTAAATTTAGACAAATATTTACTGATTGGAACTCAATTTATTAGTTTTGAGTGGTTGGAGGGAAGTAATGAGTAATGAAGCAAAATCATGTTAGAATTTTCAATTTGTCTTTCTCATAGGGGAATTTATTTAGAATATACATGCTTTTTTAAAAAAAGGTTGATTGAAGGTGATAGAAATTAAACTCCACATCTGAGTGATGATAAGCTGTATTATCTTTAAAGTCAGTCTTAAAGCTACGTTACCTATGAAGATGGAGGTAGAATCTTACATCCATTTATTATGGAAGTATTTTTAGATCTTTCAGAATCCAGAAGTACTGAAATTGCAATTCTGTAGGATAATTTCACTACAGTCACTTTTTTCTCTTGCTTGTCTCAGAACTCACAACTCTTGCTGTAGACAAAAAGATTATAGGTGTCCTTAGCTTAAATACATGGCATCCCGGGGAAGAAAAATAGCATTACTTGTGTTCCTTTAAGGAGAAAGGAACAAGTTCTTCAAAGTTTAATGAATCCCCGAAAGAGAAATGATAGTTTGATCATTTAAGCATTGGAACCAGTGGTGGGATTCAAATTTTTTACTACCGGTTCTGTGGGCGTGACTTGGTGGGCGTGACAGGGGAACGATACTGTAAAATCTCCAGTCAGAAGTGTTATTTGCCAGTTCTCCAAACTACTCAAAATTTCTGCTATTGGTTCTCCAGAATTGGTCAGAATCTGCTGATACCACCTGTGATTGAAATATGTACAAAATATAAGTTCACAAAGCATATTAGCCTCCAGCTATACAATATATTGTAAGCTGTTTAAGTTTATTTCAAGTGCTGATACCATCACTAAAATTATGTATTCTTGTGTTATAGTATGTGTGTGTGTGTGTAGTGTGTGTGTTGTTCATTCATTAATTTTAATCTCATTATTTGGATAATATCCATTAAAGCTTTTCTTTTTTTGGTATACTTTATACATTTTACTTTGTAATTTCATAAAATCAACTATTCTATAAAATAAATGAATGTAGAAAAAAACAGCTGCTCCTTAAATTTTCTAATACAACCTGCTGATTTGTGCCATCTGCCTGTTATCCAAAAAAGAATCCTTGTAACCTACCCAAAGGGAAGAGTATATGAGGCAATATTGACAGTTTTTTTAAAGTAGCTTGAAATTCAAGCTACTTTAAACATATTTAGTATATTTAAATATATTTAGTATATTTAATATATTTCTAACATATTGTTTTCAGTTAGATTACTAACAAAAATTAAGGACTAAGGAGATAATTTAGAAGCCCAGATGGAGTGACTAATAGGATAGACAAAATAAATGAATTTCTGACTGTGGTACAGCCATCTGCAGCCAAACCCAGGAAGATTGAGAAAGAAATGGCAGAACACAATGTAAAATGCAGATCAGCCCCAAAAGGCAAAAAACAACTATCACCAACTGTCCTTCATTAAACATAGAAAAAATAAGAAAATTCTATGATAGTAGTAGGAAAGAATAAACTTTAGAAAAACGGGTTTGATTTAAATTTATTTTCCTCTGTGTACCCAAGGTTCAAAGAAGCTTGCAAAAATGTATAGAATTTTACATTAAAAATATAAATAAACTGAATTTAAATATTCCATTAACACTTGAAAAACAACTACTAACATCTGGCAGCTACCCTGAAACATGCTGGTAATTGTTATAGTGTCCTTGCTGGGAAGACGGCAATGCAAACACTCAGCAATTGTTGGTCCATTGGCAAGCAGCTGGCCTTCTTCTCCTTCCATGTTATCAAGATCCACATTTTACATATTTCAGAAAGAAAGAGATATTTAACTCAGAGAAAAAAGAGCCTCAAAGCATCTCATTAAAATAACACTATTAACAAAATCTACAGTAGAATTAATCAAATCTACGTAAGCAAGTTAAACAAATCCAGGCAAAATGAAATCATATTACATATTTGTTGCAACTGAAATATCTTAGCTCTTTGCCTAAGAGACAGCAAAAGAATGAATAACCGAATCATCTTATCTAGGGTATGTCTATGTACTCTCAATTCCATTTGAAGTGAAAAGACACTTTTACTAAGAGAGGCTGATTGCAGGAAAGTCAAGCAGAATCTAAAATTCCCATGCATTAATACAGAAATAAGGAGGAGGGCTTCCCCAAGCCCTCCCCTTGTGGTCCATCCATGTGTAGCCAATCCAGTACAGCTGAGATGTTATGAGAAACTCCGAGGTATTTGGGCTGATGAAATTTCATATTCAAGGAAATGGCCTTGAAGATGCCATCACGCGGATTCCAACTGCCTCTGTTCTTCCTCAACTATCAATCCTGCCCTAATTTCCCACCATAAATTGCCCATTTGTTCTCCCTCCCTCTCTCTTGATGACAGAATAGCAGCAAGGTGTCAAGCCAGAGCTGGGAGTTCTGACATGGTGTCTCATTCTTTTTTTATTTATTTATTTGATTTGATTTGTCAATCGCTTACAAGATAATAGATATAAGTATATACATAGTTATGAATATATGAAATAGGTACATATAAGAAAAATAAAAGAAACAAGAGGACAGGGGTGGTAGGCACATTGGTGCACTTATGCATACCCCCTACAAACCTCTTAGGAAAGGGGTGAGATCAATAGTAGACAGTCTAAGGTTAAAGTTTTTGGGGAAGAAACCACAGAGTCAGGTAGAGTATTCCAGATATTGACTACTCTGTTGTTGAAGTCGTATTTCCTGCAATCAAGTTGGTGCGGTTAACCTTAAGTTTGTATCTATTGTTTGCTCTTGTGTTGTTATGGTTGAAGCTGAAGTATTCATTGACAGGTAGGACATTGCAATGTATGATTTTATATACTATACTTAGATCCGACCGAAAGCGACCTTTTCTTTTTCTATTTCTGTCAATCATCTATCTCTTTTCAATGGAATATGCAGTAAAATCTCTGACTGAAAGTGCAAGTTGATTTGCTGATCTTTCATAACAATAAATAACATTTGATTTGATATGACATAATATGAAAAAAAAATCTATTGAAAATGATCCATATAAATAAATTGAAAGTCAGGCCAAATTTAGAAAGTCAAAAAATGGGCAGCAGAAATGACTTTAGCTGTTTACATCAATACAGCCTTTTGACATTTTCAAAGGCAGCATGTTTTATTAAAAAACAAACAATGTCTAAAAATGTTTCCTACACTTACTGTGTTTGGCAGTTTTTCTTCTGTATCACCTTTTCCACCTGAATTACTTCGTGAAAGTAATAGTAATGGAGACTACTAATAGTGATACCTATTCTGCAAACAAATATCAAGTTATGTATTCTGATGTCCATTCTGTTCTCATGAATACTTGGAAGACACTATCATAGAAATTGTATTGGCATTCTGGAAGGCCCTTAAAACCTGGTTCTGTATGAACTATGCATGAAGAAACAAAGATTCTATCATTGAATATTAATGGCTTAAACTCGTCCCAGAAAAAGAAGAAATTTTTTGCTTAAAGCATCTGAATTTTGAAATAATTGCACTGCAAGAGTTTCATATTAATAAATATCAGAAAGAAATACTGGAACATGCTAGATTGGGGAAACTTTAGTGACCTTATCAGAACAGAAGAAGAGGAGTAGCATTATACATCAAAGAAACAATCTTGATTAAACAAATATTTCAAGATGAAGAAGGAAGGATATTGATTGTTGAAATAATGTTGAACCAAAAAAAGATACACGCCAAATGAGGGACAGGAAAATTTTTATAAGAAACTACATAGCAATATCCAGTGAACTAGAAAGATATGCATAATGGGAGATTTTAATGCCATATCAGATAAGAAATTAGATTACAAGAGTGAAAAAAAGAGAAAAGGATCTAGAAGAATACTGCCCAGAACATTTTTTCAAAAGGCAGAAGAGTTGAATATTTAAGATGCATGGCATGAGATAAATTCAGAGAGAAAACAATATACCTTCTACTCAAATAGACATGAATCCTGGTCAAGGATCAAAATGGTCTCGATGTCGATGGATTTTGGAAATAAAGGAGATAGAAATTGACTTTAGTCTTTGGATGGATCATAATCCCAGGAGAATCATTTGGAAAGAACCAAAAAAAAGTCAGCAATGGATATTAAACCAAGCAATTCTAAAAGATAAAGAATTTATTACGAGAATCAACGAAGAATTGGGATTTTTCTTCAAGGAAAATAGACTAGGGGACACATCTATACAAAATCTATGGGACACAATGAAGGCATTTATAAGAGGAGTTATCATCTCTGTCATGGCTAGGAAAAGAAAAACCAAGAATCAAAAAATAAGAGACCTGGAAGAAAAATATCGTAATTTAGAGGCAGAGCTACAAAAGAAGCCACAAAACAGAAACCTAAAAGAAGATATGGCATTAATTAAACATAAGTTGAATATTCTAGGAAAATAAGAATCGGCAGAGTGTGTAAAAAAGGTAAAACAGAACTTTTTTTCAGAATGCTAACAAACCGGGAAGGTGTTAGCGTATAAATTGAAGAAATTGAAGGAAGAGAAATGGATTAGGAAGAGAAATGGAGAAATAGAATTCTTTATTGGTCAAGTGTGATTGGACACACAAGGAATTTGTCTTGGTGCAAATGCTCTCAGTATATATAAAAGAAAAGATACATTCATCAAGAGTCAAGTATCATCAGGTACAACACTTAATAATAGTCATAGGATACAATAAGCAATCAAATCATACTATGAAACAGTCAATATAAATCATAAGGATACAAGCGACAAAATTACAGTCATACAGGCACAAGTGGGAGGGGATGAGTGATAAGGAGTGACAAGAAGATTAATAGTAATAGTAATGCAGACTTTGTAAATAGTTGGACAGTGTTGAGGGAATTATTTGTTTAGCAGAGTGATGGCATTTGGGGAAAAACTGCTCTTGTGTCTAGTTGTTTTGGTGTGAGAGTAGAAGTTGAAACAGTTTATGTCCAGGATGTGAGGAGTCTGTAAATATTTTCACAACATGAGAACAATGCTTGATATATTAGAATACTATGAAACACACAATGAAAAACAAGTGGCACTGCTTTTCCTTGATACCCAAAAGGCATTTGATAATGTAAATTGAGAATTCAGGCTACAACAATTTAGACACATGGATTTTGGGAATAGATTTATAAACATGGTTAGAGCAATATATACAAAACAAAAGGCCAAAATAATAATTAATGGTGAGGCGACACAAAATACAAAAGGTACAAGACAAGGCTGTCCACTACCCCCATTATTGTTTATTTTGACATTAGAAGAGTTGTCAAGAAACTTCCATAAAGAAGATCAGATTAAAGGTCTGAAAATCAGACAAATATAAGTTACAAGCCTTCACAGATGATCTAGTGTTTATTTTAGAGGAACGCTTAAAATCAGGGATGAAACTTATGGAGAAACTGACAGAATATGATAAAGTAGCAGGCCTGAAATAAATAAGACAAAACTAAAATGTTGGCAAAGAATATGACATTTAAACTAAAAGAAGAACTAACAAAAGAACTGGGCATTCAAATTGTGAAAAAAGTGAAATACTTAAGTATATTCTTAATGACTAGGTGCCATATCAGTGGTTGCATAGAAGAAGGCAAGGTCGAAACATAAGTAGCTATGATGATTGAATAATTAGTAAACAATGTATCAAATAAGAAGATTCTGAATGGTGAAGTAAAATTTATATATGTATAACCCAAAAAATAAAATCCCTGGTTCTGTAATCTGGCCTGGGATTCCATTATAGACTGGAGCCTCCTAGATAGAAAGTGGTGTAAAAATGTGCATGGGAGGGTATACAAATATAATAATATATGGATGTCCATATGGAGAATGTTTATACATATATGCATCCCATAGTCAACAACATACCCAGTGTTTCTTCTAGTATCTATCTCAAAATAATTCAATAAGCGGCCAAAGATGAAATGGATTAGAAATAATCCCATGGATTAAAACTGTCTGTTGCTATCTAAATACTTTAGCTACTATGTAACATTAAGCAATGTATTTATTTTTTGCTCAGCTGCTCTTTGTCGTTGCAAGCAAAAAAGAAAAAAGGTCAATACTCTGTGAAACTCCAGTGGGTGTTAAAATAGTAATGAGGAAGCAAGTATTCTAATAAAATTGAAAGACAGCTTAAATTCATATACTTGCTAAGAAGAGAGAAGAATAAAATGTGTACCAATTTACAATATGTATTTTTGCAGATTTGGGGCCTTATTCTGTTTCAGTTCTGAGCCCTATACTAGCTTATATATTAGTTTTCATGGAAGCAAGAAAAACATAAAGGATAGTGCAGTCTGATGCCATTCACATTTCATTGAGCCATGATTTATTCTAAAAGTATAAAAGATGGGGAGCAAGGAACCCTTCATTTATTTATTTTGTTTTGTTTATTTGTCAAATATATACAAGATAACAAGCATAGGTATGAACATAAACATGAACAAAGGAAGTAAATACAGATAAATGGGGACAGTAAGACAGGGATAGTAGGCACATTGGTGTGCTTATGCATTCCCCCTTTAAGGACCTCTTAAGAATGGGGTGAGGTCCACGGTAGACAGTTTGAGATTGAAGCTATGAGGGTTTGAGGCTGTAACAATGAAGTTGGGTAGAGCATTCCAGGTGTTGACCACTTTGTTGCTGAAGTCATATTTTCTGCAATTGAATTTGCAGCAGTTTACCTTTAGTTTGTATCGATTATTTACCTGTGTACTATTGTGGTTGAATCTGAAGAAGATGAGATCTAAGCAATTGTTGAGCCTAATGTTATTTGTTACCAACCGCTCGAGCCCCAGAGTCGTAACAGAATTGTACAGGATTGCATATATAGATTCAATTGTACATTCATTTAGGGTCCAATTAATAAGAGGCAAATTGAGGTCACCAAGAAAAATAAGGGGTGCAGGCAGGAAGCTGCCCATGTTAGTAGTGCAGTTAATTCGTTTGTATGACCAAGGTTGTAATCAGGGACTCTATAACATAGCAGGAAAGAAACCGGGGTATTTAAGAACAATTCGCAGACAATGGTCTCAGAAAGAGCAATCACCTGCGTAACATTTATCTTCTTCAGACCTAGAGACTTTTTATAGAAGATAGCAACCATCCCCTCTATGATTATCACAGTCAGACTCGAAAACATGATAGTCACTTACTGTAATAATGGAGTCTGGTGAAGATATGTTCAACCACATCTTGCAGACAAAAATAAGGTCGAATGTGGCTGCATTTAGAAGCAGGAGGAATTTGGGCATGTTTGCAAGGCTTCTTGAATTAAGTAGCTTGCATTTTAGACCTGGAAGGATGGACCTAGTTGAGGGCATGCATGCCTAGTTTTTGTTATTGGGTGGTGGTTGTGGGACACTGATCTTGCGTTTGATACAGTCAGCATGGTAGTCTATGTACAGGTCAGTCTCTCCTTGGTCCTGGTGTCTTTTGAGCTCTGAGAGGAGCTTGCACATTGCACATTGCAGTATGGACAGGTTGGGCCACGAACAGAGTTTCCTTTTGTGCAGCTTTTGGCGAGTGAGTTTATTGTGGAAATGAATTTGCGTTTTCTGGTTTCACTCTTGCAAACGATTCTGCAGAAGCGTGGGACCGCTGAGCCATCATTGTTCTTGAACTAGGGGCCGTCACAGGAAACATCAATGATTTCATCGGGAGCAATAGTTGATTCCTGGAAGTTGCTGATGATGTCGCAAACCTTTGTGATGTTGTTGGATTTGTTGGTGTCATCCAGTCCAAATAAGATATATTGGGATGCTTCTGTTCACATTCAATTGAGTCTTTGATAAGGATGGAAAAGTTACTAGCAGGATTAGTGATTTCCAATGACTTGGGTTGTTGAGCTGTGTTATGATTCCGGGATACTGGTGCTTCACTTTTCCGTGTTTTATCCTTTTCCTCAAGGGATGCTAGACCTGCTTCCAAAGTGTCCACCAGTTCAAGCAAAACAATATATTTGTCAAGTCTGGGCTTGCAGGATAGGCAGAATAGAGGAAATGCATACTGAGAGGTTTTTAGTGATGTTGATTGAAGAAACTGGGCTACACCTTTGGTTAACTCCAAATACTTGTAGTAGGTGTATGAGTCACATAGGGAGCATTTCATAGTACTTTCCTCCTCCTTAAATGTTTCATCATAGACAAAGTATGTGCATTTCTATTCATCCTGTTCAATTTTAGTGTTTTATTTATATATCTTACAGAATAGGATACAATTAATGCTCAGTATCACATTAAAAATGATGCTCAGTAAATGCTTTTAACTATCTAAAAGACCAATGATATTAATAGGGAGAGAAAGTAAAGTGAACTCCTGGGAGCTGGCTATAGAAATTAACCCAGGTTTAAAGTTGTAAGAAAAATAAGATGCATTCTATCAGAATAGAATACTATTCTGTAGCAGTACAAATATCAAATTGATATTTAATATTGATTAATAAAGCACTAACATTACTAACAGTTTCAGGCTGTAGTGCTCTTTCATATTTAAGACATGAGCACAGTTTTCAAAGATTGAACAAGCTTCTAATGCTCTTGAAAGAAGCAGCAGGTAAGCATTATAATAACTCTTAAAATAAATAAAGGAGAGTTATGATGTTTAATTATGGAGAACACTTTATTAAAATAGTTTTTTTCTTTCTAAGCATCTTGGCTGGCCTCTTGGTTTAGAATAGAATTTTATGGTCAATTATCTATTAAGGAGAGATTAATGGCATCCCTGCATTCATGTGTTAGCACAAATGTAGGAAGTGGGTACAGTAATCAGGCATATCAAGCAAGAGTTAGACTTTTGATAATAACAGTGAACCTCAGAATCAAAATTATTATATAGAACCCATAAAAGCTGACCAACATGTAGCATAGAATAAGGTGAATAATTAAAAAAAACCAGAATGTGATTGGATTCTTACCATTATGAGAAAATGGTAAAATACAGTATATTTGTTCATATAATATAAAATCAATAACAATAGTCATATAATAGGCCCAGATAGTAATTACAGACTATCTGACAAATTTACTGTTATTCCAGATTTATTTATGAAAGCAAATATCCCCTTTCCAATTTCTAAATTTAGAAGCCATCTGTTTATAATTTTTTGACTAAGCAAATTAAAGGATTCAAAAATCAATCAGATACATTGCTGTGGACAAGAAACTGATCCCTCTGCAAAAGCAAGCTTAATTAAAGCTATATAATTTCTTTATATCAGAAATTATCAGGATTTAAGAGCACTTTAAAAAATTTCAAGATCTAGAGATCAAGTATGGAACCAGCAACAGGTGGCTGCACATAGACTTAAGAAATAAATGCCAACAGATATGCATATCAGTAATGTACAAAATAAACATGACCATTCAAAAAGTCTTATGAAGGATCTTGAAAATTAACTTATACTGCATATGAGATTACATATATGTCTTCAGAAAAGAGAGTTGGGTATCAGTTATTTTTTTTAATTACATGATGTTCATACAAATAGATTCTTGCAAAAACTAAATTTGACTCAGAATATTTCACCACAGCAGCTTTGCCCAGAAATCTCTAGAATCATATTTGTAGAATCTTATAAGTGACCTCACCATTGCTATCCTCAGAATAGTACTTAGCACTTAGACTTATATACCGCTTCACAGTGCTTTACAGCCCTTTCTAAGCAGTTTACAGAGTTAGTATTGGCCCCAACAATCTGGGACCTCATTTTACTGATTCAGAAGGCTAGAAGGCTGAGCTGGTAGGAATCAAACTGCCGAGCTGCTGATAGCTAGCAGTCAGCAGAAGTAGCCTTCAATGCTGCATTCTAACTATTGTGTAGTGTGGTTCAGCAGGCAAGAAGCAGACCAGCATAGTTACAACAGCATTTATTGATTCAAAACTGGAACTAAGGAATTACAGGAAAATGTCTGTAATTTATACTCTGGGCCCACAGGGCCTTAACCAATCATAATACTTAGAAAACCCCATCCAAATATGAATGTTCTAAATTTCCCTCCAAAACAGAGTTAACAGTTAACAGTTAGGGTCATCTAAAGATTAGCTTTACTTTAACACAACTTTATATGCTTAATACATAACACTAACCATTGTATCATCATGGCTAATGTCAGCCTCCAAGAATCCTTCTGCTTATCTTTCCGGCTGCCATAGAAATGGGGGGAAGGAAGAATAATTGGACTTCATGGGGGAAGAGTGCTGAAGGTTTGAGTTGGTGAAATGTATGACTGATGAAATGAAAAGACTGCAACGATGACACCATTAAAGCCAACCTCTTTAACACATTCTTTGGCTCAGTATTTGTAAAGAGCAATGGATCATGCCCAGTATTTCCTAGTTGAACCATAGACAACTACAATGATCTAATACATACCGATTTTACAGAAGTCTATGTTGAAGAAGCATTATACAATCTAAAACCATCTCTACCTATTGGACCAGATGGAATATATGCCTACTTCTTAAAAAAACAATCCACTGCCAGAGCCGAACCTCTAAGCATAATCTTTGAAAAAATCTTTCGGGACCAGCTCCTTGCCAAACCTATGTTCATTAGCCACTGTCATCCCTATCTTCAAAAAGGAAGATCCCAGCCTAGTGGAAAATTACAGACCAATCTCTTTATGCTGCGTCACCTGTAAAGTCATGGAATCAATTATTAATCAATCCATTATCCTCCACTTAAAGAAGAACAACCTATTCTCTAATAAACAATTTGGTTTCAGAAAAAAACTATCCTGTAATCTGCAACTCTTACACTCCAAAAACATATGAACTATACAACTTGATCAGGGCAAAGCAATAGACGCAATTTACATAGACTTCTGTAAAGCCTTTGATTCAGTGGTACATGACAAACTACTCCTAAATCTAAAATCTTATGGTATCTCTGGACACCTACATAACTGGATAGAAGCATTCCTGTCAAACAGACAACAAATGGTCAAAATTGGGAGCATCCTATTAAATTTTGTACCTGTCAACAGTGGTGTCCCCCAAGGCAGTGTTTTAAGACCAACTCTCTTGATACTCTACATAAATGACCTCTATGATTATATTAAGAGCAACTGCATTCTTTTCACTGATGATGTAAAACGATTCAACACCACCGACGATACTGCTATCCTTCAAAAAGACCTCGACTATGTATCAGAATGGTCAAACAAATGGCAACTTCAAAGCTCAACAAATAAATGCTCTGTCTTATATGTTGGCAAAAAAAATCAGAAAATAAAATACAAGCTGAATAGTCAAGAGTTTGTTGATGATCCAAACTCTGTCAAGGATCTTGGAGTACTATCTCTAATGATCTAAGCGCTAGAACCCACTGTAACTACATAGCCAAAAAGGCATTAAGAGTTGTTAACCTAATCCTGTGTAGCTTTTTCTCCAGTAATATCACACTACTAACTAGAGCATACAAAACATTTGCTAGACCAATACTTGAATACAGTTCATCAGTCTGGAACCAGCATTACGTATCTGATATTAACACAGTTGAGAAAGTCCAGAAATATTTCACAAGAAGAGTTCTCTACCCCTCTACTTGTTGCAGAATACCTTATCTCACTAGACTTGAAATTTTAGACCTAGACAATCTAGAACTACGTCGCCTTTGGTCCAATCTAAGTATAGGAGAAATTTTCTGACAGTGAGAACAATCAATCAATGGAACAGCTTGCCCTTGGAAGTTGTGGTAGCGCCATCACTTGAGACTTTCAAAAAGAGATTGGACTGCTGCTTGGGCGGGTGGTTGGACTAGATGACCTACAAGGTCCCTTCCAACTCTGATTATCTGTTAAATATGTTATAGTACATAAAATTATATATTGCAATGTCCTGTCAATGAATACTTCAGCTTCAACCATAACAATACAAGAGCACACAATAGATACAAACTCAAGGTAAACAGCACCAAACTTGATTGCAGGAAATACGACTTCAGCAACAGAGTGGTAAATGTCTGGAATACTCTACCTGACTTTGTGTTTCTTCCCCAAACCCGAAAAACTTTAACCTTAGACTACTATTGACCTCACCCCTTTCTTAAGAGGTCTGTAGGGGGCGTGCATAAGCGCATCAACGTGCCTACCATCCCTGTCCTATTGTTTTCTTTCTTATATGTTTCATGTATTCATAACTATGTTTATACATATACCTGATATCTTATAATCGCTTGACAGAATAAAATTTAAAAAAATTAAAAATGTAAAACTTGGGATATTTTCATGACTATGCTTACTTGCTAACCGCATAGATGTTGCCTCTTTTCTGCCTAAGTAAGCCAAGGTCAACCTTCTTGGCATACCGGATGCCTGAAACACCACCTCAAGATGCTCCACATGACATTATACACATCTCAGATTGGATGGCTGGTTTGAACTACTGGGGCTGGGAACTTGCTTAACTTCAGCTTTAGCATTACCATGTCACCTGACATTATGCAAGATACAAGCCCACCCAGAGATTTATTTCTTTTATCGTCTGAGGGGGTCTGCCTAACTCAGCCAGCAATCAAGATCTGGGGGCTGCTGGAAATACAACCTCACTGCTTCTTGATGGTCAAGAGGAGGCCGAGCTGCTTGCCGGGCTGCAGATCGAAGAGAAACTGGTGGTCCAACCCAAATGATCTTTAGGAGTCAGATGGAAATTAATGGAAGAAACCCCCTCGGTGGTGATGGCTGTAAGATGGTGTCAGGTAGAAAATGCATGGCAGGAGGAAAACCGAAAAGACCTCCCTGCTAGCACAAGCTTTGCATCTGTTTAATGACCCCATGAAGGAATGCAGACCCGAAGAAAGGTATGGATTGCTAACCCGTGAAGAAACGGTGGGAGAGAAGTGGGAAGCAGAAGTAATGGGAGCTCAGCCATCCATCCCCATAAGTCACCCCAGGCCAGTTTAAGTGGTTTCTGCTGCCCAAGCCTCCCGTGGGGGAAGCAGTCCTACAGAGGCATCAAATTCCAAAAGTTCCTCTGTTGGAAGTAAAATATGGAGTTAGGATTTTTCCTAGTCCAAGTTTGGAACCATATGGATAAATATGATGAGGATTTTGCCTCGGAGGCAGCTATAGTGAGATGTGTCACCAGAGCATTGGAAGCAAAGTGGATGGTCACCTTACATAATGATAATGCCCCTCAATTGATGAACTATGATCTGTTTATGGCAGCCTTGTGCACCCTGATTTGAAGACTCTCTTGCTGAGCGCAAAGTTAGGATGAAAACCATAAATCAGGTGCAGAGGCCTGGGGCTGAATACACCCAGGAATTTAGAGAACTGGCGTGCCACATTCGAGGGTGGTCCCAAGAAGCCCTGATAGGAGCTTTCAAGGATGGGCTGAATGAAGATGTTTATCAAAGCTGTATCTTCAGAAGAGATCCTAGAGTTCTGCAACTCTGGTATGTGTTAGCTGCAGAAGTGGAGATCGATCTGACCAGAAACAGACATAGGGGAGGTCCCGGCTGGTACAAACCCCTGAGAGGCCCCTAAAGCTCAAAAGGGTGGATTGGCTGTGAAACCCAAAACCGCAGCATGTTTTTGATGTGGAAAGGAAAGTCACCAGGCTGCAGATTGCCATACTAAGCTGGAGCCAAAGGGGGTGTCAGCAGGAGGGAAAAGAATTGAAAAAAAAACCCAGCCAAGCTGCACAAAACCACATTGAAAGTGGAGGAGGTTGTAGAGTTCACCCCTCCAGGAAGAGAGGAGCTGGGAACTCTGACCCCTTTTGGCAAGAGTGAATCTGATTCCAATGATGATCCCTGGTAAGTCCCAAAAGGGGCCCCATGACCATCCCAGTAAAATTAAGAGTGCCTCTGGCACCCAGGGGAAAATGTTGGCCTTGCTAGACTCTGGGTGTGTAATTAACTCAGAAGTCGTGGAGAAACTGGGATTGAGGCTAAGAACTTTAAAAATTCCCATAGCATTTTGCCAACTGAATGGATCAGTAGCTGGGGGTGGCCCTGCCCACTTCATAACAAAACCATTGCAAATGTTGATGGGGAGGCATTGAGAGACTTTGTGTTTTATTGTGGCCCCTGGGATGGAGTAACTTTATTACTTGGCTTGCCCTGGCTTAGGAAATGGAGCTCCCAAGTGGATTGGAGGAAAAGGCTACTGCGCATACATTCCAACCAACCACCTGAAGGGGAAGAGCTGTCTCTAGCCCCAGAATTCCACGGAGTTGGCGTTGATGGGCAATGAAACATTGTGGGGAGAAAAAAATCCCTGAAGATTATTGGGATTTAAGGGAGGTCTTTAATGAGAAAGCGTCTGATGCGCTCCCCCCCATCGCCCTACAGATTAGAACATTGAGATTCTGCCAGGGGTGAAGCTCCCTAACCCTAAACTGTATTGGATGACATCACAAGAATAGAGGAATTGTGTTTGTTTATTGATAAGAACCTTGAGAGAGGTTTCATCCAACCTGCCAGGCCTCGAGTGTCAGTCCCAGTGTTGTTCCGGGAAAAGAAAGATGGTGCTCTTCGCTTATGTGTTGATTATAGGAACCTGAATTCCATTTGCAAAGAAAACATTTACCCACTCCCCTTAATGAAGGACATGTTGACTCACCTTGCTAAAGGAAGAATTTTCACTAAACTTGATTTGAGAGAAGCATACTACCGAGTTCAAATTAAGGAGGGAGATTAATGGAAAACTGCATTCAATTGCCCTTTTGAGTTGTTTCCAATTCAACGTTCTCCCATTTGGTTTGCAAGGGGCCCCTGCCATATTCATGCAGCTGATAAATGAGGTGCTGCATGAACATTTATACAAGGGGGTGTTGGTTTATCTTGATGACATCCTTATCTATACAGAGACTTGGGAGGAGCATGTGAAAATGGTGCTGTCAGTTTTGAAAAAACTTCAAGCGGCTGAACTATATGCAAAATTATCCAAGTGTGAATTCCATCAAGATAAAATTGACTATTTGGGTTACCATATATCGCATAAAGGCATAGAGATGGACCCGGAAAAGTCCGGACCATTTTGGATTGGGCTCCCCTCGCACCCAAAAAGAATTGCAGTTTTCTGGGATTTGCTATTTTTACCACTAATTTATCCCAGCATTTGCAAAGATTGTGTTACCTATTACAAACCTCTTAAAGACTAAGGGAGAATTGAAGCGGAAGCCCAGTCAACCGTTGGAATGGTCCATGGAGTGCCAGGCGCCTTTTGAAAAGCTAAAATGACTCTTTGCAGCTGAACCAGTGCTAAAGGATCCAGAGATGGATGCCCCTTTTGTGATCCAGGCAGATGCAAGAGACGTGGCGGTGGGAGTGGTGCTGCTTCAGTCAAATGAGAGTGGAACTTTACACCTTGTGCTTATACCTCCCATAAACTGAGATTGAAAGACGTTATCTGGGAAAAAGAAGCATTTGCTGTCCGATGGGCATTATTAACTTGGAGGCATTTTCTCAAAGGGGCAAAACACCCCTTTGAGGTGTGGACAGATCATAAAAACACAGAGGCCCCAAAAACGCCTCAAAAATGGTCTCCTAAGCAAATTCGTTGGGTGCAATACTTTAAGCGGTTTAATTTTTCATTGAAATACCTCCCGGTGGAAAAGAATTTTATGGCGGACGCTTTATCTAGATTGCTCCAATATAATAGTGTCCGCCAAGAAATGATCCATCCTATTGTTTCTACGAGGCAACTGGCTGCCTCAATGGTCACCAGAGCCCAGAAAAAAGGGGATGTTAACCTTTCAAGTGATTTAACCGTACAGTTAAAAGAAGCTTTAAAACTGAACGATTTGTTCTTTACCCACTCAAATGACTGTACTATTCAAGATGGTCTAGCATGGATGTGAGCCAAGTTATATGTACCAGTTAGCCTTAGCCTTAAAGCAAGTCCATGATTTGAAGGCCACTGGGTATTTAGGTTTTGTGAAAACCTTACATTTTGTGGCCAACCTTGAAAAAAAACATAGAAGCTTATGTAGTTAGTTGTCTGATTTGTGCTTCGGCCAAATGGTCACCTGGAAAACCTGCTGGTCTACTACAACATGTAGCTAGTCCAACCTCTCCACGGAAGGAAATTTCCATGGACTTTATAGTGGAATTGTCTGAAAGTGGGGGAAATACAGTCATTTGTGTGGTTACCGACTTGTTTTCCAAGCAGGTAAATTTCATATCCTGTGCAAAAATCCCATCTGCAAAAATGTTGGCTAAACTGTTTATTTTACATGTGTATAGCCTACATGATGCTCCTGAATGGATAATTTCAGATAGGGAGGTCCAATTTACATCAAACTTCTGGGTTCCGCCAAGTGCTTAAACTCCACCCACCACCCAAAAAACAATGGGACCTGTGAGAGAATTAACTCGATATTGGAACAATACCTTAGATATTATATCAAGCTCAAGAGGATGATTGGTCTAACCTACTACCTTTTGCAGAGGTAGTGTACAATAACTATGTTCACAGTAGCACTGGTTTCACCTGTTCAAGGTAGCTACAGGTCAGGACTTTGTACCCATACCAGAGAAACCCAATGTTCCATCGACAGAATGGATAACCAAACTCCAGCTTACCAGGCCGGTTACCCATAAAGCCTTAGATGATGCTCATCAAGTTCATAAAAAGCAAGCAGACAAAAAGAGAGCTCCACAAAAACCATACCAAGTGGGTGATAAGGTCTTCTTTTCTACTAAGTATTTAAAAAACAATACAGAAATCTAAAAAATTGGGACCTAAATATATGGGACCTTTCCCAATTGTATGAATTGTGAATCCTGTTGTGGAGTGCAATTACAATTGCCAAAGACGCTTGGATGGATTCACCCCGTCTTTCATGTCAGTTTGTTAAAATCTGAACATACATCCGATTTGCGACCTGATCAGGCCGCCGCATCAGTTCCTCTTTTGATTGAGGGTGAGCAACATTTTGAGATTAAATAAATTATTGATTCTAGGAAACAGAGACGACGACTCCAATATTTAGTTGTTTGGAAGCATTTCCCTCCTTCTCAGTTGGAATGGGTGAATGAATATGATGTCAGAACTCCTAGGCTTGTATATTCAAAATATACTGACAAACCTTAACTTCTTTTAAATGTTTTATATTGTCTATAGAATGTTTATTTTCCTATTGTTTTATTCTTTTTTCTTTTCTAGGGTTAACACCCCTTTTGCAGGAGGGCTGAATATCAGCCTACAAGATTCTTTCTTGTGCTTATCTTTCCAGCTGCCACAGGGAGGCAAAAATAATTGGACTTCATGGGGGGAAGAGTGCTGGAGGTTTGAGTTGGTGAAATGTAAAATTTGGGATATATTCTTGACTATGCTTACTTGCTTACCACACAGATGTTGCCCCTTATCTGCCTAAGCCAAGGCCAAACGTCTTGGCATATCAGATGCCTGAAACACCACCTGAAGATGCTCCACATGACATTATACACATCTCAGAGTGGATGGTTGGTTTGAACTATTGGGGGTGGGAACATGGGGTAACTTTCTATATGTCATTTTCGCGCCTATTGCTTCAGATCTTGTATTTTTCTGATGCTACCATGTCAACTTTCAGTAAAAGTGCTTTTCTCTAAAACAATGGAGTCTAAGGTTTTCTTTCTTGGATTTTGAATGGAACCTCACCTGACAGCTCCTCTTGATGCCTGATACTTCCCCTGAGTTGACATCTGAGTAATAGATTGCAAAAAGTTAGCTGGTCTTCTGCTCCCCCCATTTTCTTTTGCCATATTTTCACATGGAGAGAAAAAAAAGTCCCCCTTCCTCCTCAGTTTAAATATGGCAAGGTGTTCAGCATCGCAACAGCAGTTTTTAAGTAAAACTGATAAAATGGTGGTCAAACTGCATGGTGCCATGATTTAAGCAATAAAGGAGCAGGGGTTATGAATTAGGAAACAAGATGGAGTAAGAATTCCCCCAAAGAAATTCCTATCTTCAATCCTAGTCAGAATGTAATCAAATGACTTCATGGAAAACAAGGGCAAGGTACCAATGTTTTTTCATTTGTGCTGATAATTAATTTTCTATATCATCAGTCTTAGAAGGTCTTCTGCAATTGAAAGTTCTTAACTTCAGCTCTACCATTACCATGCAAAGGCATGCTTGCTGCATTAAAACTGAGTTTGTGTTTGCATTGCCATTGTTTCACTGATTGAATAGTTGAACTCAATAGTTGAACTGTAATGCCTTGTACTATTTCACTAGGCTCCTCAATCTCAGAAATGAATGTTGTTTTCGCTTTGAAAACAACTCATCATAATAATGGTGGAGAGGGCATTTGTGGGATTTTGATTTCTGTATTTTCCCATTGCTTAAGGGTTGCAAAGACAGCAATATCCCAAAGGTGCTTTTCCAAAAGGCAACTGGACTTCCTTTGTTTTTTCTTTGAAAACATTTTGCTTCTCATCCAAGAAACTTTTTCAGTTCTGACTTCAGTTCTGAAGCTTCTTCAGTTTAGTACTTCAACCGAAGATGTTTCTTGGATGAGAAGCTAAATGTTTTCAAGGAAAAAAACCAAGAAAGTCCAGTTGCCTTTTGGAAAAACAGCTTTGGGATGACCACAACCTGAATGATTGAAAATCTCCATAGAGGATAGCAATAGTTATTACATATATGTGGGTCTGTAAAAAAAGCTTCAGTAATTTTGGACATGAAACCCAGTCACTGTGAAATGACTTCTTTTAATTAAGTGTGTTTTTAGATAATTTTTAAATTTCAAGAATAAAGACATGGAAAACGCAACCCAACAAATGGTTTAATATCAAGGACTAGTAAACTTGGTCTGTTTAAATTCAATCTCCTCTGTATATCCAATCTACTTATTGAATGTTCCTTGTGAAAGCAGTTGCAGAATAAGTAAATATAAATAACAGGTAACAGATAATCAGTGTTGGAAGGGACTTTGTAGGTCATCTAGTCCAACCCCCCATCCAAGCAGGAGACTCTTCACCATTTCTGACAAATGGCAGTCCAATCTCTTCTTGAAAGTCTCAAGTGATGACACTCCCATAACTTCCGAGGGCAAGCTGTTCCTTTGGTTGATTGTTCTCACTGTCAGAAACTTTCTCCTTATTTCCAGGTTAAATATCTCCTTGTTCAGTTTCTATCCATTATTCCTTGTCTGGCCTGCAGATGCTTTAGAAAATAGCTTGACCCCCTCCTCTCTGTGGCAGCCCCTCAAATATTAGAAGACTGCTATCATGTCTCCCCTGGTCTTTCCCTTCAATAGACTAGCCATGCCCAGTTCCTGTAACCATTCTTTGTATGTTTTAGCCTCCAGTCCCCTAATCATCCTGGTTGCTTTTCTCTGTACTTTTTCTAGAATCTCAGTGACCAAAACTGGATGCAATACTCTAGGTGTGGTCTTACTAAGACTTTATAGAGTGGCATTAGTACCTCACTTGATCTCGATTGTATCTGTCTATTAATGCAACTTAGGATTGCATTAGCCTTTTTGGCTGCTGCTGCACACTTCTGGCTCATATTTAGCTGGTTGTCCACTAAGACTCCAAGATCCTTCTCACTGCTATTGTGTTACTGCTATTGAGCTTGATTTCACCCAGTCTATATGTGTACTTTTGGTTTTTCTTGCCTAAGTGTAGGACTTTACTTTTCTCTATATTGAATTTCATTTTGTTAGATACGGCCCGCTGTTCAAGTCTGTCAAGATCCACCTGGATCTTGAGCCTATCTTCTTGGGTGTTTGCTATTCCTGCCAGCTCTTCAAATTTGGTTAAGTTCCTCTTCTATTCCCTCATCTAAATTGTTAATGAAGATATTGAAGAGTACTGGCCTAAGACGGAACCTTGTGGTACCCCACTGCTTATTTCGCTCCATGTAGACTTAGACCATTAAGGACTATTTGTTGAGTACTGCTTGTCAGCCAGTTGTGAGTCCATCTATGGTGGTGCTATCTATTCCACTTTTTTCTAGCTTACTAAGAAATAGGTTGTGGTCTACTTTGTCGAATGCCTTGCACAGCCATATGTTCTCCTAAGTATATTATAATTCTATTCCTTTACATTTTGTTCCATTTTTTTCCTTTCTAATTATTTTGCATATGGTCAGTTTTCTTAACTTAGCCTGGTTTTCTACAAACAGTGCAAAGATCCCACATATCTATGAAAATTCTCAGTCATCGAGATCATGATTGTCCCAAAGGTGTTTTTTCAAGAGGCAACTGGACTTTCTTGTTCTTGTTTGAAGTCTTGAAAAAGCACCTTTGGAATCCCACGTTTGTCTAGATTTAAATATGGCCCATTACTATCCTTACTGAGCTTGCCAATGATGACATAAGTCAGTAATTCAAAAGAAGTGAATAATATTACTCCATAGACTAGAGACATACAGGTCAATTAACTTTGAGTCAAGAAAAAGGCTTATGTTCTCAACTTCCCTTACTCATAATTTTTAAATGACATTTAAATTTTTTACAAACCATTTTGCAGATTTTAAAAACAAGAATGCAGTACAGGGTATCAAATAAAATAACAAAGAGAAGGATTTGTCATTTGAGATAAAAACAGTATTTTTGTTTCCTTTTTCTGTAGATAACCTATAGAGAATGACAAAACTGTCATAATGGAGGGATGGATGATATCCATTTACTTCAACCAAATCTAATAATCTACCAGTATGAGTTCTTGAAATCTGTCGGTTTCCTATTATTCTAATTTTATTTATTATTTATTTATTAATAAAATTTCTATACCGCCCTTCTCCCCAGGGACTCAGGGCGGTGTACAGCCAATCTAGACCCCAACAATACAAAAGTTAAAAGGAATTAAATTAAATATTGGCCGAATAAGAAAAACCCACCCCACACCCTTAAAACCCCAATTTAAAATTACAGAACAAATGGAGACAAATTAAAACCGTCTCAGCCCAGGCCGGCCTGCTCAAAAAGCCAGGTCTTCAGCGCGCACCTGAAGGCCCTCAGGTCCATGACGGTACGTAGTTCCGGCGGCAGAGTATTCCAGAGGGCAGGGGCCGCCACAGAGAAGGCCCTATTCCTCGGGGCCGCCAGGCGACACATGGCGGCCGACGGCACCCGGAGAAGGCCCTCCCTGTGTGAACACATCGGCCTGCTGGAGATCACCGGTAGAATGCGGTCCTGCAGGTAACCTGGCCCAGTGCCATGGATCGCCCTAAAGGTCAAAACTAGAACCTTAAAGCAAACCCGGAGAGCCACCGGCAACGAATGCAGCTCGCGCAGGAGAGGCGTCACGTGGGCGCTACGCGACGCCCCCATGATCACCCGCGCGGCCGCATTTTGCACCAGTTGGAGTCTCCGGGTGCTCCCCGCAGGGAGCCCCATGTAGAGGGCATTACAGTAGTCCAGGCGAGAGGTGACAAGGGCCTGAGTGACCGTGCGCAGGGCGTCCCGATCCAGAAAGGGCCGCAACCGGTAGATCCGACGGATCTGATGAAACGCCCCCTGGAGATGGCTGCGACATGATGTTCAAGCGACAGCCGTACATCCAGGAGGACTCCCAGATTGCGAGCCCTCTCTGTGGGGGGCAAAATTTCCCCCCCAATAGCCAGCGAAGGAGTCAGCTGGCTATATCGGGGCGCCGGGAACCACAGCCACTCGGTCTTGGATGGGTTGAGCCGAAGCCTGTTCCCGCCCATCCAATCCCGCACGGCCTCCAGGCACCTAGACATAGCCCCCACAGCATCGTTGGGGTGGTCCGGGGTGGAGATGTACAACTGAGTGTCATCTGCATATAGATGACACTTCACCCCAAGACCACGGATGATCTCGCCCAGCGGCTTCATATAAATGTTGAACAAGAGAGGGGAGAGGACCGACCCCTGAGGCACCCCACAAGCCAGGGGCCTAGAGGTGGACCTCTCCCCTCCCGTCAACACAAATTACGAACGGTCGGAGAGGAAGGAGGAGAACCATCGAAAGACGGTTCCCCCAATTCCCAACCCCTCCAACCGTCGCAACAAGATATTATGGTTGATAGTATCAAAAGCCGCCGAGAGATCTAATAGGACCACAACAGAGGAGAACCCTCTGTCACGAGCCCTCCAGAGATCATCTACCAACGCGACCAATGCCGTCTCAGTGCTATGTCCAGGCCTGAAGCCCGATTGGAACGGATCGAGGTAAGTCCTTTGCTCCAGGTACTGAGGGAGCTGACGTGCCACCACACTCTCAACAACCTTCGCCACAAAGGGAAGGTTGGAGACTGGACGATAGTTGTTTAAAACAGCTGGATCCAGGGAAGGCTTCTTGAGGAGGGGCCGCACCACCGCCGTCTTCAGGGCGGTAGGAAGCAACCCCTCTCTCAAAGAAGCGTTGATAATCCCCTGGAGCCAGCCTCGTGTCGTCTCCCTGGCGGCCGAAACCAGCCAGGAAGGGCACGGGTCCAATAAACAGGTGGTGGCATTCAGACCCCCCAGCAACCTGTCCACAACCTCGGCGGTCACAGGGTCGAACTCCCCCCAGATAACATTCACAAGACCTGCCCCGGACACCTCCCCTGGGACCATCCAATTGGTCGAGCCCCTCCCGAATCTGGGCGATTTTGTCATGCAGGAATCGAGAAAACTCCTCTGCCCTACCCTGCAAGAGGTCATCCTGCGCTCTCGGTTCAAGTAGAGAGCGGGTCACTCTAAACAGGGCGGCAGGCCAATTTCCTGCTGACGCAATAAGGGCGGAGAAATACGAAGATTTTGCCGCCCCTATCACCACAAGGTAAGTCTTAATATGAGATCTCACCTGTGTTCGGTCAGACTCAGAACGGCTCGCCCTCCAAATGCCCTCTAGAAGTCTTTTCCGGCACTTCATCTCCCGTAGCTCCTCCGTATACCACGGAGCCAAATGGGATCTGTGCCGGGTCAGAGGTCGCAGAGGCACAACTCGATCTAGAGCCCCGGCGGCCAACCCATCCCAGGTGGCCACCAGGTCTCCAGGCGAGCTGTGAGCCAGAGACTCAGGAAATGGCCCAAGCTCCCTCTGGAACCGCTCCGGGTCCATCAGGCGCCTGGGGCGGAACCATCTAAGTGGCTCCGCCTCCCTGCGGTGGGGGGTGGCAGAACAGAAGTCCAGTCTAAGGAGGGAATGATCTGTCCATGACAAGGGTGTGATGACTAAGTCCCCACAATTACAGTCATTCAACCACTGCCCAGAGACAAAAATCAGGTCCAGCATGTGTCCTCCTATGTGAGTGGGAGCAGAAACTAACTGGGTCAGGTCCATGGCCGTCATGGAAGCCAAGAACTCCCGGACCAACCCCGAGGTTTCACCGGGCGATGGCAGGTTGAAATCCCCCATGACCAAAAGCCTGGGGGTCTCAACCGCCAGCCCGGCTATTACCTCTAGGAGTCCGGGCAGGGCCGATGAGACGTGGCAGGGAGCCAGGTACGCCATCAAAAGACCCATCTGAACCCCTTGCCCCCACTTCACAAAAAGAGATTCACAGCCAGCTGTCTGAGGGACAGTGGCCTCCCTAGGACAAAGGGCTTCCTTTATAAGCACCGCCACCCCACCACCCCTTCCCTGAGCCCTAGGCTGGTGAAATGCAAGGAAACCTGGTGGGCACATCTCAACCAGAGGGACACCGCCCTCTGGGCCCAACCAGGTTTCGGTGACACCTACCAGGTCCGCGGCCTCCTCCTGAACCAGATCATAGATCAGGGGAGCCTGATTGTTGCACAACAACAGCCGGGTATTCAGGGCCTGAGATTCCGGACAACCAGGGCTGCAGGAGGGTAGGGAGGGTCGGAGCGCGCTATCGCTTGCAAACATCGGGAGCGTGATCCCCTTACCGGATACGGCCCTCTACCCCTAGCATATCTACCTCTCCCAGTCACCGTGCTAATAAAATTGGCCCCCGGCTGCCCACCCCGTCTGCCACCCCGACACGGAAACCCCCGAGGCCCCCCAGGCGCGCAGGCCAGCCCGGCTGCCCCCAATTCCATGCGGGCTGTCTCCCCCACCCGCCCTGGATCCTTCCAACCCCTTAAAAAAACCCGTTAAAAATTTAATGATCCCGGGTTTCCCGCGATTTCTCCGGTTTCTCCGGCCCCACCATGTGTCGAATATGATCCAAATACTTCTGGGCTGTATATTTATGTTAATGTGATGTGATATTGAATACCTTGACTTCAATGGTTACTTTAGAGAATTTCTATATTTCTTATGCTGTCAAAAGAACAGTGTCCAAAATTCCAATTACAGTATCTTATAGATTTCCATCCTTGATAGGGAAAGTATTTTTTCAAGACAATACTAGCATTTAAACCATCAGTTGCAATTAGTATTTATGTCCATTTCTTTAATCCCAGACTATAGATATTTCGACACCTAAAGAGTTCCAATAACTACTTTCCTTTTACTGTACTGTTAAGTACAGTAATTATTGGAACTGTAAGTGAATAATGAAAAATGACTAGACTTAAACACTATTTTTATCTATAGTTAATTCTGTTTCCTGAGATTTAAATTAAATTAAGAAATTCACAAAATACTATATATCAACAAATTCATTGAAACAATTAATTATAGGTAATATTCAACTAGTAATTAATTAATTAATTCCCATTCAAACTACTCATATTGAAAAGGTTTATTTAGGAAATCAAAATTTGATCTGGACAGAAAAAGGACAGAAAAAAACAATCTTAGGTAATTGTACAGCAAATAGGTGAAATATATTATTACATCTACAAGGTCAGGGCCCAGCATACTCTGAAGCAATTAATAATTTTCGTTCCATCTGTCATCAGCAGAAAAGAGCTCCACAATGTGAATGGCTACATTGACAGGCACTCCTTATAGATTTTAATTTAGCATTTATTGACCATGATGATGGATCTGATAAATGTTCTGAATTTAAGGTTTATCACAAACTGTGACCACAGATTTTATTTGTATTGTAGCAAGGACAATCAAACATCTTACACTACGTTCTTAAACTGAGTGGCTTATTCAACAGATGGCAGTATATGTCAAGCAGTGGTATTTTGTTTTCCTAAAATGTGTATGGAAAGCAAAAAGTGACGAGTCATATAATCTATAAATCACATCAGTTAAAATGTTAGAAAAAGAACCATTGGATAGTTTCCAATACTTTTGGATTTCATTTCTAATTACCCATTTTTAACACCCTAAATACTGTACTTTCTGCCTTGGCACAATGCCTATAAAATAAAATACTGGAACAGACTAGCTAATAAATGAAAATATATATTGGCAGAAAAGTTCTTGTGTAACCAAGGATTTCAACTAAAAATGAAAACAGAATTAGAAAAGCACCTATGTTCTACTGGACAAGATGAGTGAAAGAATTCCCTCCCCCCCTATCTCTGACAAAGACTTTAACAAATTGAACTATGTTCCAAAATTAGATATAAAATGAACTGAACTTAGTCAAATACTTTACAAAATTTCAGAATTAAATTGTATTTTTCTAATGTATTTCTGTAGAAGGAAAAAATAAAAAGCACTTATGCTCTATTTTTCTTGACTATCTAAATATAACAAGAGGCTTTAACTAAAGTGTATATTAACAGAATTACAAATTAAAAAGAGTTAGAAAAGACTTTGGAGGTCTTCTAGTCTAACCCCCTGCTCAAGCTATTTCTATTCAACTATTTCAGACAAATGACTCTCCAGTCTCTTCTTAAAAGCCTCTAGTAATGAAGCACCTACTCTGTATTCTTTCTAGAGTCTCAAACATATTTTTATATTGTAGTCACCAAAACTAGATGCAATATTACAAGTACAGGTAGTCCTCAATTTACAACAGTTCATTAGTGACCGTTCAAAGTTACAACAGCATTGAAAAAAGTGACTTATAACCATTTTTCACAGTTATAACATTTGTGGCGTCCCCATGATTATGTGATCAAAATTCAGATGCTTGATAACTGGTTCTTACTTATGATCATTGCAGACTCCCAGGGTCATGATTAGTTTTTGCAATCTTCTGACAAGCAAAATCAATGAAGAAGCCAGATTCATTTAACAACCAATTAACTACAGAAATTCATTTAAATTCACTTAAATTACTTGGCAAGAAATATCATAAAATGGGCAAAACTCACTTTAAAAATTCTCACTTAACAACATAAATTTTGAGCTCAATTGTGGTAATAAGTTGAGGACTACCTGTATGGTCTTACCCAGGCATTATAAATGGTATTAACTAGGGGTGGAATTCTACCAATTCGCACCTATTCACTAGAACCAGTTGTTAACATTCTAAGCAGTTCGGAGAACCAGTTGTTAGAAGAAATTATTGGCTTAATCCTGTAAGGAAGGCAGGAAGGAAACATTCTGGTGTTGCTTACAGAAACTGCCTCTCCGTTAACCCTTATTACATTCTTGACAGGACTAGACTTCCTGACTCAGGAACTTCCCTGGAGTTTTTTTCCCCTCCTTTGCTGGTACTTTGCTTGTGTGGAGTGACCATTCAAAGTTACAATGGCACTGGAAAAAAGTGACTTATAACCATTTTTCATACTTACGACTGTTGCAGCATCCCCACAGTCATGCGAGGCCAGGCGAGGAGTTGCGTGCCTCAATGTGAGTGATATTGAGTTGGCCACGCCCAGCCAATAACATGACCACCAAGCCACGTCCACCCAGTCACATGACCACCAAGCCACGCCCACCAACTAAGCCACACCCATAGAACCGGTTGTTAAAAATTTGAATCCCACCCCTGGTACTAACACTTCATGTTAGTAGCATCTTGATTCTATCTCTGTAGTGCAACCTCAGATTGAATTGGCTTTTTTAGTGGCTACAGACTCCAAGATCTCTTTCACAGTTACTGCTATTGAGCCAAGTTTCACTTAATCTGTTCCTGTATATTTGATTTTTCTTGCCTAAGCGTAAGACTTTACTTTTCTGTCCATTGAATTTCATTCTGTTGAATAGGGTCCAAGTCTGTGCTAATATGAGCCAGCATATTCTGCAGTCTTTTGTATCTTGACCCTGTCTTCTGGCATTAAGCCTGCCTTCTAGGAATGTTATGTTATGTTTGTTATGTTATATATTAAGATTCTCCTTGTGGTTATAGAAGGATGTAATAGTGGGATGCAAACCTACTAGTAATTAAAGTATAGACAAGAAGATGACAATGAAATTGGAGGATTTGGTCAGGAATTTTAGGGAATAGGGAAATAGAAGCACGTTTTAATAGGAGAGTTTGATCCAGCCACTGCCAACAATTGAAAGGTTATTGTTACACAAATTTGTTCTAGAAAGTTAAACCTTAAAGATTTATCACTGAATAGGTTTTTAGGGGTGCCTGTTTGATAGCTAAGGCTTCAGGCTAAAAAAGGAGTTCACCATGCCAGTCCTGCCTTGGGCATGAAGCCAGCTGGTTGGCTTTGAATTAGTCACCTAATTTTAGTTCTAGAAAGGAGACAATGGAAAACCATTACTGAAAATCTTTGGAAGTTCAAGGACTTGTCCAGGCAGTTTCTGAGAATTAGACAAAATTGAACAAGGGGAAAAAAGATTTTATGATTTATGAAATTCCTAATTCAATTTCCAGATCAATTGAATATGTCTTTGAGAAAGAATATTATACAGTATACACATTCAACTTTTATTGGTTAGGTGAGAGGGAAAGGAGGCACTTGGAAATAACAAAGGGAGAAATACTGAGATTTACCTATAGCTCATTTAAGAAAACAGTGATTAGATATGGTACATATATCCTTGCACCAATGACCACATACAAGTGGTATCCATGCAACTTTATCAGATAGTCTCTGACCACTCAAACCAATACAGCACAACTAACACAAATCCTAAAAAGAATTGGATTGGTATACATCAAGAGTATCTCAGAAACCACCAACAGACTACTACAACCACATGGAATCAGTGTGACATAAAGCCCTTCAAAACATTCTAAGCAAACCAAAAGATCCAACAACCCCAGAAAAAAACAGGATTTCCCAACCCCCAGTCCGTAGACAGGTGCTGGTCCACGGCATGCCAGAAACCGATCCGTGCAAACAAGCGAAGCCCATCTGCGGGATGCAGGCAGCATATGAAACTACACCCTCTCCAGTCTGTGGAGAAACTGACCAGTCTTAGTGCCCAAAGGTTGCGGACTGCTGATCTACAATATACAATGTAATGACTGCAACAATCAGAAGATTGGCAGAACACAACTATAAACAGCAATTAGCAGATAGAAGACGTGATAAAAAAAACTGTAATTTCACAACATATAGATAGACTTAACTTATTAATTGGGAAAAATGTGACCATCCTAGACAAAGGCAAATCCAAAAATGCCAGGAAATTTCTAGAAGGCTGACACTTTGACAAATTAGCCCTCAATAGACACATAAACATTAACATTATCTATAGACTATGCAAAGGCAACAATCAACTAGCCTAAAAGGGAACAAAAAACCAAACACCTCTCCACCAACAATTAGCAACCAAATCAGCATAGATCAGATCAACAATCAAGTAAACAATACACCAACCAAAGGAGCCAACCATAAACAGCCCAATCAAAATATCTCTAAGATCAGCCTCACCAACATGAAAGGGCAAGCCATCAGAATATATGTAAACTGACAGCCAACCAAACTCCTTATTAGCATTGATGATGTTACCTAGTTTGGGTAATGAAATATCTGCAAGAAAACATGCAAGCTCAGAGACTACTGTCCACCCTGAGCTACAAATATTCTTCTTTATTGGTGTGGTAACTAGCAAGGCAAAAATGTTAACTACTTCAAAAGAAAAGCAGAGTTGTTCAGGATTTTTTTTCTGCCTACAATGTTTTGTACTGATAATATAACCTAATAATTTTGTATGTTTTTACCAAATATGTTAGCATATTTTGCACATTAGCCTGGAAATTATTATTCCATACTGTAAATTGTTTTGAAAATCTTGATATAAAAGAAACACCTAAGTTATCCTAAATATTAAAGAGCAAATCTCCTTGAGATGGGAAAGTGACAAACAGGAAAGTGACAAATCGCCTTCCATATGAACAATGCAATCAAGGTAGGCAAGAATTTACTTTTTAGAACCAGGAAAAGGAGTTCTCTTTTGATTGAAACCAGGTATGATAAGGAGTTTAATTTCTGGGTAATTCTGAAAATAAAATGTGAATTAAACTATATATATTTTATTATATATTTTTTAGGCATGATCCCAGAGAGTACAAATTAAAAACCACACACAACTCATTAAAATATATGATAACAGTGGTAAGAATCAACCTGGCATAATATTGGGAAAGAGAAAACTTGTTGCCAATTTAAGACTGGAAGACCAAACATATGGTAATGTAAAAACTGTCTATATAAATAATCCTTGCTTATTATTCACTTAATCGACAAGCTTATGAAATCAGTCCTTTTAGTTTGAGGAAGGCATAGGCCATGTGATCAGTAGGATCACATGGCAATTGTGATGTGGCTATTTAGCATCTGTAGAATTACAGAGTCCTTTGGTCATATCACTGCCCTTTGTGATCTTCATTGCTCACTTTTGACAAGAAAGTCAGTGGAGAAGCCAGTGGGAAATCAAAATGTGATATGATTTGCTTAATTATTATGCAACTTGCTTAACTGCTGCAATTGCTGGCATAAGTCAGCAAGTTACCTTTTTTCATAATTACCACATCATTTAGCAGCAAGAGTTGCCAATTCCAATTATGGTCATTACCTGTACATTTTTCACAGAAGTCTAACAAAATTCAAACAGTAATGTATCCCTTATTTTATTTATTTATTTTATTTATTATTAAAATTTATATACCGCCCCTCTCCCGAAGGACACAGGGCGGTGCACAGCCTACTAAAACCACATATATATAAAAGTTAAAATAGAATTAAATAAGGGCTGTAATCGAATCTAAAATCCCAACCTTAAAATTCAGTACTTAAACCCATTAAAATTAATTTAGGATCAGCCCAGGCCGGTCTGCTAAAAGAGCCAGGTCTTCAAATCACGCCTGAACACCCTCAGGTCGGTGGTCGTTCTCAACTCAGGGAGGAGCCCATTCCAGAGAGTGGGGGCCCCCACAGAGAAGGCCCTGTTCCTCGGGGTTGCCAGGCGGCACGTAGAGGCCGTTGGGACCCAAAGGAGGCCCTCCCTGTGGGAGCGCACAGGTCGGTGGGAGACTACCGGCAGAACGCGGTCTTGCAGATAGTCTGGTCCGATGTCATGGTGCGCTTTAAAGGTCAAAATCAGAACCTTAAAGTGCACCCGGAAGGCCACTGGCAACCAATGCAGCTTGCGCAGGAGAGGCGTCACATGAGAGCTTTTAGACGCTCCCATAACCACCCGTGCGGCCGCATTTTGTACCAGTTGCAATCTCCGGGTGCTCCCCAAGGGGAGCCCCATATAGAGGGCATTACAGTAATCCAAGCGGGAGGTGACCAGGGCATGAGTGACCGTGCGTAAGGCGTCCCGATCAAGGAAGGGCCGCAACTAGCGCATCAGGCGAACCTGATGAAAAGCCCCCCTGGAGACGGCCGTAATATGCTCTTCTAATGACAGCCGTACATCCAGGAGGACGCCTAGATTGCGAGTCCTCTTTGTGGGGGCTAAGATCTCACCCCCAATAGTCAGCGATGGAGTCAGCTAACTATATCAGGACGCCGGAAACCACAGCCACTCAGTCTTGGAAGGGTTGAGTCGAAGCCTGTCCTCACCTATCCAATTCCGCACGGCCTCCAGGCACTGGGACATAACCTCCACAGCATCGTTGGGATGGTTTGGAGTAGAGATGTAAAGCTGAGTGTCATCCGCATAAAGATGACACTTTACTCCAAAACCACGGATGATCTTCCCCAGCGGCTTTACATAAATGTTGAACAAGAGAGGAGAGAGGACCGACCCCTGAGGCACCCCACAAATGAGGGGTCTAGGGGTGGACCTACCCCCCCCGTCAACACAAATTGCAAGCGGTCAGAAAGGAAGGAGGAGAACCACCGCAAGACGATACCTCCAATTCCCAACCTCTCCAGCTGCTGCAACAAGATACTATGGTCGATAGTATCAAAAGCCGCCGAGAGAACTAATAGGACCAGGACAGAGGAATAACCTCTGTCACGGGCCCTGCAGAGATCATCAACCAACGCGACCAATGCTGTTTCAGTACTGTGCCCAGGCCTGAAGCCTGATTGGAAGGGATCTAAATACGTCGTTTCCCCCAGGTACTGAGGGAGCTGAAATGCCACCACACTCTCCACAACCTTCACCACAAAGGGGAGGTTGGAGACTGGATGAAAGTTATTCAAAAGTGCTGGGTCCAGGGCAGGCTTCTTGAAGAGAGGCCACACCACCGCCGTTTTCAGGGCGGTAGGGAGCGACCTCTCCCTCAACGAAGTGTTGACAATGCCCTGGAGCCAGCCTTGTGTCACCTCACTGGAGGTAGAAACCAACCAGGAGGGACACAGGTCCAATAAACATGTGGTGGTGTTCAGCCGCCCCAGCAACCTATCCATGTCCTCGGCGGTTAAAGGATCGAACTCCTCCCAGATAACCATCTCAAGACTTGCCCCGGCCATCTCCCCCGGGACCACCCAGCTGGAGTCCAGCTCGCCCCGAATCTGAGTGATTTTATCATGCAGAAATCGGGAAAACTCCTCTGCCCTGCCCTGCAAGAGGTCTTCCCGCATTCTCGGCTCAAGCAGGGAGCGGGTCACTCTAAACAGGGCGGCAGGCCGATTTTCTGCTGACGCAATAAGGGCAGAGAAGTGTGAACGCTTTGCCGCCTCTACTGCCATTAGGTAGGTCCTAATATAGGACCTCACCTGTGTCCGGTCAGATTCGGTGTGACTGGCCCTCCAGACGTCTTTTCCGGCACTTCATCTCCCTCAGTTCCTCCGTAAACCACGGAGCTGGATGGGATCTGTGCCGGGTCAGAGGTCGCAAAGGCGAGAGCCTCAGCAGCCAACCTATCCCAGGCGGCCACTAAGTCTTCAGCCGAGCTGTGAGCCAGAGTCTCAGGAAATGGCCCAAGCTCCGTCTGGAACCGTTCAGGATCCATCAGGCACCTGGGGCGGAACCATCTCCTCGGTTCCGCCTCCCTGCGGTGGGGGGTGGCGGCACAGAAGTCAAGCCTAAGAAGAGAATGATCAGACCATGACAAGGGTTTTATAACTATATCCCCAAAGCTACAATCATTCAACCACTGAGCAGAGACAAAAATCAGGTCCAGCGTGTGTCCCCCCATGTGAGTGGGGCCGGAAACTAATTGGGTCAGGTCCATGGCCGCCATGGAAGCCATGAACTCCTGAGCCACCCCCGAGGTCTCACCGAGCGAAGGCAGGTTGAAATCCCCCATGACTAAAAGCCTGGGGGTCTCAACCGCCAGCCGGCTATCACCTCAAGGAGCCCGGGCAGGGCCGATGATACGTGGCAGGGAGCCAGGTACGCTATCAAAAGGCCCATCTGAACCCCCTGACCCCACTTCACAAAGAAGGACTCACAGCCGGACGTCTGAGGAACAGTGGCCTCCCTAGGGCAAATAACTTCTTTAATAATGGCCGCCACCCCCCCACCCCTGCCCTGGGACCTTGGCCAGTGAAAAGCAAGGAAACCTGGTGGGCACATCTGACCCAGAGGAACACCACCCTCTGGGCCCAACCAGGTTTCGGTAATACCTGCTAGATCCGCACCCTCCTCCTGAATAAGATCGTAAATCAGGGGGGCCTTGTTAACGGTGGACCTGGCATTGTACAACAACAGCCGGGTACCCAGGGACTGAGACTCTGTGCAACCAGGGCTGCAAGACGGGTCAAGAGGGTCGGAACGCACTACCGATCGGAGACATCAGGCGCGCGGTCCCTTAGTCTGATTTGGCCCTCTACCCCCGCCGTATCTGCCTCTCCCACATATAGTGTCAATAGACCTCACTCCTGGTTGCCCACTCTCCGGCCCCCTCCCCACCCCCAAACCTCTGAGCCCTTCCAGGCGTGTGTGCCAGCCTGGCCGATCCCGAACCTCCCTGGGCTGTCCCCCAAGCCGGTTTAGGTTCTATACCCAACCCCAATAAAAATTTTGATAAAAATATTAACAAACGGGGACCTCCCCCCAGGCGTTTTCTGCAGTCGTACCATCTCTCAGGGTCCCAGGACCCGTCATTGAGGAAAGTCCTGGAGAGTCTAGAGAGCCATTTCCGAGAAAGGGGGACATTTCTCAGGGCATAAAGATATTCAGTAGAGTATCGTAATGGCTCCAAGGGATGTGCCCCCACTGTCCGATGACGTAAGGACTTCACCGGTCGAGACCGGGGCCGTGCCCAGGAACGCCTGGCCCATGTCCATGTCCCAACCGGCCGTTCTCGTCTCCACCGGTGGCGCCGAGACGGCCACGAGCTAGGCATCGCCGACACCCCTGACGCCGGGATCGACATCCCCGCCAAACCAGGCAACGACATCAAGGTCCAGCATTGTCATCGCCGTCGCTGGCGACTCCGCAACTATACAACATACGACACAGTAAGGCACATAAAGGCATTTTAAACATAGTTTTGGAGGAAAAGATAAACTGTTTAAAAATTATTAAAATGATATTGGTAGAAATGAAAATAATTGCAGAGGTTTAAAGCAAAGTATAAAACTAATGAAATAGTAGTTAATAATAGTTAATGAGTGTGAAGGTATGGGAGGAAATAAGGACAAAAATGGCTTCTTGATTGTTTTTTCTCATAGACACATTTTTCTCTGTTTTTAATTTTTTTGTAAATTATTTAAAGGTCATCATTTGAAAAACTTTTCATTGGCAATAATTTTAAATAAAGATATAAAAAAAAACGTAGTTGAGTTAGGGAATATATTACTATATATGAATGGAGGATGTTCCTTTTCTTTTTTTCTCTTGTTTTGTATTTCCTGTTGCTTTTTCCTTAATTTGTAAAAATAAAATTGTTTTTTAAAAAGATTGTGTTGCTTTCAGAGATATTTTTCCTAGGGCAATATTCTACAATCTGATTCCCTTGGCTATGCTGAAGCCTTCAGCTTTTAACCAGCTTCATTCTTTTCTAGAGATTCTAACAGGCTAAAGATGGTATCTTTTCACCTTGCATATAAAAAAATAGTAATTTAATAAAAATGATATGATGATGACCTGTACAGTTATATTTATATAGTACAGTCTATCTACAACTTTTAGAATAGCCCATGCCAAATGTGGCATTTGAAATATATTAATATCTGGAAATTATCTATTAGGAACATTAAGTATCTATTTCACTACAACAATTGGTAGCTGAAGGTAGCTCTTCACCAATGGGAAGTCATTAGAAATGTTAGGACTGCAACTGCCAAGGCAACTAAGGGAAATTCTGGAAGATGCAGTGTGGACCCCAAAAGAAAAAAAAACAAATGGAAAAAAGGACAAGTGATAAAGACCTAGCATACTGGCTCAGGAATTCTGGGATTTGAAGTCCACATATCTTGAAAGTTGTCAAGTTTACCCTAGAAATTTGCCTTAATTTTTTTTTTAAAAAAAATCACAAGGTATTATGAATTTTTTACAAGTGAAATTTTATGTTTCTTCTATATGACGTAAAGAAGGGAAATGTTTTGCTTATACTGGATTATTGACATTACAAATTGAATTTGATGGATGAAGCTACATTTTAAAAAGGACAAAGATCACACAACCATGACTAATTTCTAAGATTAAAATTTGGGGAGGGAAAAAAATTCTTACTTACAAAAGTGATCATGATCTGAATGGTCTATCTTGTTTCCCAGAACATGAAATGATTTATTATTGCTGTGAAATAGACTGATGATTACAAGCAGAGCAATACTTTGCAAACAGGACAATTTTAATTTGAAGATAATTGCCAACCAATTTAAAAACTACATTTTTAAAAATTACTGACTCACATCTACAAATCAACATTTGATTAGCAACTACAAAATAATAAAGGCA
Organism: Bungarus multicinctus; assembly: GCA_023653725.1. NCBI lineage: Eukaryota > Metazoa > Chordata > Lepidosauria > Squamata > Elapidae > Bungarus > Bungarus multicinctus. The sequence goes on from CM042840.1 coordinate 70,950,573, forward strand.
TAATCAAAAGTGGGAAAATCTTTTGATTAATAATGTGTTATTAAGATCTTTTGACAATGTACTTTTGCGTTGTGCAGTTATGCTCTGATTTGTGTTTATGATTTTAAAACACCAGTTTCTTCTCTTCAAACATTAGATCCAACCATCATCTTATGTAGATGATTTCCTGCTGTTCTACTTCAAAATTAAGAAATTTCTTTTCAATGAACGTTCATGTTAATGCAGTTGATTAGAATATTAGTCTTGCAACTACAGCTATTAAATAGAAAGCCAACCTGAACTGACAGTATGTAATATAAAGAGCCCTGATGAATCTTATCTACTTTAAAGTTTGTAGTAATAATTGGCAAAGTATTTTCAGAAAACCAGAAGCGAGTCATGAAAACAATAATTTTCTTCTATGGTCCATTTTTCTAGCATTCACCAACATTTAAATGTATGCTGCAAGTAGCATCTTGCTTTGCTTATGTTTTGAAGACTTCAGGTAAATACAGTAGAGGAAATTTGTCTTATGAAACGTAAGAACAGAACGAAATAGTACAATTTTCATTGTATGTATTTTTTGTTGCTTGCTTATTTGACCCAACTCCTGCAATGTTAAGAGCAGAACAAAATACTATTGATCAATTGTGACCTATTAGTCAATAAGGCTGCTTTGTGAAGAGTGGCCTGAAAATGTTCTTTCTTGGTCAAAACAGGAAGATGTTATTTCAATTGGACTCTTATTTAAAAGCTTTAGTTGCCATCTGAAAACTCACAGTCGTCTCATTCATCCATCCTTAATTTCAAACAATATATTGCAAGATTCAGAATGGGATAAAAATTAAGATTACAGATGTTTCTAGTAAATAAAACATATGGACACCACAGACATATGCCCCATTGAAGTATATTGCACACTGTATTGTTACTATGTTAAAAAAAGCTACAAACAATTCTCCATGCAGTGTAATAATGACTGATTACTCATTATAGCACTTCATTTCCATAGGGTATACAGAGTGGATGCAATGATGCTTCATAAACTTGTATAACTTTGCTAATATAGGTAACAGCTGTACATCCATTACTTACTGGGTACATCCACAAAGAATATAATTACTCAAACAATTAACCATGCAATCATTATATATGATATCTTACATTTGTCTTTATATAAGTTAATGCTATTTAAAGGACTCTGTCTGACAGTGCAAATGGAAATCAGATTAAGTGCCCAGATAAGTTAAAAGCATCCATAGGCAAGACTTACTCTCAAGTAACTTGCATAGGACTATAATCTTTCCTACAAACAGGAGAGACAAAGAAATTGAAATATTCAAGCAACCAATTGATATTTACTACCAAAAATATTGCCACAGACTAATCAAGTATAAAGCCAAGCATACTGTATCTAGTTAGCCTTTTGAACAGAATAGTTTCTGAATTTTGTAAAACAAATCCTTCCCTAGTGTTCCAACTCTAGCTGTGGTTAGGTCAAAGCTCATCTTTGCTTGCTAATGGTAATGTTTCCGATGAGAAAAGATAAGCGTTCATATTGCCTACAAGTGGAAGCACTAGTGCAACAGGAAATTCATTAAATTCTCTGGCAATCTTGCATTTCTGTATGGCTCTTCATAATTGCCTTGTATTTATTCTCAAACTGATTTCATAGTTTAAAACTAATATATAAATATATGAGACCTTTGAAGAATAACAACCTTCACTTGAGACTTGTGGCTTTCTGTGCTCTATACTACATTATTAAAAGAAAATCAATTCTGAAATGAAAGCTTTAGAATATGACAGTTACCTTTTTTTCCATATTTAGAATGCATTTTCCCCCCCTAAGGGCACTTTTCTACATTTCTAGCTTTTAGCTTTACACTTAAGCTTCTATAATTAAAACATACTGTGGTGCAATCAGAACTCATCATGAATAATCTCAAACAGAAGCTTTATTACAAGAATCTTTTATACAGAATCTCTTCAGATTGACTGCATTCTTTTGGGAGCAATCAAATAAGGCTTGAGAGATTCTGGGGGAAGTCAGGCCTGTGCCGCTTACTGCAATGTGAGGACCAAACTTGGCCCTCTCTTAACACCTCCCTTCAGTCTAAGTGAAGATATACCACAGATAAAAAGACAATTCAGGGGTATATTTTATTGCTAATTTTATCTTGAATATATTTTAAATTGGAATCTCTATCATGATATGGAATTTTTCATATGGATTTGAGTAGGGAACTTCCTGAAATAAGCTGTCCAAGAGATGTTGAAGAAATGCCTCAAAACTTGTTATTGTAACAATTTTTCTTTTGTATATTATATGTAATGGTACATTAAATGTAATATATCCTGCATTATACTTGGTTACAAAAGGTCATTTATCTACCACTTTTCTCTTATGCTTGAGATTCAGGAGAATAGTAGACTCAGTACAGTTAACTGCTAGGTTTTGTGGATTTAATCTGAAATTTAACTCTTCGGGAAGAAGTAACCATCTCTCTGATGATAAACTGCCTATTTATTCAAACGGTACATTAATATCTCCTAGGTCCTTGGTTAGGACTTGAACTGTTAATTTTTTACTAGGCCAAGACTGTGAAATGAATTAAAGATTAACCATAATAGTAATAATAATAATAAATAATGCAAAAGTAGTATTAATACTATTAGGTGCCTTGGTTATAATCTCAAAACAAGTAGAGCACTATTTGAACACAATTGGCATTGATAAATTCATCCTTGGTCAATTGCAAAAGGCAACTTTGCTCAGAACAGCTCATATCCTGCAATGATATCTATAATACTATCAACTATCCATATCCAGATTCAAGTTGTGCTTTACTTGTTTTGAGGTTGCAACCAAGGTGCCTATTACTATTGGTATTACCTTTGCACTACTACTACTATTACTATTATTATTATAATAAACTTTTATTCATTAAACATGAAACTCAGTCAACTGAACATTTAAAAATATTATTATTACTACTACTACTATTATTATAATAAACTTTTATTCATTAAACATGAAACTCAGTCAACTGAACATTTAAAAATTTTATTATTATTAATTATTATATAAACTTTTATTCATCAAACATGAAACCCAGTCAACTGAACATTAAAAAAAATGTACCACAAATATCACTGACTGGCTCTGATGGTTGATACGGGTTGCTGCCAGATACTTGCTATCAATCAAGTATCTTCTTAAAATGTATGTTGTTCCGAATAGATTACAACTACTACTACTATTATTCCTATTATTATTCCTATTATTATAATAATAATATTACTTATTATTATTATAAAGTTTTAATATTATTACAAACTTTTATTCATTTAACATGAAACTCAGTCAACTGAACATTTAAAAATCACACATCACAAATACCAGTGACTGGTGCTAATGGTTGATACGGGTTGCTGCCAGTCCTAGGTATCAACCAAGCACCTTCTTAAGGTGTACGATGTTCCAAGTAGCAGTTTTTTGCAGTTCCACTGGTGTTATTGCAGGAAGCTGCAATTTCTTGATATATTTATAAAATTCTTGGACATGGTACCAAGTGCCCCGATGACAATGAGTATCACTGTTACATATTTCATCCATAATTGCATAAGTTTCGATGGCCAGGTCGTGATATTTCATGATTTTTTTCCAGTTTTTTCTTCGACTCTGGCATTTCCTAATACCGCAATATCAATAAATCATACGTTTTGGTTTTCGACAACTGTGATATCTGGGGTGTTGTGTTCCAAATGATGATCCATCTGTATTCGAAAGTCCCATAAGATCTTCACCTTCTCATTTTCAATAACTTTTTCCACTTTATGTTCCCATGACTTTTTGGATACAGGTAAGTTGTATTTTTTACATAATGACTAGTAGATTAATTTAGCAACTCAGTCATGTCTAGCTTTGTAATTAGTTTGTGCAATTTTGCTGCATTCACATATTAAATGTGAAACAGTTTTGACTTTGTCATTGGTTTTTTGTATCTGCGCTTTCATGGCATTAATTTGTAGTGCTTGTTCTTGAGCAGCAAGTATTAAACCTTTCATTTCTTTCTTGATGATATTAAGCCATGCCCATATCAAGTTGTCATCACATTTTCCTGTAATGTTTTTCATGTGCTGTCCATGCAAAGTTTTGGTTTCCCATCTATTTAATCTGTCCAGTGGTGGTATTCTACCAGTTCGAACTGGTAGTAAAAAATGTAAAAAACTTTGGCTGAACCGGTAGTAAAAATGCTACCGATCAACTGGGTGACCATCAGCTCTGCCATGCGATTTAGATTAGCTAGAAAGCAGGAAATCATCACTTTTCTTGTTTTCTAGCTAATCTAAATCATGCAGCACAGCTGATTTCCCAATCCTGCTTCAAAATGCTTCTTTTTCCAGTGCTTCCCTGAGACCTACTAGGCCAAAAACGGCGTGCGGGGGGGTGCAAAAGAAAAGAGAGAGAAAGAAAGAGGGAGGGGTGGGTGGGAGAAAGGGAGGGAGGGGAGAAAGAAAGAGAAAACAAAAAAAGAAAAAGGGAGGGAGGGAGGGAGGGAAAAAGGGGAGGAAGGAAGGACCACAAACCTTGCCAGTAAACCAAAGGTCTTCAAACTTGGCAAGTTTAAGACTAGTGGTGGGATTCAAATTTTTTACTACCGGTTTTGTGGGCGTGGCTTGGTGGGCATGGCAGGGGAAGGATATTGTAAAATCTCCAATCAGAGGTGGTATTTGCTGGTTCTCCGAACTACTCAAAATTTCAGCGACTGATTGATCAGAACTGGTCAGAACCTGCTGAATACATCTTTGTTTAAGACTTGTAGACTTCAACTCCCAGAATTCCTAAGCTAATACGACTGGAGGAGGAATTCTGGGAGTTGAAGTCCACAAGTCTTAAAGGTAACAAGTTTGAAGACCCCTGCACTAGACACAGCTTCAGAAGATACTTTGAAACAGCACATCAATCCAGAGGTGGAAGATACCTGGAAGTCATCTAGTCCAACCCCCTGCTCCAGAAAATGAATTTCTGTCTTTTGACATCAGTCACATGACCACCTAGCCACGCCCACCCAGTTACGTGACCACATAGCCATGCCCATCAAGCCACGCCCACAGAACTGGTAGTAAACATTTTTGAATCCCACCATTGAATCTGTCATCCAGATGTTTTTCCTTATATTCTAGCTTTGTTTCTATTGTTTTTATAATATTCTCCGTTTTCACAGCCTGCAGCAATTTTTCTGTACTTTGGTTCACATAATAATTCAAACTTCATTTTTCTTCTTCTATAGTTTGATGGATTTGCAACAGCTCCCTGTTTTTCTTGGCAGGTACAACCTGTTGATGTCACTTCGTGGATGTAAAGCATGGTACATATTCAAAAGTTTGCATGTTTTCCAGTCCAAGTTTTCCAGTTCAGCCACAGTCCAATTGATGATTCCAGCTGGGTAGCGTATCACTGGAACTGCCCATAGCTTTAATTATGTTTCCAGCATTCAGCTCTGATTTTAATATTTTGCAGACCCTCTTGATGTATTCTTTTTGTATTGACTCTTTGACTTTTCCATTGAAGATGTTATCTGCTTCCAATATGCCTAGGTCAGTAGTGGCTAACTTTTTTTGGCTCCTGTGCTGAAAATTGCATATGCACTTGCGTGCCAGGATCCCGAAGGCAATGCATGCGCCCCCCTGCCTCCTGTGAATGCGCATGCGATCCCCACTGCCCCCCTTACCTGCACTGCATGCCTCCCAGCTGATTTTCGGCCCATTTGTGGCCTTTTTTGGCCTCCCAGAGGCTCGAGGGAAGCCTCTGCAGCTTTTGGATGCCGAAAAATGAGCCCATTTCATCACTTCTGGTATTTCTGGAAATACAGGAAGTGACAAAACAGGCCTGGGAGGTGCATGCATGCACAGTGCAGGTAATTGTGGCTGGGGCTCGCATGCCTGCACAAATGGCTCTGTGTGCCACCTATGGCACGCATGCCATAGGTTCGCCATCATGGGCCTAGATATTTGTAACCTTCATCCTTTGCTAATGCTTTCACAATGCTTCCATCATCATCATCATCATCATCTTGTTGAAACAAATGAACCAGCTAGTCAGCCAGCCAGCCGCTATCTAGCCTGATCTCTCAATTTGATTCACAGTCTGGGACTGGTAAAAACTTAATAGTTGAAGTCCTAATCAAAAGAACCTAAAAGCTGTCAAAGTAATGTTGAATATATAGGCCATTCCGAGTAAGGTGGTTTTTTGCAAAGTCAGAATATTCAGGTCTGGTAAGTTCAAATTTCCATGTATCTAGGCAGCCCATTGGATATTGCTCCAAGGGCTCCTATTACTATTGGTACAATGATTTATTTCTTCCTCCACAATTGCGCAACTTCAATTTGCAGATCACAGTATTTGTTATCTTTTTCTAGTTGTTTCTCTTCAATTCATGCATCATCTGGTATTGCAATATCAATGAAAATTTTATTTCCCATAATAGTGATGTCAGGTGTGTTGGGGTCAGGTGTCTGTCTGTTTGGATTCAAAAGTCTCACAAGATCTTGACATGTTCATTTTCAAGAACTTTGTCAATTTGGATTTCCCAAATTGCTAAATTCGAACCAAACTTCTGGCAAAACTCCTGAGTCCCTCGGGAGAAGGGCGGTATATAAATTCGATAAATAAATAAATAAATAAATAAATTACAATATGTAATCAACATTTGGTCACATGGAAAAGACCATGTGACTATGTAAAGGAATTTACAGCTGACAGAATGCTCCATCCAGATGATCATAAGTTTTCCAAACAAATTGTCTTAGTGTCCAAAGGTTAAGTAATTTAATTACTATTTGAAAGTTTATTTTAAATGTATTGAGGCAATAGATCATTACACATATTATATGCTCTTCAACAGCAAGAAGTAAAATGATATACATTTAGATCTACTGATTGTGTATATGCTAATGAAATATTGAAAAAGTATTCTAAAATAACACCAAAGCATTCATTTTATAATATCTCATAAAATTACAATGAAAATATGCTTATTTTCAAGATCTGAAAGGAATTTTGACCAACCTATCCCAATTAAGAAAAGACATGTTATCAAGAAATAAATTATACCCCTTTCAAATAGGAACTATTACAATATATGTATGCTTGATAAAATTTAAGCCCAAACACTTCATTTTGAGTAACAAAAGAAATGCCTATTGGAGAAAATTCAAGATCCCTAATTGAATAATAATAAGTTGCTTATATATCTTCTCCCAATGCTCAATTGTTTGTCTGTTGAAAATACTATTTTAGAATAATTTAGCAGCTACTTTCCAAGAAACAAGTTTTCATGAATATAAAGTGCTCACCAAATATGTTTGCTAAGAAAAACAAATACAATATGTCAAAAATCTAAAACTTGTTAGGCATCTGTTTTATACAGAGAATTCTATATAAAAGTGAAATGAAAAGAACTACTCTATAAATGTTAATACACAGCTATTTCCATAGAGTTAGATATGCAAATAAACCATCTAGCTTCTTTGCAATAATTATGCTGAAGTGACATAGTGACGTTAGTTTGATTGTTATCCCAAAATTTGTTTTTCTATCTAGATTTATATTTAATTAATTGATGCATATGTATGTGTATTATTACAATGCAAATTGTCAAAACAGTTCAATTTGTAGTAAAATTGATAGGGCAGATTGATAGAGATCTAGTTATAGATACACAAACAGACATAGAGTTATACACAGAATATATAAACTTTATATATGCTAAATATTTTGAAAAAGCAATTTAAAAAACACAAGGCATTTCACTTCCATTATATTACATCTAGGAATCAAAACCACAAACACAAAAAATAGTCTCTTATTATACAACTTTTTTAAAGTTTGAAAAGTTGAAACAAATAAACTGAAAATTTAGGGTGAAAATCAAAACACATATGCTGAGATGTACCTTATTTATAGTGTTTTACCCAGCAGGATGTGTACGACAGCCACCCCAATACAATGCAGCATTTTCACATATTAAGATCAATGGGGCATATGATCTAGGCTCAAGTATTCTTTATATAAATCTATATGACTTCGGTGGAATTTTTAATCCTCTGCCCTTTATTAAGCTTAATGTAGGAAACTGATGGCACTTAGTCAGAATGTGTTTTCTACATCAGAAGTTTTCCAGATTTACAACAGATAAAAAAATTACAGACCGCTATCTTTATTGAATGCGGATTATGATATCTTTATTGAATGCGGATTATGTTAAGGTAATTAAAATTTAGAAACTGATCAGCTGTGAGTAGTTTGCATGATGCTGTGAAGCTAATGTAAGTCTGGCTGATGTAACAAGAGCGATTCAGCAGAGTATGGGTATTTCTCTTTAAGGCTGGAGAGTAAAATTCTCCTTAAGAGGTGTGTATATAAATTGCAGCCATTAGAGGGCATGGTTCTCTTTCCTTGTGGCCAGTATTCAGTGCAGAAGTTCTCTGAGTGTTAGGAAGAAGAAAAGCTTGCTTGTAAAGATATTTTGCTACCGTGTGTATATTGTCTGTATATATCTGCTGTATATTAAACCACTGTTAAGACTCTGTGTGCTGTGTGTTGTTCCTGGGTTATCTCATAAAGGTAGTCATGCTGCCAAATGCTCTGACAGGTTATGGGCCCAGTATAGGGACAAGGCCAGAGTGACTGTAAAGCCTAGGGAGAAGAGAAACCCAGTGTGAGCTTGCACCAGAGTAAGTGGTTTAAATCATGGTTTGTGGCTTGTGAAAGAAAGCAGGCAGCATGGCCTCTGTTGGTGTAATGGGAGGAGGTTTCCTGGTGTCTCAGCTGAATGAGACAAACCACCTCTCCTGAAATGTGAAGATAGAGATGTATCTATGGAGGAAGGAGTTGTGGACAATTGTTGCTGACCCACCAGGAGTCCTGGATGATGGGGATCAAAGGAAAAATGAAAAGGCTTTAGCTAGCATAATTTTGGCTTTGGAGGACAGTCAGTTGATATATGTAAGGGGTCTCCGGTCTGCGAAAGAGTGCTAGGAGGCATTACACAGTGTGAATGTGAGAGAAACAGTGAGCAGTAAAATGTTGCTGACTAAGAGACTGTATAAGGCACAGCTGAGGCCGGGAGAGTGTATGTCCACACATTTGGAGAATATGAGAAGGACATTCTTGAGTTGGAAGAAAGAGGAATGACATTTACTGAGGAACACAAGGTATATGTTGTGCTCAGTTTCTTGGATAGTTCATGGGACATTCTTGTGACAATCCTGGAGTCTGTGCAAGAACAGGATTTAACCATGGTGTATTTAACTGGTCGGTTGTTAGAGGAGCAAAAATGGCTGGAGAGGAGACCAGGAAAGGGAGGAGAGAGCGTTCAGCACAGAGCAGCATTTGCAAAGGTCCAGGATGGCAGCAGAGCAGCTGTAACAGTGAACTTTGTGAAAAGATGCTGCACGTCTGGGTCTACTGAGCATCTCCAGAGATGCTGCCCTGAGAGGAAAAACAGAGGAGTAGCAAGACAAGGGAAGAGGACTATGCAGCACATATGGAGTGGTTCTCCAGCATTATTTTCCCTGGCAGCATCAATGACTGAACACACCAGGAATATGTGGTTGTTGGACAGTGGGGCGAGCCAGCATATTGCTAATAATCCACAAGCATTTTCTGGTTTGCAACCAGCAAAGAAAATGTGGGTTAGTCTGGCTGTTGGAAAAAGAGCTGTTGTAAGGAGAAGATAACATGTATGTACCTGAACTATGTGAAACATTGTATAATGTGTTATATGTACCTGCATTAAAACATACTTTGTTGAGTATATCCAAATTAGACAGGCAAGGTTATGAAATACTATTTGCAAGGGGTCAGTACACCATTAGGAAGAATGGTCAGATATGTGCACAAGGGGTTAAAAAGGATGGCCTGTATGTTCTGGGTAGGCAAAAAGATAGTTATGCACGTGTTCTTAAGAATGCTCCCGCACATGATAATTATGTACACTTATTGCATTGAAGATTGGGACATGCAAGTTTTGATGTATTTAGGAAAATGCAGGAACTAGCTGAGGGGCTTAAGTTAAAGAAATGTAATGGGTATTTAGATTGTGCTGTTTGTAAAGAGGCAAAATTCAAAGTATACCCTGTGAATAGAAAAAGTGAAAGACAAACAAACAGAATATTGCAGTTAGTTCATGCTGATTTGGTTGGCCCTATGGCACCCTCTTTAGGAGGAGCAAGATATGCCTTAGTCATAGTGGATGATTATAGTAGATATGGGTTTTGTTATTTATTGAAGAATAAAACTGAAGTATTGCAACAATTTAGGCAATGTTCTAATTCCATAGTGGATAGAGTTGGACTACAAACATAGAAAGTAAATTAAAAAAAACAGAAAGACATTGCCAAAATCTTTTTTTAACGTGGTAAAGCAACTAATTATTCGAGATACTTGGAGAGAATTGAACATCAAGAATAGGCAATATACATTTTATTCTAAAATACTCTTATCATGATCAAGAATAAATATGATTTGGATGCATTGGAATTAATCTCAAATATACAAGAAATAAACACTGAAACAAGTTCTTGGGCAGATCATAACCCAATGTGGGTCCAATGGAAGGGACAAAAGAAAAGATCAAAATAGATTTTGAATAATTCAATTTTGAAGGAAAAAGAATTCATTAAAAATATGAAAAAAACCTGTATTTCTTCTTTAAAGAAAATAAAAAGGGGAAAACTTCATTACAAAATGTATGGGACACTATGAAGGCCTATATTAGAGGTCTGATTATAACTTATACAAGAAGAAGGAATATCAAAAAAGACAAACACAACAGATTTTAGAAGAGGGCTACAAACTGGAGAAAGAACGATCAAGATAACCACAACAAAAGAATCTTAAAAGTCAAATGGATATATATAGTTAAGCATAAAATGAGGCTGATGGAAAAAGAAGAACTGGCACAAAAAATTAGGAGAGCCAAAGATAACTTTTTCAAAAATGCAAATAAACCAGGAAGAAGGTTAGCATACAAACTGAAAAAGGAGAGGGAATTGAAAAGGATAGCACAATTAATAGATGAGAATGGAAGGGTTTGCTATGGGAATGAAGAAAAAAAAGAAATAGTACAGAAGTATTATGAGAAATTATATGATCAAGAGAATATCGAAGAAGGAAAAGTTAAACAATGCTTGCAAGAAGCAGAATTATCTAAAATACCAGATGAAACTAAGTTAATGTTAGAAGGGAAAATAACAATGATGGAATTGACAGAGGCGGTAAGTAGATAAAATACTGGGAATGCACCTAACCTAGATGGGCTACCAGCAGAATTATATAAGACATTACAGGAATCTTATCAGTTCTACAATGTTAGAGGTAATGAATGAGAGGTCTTGACAAAAACTAAAGTACCGATTTCATGGACAGAGGCATATATTACTCTTATACCAAAACAAGACACTGGTTTACAATAGATAAAAAAACTACAGACCGATATCCCTGCTGAATGCAGATTCAAATGTTTTTAAAATGGAACATATTATTAGATATAATAATGTTTTAAATGAAAAGGGCGAACTCAAAACAAAGCAAGAACTAGATGAACAAGGGATGAACATGAATTGGTATTCATATATACAAATACATTCTAGATATAAAAAAGATAGTAAGATAGATGGGTTTTACAAAGAATTGACTGAATTAGATAAAATCCTAACAGGTATCGAAGAGAAGATGATTAAAAAGTTATATGGTTATTTATTAGGAGTGAAATTAGAAGAAGTCAAAGAAACAATGATTGCTTGGGGAAAATTTTTTGGATATGGGATAAATTTGGGTAAATGGCAGAAATTATGAACTAGAAACTATAAATTAATAATGTCAAGAGCTTATAAAAAGAATTGCCTAGTTTGCTGGGATTAGACTGGTTTGACGCTTTAGGTCTTAAAGTGACAGGCATACATTACATTAACAACCAAGACTTTAACTCTCTACTAGCTGAATTTGAAGACGTTTTCAATGACAAATTAGGCCAAATGTAGGCTCCCCAATTTCTTTTGCTTTAAACCCAGCCATAAAACCCATCAGGTTAAAGCCCAGACATGTCCCATTTGCATTAAAAACAAAAGTTGATAAAGAAATTGATAAGTTAATAGCCCAAAGGGTCCTGGAGCCAGTGGATTATGCACTATGGGAAACTCCTATAGTGACCCCAATTAAACATGACGGCTCTATTAGATTATGTGCGGACTATAAGAGCACATTAAATAAAACTTTGCGCACCAGCGCATACCCTGTGCCGGTTATTCAACACCTACTTTACTCTATGGAAAAGGACAACATATTCGCTGAACTCGACATGGCCAAGCATACCAACAACTACCGGTCAATGAAACAACTGCTATGGCCCAAACCATTGTGACGCACAGAGGAGCGTTCAAGTGTAAACAGTTTGGGGTATCTGTAGCTCCTAGTATATTCCAATGCCTTATGGAAAGGTTACTACAAGGTATTCCTGGTGTTATACCATATTTTGACGTCGTCATCATTGCAGCAGAAAACAAACAAGACCTTCTGACATGAATTAGACAAACCCTAACTTGTTTCCAAACAGCTGGACTCAAATTAGAAAGAAACAAATGCAAATTTGGGGTTTCCCAAGTAGAATTCCTAGGCTACCGAATTGATGCTCAAGGAATTCACCCTACAGATTCTAAAGTTATATTAAGGATGCACCAGTTCCAAAAAACAAAAAAGAACTACAGGCTTTTTTAGGTCTTCTAAACTTCTATGCATCATTCCTTCCTCACAAGGCATCTATTGCAGAGCCCTTGCACAGATTATTAGATGCTCAAGCTAAATGGACATGGGAACAACCACAACAGAACTCTTTTGACGCTGTCAAATAATTACTCTCATCCGACTGGTATTGATGCAATTCGACAGTCACCTACCCTTAATCCTATGTTGATAGGATCTGTCCTAGCTCATATATTGCCAAGTGGGATAGAAGCCCCGATAATTCTTTTCAAGAATTATGTCACAAACAGAAAGAAATTATTCCCAAATTGATAAAGAGGCTTTGGAAGCCATTGCCTCAGTTAAACAATTTCATGAGTTCCTCTACGGACACCACTTCCAGTTAGTGATGGACCACAAATCTCTCCTTGGTATCCTGTCGGGGGATTGTCAAAGCCCACCTATGTTGTCCCCTTGGATGACCCGCTGGACAATATTCCTGGCAGCCTATTCCTACACTTTGTCATACAGAGCGGGCAAACACCTTGGACATGCAGACGCTTTGAGCCGTTGCCCCTTACCAGAAAACATCGAAGACCCCGCCCCAGCCTCTATACTATTGATTGATGATCATCAATTACCAGTCATGGCTGCAGATATTGCTAAAACATCATATAACGACCTTATTCTCTTACATGTATTGGACTGGGTAAGGAGTGGGTGGCCAGAAGATCCTTTAGATACTCCATTTAGGCTTTCAAAATCAAATAGCATGAGTTATCCACCCTAAGGGCTGCCTACTGTGGGGATCCAGGATAGTAGTTCCCAGCCAACTAAGACCTAGAATACTAACTAGCTTGCACGAGGGCCAAAGAATGGCCCGCATGAAAGTTCTAGCCAGGAATTATGTGTGGTGGCCTGGCATAGACAATACATTACAACAAAGGTTAGAACTTGTCAAATATGCCAAACCACTAGAGCTTCTCCTCCAGCTGCAAAGTCTGGGGAGTGGGAGTCGGCTAAGGCTCCTTGGGTTGGAGTCCATATCGATCTGGCTGGGCCATTCCCGGGCCGCACATTCCTTGTGATTGTGGACTTCTATTCTAAATGGGTAGAATTGAACCTTATGCATTCCACCACATCGGATATGGTTATTAAAGCATTAGATCATCTTTTTGCAACCCATGGATTCCCTGACATCCTAGTGTCAGACAACGGCCCACAATTTACTGCAGCTAATTTTGAGTTGTTCTTAGCCCACTGAGATATTAGACATGCACTAATCGCGCCATACTACTCAGCTTCAAATGGACAGGCAGAAAGGGCAATAAGGGCCGCCAAGGAGGTGCTGGGGCAGTTAGAAGATGAAGAATGGCATGCTAAATTAGCAAAGTACTTACTAATGCAACATGTTACCTCTAGCACAGTCACAAATCATTCCCCAGCAGAGTTATTAATGGGGCGAAGGTTGAGGAACCATATGGACAGGCTTCACCCCAGTTATGCCTCGTTAGATTCCTGCAGTGGAATTAGGGTTTTCTGAGTCAGAGATTTAGTTTACGCCCGGAATTTTGTGGGAAATCCATTGTGGCTGCCCGAAAAAATAGTAGAGGTTACTAGTCCTCAATCATAAAAGATAGAGTTGTCAGACGGCCGAGTATGGTGCCGACATGTAGACCAGGTGAGAGGGCGTTGGATAGAAAACCCATCAGATAGTAAGTTGACCGGCGCGCATCAACAGATTGTCAGAGAGGCCGGCACACCGAGCCTCAAAACAACTGTAGCAGAACCGCCATTTGAGGTTGACATACCTTCCGAAGTTCCTCCACCTGAGTTCGAATCAGATCCGGAGAGAGGTTCCGCGGTGTTTCCATCAACGACTGAAGATCCAGAAGGTGATTATGATTTGCCAGCCAAACAGGCTGTTTTGCGAAGGTCCAACCAGACAAGACAATGCCCTGTCTATCTAGAGGACTATACATGCGCCTAACTGGTGGGGAGGGGTTTATATTGATCGTTGTCAGCCGTCTCAGCCAATGGTAATGCATTTCGGCTCCTCGCTCTGCTGTGCACAGCAGAGCGAGGAGCCGAAATGCATTACCATTGGCTGAGACGGCTGACAACGATCAATATAAAGGGAGCTGTCTGCGCGCGTCAGCTGTTACTTGCTCGCTCGCTTGCTGTCAGCTGTAACTAAGTTCCGCTGCTATCACGGCAAACCATTTTAGTTAAAGTTCATTCACAAGTTAATAAAAGTTAATTATCAAGACCGCTGATGTCGTCTATAATCTACAAAAGTGGACTTCCTCAAAAGCAAAAAAATACTGGACAAAAATACATATGTGGCTGGAAAAATGATAAAGCAGCATATTC
Organism: Bungarus multicinctus; assembly: GCA_023653725.1. Classification (NCBI taxonomy): domain Eukaryota; kingdom Metazoa; phylum Chordata; class Lepidosauria; order Squamata; family Elapidae; genus Bungarus; species Bungarus multicinctus. The sequence continues at coordinate 70,965,673 of CM042840.1, forward strand.
AGGGGTGGGATTCTACCAGTTCGCACCTATTTGCTAGAACCAGTTGTTAACATTCTAAGCAGTTCAGAGAACAGGCTGTTAGAAGAAATTACTGACCTAATCCTGTAAGGAAGGCAGGAAGGAAACATTCTGGTGTTGTTGCCATTCTGGTGTTGTTGCTTACAGAAACTGCCTCTCTGTTAATCCTTATTATATTCTTGGCAGGACTAGACTTCCTGTCTCAGGAACTTCTCTGGGTTTTTTCCCCCTCCTTTGCTGGTACTTTGCCTGTATGGAGTGACCATTCAAAGTTACAATGGCACTGGAAAAAGTAATTTGCGACCCTTTTTTCACACTTACGAATGTTGCAGCATCCGCACAGTCACGAGAGGCCAGGCAAGGAGATGCCTGCCTCGATGTGAGGGATGTTGAGTTGGCCACGCCCAGCCAATAACATGACCACCAAGCCACGTCCACCCAGTCATATGGCCACAAAGCCACGGCCACCAACTAAGCCATACCCACAGAACCGGTTGTTAAAAAATTTGAATCCCACCCCTGAGCATATTGATTTAAAGCCAGAAATATTTCTGTTGAGGATTTTATCCAAAAAATATAGTAAGGGAAATGCATATTTAATTACCCATATATTAATTGCAGCTAGAATTGTATTTGCACAAAATGGAAAAGTGAAAAGATATCCACAGATGAGAATGTGATCAGGAAAATATTAGAGTTGCAGAAATTAATATATTAATTCTTGCAATTAAAGAGAAAGAGCAAACTGAATATTATATGACATGGGATTTAATCAATGGTTAAATAACAAAAATGGAAGTGAGAAACAGGAAAACAGAAGATTAAAAAAACATATCTTCTTTATTTCAGAATAGTGAAATAAAGAAGATAGGTTGGGAGAGAAGTAAATACTATGATTAGTATGTTGAATATTACTATTTTTATATTGTTGATTAATACTAATGTAATGGATAATGCTGTAAATTTTTATTACTATTTCACAAAGATATTTGTACCCAGATGACACACTGTTCAATTGAAGATGGAATTATTATAATAAAAAATTAAAAAATATTATTAATAATAATTAAGTTTTCCAAGCAGTTGCTAATTATAGTTGTATCAGACTTGAGCAGCAAAATATTTGATGTCTACAAGTTGCCAGTGAAAGAATAGAGAAACATATCCAAAAGGTGCTTTTTTTCAAAAGGCAACTGGACTTTCTTTGATTTACTTGAAAACATTTTGCTTCTCATCCAAAAAGCTTCTTGGATGACAAACCTTTTAAGTTGAAGAACTGAAAAAGCTTTTTAGATGAGAAGCAAAACATCTTCAAGCAAAAACAAAGAAAGTCCAGCTGTCTTTTGAAAAAAGTATCTTTGGGACAACCATAACTTGGATGACTGAGAATCTCCATAAACAATATAGAAACATCTTACTCTTTCTTGCCATCTAGCGATCATCTGAATTTTTGAATCTCAGATCTAGCAGTCTATTTAATTGCCCTTGTTTATAGATCTATAATTCATTTTAAATCCTCTTGTTTTTTATAAATAACACAATTAATATACTCTTCTCTCCTTCTGTTTGCCCTATAACAACTACCTGTGAGGTGGACTGAGAGAGAATGACTAGTCCAAAGTCACCCAGTTGGTTTTCATGCCTAAGATGATACTAGAACTTAGTGTTTCTTAGTTTCTAGTCTGGTGCTTCAATCATTAAACCAAACTGGCTACCAATCTCTATGCAAGTGAAACCCATTTGGAAGGCGAGGGTTAAGTTCTACTCCATAGGAATCCTGCAACATTTCCATCATCTGAAATACAATGAAGTGAAAGGAGCAAGTAGTTCATTTTCCATCCTATTCAACACTGCTATGATTAAAGAGGATCTCAACAAATGTTTTACAGGAAAACGAACACCTTCCTATGAAGTATACTAAATATTTAAAATCAGCTAATCCTCTTTTCCCTTAGCTATGAGACTTACTTTTACTTGTCTGTTTTCCATCTATAAATGTAAATATATGTATTCAGATATTTTTATACAGATGACTATCCTTCTTTCTAGGCCCTTCTGGGTGACAAGAGTGGTGAGCTTTGCTGTGGACTGACAGTACCTGTAACCTTGTCATTGAAAGTTTTTTGACAAAGGAAAAAAGATGATACTAGCTAGGAGCAAACATTGCCTTCCCCGCAGTCAAAGAGAACTATCGTTATCATAGTCTTTCTTATCCATCTCCTCAAATATTTAAAGTTCTCTAATTATCTGTTTCCAGGCAAAATGCAATTCCCCCAAAATGAATACTATTAATATTAATAAATATGAATGGGATGCTATCTGTAATTTACAGTTAACTAAACACACTAAATTATCATATAATTCCTTACACATCTATCTGAAATAAAGTATTATACAACATAGAACATAAAATAATAGATTTGGAAGGGACCTTGGAGATCTTCTAGTCCAACCTCCTGTTCAAGCTGGAGACCCTATACCATTTCAGACAAATGGTTGTTCAGTATTTTTTTGAAAGGTTCCAGTAATGGAGCACTCACAATTTCTGAAGGCAAGTTGTCATTGCTCTATTAGGAATGTTCTCCTTAATTCTAGGTTGCTTCTCTCCTTGGTTAGTTTCCATCCATTGCTTTTCATCTTGGTCTTTAGTGCTTTGGAAAATAGCCCCTTGATTTTGTAGGAGCCACATTGGTTTCCATCGATTATTTCTCATCTTGCTTTCTGGTGCTTTGAAAAATTTCTTTCTTTTCACTAGACTATTAATGAACAATAACTGTACTTTGTATATTTTAACTTCCAGTCCCTAATCATCTTGGTTGCTCTTCTCTGCATTCTTTCCAGAGTCTCAACATTTTTTTTTAATATTGTGGTGACCAGAAGTGGATGCACTATTCCAAGTATGGTCTTACCAAGGCTTTGTAAAATTTTATTTATTTTATTTATTTATTTGTCAATTGCTTACAAGATAATAGGTATAAGTAAAACATAGTTATGAATACATGGATACATATAAGAAAAATAAAATATAAAAGAAACAATAGGACAGGGATGGTAGGCACGTTGGTACGCTTATGCACGCCCCCTGCAGACCTCTTAGGAAACGGGTGAGGTCAATAGTAGACAGTCTAAGGTTAAAGTTTTTGGGGTTTGGGGAAGAAACCACAGAGTCAGTAGAATATTCCAGACATTGACCACTCTGTTGCTGAAGTCGTATTTCCTGCAATCAAGTTTGGTGCGATTAACCTTGAGTTTGTATCTATTGTTTGCTCTTGTGTTGTTATGGTTGAAGTCGAAGTATTCATTGACAGGTAGGACATTGCAATGTATGATTTTATATACTATATTTAGATCAGACCGAAGGCGGCATAGTTCTAGGTTTTCAAGGTCTAGAATTTCGAGTCTGGTGGCATATGGTATTCTGCAACGAGTAGAGGAGTGAAGAACTCTTCTTGTAAAATATTTCTGTGTTAATATCAGATACGTAATGTGGGTTCCTGATTGATGAGCTGTATTCGAGTATTGGTCTAGCAAATGTTTTGTATGCTCTAGTTATTTGTGTAATATTACCAGAGAAAAAGCTACGTAAGATTAGGTTAACAACTCTTAGCGTCTTTTTGGCTATGTAGTTACAGTGGGCTCTAGCACTTAGGTCATTTGAGATGAGTACTCCAAGATCCTTTACAGAGTTTGGGTTATCAACAAGTAATTGACTATTCAGCCTGTATTTTATTTTCTGATTTTTTTTGCCAATATGTAGGACAGAGCATTTATTTATTGAGATCCTGAAATTGCCATTTATTTGACCATTCTGATACGTAGTCAAGGTCTTTTTGAAGGGTAGCGGTATTTTCTGTGGTGTTAAATAGCTTTACATCATCAGCCAAGAGTGCACTGGTACTAGAACTTCACATGACATTGATTCTATCCCTCTATTAATTATATTTTAAATAAAATTATATTTTGTAGAGTAGCAAAAAGGTATTTTACTTACTGAGGTTCCATTTTAGACCTGTTGTTGTTACACATTCACAAGGATTCCCAACTGGAATTAGACCACACCACTTCCCTTCAAGTCCTGTGTTCACAAGAAGTTTGTGCTTGCCCTGTAACACATAAAGAACAGTGATGCAGGCTTAAAATACACAAACACAAATGCTATGTTAAAACAAGTAAAGTAGACACAAGCCAAATCTGAGATATTAAATTATGGTATAGAGCAGGAGTGTTAAACTCAAGGCCTGCAGGCCAGATCTGGCCTGTGATCTGGTTGCATCTGGCCCAAAGGGCGATCCCAGTCTATCCACAACGCTTCGACCTGGTCTATCCATTGCAAAGAGGAAACATTGTGCTAGTGTGCCTTCAGCTCGGTCTACCCAATACGAAGAAAAAACATCGCATCAATATAGTTTCAGCCCAGTCTACCTGCATTGCTTCAGCCTGGTCTACCCACTGTGAAGAGGAAACATCAGGACAATGTGGCTTCAGCCTGATCTATCCAATGCAAAGAGGAAACATGCCAGCAGTTTGGGGACTGGCATCCAGTTAGTCATGCCCACCCAGTCGGCTATGCCCAATGAATGCTGTCAAGCTGGCCATGCCCATCCAGTTGACCATGTCCACCACCACCCCCAAAGTCAACCACAGCCTTGATGTGGCCCTCAATTAAATTGAGTTTGACACCTCTGGTATAGGGTTTTTTCCATCCTTTGGATCTATTCACATTTATTTGGGCATATGTTCCATTGAATTTAATATTCCTTTGATTGTTCAAAACAGAGTGTACATGAAATTTGCATCTTTACAAGAATAAAAAAAATGTGGAAAGTTATTCTATGGTGAAATATTAATGTATTCTTCTTAGAAAATTCTAACATTTCAACCTGAAACTCAAAATCAATTTAAATTATCACAGGTTTTGACCTAATCTAATTATTGACTGCATTGTGGATCACCTAGGTCAAGTCCTAACCCAGTCATTGTCAATCAATTAAGTTTCCAAACTCCCCTTTGCAGATGATTGGAAAAACTAATTACAGGAGAATATTTGCATTCCAGACAAGAATCAAACCACAGAAAAGGAGCTTTTTGAAATGTGGAGCCATTAGGGTAATACAACTTTAAATGAAATGAAAAGAATAATTGGCTAATAGCCATGAATACCAAGAATTTCTGGATTCAGTGACATAAAATTTATATGAGTTGCTAAAAGAAAAATAGGGTAGTAGAGTATCTGTAATGAATTATAAAACTTTTTTACTCAATTTCCTATCTAACTTTAAACCATAATTTTCTCAAATAACTAAGCTTATGAATTTTTCATGAGAATCTCCCTTTTCATTATTGGAACAAGTTATTGGGCTAGATGAAGATTTTGATCTGATGACTCATTATGAATTTTACTAAAACCACTGATTTCAGATTCAAAATGTATGACAAAAAATGACAAAAATAATTGGATGCAAGGAGTCAAAGGTCTACATTGTGACGCACATTTTATCATTTAATCTATCCCCCAAGGAGCTTCAGGTTGCATATGTTTATATAGTCCTCTCCACTCAAGATGATTTAAGTTTATTTATTTAAAACATTATATAGCCATCATCTTCTAACTAACTCTGGGCAGCTTCCAATCAAAAATTAAAACAATATTTAGAATCATATGAAAACTATAAATTAAACGGATGAAAACATTAAAGAGACCTGGTGCCAAGTCAAATTTCTAATGTGCAATTATTCAAACTTATCCCAGCACTTATGGTAAAAGTCAGGTCACCAAACCTTCAGGGGCCATTGCAAAGGCACACTTCTTAGCTCTCATCAGATGGCAGTATTTAGGGAAAAGGACTAGGAGCATGCCCACATTATATGACTTCGTAGGATTGGTAGATGTCATTAGAAATATGCCCTGTACCATATAGAGCTTGAAAGGTGATGGCCAGGGCCTTGAATTGTGTTCCAAAAGAAACTGGAAGCTAGTGCAGCTTGTACACAAAGGTGTTACATGAAGAAACTTGGGGTCCCCACTACTGTCTCCATTCTGGAGTAGTTGAAGTTTCCCAGTGGTTTTCAACACCAATCTCATGTAAAGTATATTACAATAATCCAAACAGGAGGTGACCAAGGCAAGAGTGATTGTGAGCAAGTTAAATACAGTTCAGGAGAACAATGCTTTCAAATTTCCAAAGTTTTGGAAAAAAATTGGTGAAAAGGTTTTAATGCATCTTATTTTATATTTTGGATTAAGTAGAAAGTTTTAATTCATCTTATTTGTCTATTAGAACTTTCATTTAAACTATTTAAAACCAATTTAAAAAGAAGTTACAATGCTATCCATTTAAAAATGTTTAAATATTAAGTACATGTTAAACGTCTGTCAGTGTAATAAATAGAATTTCAAAGGTCTATGTGAATTCTCAGTCATCCAGGTTATGGTTGTCCCAAAGGTGTTTTTTCAAGAGGCAACTGGATGTTCTGATTTTTCTTTGAACATGCTTTGCTTTTCATCCAAGCAACTGAAGAAGTTTCTTGGATGAGAAGAACGTCTTCAAAGAAAAACCAGAAAGTCCAGTTTCCTCTTGAAAAAACACCTTTGGGATTTTTTTTTTTTTTGGTGATGGTGAGAGTCTTGCCTCAGCACAAGGATTGCTGCACTAGTTAGGTGTACCATATATGAACACCCTTCATAAGGTCTAGTGCAGCAGTCGCCAACCAGTGGGCTGCAACGAAATCTCATCCCCAGAGCATCCCCACAAAGCAATTAATCCAGGCTGCGCAGAAACACAAGGCTGCGCCGCCCACATGGCCTACTGGAACTCTCCCCGCCCACTCACTCCTTACTCGGTAATCTTGCCTGCTAAATTGCTTTTTCCATTTTCTGACCATCATCTGTTCTGCTCTGCTGGGAGATTTATATTAGCTAGGAAGCAGGAAATGGTTGGATTTCTTGCTTTCTAGCTAGTCTTTAGATCTTCAACTCAGCACAACTGAACCTCCCTTAGGACTGAAGGTTTGCTTGCAAGCAAATTCAGTGCAGACTCACGGCAAGCAAATTTGAGAAACCGAGCTAGCCGATGGCAGACAGATAGATCATTGAATGATTCTGTGAGCAACTCAATCTGCCTGCTTTGCCTGATTTTGGGTAAAAGTTGCTCTTTTTTAAAATAAAAAATTCAAATTTACATGCATGGTGAGTTAATTTTGTGAGTTTGCTTGCTAGCAAATTTTATGTGACAGACTGAGCTCCCCAATGGCAGATAGATCTCTGAATGAATCTGTGATTCTGTGAGCAACTCAATCTGCCTGCTTTGCCTGATTTTGGGTAGAAGTTGCTCTTTTTTACAAAAAATTCAATATTTATATAAATATTTATAATATTTACATACAAACCATGCCCAGCCAATCACATGACCACTAAGCCACGCCCACAAATTAGGCCATGCCCACAGAACTGGTTAGTGGTCCCTGGGATCTAAAATTATGAGTTGGTGGTCCCTGAGGTCCAAAAGGTTAGCGACCCCTGGTCTAGTGCATATTAACCTGGAAATAAGAAGAAACTTTCTGACAGTGAGAACAATCAACCAATGGAAAAGCTTGCCCTCGGAAGTTGTAGGACCGTCATCACTTGAGACTTTCAAAAAAGATTGGACTGCCATTTTTCAGAAATGGTGAAGATTGCCATTTTTCAGAAATGGTGAGACTTTCAAAAAAGATTGGACTGCCATTTTTCAGAAATCTCCCACTTGAGTGGGGGGTAGATTAGATGACCTACAAGGTCCCTTCCAACTCTGATTATCTGTTATCTGTTATATCACAATAATGTAAATAAATAAGCAACCTAAGTTATCTAGATCCACAAGGACAGTTATGTACCAAATCTAATCTTATGCTCAGCTGGCTATCGCACAGAAAAGACATCACTCTTGGTCACAAATAAAGCAATGTGATTTTATGTAGATTCATCCTTCAGCTTTAAACTTGAAAGGGAGAGAGAGAAAAATAAGTTGAGGAAATATTGACTATTCTCTTTTATGCTTTAGCCAGTATCAAACTGTCAAAGTCCAAAACAGGTTTAACATTTTTGTTTCTGAATCTCGATCTTTTTTCTGACTATGCTTTTATGAACGTTACTGCTGACAAAAATCATGTTATATAATGTAACCATATTGATTTTTATCTTATTAAACCATTTTTTAAAAAACAATAACCTCGATCAATCAGAAAAATTGATTCTAGTCTTTCTCAATTTTCATTTTATATCTGGTGATAGAAGATAAAGATCAATTTTTAATTTCAGATATATGAAAATCCAAGGAGTATTTAATCCAAAACAAACCTGCATTTTTCCACATTGTCTTTATTATACAGCTTTAATAATTTTTCTTACAGTTATACAGCATTTTGATTTAACAACCCTAAAAATTCTTTAAATTTGACTTTAAACTAATATATAAATAATACAAATTGAAGGTTGAAAAAAACAGTCCTATGGTGATCTACAGTTTATTATTAACTTATTGTATAGTGGCATGCTTTGGGGAGAGGTGGTATTCAGAGGTGGTATTCAGAGATGGTATTGGGGAGAGGTGGTATCCAGAGGTGGTATTCAGCAGGTTCTGACCAGTTCTGGAGAACCAGTAGCGGAAATTTTGAGTAATTTGGAGAACCAGCAAATACCACTTCTTACTGGAGATTTTACATTATTCTTCCCCTGTCATGCCCACCAAGCCACACCCACAGAACCGGTGTTAAAAAATTTGAATCATACCACTGGGAGGCTGTAGACATTGTGCTTTCTGGATATTCTTGCCTTGGATGGCAAACCTCAGACAAAGAACATTCCGTGCAAAGTGCAACGTTTGCATGTTTACTTGGAGGAAACATTTGCATGTTTACCTGGAGGAAACAAGACCTTAACACCCAGATAGGACGGAACAAAGGCAGGAACTGAAGCTTATGTTAATCTTAATTAAAAGTTAATCCTAACTAGAGGTGAATGTATAAACTGCTTAAGCAGATAGTAACAAAGGTTGTCTAAATAGATGTATAGTGTATAAATTAACCACTGGAATGCTACTATGGATATAGAGAGATAGAACGAACTCTGGCAAGAGAGCAGACAGCTCTTCTTATTCTCAATCTGACAATAAAGAAAGCAACTTGTCTCATCTCCATGTGGTCCTGAGTCTTGATTCCTACAAGTGGCGCCTTGAACAGGGACTCCTTACTTCGTCCAGCAAGGATTTGGTGCACCTTCAACCTTTCAAAGGTTTCTGTAAGTATGGGGTCTTCGCTTTCTGAAGAGCAGAGAAAGCATGTGGAGGAATTAGGATACCTTTTAAAGAAAAATCATACAGATTTATCTCAGCGCAGTCTCACAAGGCTGGTCCAGGAGATTGCAGCTCAATGTTTATGGTATCCAGAAAAAGGGTCTCTTAGGTTAGTAGATTGGGAAAAAATTGGAATTTCTTTACATACAGAGCCAAGGGCTAGCATAAAGATTTTACATGCTTGGCATTTATATCGGCATGCAGTTGAGATATTTGGCACTAATGAGGTTTCTCTTTTAGCACCCCCCCCCCCTTCACAAAATACAGCCCCTATAGTTTGTCCTCCTTCTTCATCAGAATATCTGACTATCTCTCCCTCTGCTCCTTTAGACACAGGACAAAAACCTCCTGATCCGGTTATTCAAACATCTTTTCAAAAAATGGTGGAGACATGTAAAAAGGATGTCTCCATGCCAGGGGCAGAGTTAGCTGAACTATTGTCTGTCTGTCCTGTGCAGTATCATCCAGGTCAAGGCCAACAGCTGGGTCAGCAGATAGCAGAATGGGAAGGTTTACCTTATCAGATATTAAGGGAATTGAAAAAAGCTGTTACAGACTATGGTATTAGTAGTAATTTTACTAGAGGACTTATGGAGGGTATTAAAAATGGATATACCATGGTTCCTGAAGATTGGAAACAAATTTTTCGTATGATTCTAACTTCAATGCAATATGTAGTCTGGGAAAGTGAGTATATGAGACATGCTCAAGCAGCTGCAAACGGGGGAGGAGGAGCTTACACGGTAGAACAATTGTTTGGCTCTGGACAATTTGCAGCTATCTCTGCGCAAATTATCCTCTCTCCTGCAACTTTAGCTGTTGTGTCAGAATGTGCGTATCGAGCATTTCTGAAAGTTCCTCAGACTGGGGAACCTAGAACAAATTTTTCTAACATTAGACAGGGAGTTAATGAGCCTTATGCTGATTTTGTGGAACGGTTATCAAAGGCCATTCGGCAACAATTTGATCATCAAGAAGTAGCTGGGGAGCTTCTTTGTCAAGAAGTAGCTGGGGAGCTTCTTTGTCAATTGGCTATTGAAAATGCTAATGGTGATTGTAAAAGAGCTTTACAACCATTAAAGGCAACAGATCATTATACCCTGGCAGATATGCTACGTGTCTGTCAGGATATTGGGTCACAAACCTATAAAATGCATTTATTAGCTGCAGCAATTCAAAAGGGTCAAAAGCCTTCAGGAAATTGTTTTAAATGTGGTAAACCAGGGCATTTTCCAAAAGAATGCCGTTCTGTTCCTAGTATTGCTAGAAACCGACTATCTAAAAAATGCCCGATTTGTAAAAAGGGTTTTCATTGGGCTAATCAATGTAGATTCCGTTCGGGAAACATGCCCATGGGTGTGGCACCCACCCAGAATCCAAAGCGTGCCTACCCCATAACCCTGACTCCACCACAGTCACTCTCTCCCATGCCACCCCTGCCACAGGCGGTAGTGCTGGGATCGATTTGATTACACAATTAGAAGTTGAATTTAAATTTCCAATGGAAGTTAAATTGGTTCCCTCTCAATACAAAGGCCCTCTTCCTTCAGGTCTTGTTGGTTTAATATTACCTCGTTCCTTTGCTCATAAGCTAGGACGCTTTGTGGTGCCTGGCGTTATTGACTCTGACTACACTGGCACCCTTACGATACAAATTTGGGTTAACCTCCCACAACGTATCCCTTCTTATTCTTCTATTGCTCAATTGCTTCTTCTTCCTTATGAAGTTCCTTCTCCTGGGTCTGGAGTACATGGAAATGCAGACTTTGGCTCCACCTCTCCTTCGGTGGGTCTACTTCAGCCATTGACATTACTTCGACCTTTATTAACACTTTACCTTAATAAGCAACCTTTTCAAGGGCTATTGGATATAGGGGCCAATGTTGCTGTCATGTCCTCTTTACAGTGGCCTGTTCAATGGCCTAAGAAAGCTGTTTCTTCCTTGTGGGACATGGGTGGCTCCACTTCAGCTCGGCAAAGTGTTCAGGATTTCCACTGCTGCTGGTAAGTTCTTTTCTTTAAAACCATATATTTTGGATATTCATACTAATATATGGGGTCGTGATGTTCTTGTCTTTTTAAATGCTCATTTAATTTTGGATGATGGCTCTCCCACTTAAGTGACTCTGTTCTACTCCTGTATGGTGGAACAATGGCCTCTTCCTGCTGATAAACTTTCAGCTTTACAGCATTTAGTTCATGAACAACTTTTAGCAGGACATCTTGAATTTTCTACCAGTCCATGGAATACCCCCGTTTTTGTAATAAAAAAAGAAAAGTGGGAAATGGAGATTCTTACAGGATTCCCACTGGCTGTCTATATAACCAGTTTCTGATAAGCAGGTCCACATAAATGAATGGCTTAATTTATCTGCTACTCCACCTCGTAATATTTACCCTTATCAGTCCGCTTTAGAAGACTTAATAATTAAAGCAAGAAAGCGAGCTTTAGTTCTTACTGGATGTGATCTAAATAGTATAGCCTTTACTCGTACAAAAGCTGAACATGAACATCTAATGACTATTTCTGACTCTTATCAAATAGCCTTTTCCCAATATGTGGGGAAACTTCTTTATTCTTTACCTAAAGACCCCCGGATAGTAATCACCTCTACTTTAAATCCTGCCTTCTCTTCCATTTTTGCTCGAACTCCTTTGTCTTCTGCTATCACAGTTTTTACTGATGGGTCCCCAACTAGAGGAGTTGTTGTATGACAGGAGCAGCAGCTCTGGCATTCAAAATACACCTCTGTACAAACTTCAGCTCAACGTGCTGAATTGGCAGCTGTAATTCTGGCATTACACTTATTTTCTGATCAACCTATTAACCTTATAGTTGATACTCAATACGTGTATCTGGCCATGCAGTCCTTACCGTATTCGTATTGTGCCTTAAATTTGGATGTAAATTTGTTGGCCCTGTTTTTATCTTTAAAAAATATCTTGGAAACTCGTTTCTATCCTTTATATGTTGAACATATAAGAAGTCATACTCCTTTTACTAATGCCTTTACAGAAGGAAATTGGAAAGCAGATGAATCTTTAAAAGCAGTTACTTCTTTGTTTTCTGACCCTATTGCAAGTCATTCCTATTTTCATCAAACTGCAAAATCACTGGTTAAGCAGTTTCATATTCCTCTGTCACAGACACGTGATATCGTACGAACCTGTCCTGCCTGTCAACAAGTGGCCGTCCCATTTCCAGTTGGGGTTAATTAGTTATTCTTCGGCGGAACTACGGGCTCTTGGGAGGGTCCCCCACTCCCTGAAGTGGCCCTCCGGTCTATCAATGGCCTACCTCAAGGATGGTTCCTGGGATCCGGAGAGGGGGCATGGCCATCAGAAAAGGATTTTTAGGGGGGGGTTTAAACTTTTTTTATTCAGAGTTTTATCGGGGTTGGGGAGGGTGACTAGGAGAGGGTTGGGGGATGGTAATTTATTGGGGTTAGGGAGGACACCCGGACCGGGTTTGGGGGTTTGGAATCAGCCAGGCTGGAGTGCACATCTGGGAGGGCCCAGAGGGTCGTGAGTTGTGGGGGCGGACACAATTTGGACAGCAGGAGGTGGGTTCCATTGGTACAATAAGTGGGAGGGGCAGATATGACGGGGGTAGAGGGCCATATCAGGTTAGGGTATCGCGTGCCTGCTGTCTCCAAGCGGTGGCGCGCTCTGACCCTCCTGACTCGTCTGGCAGGCCTGGTTGTGTAGAGTCTCAGGCCCTGAGTACCCGGTTGATGTTGTGCAATGCCAGGTCCGTCGTTAACAAGGCCCCCCTGATTTGCGATCTTATTCAGGAGGAGGGCGTGGACCTGGCTGGCGTCACCGAAACCTGGTTGGGCCCAGAAGGTGGTGTTCCTCTGGTGGAGATGTGCCCACCAGGCTTCCAAGCATTCCATCGACCAAGGTCTCAGGGAAGGGGTGGTGGGGTGGCGGCGATTATTAGAGAAGTCCTTTGTCCTAGGGAGGCCACTGTTCCTCAGACGGCTGGCTGTGAGTCTCTCTTTGTGAAGTGGGAGCAGGGGGTTCAGATGGGCCTTTTGATAACGTACCTGGCTCCCTGCCATGTGTCATCGGCCCTGCCCGGGCTCCTTGAGGTGATAGCCGGGCTGGCGGTTGAGACCCCCAGGCTTTTAGTCATGGGGGATTTCAACATGCCTTCGCTCGGGAAAACCTCTGGGGTGGCTCGGGAGTTCCTGGCTTCCATGATGGCCATGGATCTGACCCAATTAGTTTCTGGCCCCACTCACACGGGGGGACACACACTGGACCTGATTTTTGCCTCTGGTCAGTGGTTGAATGATCGTTCTGGGGATCTAGTTATAAAACCCTTGTCATGGTCCGATCATTCTCTTCTTAGACTGGACTTCTGTGCCACCACCCCCCATCGCAGGGAGGCGGAACCGAGGAGATGGTTCCGCCCCAGGTGCCTGATGGATCCTGAACGGTTTCAGAGGAAGCTTGGGCCATTCCCTGAAACTCTGGCTCATAACTCGGCCACAGACTTGGAGGCCACCTGGGATAGGTTGGCCGCTGAGGCTCTGGACTGAGTTGTGCCTTTGCGACCTCTGACCCGGCACAGATCCCATTTGGCTCCGTGATTCACGGAGAACCTGAGGGGGATGAAGTGCCAGAAAAGATGTCTGGAGGGCATCTGGAGGACCAGTCGTGCCGAGTCTGACCGGACACAGGTGAGGTCCTATATTAGGACCTACCTAGTGGCGATAGAGGCGGCGAAGCGTTCGCATTTCTCCGCCCTTATTGCATCGGCAGAAAATTGGCCTGTCACTCTGTTTAGAGTGACCCGCTCTCTGCTTGAGCTGAGAGCGCGGGAGGACCTCTTGCAGGGTAGGGCAGAAGAGTTTTTCCGATTTCTGCATGATAAAATCGCTTAGATTCGGGATGGGCTGGACTCCAGTTGGGTGGTCCCAGGACCGCCGAGGGTGTGGACAGATTACTGGGGAGGCTGAATGCCACCACCTGTTTACTGGACCTGTGCCCTTCCTGGTTGGTTTCCACCTCCAGAGAGGTGACACGAGGCTGGCTCCAGGGGATTGTCAATGCTTCATTGACGGAGGGGGCTCTTCCTACCGCCCTGAAAATGGCGGTGGTGCGGCCCCTCCTCAAGAAGCCTTTCCTGGATCTGGCTCTTTTAAATAACTATCGTCCTGTCTCCAACCTTCCCTTTGTGGTGAAGGTTGTTGAGAGTGTGGTGGCACGTCAGCTCCCTCAGTACCTGGAGTAAGCATTCTATTTAGATCCATTCCAATCAGGCTTCAGGCCCGGGTACAGTACCGAAACAGCATTGGTCGCGTTGGTAGATGATCTCTGGAGGGCCCGTGACAGAGGTTATTCCTCTGTCCTGGTCCTATTAGATCTATCAGCGGCTTTTGATACTATCAACCATAGTATACTATTGCGACGGTTGGAGGGGTTGGGCACCGTTTTGCAGTGGTTCTCCTCCTTCCTCTCGGACCGCTCGCAATTTGTGTTGACGGGGGAGAGAGGTCCACCCCTAGGCCCCTCATTTGTGGGGTGCCTCAGGGGTCGGTCTTCTCCCCTCTTCTGTTCAACATTTATGTGAAGCCGCTGGGAGAGATCATCCGTGGTTTTGGGGTGAAATGTCATCTTTATGCTGACGATACTCAGTTTTACATCTCCACCCCAAACCACGCCAACGATGCTGTGCAGGTTATGGCCCGTTGCCTGGAGGCTGTGCGGAACTGGATGGGCGGGAACAGGCTTCGACTCAACCCTTCCAAGACTGAGTGGCTGTGGTTTCTGGCGTCCCGATATAGTCAGCTGACTCCATCACTGGCTATTGGGGATGAGATCTTGACCCCCATAGAAGGGGCTCGCAATCTTAGTGTCCTCCTGGATGTACGGCTGTCTTTAGAAGATCATATCACGGCCGTCTCCAGGGAGGCTTTTTATCAGGTCCGCCTGATACGCCAGATGCGGCCCTTTCTTGATCGGGATGCCTTACGCACGGTCACCCATGCCCTGGTCACCTCCTGTCTGGACTACTGTAATGCCCTCTACATGGGGCTCCCTGCGGGGAGCACCCGGAGGCTTCAACTGGTACAAAATGGTACAAAAATGCGGCCGCGCGGGTGGTTATGGGGGCGTCGAGATACTCCCATGTGACGCCCCTCCTGCGCGAGCTGCATTGGTTGCCGGTGGCCTTCCGGGTTCGCTTTAAAGTATTGGTTTTGGTCTTTAAAGTGCTCCATGGCATCGGACCAGGATACTTACAAGACTGCATTCTGCCAGTAGTCTCCCACCGACCGGTGCGCTCCCACAGAGAGGGTCTCCTCTGGGTCCCGACGCCTTCTATGTGCCGCCTGGTGACCCCGAGGAATAGGGCCTTCTATGTGGGGGCACCCGCCCTTTGGAACGGGCTGCTCCCGGGGCTACGAACAACCACTGACCTGAGGGCGTTCAGACGTGACCTGAAGACCTGCCTCTTTGAGCAGGCCGGCCTGAGCTGACTCAAATGGGATTTTTAAATAAGGGGTTTTAGATTAGTTGGGGTGGGGTACGAAAGTTTTAATTTATTTTAATCGGGGGTTTTAGATTTTTATTGGGGCAGCCTATAATTTAATTCTTTTTTAATCGTATTTATTTCTGTGTTTGTATGCATTTTAGTTGGCTGTTCACCGCCCTGAGTCCTTCGGGAGAAGGGCGGTATATAAAATTACAAAATAAATAAATAAATAAATAATCCCCGCGGCACTTATTCTAATCAAATATGGCAAATGGATGTCACACAATTTGTAGCCTTCAAGCCCTATAGTAATTTGCATGTTTCCATAGACACTTACTCTCATTATTTATGGGTAACTGTTTCTCGACATGAGCGTGCACAGGATGTTATCGCTCATTGTCTTTCTTCCTTTGCTGTTATGGGTCACCCTTTACAATTGAAAACTGATAATGGTCCTGCTTATATTAGTAAGGACTTTAATCAGTTCTGTCAACAATGGAACATAACATTGGTACATGGTATCCCTTATAATTCTCAAGGACAGGCTATTGTTGAACGGGCCCACCGTACCTTTAAAGCATTACTTCAAAAACAGTTAAAAACTGAATCTGGGCCCTATCATCTCTGAAAAATACAGAATATAATTTCCATTATATTGTTCACTTGGAATTACTTAATTGTCTCAGATTCCTTTTCAGAACCACCTGTTATTTTGCATTTCCGCACAGCAGAACCTTTAGACAAACCTTTGGTTAAATATCGTCAAGCACCAGACCCTGAGTGGAAAGGTCCGGCCCGGTTAATTACTTGGGGCCGGGGTTATGCTGCTGTAGAAGCTCCGCAGACTCGCCAAGCTATTTGGATTCCTGGTCGTTGCATACGACCTTATCATGGCGTGGGCCAGGGCCTACACAATCCAATTCCAAACTTCAACTTGCACCTGAAAACAGAAGTCCATCTTCCGAAGCCCAAAGCTGAACGCCCTCCGCCAATTACTTGGGGCCAAGTGAAAGCTACCACCTATCAAGCACAACAACAATTGCAAAAGGCGGCATTGCCACAAACTCCTGAAAATTTGGTTGCTGCTGTATTTTCTATTATAACAGCTAATTCTGTAATGATTATTATGTGCTTTTTGCTGTTAAGTGTCAATAGAATAGGGGCAAAGGATGTTATTGATACTATGCCTCTTAATCCTAATTTGTGGGTTTGTCATGCTCAGTATGTTTATTTGCATCAAGTTATGCTTCAACAATGATTTGCTATTGATTACCTCCTGACTAGACAAGGAAGTTTTTGTAAAATAGTAGGACAGCGCGGCTGTGCTGTTCATTTTCACTCTCTAAATAAACTATTGAAGATGAGCTTGCTAACTTACAATCCTATTTTCAGAATAATATTCATGCTATTCCCTCTCCTTTTGAATGGTTGACTAATTGGCTGCCAGATTGGGTTTGGTTAAAACAACTGTTCTTTTATGGAATAATTCTTATAGTGATGTTAATAATATCTTGTTGTTTTATTCAATGTATTCCTTCACTCTTCGCTTTGTTCCGCCCTATTCCAGCTTCTCTCCATCCTATTCAATTACGCTACATTCAAAAATCCTTACTTCCTCACAATAAAGTAAAAAATGGGGATATGTAGACATTGTGCTTTCTGGATATTCTTGTTTTGGATGGCAAACCTCAGACAAAGAACATTCCGTGCAAAGTGCAACGTTTGCATGTTTACTTGGAGGAAACATTTGCATGTTTACCTGGAGGAAACAAGACCTTAACACCCAGATAGGACGGAACAAAGGCAGGAATTGAAGCTTATGTTAATCTTAATTAAAAGTTAATCCTAACTAGAGGTGAATGTATAAACTGCTTAAGCAGATAGTAACAAAGGTTGTCTAAATAGATGTATAGTGTATAAATTAACCACTGGTATGCTACTATGGATATAGAGAGATAGAACGAACTCTGGCAAGAGAGCAGACAGCTCTTCTTATTCTCAACCTGACAATAAAGAAAGCAGCTTGTCTCATCTCCATGTGGTCCTGAGTCTTGATTCCTACAGGAGGCTCTCTTAATGATCTATTCTACTTAGTGGTAAACAAAATGAAAACATCTCTAACATGAATAAATTAGTAATTGCTTGCATCCTTGGGACTGGTAACATAAAAGTAAATATAACCTTGGACTGCCTGCCTGGATCCTTGCTGGCCATCAAAGATCCTATATATTCACTGTTTATAGGTCTGTCTCTATGATCTCTAGTGATGGAAATGCTTTTGTTGGCTTTGATGGTATTTTGCAATATGTGTTATCCAAGTAAGTTGAATTCCTAGACTAACCAGAATTCCTAACCAGAATGTCTAGTTAGCATTCAAAGACTGGCATTATTTTCTCAACATCTGGCTTTCTAAGCAGTGAAATCATTTATAAAAAAACATTCAATTCTATGGGCTTTTCCTCTTCAGCATCAGCTTGCCTAGCTAGTACCTGTTGAAGAACATGGTACTAGTTAATTCTTTTATGATGTAAGCATTTTCATGTATCATCTGATTAGAACAATTTTCTCTCATATATAAGCAGCAAGCAACTGAATATTAGATGGTCTTTACAAGTGACCAATTGAGGACACTGGAAAGGCAAAGACGTTGGCCTGTTCAATGGATTCTAAACAGATCTATTCAGATGAAAGAGGAAGAATCTTGATGGTGGAAACAAAGATTAACCAAAACAAGATATTGATATTAGCAATATATGCATCCAATAATAAGCAAGGAATTTTTTATTAAGCATTACACAACAAAATATTGGAAATGGAATATTAAAATATCTGTCTCGTAGGAGAATTTAATGCAATTGTGGATAAAAAACTAAACTATAAAAGCACTAAAATATGGAAAAAAGGGTGAAAGAGACTACCTAAGACATTTTTCAAAATTACAGAAGAAATTTGTATAAAGGATGTCTAGAGAGAAATAAACTCAAAAAAGACTCGGTACACGTTCTATTCGAACAGACACAAATCATGGTCCAGAATTGATACGATATGGATGTCTCCTGAATTAAGAACTACTATACTTCAGATGGAGATAGAATCTAGCATTTGGGCTGACCATAATCCAGTAAAATTGACTTGGGGAAGAATATAGAAGAATTTTAGGTAGACCTTGAACCAATCCATATTAAAAGAGAAAGAATTTACAGAATCTGTACAAGGAAATTGAATTTTTCTTTAAAGAAAATAAAAGTGAAGATATCTCACTCCAGATTGTATGGGATACAGCCAAAGCATATTTCAGAGGATTAGCTATAACCTATAAGGCTAAAAATAATAAAGAAAAAAACAACAGGATATGATGTTAAGAGAAGTGTTTAAGAAATTAGAGTCAGACTTCCAGTTTGCTCGTCGTTGGAGCAGAATCCGCGACTGTGCACAGTTTTGCTTCAAGCTAACTTGCTGAAGGGTCCCACCAGAACCACTCTGGAGGGGTGGTGAAGAAAGGGGGAATCACCTGGAGGGTTGAGGGAAGCCATAACTCCCTTTCCTGACAGGAAAAACCCCTTCCAAAGACAACCAGTAGTCTTAAAACGGCCACCACAAAGACGAAGAACTAAAGTTTGTGCTGGAGAGGAGAAATAGAAAGTGGAGTGCGAACCAGGCAAAATGCATGGATTTCGAGGTACCCCGGTATTAAAAATAAAGGACTATATTGGAGAAAAGTGTGTGGAAGCTGCGACAAAAGAGAGAAGGAAATTGGATTTTATAAAATTGGCTTGAATTACTGTATTGGATTAATATGGAGAAAATTTAAAGGAAAATATTTGAACACTCAAAGGGCATAACTAAATGCTGAAACTGAGTGTGTGGAAATGGAAAAAATAATAGCTAATGATTGAAATTAGCGAATTTAATAAAAGTACTATATTCAACAAAGAAAATTAAAGTTAAGGAAGGAGTGGACAGTGAAGAAGGCTCAAGAGGCTCCTGATGGTACAGGAAGGCTCCTGATGGTACAGGAGCCTGATGGTACAGGAAAACTTCAGTGATCTTATCTTTTAAAAAGTGTTTGGTCTTTCTAAGAAATTGGACTTTGGAACTTAAAAGAAAGTAAAAGAAACTCCATTGTAAAAAACAAAAACCCTGGAAAGTGACATTAGAATACTACAAAGGGGAGGATATTTGAAAATATTGGCATAGAACCACCTGGTGAGTGTGGGAAATAGTTGGGAAAGGGCCACTTGAAAATTTGGAACAAAGATTTAAGCAGGAATGGGATTCTACAGGTTCACACCAATTCGGTAGAACCGGTTGTTAACTTTCTAAGCAGTTCTGAGAACCGGTTGTTAAAAGAAATTACTGGCCTAATCCTGTAAGGAAGGCAGGAAAGAAACATTCTGGTGTTGCTTACAGAAACTGCCTCTCTGTTAACCCTTATTACATTCTTAGCAGGACTAGACTTCCTATCTCTGGAACTTCTCTGGAGTTCTTTTTTCCTCCTTTGCTGGTACTTTGCTTGTGTGGAGTGACCATTCAAAGTTACAATGGCACTGAAAAAAGTGACTTATGACCATTTTTCACACTTACGACTGTTACAGCATCCCCAGTCATGAGAGGCCAGGTGAGGAGATGTGTGCCTCGATGTGAGTGATGTTGAGTTGACCACACCCAGCCAGTCACATGACCACCAAGCCATGCCCATCAACTAAGCCATGCCCACAGAACCAGTTGTTAAAAATTGAATCCCACCCCTGGATTTAAGGACATTGATTGTTGAAAATAAACTTAAAAGATACTGACTGAAATAATATATTGGACTTTGAGACTCAATATATCAATTAGGGAAGAGGAAAAGAAAAAAGGAGAAGATACAATGGAGGAATTATTTGTTGAAATGAGAGCGGATTTGCAAGACATAAGGAAAATGATGAAAACTAGATTTGAAATGTGCAATTATGTATTACAGAAATTAGAAATGGCGACCCAGCATGTAGAAGAAGAATGAAAACCAGAGGGGGAGGAGTTTAACAAAGAAGAAGCCAGCTTTGAAGAACAAAGGGATCAACAATTATTCAAGCAGGGGGAAAAGGAATTAAAATTAAAATGTGTGGTCTGATGTGATAATAAAAGAGAAAATGGTTTGGAAAATGGAAAAAAAGAGACAGAAAAAGCAGAAAAGGGAAGCTCAAAAGAAAAATCCAAAGAGGGAAGGAGAAAAAGTTAATAATTGGAATGAAAAATGGAGAGGAATAAGAATGGGGAAAAAGGGAATTAAGAGAAAGAACCAGAAAATAAAGAGAAACAGGAAGCAAATGAGGATGAAAAGGAACTATATTGTTAAAAGAGCGAGAGACAATGATGAAATTTAAAAAAGAAGATAGAAAGAGATTCCACAAGATAATAAGGTGTGAAATAAAGGATTATGTACAGAAAATAGATAAGTCTGTAACTGATGTGGATTTTTCCTTTTAGTTTCTTTTTTCTTTCTCTTTCCTGTTATTAAAGAATTATTGCTATACTAGACATGGAATTTAATGGAATAAATATGGAATTGGGAATTTATAATAAAAATATCATATATTGATGATTAATGATGTATAAGAAAAGGGGGGAAGATGATGAAATGAGAACTATTATGGAAGGATTAATATCAGTTGCTATAATTAATTGATTAGACTAATATTTTTGTAATGTATAGATGATTTATAAAGTGATTGAGAAAATGTAATGTGGAATTTGACAAATATATATATAAAAGACCGGAATAGGCCAAGACCTGCATATTTTTTTTGTGTATGTGTGTGTGTTATATAGTAATTAGGAAGATGGTATCAAGGTAGATTGAAGGTGGCTGGCTCGAATTAATAATCAGAGGGGACAATTTTGAATTAAACTAAGGATTGATAAAACTGCAAATATGACAGATAAAGGTAATTTGGGAAATGAATATAGAAATGAGATGAGAATTTCAAATAACATTGTAAAATAAGATATGAGAATATTCTAATTAATGAAATAAGTTATAATATGAATTGGAATTGGATAAGTTTAATACTTAATATTAATAAGATTAATGTAATATGAAATCGAACGAACAAAATAGGTAAATATGGTCATGTTTGTATTGTATTGAAACCTGGAACCATACTGCTTGCCAAATGAGATTTTTTTTATTTAAAAAAAATTGAGGAAATTGAATAATGAAATTATTAAGTATGTCTAACTGATATGGTGGTTGGCATTAGGAGAGAGTATTGAAATGTTGAAAATAAGCAGGGAAGGAATTTGACTTAATATGAATGTGGATATTAAAAGACTGTTAAGTTTGCTTATACTAAAATGTATGATATATTGATGCCACACAGTTAATGTATTGTGTATGTGTAGATTGAAATAAAAAACTTTCATTAAAAAAAAAATTAGAGTCAAAATTTCAAAGAGACCTACAAAAGAAAATGCTTAAAAGAAAGCAGGAGATAATTAAACACAAACTGAATTTAATAGTATCAGAAGAAATGGCCCAACAAGTTGAAAGGCCAAAGCTATTTTTTTTTGAGAATGCAAATAAATCAGGAAGATAATTGTATAAACTGAAAAAAGAAAGAGAGAAAATGGTGATAAATAAACTGCAAGATGAGCTGGGATACATTCAATTTCCAAATGAGGTATTAAAAAAAATAGCTAAAGAATATAATAAGAAGTTATATGATACAGAAAAAAAAATCCATGGAAAAAAATTACACAATATACAGAAGAAGGTAACCTACCCAAAATTGCAGAAAAATTTAAAAATATACTGAATGAAAAAATAACAATGAGGGAACTGAAAGAAGCAATAAAAAGACAGAAAAATGATAAAAACCCAGGACCAGATGGGCTACCAGCAGAATTTTATAAATGCTTTTCAGATGTGTTAAACTCACCATTAAAGGACATTTGTAATGAGCTATTATTAGAGGATTATCTACCAAATACATGGACAGAAGCAAATATCTAATACCAAAAGAAGATGTAGATTTGACACAAATAAAAAATTATAGACCAATATCTTTATTAAATATGGACTATAAAATTTTTGCCTCAATAATAGCAGACAGATTGAAAAAAATTCTGGCTAAATTCATCCACCCAAATCAAAATGATTTCTAACCAAAAAGACAAATAAAACAACTTAAGGATTATTCTAGAATACTATGAAACACACTCAGGAAAACAAATGGCACTAACTGTTTTTAAATGCTCAGAAAGCTTTTGATAATGTAAGCTGGCAGTTTATGTTACATCAATTAAATTATATGGATTTTGGGGAAAATGTATAAATATAATCAAGATAATATACTATAAACAAACAATAAAAGTAATTGTAAATGGGGACTATATAAAGAATTTTAATATAAAGAAAGGCACAAGTGTAGGAAGTTAGCATCCACCCCTCTCCTAGAAAAATTGAAATAGCCTAGGAAATATTAAAAAGGCAGAATATTTCTCCTAAAAAGAATAGTCACTCAAGAAGCAGAAACTCACCTCAGAAGCAAAATCTTACCCACACCTTTGTTAATGGGTGGGCCATTAAGGCCTAGGCCAGAATAAGAAGGAACTCCAGGTAAAAGCTATAACAATTACTAAAAGCCCTTTTAAGGGCATAATCAACTAGCAAGGCTAGACCAAGCCTGGAACTCAGGACAGCCTACAGAGTTGCCCCTGGGAGTCTGACAACCAATTAGAATACAAGCTCCAATTCAATAGAGGGTATAAAACCCAGGCACTCTCAGCACCTCAACCCTTTTTTTCACCTTCTCTTCTCACCTTGAAGCATATGATCATTCTTCTCTGGAGCTTCAGGCCATGTGGCCCTGTAACTATTAAACCTTCCAAGCAGCCTCCATGTTTCCAGTGTCTTTTTCCCCACTTGGAACTGAACCCAGAAGGATATTTCTTTCAACACAAGGATGTCCACTACAGCCTTTAATGTTTATATTGATTTTGGAAGCGTTGAACAGGAACATCAGACAAGATCCAGAAATTAAAGGAATGGAGATAAGAGAGGAAAGATATAAACTACAAGCATTTGCTGACGATTTTGTATTCATTACAGAAGAACCATTGGAAATAATTCCTAAACTATGTAAAAGATAGAGGAATTTGGAGAAGTAGCAGGACTGAAGACAAACAGAGAAAAAAAACTAAAGTCATAGTCAAAAACCTCACACAGAAACAAAAAGCACAACTGACAGAAAAAGTGGACTTTCAGATAGTTAAGAAAGTGAAATATCTGGGAATATACTTGACAGCAAGATGTGCAACAATAAAAGAAGATAATTATATAATATTATTCAACCAAGTAAAATTAGATTTCAAAAATCAAAACATCTATCAATGTTGGGAAGGATTGCAACTGTAAAAATGAATATTCTACCAAAACTGCTTTTCCTGTTCCAAACAGTATCTATAAAAATTGAGAAGAAATTCTTTGATGATTTGAATACATTGATATTGAAATGTATTTGGCAAGGAAAAAAGTTAGAATTAAAATGAAAATGTTACAAGAATCTAAAGATAATGGAGAATTTGGGCTACCAGATTGGCTTTTATATTATCAAGCATGTGTTATAACATGGCTAAAAGAATGGATAACCCTCAGACACGAGAGACTGTTATTCTTAGAAACACATGATCTACAACTGGGATGGCACACCTTTTTATGGTATGAAAAGAATAAACTTCACAGATACTTTCAAAATCACTATATAAGAAACTCACTATTATCAGTATGGGGAAAAAATAAAAGCTAAGATTTATTTAAGAATCCCAGAATGGCTCTCAATGATGGAAGCTTTTACATATCCAAATCTGGTGAAGTTTGAAAAAAATGTGACATATAAAGACATTTTGGGCATTGAAGGGAAATTAAAATCTATGGAAGAGCTTGAAGACCAGTGTATTAAATTATCATTGTGGCCTCAATTGCAAATACAATCTAAATATGATAAAGATATGAAAACGTATAGTTTTTATAAAGGACAGATAAACTTCGATAAAATATTGTTGAATTCTAATGAAAAACTAATTAAGAAAATATATAATTTTCTACTAAAGTGGAAAATGGAGGATGAACAAGTAAAAGACACAATGATACAGTGGCCAAAAAACTTTAGACAGAATATAGAATTAGAGAAATGGCAAAAG
The DNA here is from genome assembly GCA_023653725.1 of Bungarus multicinctus. Lineage (NCBI taxonomy): Eukaryota > Metazoa > Chordata > Lepidosauria > Squamata > Elapidae > Bungarus > Bungarus multicinctus. The sequence goes on from CM042840.1 coordinate 70,990,684, forward strand.
TTATGGGAAAGAAACTATAAATTAACAATGGCAACGTCTTATACAGAAAATTTATATAAAATGTTTTACAGATGGCACTTACTATATGCTGGGTTAGCTATAATGTTTAAAAATATGTCTAGCAAATGTTGGAAATGTAATAAAAAAATGGACAGATATTACCATATATGTGGACCTGTGTTAAAGCAAAAAAAAAAAAAGGCAAAAATATATAAGTGGTTAGAAAAGATGATTAGGAAAACATGTAGATTTTAAACCTGAACCTTTTCTATTAGGTATAGCACCAGAAAAACTTGATTATATATATTGGTCCTATATATATATATATAAGATATATATATATATATAATGCAAAGTGTATATATATATATATATATATATATATATATATATATATATATATATATATATATATATATATATATATATGTGTGTGTGTGTGTGTGTAAGGTTTTTGAGCTGATAATTTTTAAATAATAAATAAGGGAGACTAGTATAGATCTATTTCGAGCTAATTAGCTCTCTTCAGCTAGCCATACCCTTACTGGGATTCGAACCAGGGAAGTATTACATGTGAGGCAGTTGTAATTGCCACTACACCACTGGCTCTCTCCTTATCAGCAGAGGCAGGGGAATAAGTATATACTTAGTATTACAACACCCTGTTAAGCCCCAATTAAGGGAGAAAGCATACTGCTTTCTTTTCTGTCTTTCGGCTCATCACCAGAGACCTTATTTATTATTTAAAAATTATCAGCTCAAAAACCTTACACACATGTAAACCAAAGACAACGAAACAAATAGCTTTCTGTCGGTATGGTCTCTGGTGATGAGCCGAAAGACAGAAAAGAAAGCAGTATGCTTTCTCCCTTAAGTGGGGCTTAACAGGGTGTTGTAACACTAAATATATATATATATATATATATATATATATATATATATATATATATATAATCTATATTTAGATTATATATAATCTAAATATATATATATATATATATATATATATATATATATAATCTATATTTAGATTATATATAATCTAAATATATATATATATATATATATATATATAATCTCCGAAAACATATATATATATATATATATATCCTCTATATATATATATATATCCTATATATATGTGTGTGTGTGTGTAAGGTTTTGAGCTGATAATTTTAAATAATAAATAAGGAAGACTAGGATAGATCTATTTCGAGCTAGTTAGCTCTCTTCAGCTAGCCATACCCTTACTGGGATTCGAACCAGGGAAGTATTACATGTGAGGCAGTTGTAATTGCCACTACACCACTGGCTCTATCCTGTTCATTTATATATATATATATATATATTGGTCCTATATAATATTGCATGTATTAACAGCAGTGAGGATTATATTTGCACAATATTGAAAAAATGAAGAAATATCACGAGATGAAGATACTAGGTTGTGTGGAAATGGACAGACTTACATTGAAGATTAAAAAGAAAAAAGATACAGAATATTATCAAACATTCTACCAGTGGTTGGAAAAAAGGGGTGGAGATTAAGAATGTAATCTGTATTGCTAAACAAGTAAAATAACCCACATAACATGATGTTTATTAAGCACAAATAAAATGTAAACAATAGAAAATTAATAAAACTTTATATATATAAAAAAGGAGTTGGCCTGTTATGCTCCAGTTTCTCACCGATGCAAAAGCAGATGTGAAATGACTTCCTGCTTTGTATTTAGAGTCTTAACAGACTAGCAAGTCTCTGTTAAAACTGTCCAGGAGTTACTGTGGTTTTTCTTGAATTCCTGGGCCATTGTCATTGCCATAATTCTAATGCTGAACATAATCCTTATTCTTTTTATACTAATTAGTTTTAGGTTATAACATGCAATACCAGAAACAAGCACATGTAAGTTTCCCATTTTAAAATATACTATAAAATTAAAATTGAGCTGAATGTCCATGAGAAGGTACAGTCAATTTCAATATACTTATTTCAATGATGTGTTACTAAACATATTGCAGTGGTCAAATGAAAGTACTTCCTCAAAACTGCAAATGTCTTAAAGCAGAATGTGGCTCTTCCTGACGTCTCATTTATCATCACAGTAACAGAACTAATTAATTATTCCTACGCAATTTTACTTTTTTGGAAGATTACAAAGAATATTAGGAATGAATTTGCAACATAGCATGGGATGATAAAATAAAATAGATTACATAAAAGCAAGTGTAAGCATATAAACATACAAGCAACAGCAATTACTTGAAAATGAATCTTTATAGGACAAAAATGATATATCCTCACATAAAAGGACATGTGCACATGCTGAAATTTAATTAGATTTAATACATTTTAACTAATGCTAAGACATATTATTTAGTCATAGATAACCTTATATTTCAGATAGGGAAGAATAGCCAATTTTATGAAGAATAAACTCCTCCAAAAATAGGTTATCTGTTTTTTTAATTCCATTGCTTTTTAGGCATAGTCACAGATTATGTTCTTGCTACTTCTGCTATTGCTTTATGAATTAATAGTTTCGGAACAGTGAATGCATTATAATCTATTTTTTCTGCTGCCTTGAGAAATAATTGTGAATAACAGATTATAAAACCACACTCTTTAAAAATGTAACTTGAATTATTCTTGGTTATGAAAAGCCATTCTTATTCTAATATTGATTCTCATAACTCATAATGTTCTGAAAATTATTAAAGAAGAATTATTAAGACTAAAAAATTACTTGGAAATGAATGAAACTTATCTAGGTGCATAGTATAGAACACAAGCCATCAGCACATTATATTCTGCATTTTCCTTTCAGCTATATAAGCCTGTTTTTTTCCAGAACTTTCTGCATCAAGCAAAATTAAATAGGATATGCAAGATGTTTAGAAATCCACACATTTCTCTCTTAGTATTGAAGACATTGAAGTGACCTGGTTTCTATTGGAATCATTCCCAGATATGGTGGACAAAGACTTGTCTATGCTACTTCAAGAGTAAATTCCTGGGTCTGCTTTTAACTCACCTGGATTTCAAACAAAGTAATGAGCAAACTGGGTATTAAAAATGCATCACCTACTGTACTTTTTTGATAGTCTCTGTATTTTTTTAGATGTGAAGACATCTAAAGAAATTTAGAGAGGTGATTATACAGCACAAGAATGAAACTAGTAGTTGTAACCATTTCAAAATTAATTTTTTCTTGCTTCTTGAATTGTTGATTGTATTTTAAATATTTTCTAATGTAATACAAACAATAAAATTAATGGTTTCAAAACAGGGAAATCCACGGAGTTCGAAAAGTCAGGTCATTGGATATGGTTGCATATGCCATCTTGAGTTTTTTGACTCCCTCAGCAGATGATCCAGTGCCGAAATATCTGTGTATGGAAACCCATTTATTCAACATTAAATTTATCAATATCATCTTTTGCATTAATGGGTTAGGACAGTGATGGCGAACCTTTTAGAGACCGAGTGCCCAAACTGCAACCCAAAACCCACTTATTTATTGCAAAGTGCCAACATGGCCATTTAACCTGAATAATCAGGTTTTATTACCTAAAATAATGATAAACAAGGCAGAGTTCAGCTAATCATTCTAAGAAAAATGTGATAAATGCACTTTTATGCCTCTTCATTTTTTCTGCTTTTAAAATATTACATTTAGCAACAATAAAAAAGAAAAACTTTTGTAATATCATTTCTTTCCCTCCCTCTCTCTTTTCCCTTTCTCTCTCTTTCTCCCTCCCTCCATCTCTCTTTCTCTCCCTATTTCTCTTTCCCTCCCTCTTTCCTTCCCATCCTATCTCTCTGCCTGTTTCTCTCTCTCTCTTTCCCTCCCCCTCTCTCTGTCTGTCTCTCTCTCTCCCTCCCTCTCTGTCTCTCCCTCCTGCCTAGAGGGGCAGGGAAAGGAATCCCTGAACTTAATAAAAATTAAACATTAGGGATTACAATTAAATGTGTCAGAGGATTGAAGCAGAAATAAAATCACCCAAGTTCAAGTATGTACCAAACATTTTAAAGCTCTATGCAGCAAAATTAAATGTACCAAGTTCACCCTCTGGGTCCCATTCTCCTGAACTTCTCTGGATTGAGTGTAATTCCTCAGACATGAAATCTCACATCTTCTTAGCCCAAAGGAAATTCATAATTTCTCCTCCCTCATATTTGGGCAAAAAAACCTCAGATTTGAGTTTGTAAAATATTTTTTTAATTCCCCAGCTAACTAGTAGATCATTTGAAATTCAGATTCAAGTTGTTACTTTCTGTATTTCTTTAATTTCTTGGTGGCCTGTTTAAAGAAAAATCTGGTGTTTCTCTACCAGCTCCTCTTAATATTTCTGCAGTTTCACTTTCCAGTTCTGCAGCATTTCCTTATTTCAGCCTGCTCACAACATTTATTACTATTTATCTATATATACACACAACATCTCCTCATTGTAAGTCTCCCTCTCCCTCCCCTGGGGGTGAGAAAGGAACCACTGAACTGGTGCTGGGTGGTAGGAATCTGATGTCTGGAGGTCGAGGAGCCCAGGAGCAGCATGCTGAAGCTCAGCTGGCTGACGAGGAGGCGGGACATCCCAACACAGACAGCTCTGCAGGAAAAGCAACTGACATCCAGGAGGCCAGAGTGAGCCAAGATGACACAGGGTCACATTATGGTTCTGGGTTAAATTTCACTGTGCTGTAGCAGGCGCTGTGGGAGTAGGGAGCAGGCCATGGAGGCAGCAACAGCAAATGTTCCACAAAGGTGGAACGCTGTTTCACATTTTTTTTAGTCCCTCAAACTTTTATTTCCCTGCAAATGATGGTGAGAAATGCAACTGAGAACTGCAAATGCAACTGGGCTGAGGTGACGGCACACATGCCTACAGAGAGGGCTCTGCGTGCCACCTCTGTCATGTGTTCCATAGGTTCGCCACCAGAGGGATAGGAAGAATGAAGGTATAATAGACGGCCAGTTTGGTGTAGTGATTAAAATACTAGCCTAGGAACCATAAGACCATGAGGATACCTTTAGACACCAAAGACTACTGGGTAATTCTAGGCCATTCACTTTCTATTAACCCAATCATTTCTATTCCCATTGTTGTGGGAAATATAGGACACAATAAGTATGCTCACCATTTTGAGTTAAAGGTAGAACTAGCAAAAAGGGGGGGGGGGGGGAGAAAAGAGAAATCCCTGTGGAATTTACCCTGCTAGTCCTAGCAGATTTTAGTGGGCGATGCTCATCTCTGTTTCAATGGCCAATGAGTCAGCACTGTCTGAAGTCATTTCTACTGTCATATAGCCAGCATGACATCACAAAGCACTTTTATCTTCACTACTAGTTTGGCGGGAGCTGGGCTGAGAACGAGAGCTCATCCCATTGTGTAGCACTCAGGTCTCAAACCTGAGCTGTCCAACAAGCCCAGCATCTTAACCACTGAGCCATCATAATGTCTTAAGGATTAGCAATAATAATAATAAATAAAATGGAAGATCAGATTGAAAAATAAGATCAGTATGCCAAAATCAGATGCAAGCAACCTGGATTAAAGAAAATAAGATGAATAAAGAAGATTAAAGAATATTTAATCAAGAAATATCACCTAGGGACAAGGAAAATCAAGGAACCACTGGAAATTTGTGTTTTGCTTTAATATTAGCTGCAAGAGGAGATGCAGGTTAAGTTTTAATTATATTTCAGCATCAACTGCAAGAGGTTAAAATTCTTTGTAAGTCCATTAAAACATATAATTTTAATCAATTTTTTAATTAATTTAAAAAATAGTTTTTTGAATTTTTATAATTACTTAAAAGAAAGGCAAATTATTTTAAGATGTTTAATTACACTTTTAAAATAAAAAAAATATTAAAGTTTTAAGGTTTTTAAATTTTAAACCAAAAAAGGAACCCAAAGGCTAATAAATTACACAAGATTACACAATGTTAGAAATATTTCTAAAAACGGCGTAAAAAAACCTCAAGAATCTACTATTGGGGGCAATTTATAATTTATAATTCTTACAATTTTTATAAATCTATATATTTGCTATATCCTTCAAATAGCTGTAAGCTGAGAAAGACTGTCAAAAAATAAAACCCATATTAAACCATTTTAGTTTAAAATAAACCCTTAAAAAAAAAGAAGTGATCTAGCATTGGAACTATTGGAAGCATTTGCAACAGCATTTACAAGAAGAATAACATGGAAAAACACATAATCATGGGGAAAAAGTCTGTGTTGTGATTTACAAAATATGTGCCAAGTATATATTCAAAGAAGATCCAAATTATATCTGTACCAAATGTAAACTAATTGAATCTCTTGAAGGAAAAGGGTCTATGGGAAAAAAAGCAAAGGTCTAGAGACAAATCTAGCCCCTCTGAGACTCAAACAACAAAATGAAATGGCCCAACTAACGGAAGTAGAGTGTAACTAAACTGAACACAGTAAGCAACAATTAATAATCAGAGAGAATGAAACTATAGATAGATTAATGTCAACATGAACATTACCCATTCTTTCTTTATTGGTCAAGTGTGATTAAACACACAAGGACTCTGTCTTGGTGCATATGCTCTCAATGTACATAAAGCAAAAATAAAATACATTCATCAAGAATCATAAGATACAATACTTAGTGATAGTCATAGGTTACTAATAAGCAATCAAATCATACTAGGAAACAGTCAATATAAATCGTAACCATACAAGCAACAAAGTTACAATCATACAATCACAAATGGGAAGGGATGGGTGATAGGAGTGATGAGAAGATTAATAGTGATAGTAATGCAGATTTAATAAATAGTTGAACAGTGTTGAGGGAATTACTTGTTTAGCAGAGTGATGGCATTCGGGGAAAAATTGTTCTTGTGTCTAGTTGTTCTGGTGTGCAATGCTCTATAGCGTCATTTTGAGGGTAGGAGTTCAAACAGTTTATGTCCAGGATGTGAGGGGTCTGTAAATATTTTCACAGCCCTCTTTTTGACTCAGGCAGAATACAGGTCCTCAATGGAAGGCAGGTTGATAGTAATTGTTTTTTCTGCAGTCCTAATTATCCTCTGAAGTCTGTGTCTATCTTGTTGGGTTGCAGAACCAAACTGACAGTTATAGAGGTGAAGAAGACAGACTCAATAATTCTTCTGTAGAACTGTATCAGCAGCTCCTTGGGCAGTTTGAACTTTTTGAGTTGATGCAGAAAGAACATTCTTTGTTGTACTTTTTTGATGATGTTTTTGATATTAGGTGTCCATTTTAGATCTTGAGATATGATAGAACCTAGAAATTTGAACAGTCTCTATTGTTGATACTGTGTTGTATGGGAGGGTTTCTATGGTTTTGAGTATTTCTATGGTTTTCAGTTCCAGATTGTTCCGGTCACAGCACAAGACTAGATGTTCAACCTCCCATCTGTATGCCGATTCATCGTTGTCTCAAATGAGACAATCATTGGTGTATAGGGAGAAGAAAAGTGGAGAGAGCACAGACAGCCTTGGGGTGGGGGTGGGGGCTGTGCTAATTGTACAGGTATCTGATGTGATTCTGCCTAGCTTCATATGCTGTTTCCTGTCTGTTAGGAAGCTTATGATCCATTTACAAGTGTGTTCATTTATTGCTAGCTAGTTCAGTTTAGTTAGAAGAATGTCTGGAATGATGGTATTGAATGCTGAACTAAAGTCTACAAAGAGGATCCTTAAGTAGGTCTTTGGAGATTCAAGATGTTGTAGGATGTAGTGCAGAGCCATATTAACAACATCATCTGTCGATCTATTTGCTCGGTATGCAGGGGGTCTAGTAGTGGATCCATAATGGTTTTCAGGTGGGACAGCACTAGCCTTTCAAAAGTTTTCATAACTACAGATGTTAGAGCAACTGGTCTGAAATCATTCAGTTCCCTGATGGAGGGCTTCTTTGGCACTGGGATAATAGAGTGAAGCAAGAAGGAACATAGCACATCTCTAGTGATTTTTTTGAAGATTCAGGTGAAGATAGGGGCCAATTGGTCAGCACAGACTTTTAAGCAAGAGGGAGTTATCTTGTCTGGGCCTGATGCTTTTCCTGGCTTTTTGTCTGTGAAATAGATCTTGCACTTCTTTTTCTGTGATCACCAGGGGTTGTGAACACAATGGGTTGGGGTCAATTGTAGGAGGCTTGGCTGTTGTTGGTGTGTCTGAGATGGGGGTTGTGGAGAGGTTAGGGTTAGACTGTAGTTTCCTTTCTAACCTGCAGAAGAACACATTCAGGTTATCTGCCAGTTGTTGATTTCCTTTAGCCTGGGAAGGAGGTTTGCAGTAGCCAGTGATATTTTTGAGTTTTCATATGTTTGCTGGTTCATCTGTTGAGAATTGATTCCTTAATTTTTCAGAGTAGCTGTTCTGATCTCCTTTTTAATACGTTTCTGGCCTAATTGTACAGTATTCTATCATCCTTTCTGTAGGCTTCCTCTTTGGAGCAATGTAGCTGCTTAAATTTAGCTGTGAACCAAGATTTATTATTACTATATATTCTCAAGTTCCTGGTCAATACATATAGGTCTTCACAGAAGCTGACATATGATGTTATAGTATTTCTGAGTTCATCTAAATCTGCAGAGGTATCTTTGAAAACATTACAATCAGTGCAATAAAGGCAAACCTGTAATTTCAGCTTTGCCTCCTCAGTCCAAGTCCTCACTGATTTAATTGTTGGTTTCGTGGTTTTAAATCTTTGTCTATAAGCAGGTACAAGGTGAATCATGCAGTGATCAGAGGTCCCACAGTTGCATGTGGTAAATATCCAAATTATATCTGTACCAAATGTAAACTAATTGAATCTCTTGAGGAAAAAGTAAAGGGTCTACAAAAAAAGCAAAGGACTAAAGACCAATTTAGCCCCTCTGAGAGTCAAACAACAAAATGAAAAGGCCCAACTAAAGGAAGTAGACTGTAGCTAAACTAAGCACAGTAAGCAACAATTAACAATCAGAGAAAATGATACTTTATAGATAGATTAATGTCAATATGAACATTATCCATGTTGTCCAACACAGTCCAGTTCATTACAGCCTCGATGGAGCTAGGCAATCAATTTAATATCATTTCCTTGGAAGTAAGTGTGCAGACATTTGGAGAAAGAACATCATCAACTGTATCAATAAAAGGAAGAAAAGTAGATGAGACTTCCTCAAAGAAAAAAAAAAGTGTGTGTTGATGATATGGAACTCATTACTCAGAAGAGTGGAATCAGCAATTTATGGACAGGACACCCTATTTAGGGAGCATGCAGTCCCCAGGAGCAAAAATCAAGGACTTGACTGAGAGGCTTATTAAAATAATTAATCCCACAAATTATTATTCTTTTCTCCTCTTTCATAGGGGTATCAATGATACAACAATTTGAACATAATATCAAAGCACTATGAGCTGTTAGGCAAGAAGACCAAAGAGATGATAGGTAGGAATTTTCATCTTCACTCCCAATGAAAGCTTTTCTTCATTCAATGAGGAACTGGAGAATTTTTTGAAGGAAAATATTGACTCAAAGAATGGTGCCATCAACAAAACTTTGGATTCCCTGACATTGGTCTTTATAGAAGTTTTATAGACCAATGTATAGGAATCCAAATTTTTGTTGATGGCACCATTCTTTAAATCAATGTTTTTCTTCAAAAGCTTCTTACATATAAGGGCTTCTGGCAGGGGCGTGGCTATATTTCACAAGAACTAACTGTAAACCAACTGCTTTGGCTTACCTGAAGACTTTAAATCAGGGGTGTCAACTTTGCAATGTCACATTGCTTTGATGAATCGTGACATTTTCCCCCTTTGTGGGGCTGGTGTGAGTGTGGCCTGCATGTGATGCATCCAGCCCGTGGGCTGCCAGTTTGACACCCCTGCTTTAAACTAAAACTAAAGGGGGAGAGAGAGAAACTTTTAGGAGCCTAATCACACTAAACCTCAAGACAATCAACCAAATGGTGACAAAGAAGGAAAACTCAAATATAAAACAGGAGATGTAGCAAGCAAAGAAAGTCAGTCAAAAAGGACCCAGATTCCTAAATGCTAATGCTCAAAAGTATGAGGAATAAACAGGGTGAACCTGAAGATCTAGTACATGACATTGTTGAAATACAACATACAAGTGCAACATTATTGCCATTACTGAAACTTGGTGGGATGAAACCTATGTCTGAAACATTTTTCTAGAAGGATTTAAATTGTTCAAAAGAAATAGACCAACAAAACTGGAGGTGGAGTTGCATTACTACAGCTTTACAGAAATGAAAACCTTAAATGCATTTGGGTTAATATAAAAGGAAAAAGGAATGACATTGCGATAGGGAAATACTACAGGACCACTTATCCAAATAAACAGAATAGATGAACTTTTGACTGTGAAGAACTACTAGAGGACTGGTAAAGAGTGGTTCCAAAGTTCAAAAAGGGGAAAATAATGGATCCAGAAAATTACAGACCAATCAGCTTGGGAAGGTACTAGAAAAGATAATGAAGTAATGGATCAGCAAACTTCTAGAAGAAGCCAAGTTATTATTAAATGTTAAGATGGGTTTGTCAAAAACAGATCATGACAGACAAGTCTTATTGCATTCTTTGACAAGTGATTACATTAGTGGATCAGGGAAATGTTGTGGACATATTTGCTTAGACTTCAGTAAGGCATTTCATAAAGAAAAATATAGCCTACTTCTTGGTAAGATAGAAAAATATGGGATAGATAGCATCATCACCATATGGATTTGTAATGGGCTGTTCAACCATACTCAACATGTAATCCTTAATGGAACTACATTTATATGAAGGGAAGCATGCAGTGGGCTATCCCAAGTGTTCCTCAGCAGTGTTCCATTACCTAACAGGTTATCATAAAGAATACGGAATCAACCTAATCTCTAAAGTACCTGAAAGCAGGACAAAAAGTAATGGATGGAAACTAATTAAGGAGAGAAGAAAGCTAGAACTAAGGACAAATTTCCTGACATTTGGAACAATTAATCAATGGTATAACTTGTATCCATGAGTTGTGGATTCTCCAACACTGGAAGTTTTTAAGAAGACATTGGACAACTATTTGTCTGAAATGATATATGGTTTCCTGCCTGAGCAGAGGCTTAGACTAGAAGTCCCCCAAGGTCCCTTCCAAATCTGTATATTCTGTTAATTTCTGTCTTAGGCCCAGTATTCATCAACATCTTTGTAAATGATTTAGATGAGGGAATAAAAAAGGAACATATCAAATTTACAGATAACACCAAGTTGGGGGAAATAGCCAACACTATTAAAAGGATCTTGACAGACTTGAACACTGGGCCTTATTCAACAAAATGCAGTTGAGTGGTGAGAAAAGTAATGTCTTACACTTAGGCAAGAAAAACCAAATGCATAGGTGATACCTGACTCAACAGCAGTAACTGTGAGAGGTATCTAGGTGTCCTAGTGGACAGGCCACTCAAGTATGAGCCAGCAGTGTGCTGCAGTGCCAAAAAAAAGCCAGTGCAGTCCTAGCCTTTATCAACAGATGGCTAGTATCAAAATCATGTGACAGACATGAACACTGAGCCCTATCTAAAACAATGAAATTCAATATAGAGAAAAACTTAGGCAAAAAAACCAAACGTACACATATAGACTGGATGAAACCAGGCTTAAAAGCAGGAACTGTGAGAGGGATATTGGAATCATAGTGGACAATCAATTAAATATGAATTAACAGTGTGCTGTAGTAGCCAAAAAGCCAATGCAATCTTAAATTACATTAACAGAGGGATACAATCAAGATCAAATGAGGTATTAATTCTACTCTATAAAGCCTTAGAATATTTATTTATTTATTAAATTTCTATACCGCCCCCTCTCCCAAAAAGGGACTCGGGGCGGTGTACAGCCTACTAAAAATGGAATATGTACAATTAAAAACCAATTAAATGACATGAATCCGGCCGAATCCCTTCAAATATAAAGTTACAAAATTTAAAATTCCAGGATTAAATTAAAAGTTAAAATTTAAAAATTTAAAACCGAATTAAATTAAAACCCCATAAACCGTTTACTGGGCCAGGCCGGCCTGTTGGAAAAATAAGGTCTTAACTGCGCGCCGGAAGGTCAGGATGTCGGTGATGGCCCGTATCTCCGGGGGCAGATCATTCCACAGGGAGGGGGCCCCCACAGAGAAAGCCCGCACCCTTGGGGTCGCCAGCCGACAACGATCAGGCGGCGGCACCCCAAGGAGGGCAACCCTGTGTGAGCGTACTGGGCGGCGGGAGGCTGTTGATGGCAGCAGGCGGTCCTGTAAGTACCCAGGCCCGGAGCCATGGAGCACTTTAAATACAGTCAGTACCACCTTGAATCGGATCCAGAAGGCCACAGGAAGCCAGTGCAGCCTGCGGAGAAGCGGTGTTACATGGGAGCTCCGAGGGGCTCCCAAGATCACCCGCGCGGCTGCATTCTGAACCAACTGCAGCCTCCGGACACTCTTCAAGGGAAGCCCCATGTAGAGAGCATTGCAATAGTCCAAGCGGGAGATGACGAGGGCGGAGCTGACTGTGCGAAATGCGCCCAGATCCCAGAATACTGCATGCACCTAGAATACTGCTTCCCATTTTGGTCACTATACTATAAAAATATGTTAAGATTCTAGAAAAAGTGCAGAGAAGACCAGCCAAGATGATTAAGGGACTAAAAGCTAACATATACAATTAATGGCTGCAAGTACTCAGCATGGCTAGCCTAGTGAAGTGAAGGATCAGGGGAGAAGGATCATATTTGAGGGGCTACCACAGAGAGAAGGGGGTAAAGTTGTTTTCCAAAGCACTCGAAAGGCATACAAGAAATAATGGATGGAAAGGAGAGATTCAACCTAGAAATAAGGAAAAATTTTCTGATAGTGAGGACAATCAGCTTGCCTTCAGAAGTTGTGGGACCATCATCACTTGAGATTTTCAAGAATAGACTGTACTGCCATTTATCAGAAATGGTGTAGGGTCTCCTGCTTAGGCGGGGGGGTTGGACTAGAAGACTTACAAAGTCCCTTCCAACTTTGTTAATCAGGGTCTGGTCTATTAATGCCTATTTATACTGCACCGGTAAAACCACGCTTGGAATACTGTATCTGGTTCTAGTCATCATGATTACACACACACCCTACGCACACAAAAAAGGTGAGACTCTAGAAAGAATGAAGAGAAGAGCAACAAAGATTATAAGGAGGCTAAAGTATATGATGAACAATTGTGGGAACTAGGTATGTCTAGTCTAACAAAGAGAAGGGTCAGGCTAACATAATAGCTATCTTTATTTGAGGGACTGTCTCAGAGAAGAGAGGTATTGACATATTTTCCAAAGCACCTGAGAGCAAGACAAGAAATAACAGGTGGAAGCTTATCAAAGAGAGATCCAACCAAAAATTAAGGAGAAGTTTCCTATAAGTGAGAACAATTAATTAGTAGAATGGCTTGCCTCCAGAAGTCAAGCAGGAGTTTGGACCAGAAGTCCTTCAAGATCCCTTCCAAGTCTGTGATTTTGTATTCTATTCTGTATTCCATAGTCAAACTAGCAAGCTGCCTTTTAGGGCATAGTGTTAATAATGAAAAAAGGCATTTTCTTATCTAGGGTCTCCATGTTTAATATTCTACAAGATTGTCTCTACATTTTGATTTTCTCCTACTTTTCTTTTTTGTTGAAATTTTGGCTTCTGATTTAAAAACAAAATATTCAAGCCACCTGTTTTTTTCAATCTAGTCCAAATATTTCAGCTAAATAATTTGCTTGGTCTTAGAATACAATTAGATTATTTATAATCTGTGGCAGATTTGATGGCAAAGCTATGCATGCTCTCTGTGTAGAAAATGTGGCATTTGTGATTCAGGCTCAAGTTCCCAGCCTGAATCTTTCCGAGTGAGGAATATAAAGTAAAGTCACCCAATAAGAGACAACTCATTATTTTTCTAATGAATTAAACTATCCTCTCAACTAACAAATCTATGTGATTTATTAAATCTTCTCAAAAAATGTGATTTGCTTTCTATACCAAATGTAGGTTTTTTAAGGGTTTTACTACGCACACTATATTCAGTATTACAATGGTTCGTGTGAAGATAAATAAGCAAATACAGAAATTTATCAATATCATATACATACATACATACATACATACATACATACATACATACATAGTCAAGATTTCAGAAGTGATTTGTCATTGCCTGCTTGCTATAGCAGAGAGAGCCACCAAGCTAGCTTCATGCCTAAAACAGTAGTAAAACTCAGTCTCCTAGTTTTTAGATCACAGGTGGTTTTCAGCAGGTTCTGATCAGTTCTGGAGAACCAGTAGCGGAAATTTTGAGCAGTTCGGGGAACCAGCAAATACCATCTCTGATTGGAGATTTTACAGTATCCTTCCCCTGCCACGCCCACCAAGCCATGCCCATAGAACCAGTAGTAAAAAATTTGAATCCCACCACTGTTTTAGATTGCTGCCTTGACTCCGAAACCAAATGGGCTCTCTAAGCAATCATTTGAACAGGCACCAAAGAAAGCGCAATTAAGTATTACTATTGATAAACAGATTAAAGGAATATTTCTTGTTTAATTTTTTCATTTTTTAAAAAAATTCAAAGTCCATTTATATTACTTATAAAGCCCTACATACTATGATGTAACAGGAATCAGCTTGCCCACACATAGTTTTACCATCTGAACATTTAGAATCATTCTTTTGAGAGTCACACATTTGCTCAAACTTCAGAGGATATGAGTAAGGCGCCAGGCCTTCTCAGAGGTATCTCCAGGGGTGCAATTCAACATTTTTCCTCAAAAATTTTCCCTACCGGCTCTGTGGACATGGCTTGGTATAATAGTAATAGCAACCAGGGGTGATTTTTTACTGATTCAAATTGTTCCTACTACCTCTCCTGAGCCGGGCCAAGGTGGCTGAATTTCACTCCTGGGTATCCCCATTCTTTGGATTACTTATTGTCAGGCAATAAGTATGCCTCTATGACTGGCTTCCATTGTTTCAAAGTTAATGAAAACTATTTTATTTCAATTACTCGGGCCCTTAGTATATTTAGGAATGACCTTTGGGTTTTTTTGTTGTTGTTGATTTTCTTGTTTCACCAGTCAGAATTTTAGAAGACTAGAATGGCACACAGAAATGGAAAAATAAATGAATAAACAAAGAGGGAGGAAAGGCCAATAAAGCAAAAACAAAGCTGTTGAGAGATTTATAAAATACTTTGGATAATAATTAGTAGCATCTAAATGCAGTAGCATCTAAATCATATCCAGTTAGTGTTCTATAACATAAAATCTTGTGCATCTATCACAAATTTAAGTGCAATTTCATCTGATGGTACTTTCAAATATATATCACAACTTCATGCTCCAAATTACAATTCAAAGGAATGTGAATAAAACTGCTTTTGATTTATACATTTCAAGCTACATACTGATTGCAACAATATATAGTTTATGATTGTCAGCTGCTCATGCTGAAGTTAAACAAAGTCTTGAATAAACACAGCAGATAATGGCTTTGAAATTATTGGCATAAAATCAGGCACAGCTTGATTGGAACAGCATTATATACAATTATCCAATACAACAGCTTACATTCACTTTTGGAGGCTAAATCACAGTTTTAGAGATACTATATTTTCTGGGAAAGAAAAAAGATCCAACTTGCAAATGGTGGATAAATGGACAACCGATGTGTCTATCAGCAATTGGATGCCTGTACTGTCATTTTCCTGGACCTATTTCTAAATCATTTGTTTGCTAAAACCGCATAACTGTGATGATTTCTCTATACAATATAACTCTGTTAATTATTTACATTTGGTCTCCAGACCAACTGGTAAAACCAGGTCTTCAGGTTCTTGCAGAAGGATAGAAGAGGGGAACAGAGGTAACTATAGAGCAGTGATAGCAAACCTTTTTGACACTGAGTGCCCAAAGCGAGTGTGCACATACCCATGCATCCCCGCGCATGTGCGCACACCCCACTCATGTGTGCTCCCTGTGCGCATGCACCCCACCCCTGCGCATATGCAGCGGAGACCCGAAGAACAGCTGACCATAGGTTTGCATGCTATAGGTTTACCACCATGGCTCTAGAGCGTAAGATGTTCCAAAAATTGGCATTACAGCAGAGAAGGCTCTTATTCTAGATCCTAATAGTTGAAATTCTTTGATCAATAGGATCTGAAGTAAGTCCTCTGTGGGCAGAATAGGCCTGTTCTAGAGGAATAGGGCAGTTCATCAGGTAGTCTGGACCTATGCAATTAAAGCTTTAAAGATCAAAACCAACATTTTGAAATGCGCATGGAAGCAAATTGATAGCCAGTGAAGTTTGTAAAACAGAAATGTAATATAGGTTTCCCAAGACCCAAAGGCTGCTCTTGTTGTCACACTTTGTACCAGCTCAAGCTTATGAAAGAATTTCGAGAGTAGCCCCATCTAGACTACATTGCAGTAGTTCAGAAAAATGATGACCAGGGTTGAGTAACTGAGCACAGGGACTTATGATCCCAGAAAGATTGCAACTGGTACATAAACCAAAGCTGTGCAAAAGCTTTCCTAGTCACACCCATCATCTGCTTTGCCGTAGTTATGGCTCCTAAGAGGGGCCAAGGCATGATTTTTCAGATAGGCTGGCAAGGCATGCCACTGGCATATGGCCTGCCAAAGCTCAACTTAGCATGGCTATTCAGTCCATTGCCCCTGTTTCTGTTGCTGCCACTGCAGGCCTGCTACAGCCACCTCAGGCATCATTCCACCTGATCTGTCACCACCAGGGGTGGGATTTTACCTGTCCAGTTCTATAGAACCCCTTGTTAACTTTCTAAGCAGTTCGGAGAACTTATAGTTAGAAGCAATCTCTTTTTGTTTTTTTCCACCCTTATTACATTCTTGCCAGTACGCCTAGACTTCCTGTCTCCAGAGCTTCTGGGGCTTGACTTTCTTAAAGGGGAAGGATTGTTTTAACATTTTTACACTGCTGTTGGAAGGAAATACTTCCCTAGACAATCAGCACTTTGAAGAAATCACTGAATAATGAAGCAAAGCTTTTAGTGACAGTGAACCAAGATGAATGACATTCAGCAAGGCTTCTTGGCTAGCTAGAAAGATTGACATTCAAATGTGAGTTTACATACCCTTTCTGAGTTTTGGTCTAAAACTGGTTTTTGATGAAGCTTAATTCAGTGCTTGATGACATTTAATCCTGTGTTTACTGATGGGATAATTTTCTCTATTCAGCTTCAACAAGTAACAGCTACTGTTGTGATTTAATTATTGTATTGTGTTTGAACTTTTTCCTGCCTCAAGGTTTCTTTTTCTATCTGGGGAGGGGGTCTTCCTTCACTGCTTTAATACTATCTGGCACTGTCCTTTTGGGGTATACTTCCAAGAGGCAGGATGCAAGTTTGGCACTGATTTTTTTTAACTTCCTTTCTGGGGGGCATGTGACCTTTCCTTAAATCTGGATGATTTCCTTAGGGTATCTTGTGAAGTGAGTGAAACCAGCTGGTATCTTTAAGTGATGCAAATGGACCTAAGGATTGCTTTTCCTGGGTGTGCTTTTTCTGGAGAGCTTAAATGACCTCTCTGCTAAAGGGTTTCACTTTATGAGCAAGAGATAGCTACTTGATAGTTATCACTGCATTTTAACTATTTTCATTCCTCAAGGTGCTCTGGCACCCTGCCTGATTTGTAACTCTAGCTTGCAGGTATTTTT
Organism: Bungarus multicinctus; assembly: GCA_023653725.1. Taxonomy (NCBI): domain Eukaryota; kingdom Metazoa; phylum Chordata; class Lepidosauria; order Squamata; family Elapidae; genus Bungarus; species Bungarus multicinctus. Next base: position 71,008,419 of record CM042840.1, read on the forward strand.
AATCTAATGATGGGTATTTAGGGCAGCTTTTTGCAAGCAAAGAAGCTTTTTGTATTTTTGTACAGGTAATCCTTGATGTACAACAGTTCATTTAGTGACCAAAGTTACAATGGCACTGAAAAAAGTGACTTATGACCATTTTTCACACTTATGACTGTTGCAGCTTCCCCATTGTCATGAGAGGCCAGGTGAGGAGAAGTGCCCCTTGACATGAGTGATGTCGAGTTGGCCATGCCCACCCAGTCACATGACCACCAAGCTACACCCACCAACTAAGCCACGCTCACAGAACCAGTTGTTAAAATAACTGAATCCCATCCCTGGTCACCACTGCTGGTCTGGCATAACCCACTTGCTGCCATTGCACGGCCCACTGTTGATGTTTGTTTGCTGCTGCAGTTTGTCACCACTTGACAAGTCACCATTGCTTATCACAACACTACTTCACTGTTGCTGCACCTGGCCTACTGCCACTGCTGCTTAGCCCAAATGGACTGTCTGGTCCATTGCTATTTGGCCACAATTGCCACTATCTGGGATATCAACATGGTCACTTGACCTTCTGCTGCTGCCTGGCTTACTGAGATGATTACTTGATCTGCAGCTGCTAACCACCCACCCACTTGTATTTGGTCTGCCATGACTGCTCCATGGTCTGTCACTGCTTGGCCCATCATTGCTGCTTGGCCTATTACCACTCAGCCTACAGCTGTTGCCTGGATTACCACCACCTAGCCTACAGCCGATGTCACTCTGCTCACTGCCATTGCCTTGCCTTTCACTGTAGCACATAAACCAATCAAAGTCCTCCAAAATATTCTAGGTAAACAAAAAACCTAGCAGCTTCTGAAGAAAAAACAAAAGTCATCTACAATATAACAGTGTGTAAAGACTACAATAGCCACTACCTAGGGCAAACAGGCAGAACACATCCAACTAGCAGTCAAGATATGATGAAAACTTAGCAGTCAGAAGTCATGACGAAAATTTTTTAATTTCACAAAATATGGACAGACTTTACCAGTTTCAACTAGGAAACCATGACTATCCTTGATCAAGCCAAGTCAAAAAACACTAGAGAATTTCTGGAAATAGCACACTCATAAATGGGCTATTAATAGGCACAGACATAAATAACATCTACGTAACCATTCAAATAAGAATCAATGAGCCAAAAAAAGGAACAAATCCAGATGAGCATAGATTAATACCAAGATTAACATCAGACCAACATCAAGAAGAAAATAATACCCCAATCAAGAACTGCCAAACAAACTAACAATAAACAGCCCAACCCAAAAAGCACTAAGATCACTCCCACCAGCACTGAAGGGCAAGTCACTAGAATATAAATTGAGAGCAAACCTACTTCCTTACTAATTCTGATGATGTTATCTAGTTTGGGTAATGAAATGTTTGCAAAAAAACCACCAAGCTCAGAGACCACAAAGGATCCCTCAAGTAGAAATATAGATCAGAAGACAATAGGGAATTTTCCTATTTTTGATCCAAAAATCTGATGTTCCATATTTCTAAGATCAACAATGATAGAAAATAAAATTTGTGTGTTTGTATATGTATCTAAAAAGCTCATAGCCTGAATGACTGAGCATATTAGCAATTCCTTCAAAGATGTAACTGCTCTTTTAAAATAGAAAAATAAATAGCTTTTATTTGCACATAAAGTATTTTTCTATTTCCCTTTTCCTAAAATAGAATATAGAATGAAGAAATTACTGCTTTCCATTAAGCTGTCTTTCATCTGCACAGTTTAAAGTGATTTCTGAGGGGGAATTAAAACACGTTTTCTGTACAAACAGTTCATCAGAGTATAACAAGCTTAATGGATAGCTTGACTTTAGTATACATTATATACTTAAATAGTCGAGATTTCATCATATTTCATGACTGCTCATCTTGCAACCATTTTGAAATCTATGAATGATAGAAGTTTTCACTCCTGGCCTTAAACATAGCAAAGAATATACTACAAGCAGGGGTGGGATTCAAATTTTTTAACAACTGGTTCTGCAGGTGTGGCTTAGTTGGTGGGTGTGGCTTGGTGGTCAGGTGACTGGGTGAACATGGCTTGATGATCATGTTATTGGCTGGGCGTGGCCAATTCAATATCACTCATATTGAGACACGCATCTCCTCGCCTGGCCTCTCATGACTATGGAGATGCTGCAACAGTGTGAAAAATGGTCATAAGTCACCTTTTTCAGTGCCATTGTAACTTTGAATGGTCACTCCACACAAGCAAAGTACCAACAAACGAGGTAAAAAAAACCCAGAGAAGTTCCTGAGACAGGAAGTCTAGTCCTGTCAAGAATGTAATAAGGGTTAACGGAGAGGCAGTTTCTGTAAGCAACATCAGAATGTTTCCTTCCTGCCTTCCTTACAGGATTAGGCCAGTAATTTCTTCTAACAACCGGTTCTCCGAACTGCTTAGAATGTTAACAACCAGTTCTAGCCAATAGATGCGAACTGGTAGAATCCCATCCCTGACTACCAGTGCATGTCTCAAAATATCGAATATCTGAATGAATTAATATCTCAAAAATGTGTCTCAAAAGGGAAAAGACTTAGTTTAAAGACTTAAGAATTTTATTTTCCCCTACTGCATGTGCTTGGAGCCCACAATAAGCTAATAAAATATCTAGGCCAATTTTTTGATTCAGGAAACTAAAGAAGAAAAAACTATCTTGAATTTTTCACATCACAAAGAATAGATGGAAAGCAATCCATAGCTTATATTATCTATAAACCATGGAATCAAATATAACTGAAAAGCCAGATAAGGCATCCTATGTCTAATTTAGAGGCCTACCTATGATTTGATATAAAAGTAGTGGAATATCAACATTTACTGTAATAGAGCTATTATAATATACATGACAACAATTCATGCCATGGTTACATCACAGGGAAAGATAAATACATTAGTAAACACGCCTCTTACTTGGCTCTTTTCATAATTCTTTCACAGTCTACTTGCACTACATAACAGTCTAAGTTGCTTAGTTCCATGTTGTATTATATCTGTTCACGATGATTTATATTTGTCTTACTAGAACCCAAATGTTGTTGATCTTATTGCATTACATATATTATTATCCTGTGTCTGGATTTCAAATATTTAGCTATTTTAACATAACATGTGACTCTACTCTAGTCTCACAGTAAACAACAACAGCACAGAATATTTACTTAGTTTTTGGAACATAGTGGTCAAGATGTAACAGTTTGGTAAGGTCCCCAGTCATAATGATTTATTCATCAGCATTTACTGTAGGAAATGCACTTCTCTTTAAAAAAAGCATTTAGATGACTATCTGTTGTCAACAAAATTACATCAGTTTCAGATTTCTAAATTTACCTCAAGTTAGTTTGGACTAATGAGTTAAAGCACTGGGGTAACAGCAGGAAGACCTGATTCTAGTCCAGCCTTAGGCAAAGAAACCAAATGAGTGACTTTGAGCCAGTCACTCTTTCTCACCTTAGGAAATTACATGGCCTTGCCTGTATATTATCATAAATCATGTCCAATGCTACACTAAAAAAAGAGTTTGTAAATATAGTATTTATTCTGTATCATTTACCTTCATTTGTGAATATATTTTAGGTTTTTTTGGCTCCAAAAGTATTACAATTTCTTATTGCAATATCAAATGAAATTTGCATACAACATTCTTTTTAAATCTTGAGAATCTTATAAGTTGAGAAAACAGTGTTTACTTCTAAATTTCCATTATCCTGAAAAGTATTCTGTTTCAGATTAAGTTTAAGTTTAAGAGATGGATGGATGAATGGATGGATGGAGAGCTGAAATTAAATACACCCGAGGAACATCCCATGGCAGAACATTATTTGACTAGAAACAACAAATACATTCTCTCAGCCAAAGCAAGGTTATTTTTACTGATTCTCAAAACATATTTTCATATGGATTGCAGATCTTTTTGATAATCTAAAAAAGACCCAATATCAGTCAAATCTGAATTGGCATAAATATGCAATAAAAGAATCCCATTTAAGGTACTTTTAACTCTACCAAATTACAAATCAACCATCTGCATAAAAACAAAATAAGGTTAAAAACTATATTTTGGCTATGATTACATAATTTTAATGCAACTTAATGTCAGTTAAAATAGGCTTAAACAGAGAGTTAGCTAATTATATAATTATTATCCTGAAATAAATGTGATTTAAATTAAGCTTAGCTGGGTGATGCCATTTATTTTTTTATTTCAGAATATTTTTTCCGTATTTGATTGCATATATTTCATAGCTGTAAATGTCATAATTTCTATGGAAGGCAATAAAATATATATAACTTACAGGTTGAAGTAGATATATTAAGGAATACTCTTGAATAACTATGATGGGAAAAGAGGTTATCTTAACTGCATAGAAGAGAGTTTCCACAGATGCCATGATTTGGTCAAAACGACCTCCAAGTCCACCCAAAGTTATAATCATGTCCATCTAACAGAAATACAAAACACACACAAAGAAAAAATAAATAGAATGTTGAAGAAAGATCCAAAAATACAAGTATATTTTGTCCCTTTCTTATAAAATATAAATGCACATGTTTACAAAGCATAAATATAATTTGAGATGTTAAACAGATTTAAAAATATCAACACAACTTTTACAGTAGTGGGAGAATTTATAAAATAAGCATATTTGAAGATATTAGCCTCATTCATTTTGATCCTCTTCTTTTTATATAATGATGATGATACAAATATCACAGTCTTTATTTTCTAGGATTGTAATAATAAAGGAATGAACAGAAATAGGAAGATTTCATTGATTTTCTAAATGCATCTTAATGACAAATCCATGGAAGATAAAGCAAATAGTACTGTAGCTTAAAGTTGTGATGGGTACTCAGAGGCAGTAGATTTTGAAAATCAGTTGCTAAATAATATGAGTAGGATTATTATTTTTGGAATGAAATGGCTAGATAATTCATCCTGGAACTAGCAGAATTTTTCAAAGAATGGGATGGGATGGGATGGGATAGAACAGAATATTTGGCCCAATGTGATTAGATGCACAAGGAATTTATCTCTGGTGCAGAAGCTCTAAATGTACATGCAACATAACAGAGTAATCATTATCATAATACCAAAAAGAGGGGGGAATAAAAAAAAGGCTAATACTAATATTGAGCCATACAACATGAGTTATGAGTTATGAGATACATTAATAGTACTGTGAGAGTTAGGTGTTCAGCAGGGTGATGGCACTATGCCTAGTTGTTTTGGCATGCAATATCCTATAGTGGCGTCCTGAGGGCAAGAGTTGAAACAATTTATGTCCAGGATGGAAGAGGTCTGTAGGTATTTTCTCAGTTAGGGTTCAGACCATTTACAATTGTTTTTTCTGCAATCCTAATTATCTGCTGCAGTCTATACCTGTCTTGTTTGGTTGCTGTACCAAACCAAACAGTTATAGAAGAACAAATGACAGACTCAATAATTTTCCTATAAAACTGTATCAACTCCTGGGGCAGTCTGAACTTCTGGAGTTGATGTAGGAAGAACATTCTTTGTTGTGCCTTTTTAATGATGGTTCTAATGCTTGGGGTCCATTCAAAATCCTGGGAGATTCTAGAACCCCAAAACTTGAAGGATTATAGTGGGGATACTGTGCTGTTGAATATATTAAGAGGTGGTAAAATAGAAGGGCTCTTCTTAAAATCTACTCTCATCTCTAAGGAACGTCGAAGACGTTCCGCTATGAGGGATCCTGGGATCCGGAGCGATGGTGGGGCCGTGGAAGCCGGAGGAATGGGAAGAAGCGCGGGAAACCCGGGATTAGCAGTTTTTTAATGGGGTTTTTTAATGGGTTAAAAGGATCCAGGGTGGGCAGGGGAGACAGTCCACACGGAGTTGGGGGCAGCCGGGCCGGCCCGCGCGCCTGGGGGGCCTCGGGGGTTTCCGTGTCGGGGTGGCAGACTGGGGGTGGGCTGCCGGGGGCTAATTTTATCAGCACGGTGACTGGGAGAGGCAGATATGCTGCGGGTAGAGGGCTGTATCCGGTAAGGGGATCGCGCTCCCGATGTTTGCAAGCGGTAGCGCGCTCCAACTCTCCATACCCATCCTGCAGCCCTGGTTGTCCGGATTCTCGGGCCCTGAATACCCGGCTGTTGTTGTGCAACGCCAGGTCCGTGGTCAACAAGGCTCCCCTGATCCATGATTTGGTTCAGGAGGAGGCCGCGGACCTGGTAGGTATTACCGAAACCTGGTTGGGCCCAGAGGTTGAGATGTGCCCACCAGGTTTCCTTGCATTTCACCAGCCTAGGGTTCAGGGAAGGGGTGGAGGTGCTTATAAAGGAAGCCCTTTATCCTAGGGAGGCCACTGTCCCTCAGACGGCTGGCTGTGAATCTCTATTTGTGAAGTGGGGGCAAGGGGTTCAGATGGGTCTTTTGATGGCGTACCTGGCTCCCTGCCACGTCTCATCGGCCCTGCCCGGACTCCTCGAGGTGATAGCCGGGCTGGCGGTTGAGACCCCCAGGCTTTTGGTCATGGGGGATTTCAACCTGCCATCATCCGGTGAAACCTCAGGGTTGGTTCGGGAGTTCTTGGCTTCCATGACGGCCATGGACCTGACCCAGTTAGTTTCTGCCCCCACTCACATTGGAGGACACATGCTGGACCTGATTTTTGTCTCTGGGCAGTGGTTGAATGACTGTAATTTTGGGGAGTTAGTTATTACACCCTTGTCATGGACAGATCATTCCCTCCTTAGGTTGGACTTCTGTTCCGCCACCCCCCACCGCAGGGAGGCGGAACCACTTAGACTGTTCCGCCCCAGGCGCCTGATGGATCCGGAACGGTTCCAGAGGGAGCTTGGGCCGTTTCCTGAGTCTCTGGCTCACAGCTCGCCTGGAGACCTGGTGGCCACCTGGGATGGGTTGGCCGCCGGGGCTCTAGATCGAGTTGTGCCCCTGCGACCTCTGACCCGGCACAGATCCCATTTGGCTCCGTAGTATACGGAGGAGCTACGGGAGATGAAGTGCCGGAAAAGATGTCTAGAGGGCATTTGGAGGGCGAGCCGTTCTGAGTCTGACCGAACACAGGTGAGATCTCATATTAAGACTTACCTTGTGGCGATAGGGGCGGCGAAATCTTCGTATTTCTCCGCCCTTATTGCGTCAGCAGAAAATCGGCCTGCCACCCTGTTTAGAGTGACCCGCTCTCTACTTGAACCGAGAGCGCGGGATGACCTCTTGCAGGGTAGGGCGGAGGAGTTTTCCTGATTTCTGCATGATAAAATCGCTCAGATTCGGGAGGGGCTCGACTCCAATTGGATGGTCCCGGGGGAGGTGTCCGGGGCAGGTCTTGTGAGTGTTATCTGGGGGGAGTTCGACCCTGTGACCGCCGAGGGTATGGACAGGTTGCTGGGGGGTCTGAATGCCACCACCTGTTTATTGGACCCATGCCCTTCCTGGCTGGTTTCGACCGCCAGGGAGACGACACGAGGCTGGCTCCAGGGGATTGTCAACGCTTCTTTGAGAGAGGGGGTGTTCCCTACCGCCCTGAAGGCGGCGGTGGTGCGCCCCCTCCTCAAGAAGCCTTCCCTGGACCCAGCTATTTTAAACAACTATCGTCCAGTCTCCAACCTTCCCTTTGTGGCGAAGGTTGTTGAGAGTGTGGTGACACGTCAGCTTCCCCAATACCTGGAAGAAGCTACTTACCTCGATCCGTTCCAATCGGGCTTCAGGCCTGGACATAGCACTGAGACGGCATTGGTCGCATTGGTCGATGATCTCTGGAGGGCTCGTGACAGAGGGTTCTCCTCTGTCCTGGTCCTATTAGACCTCTCGGCGGCTTTCGATACTATCGACCATAGTATCTTGTTGCGACGGTTGGAGGGGTTGGGGATTGGTGGAACCGTCCTTCGATGGTTCTCCTCCTTCCTCTCCGACTGTTCGCAATTCGTGTTGGTGGGGGGGGAAAGGTCCACCTCTAGGCCCCTGGTTTGTGGGGTGCCTCAGGGGTTGGTCCTCTCTCCCCTCTTGTTCAACATTTACATGAAGCCGCTGGGTGAGATCATCCGTGGTCTTGGAGTGAGGTGTCATCTGTATGCAGATGACACCCAGTTGTACATCTCCACTCCAGACCACCCCAACGATGCTGTGGGGGCTATGTCTAGGTGCCTGGAGGCCGTGCGGGATTGGATGGGCGGGAACAGGCTTCGGCTCAACCCATCCAAGACCGAGTGGCTGTGGTTTCCGGCGCCCCGATATAGCCAGCTGACACCTTCGCTGGCTATTGGGGGGGAAGTTCTGCCCCCCACAGAGAGGGCTCGCAACCTGGGAGTCCTCCTGGATGTACGGCTGTCGCTTGAACATCACATTGCGGCCGTCTCCAGGGAGGCATTTCATCAGATCCGTCGGATCTACCGGTTGCGGCCCTTCCTGGATCGGGATGCCTTGCGCACGGTCACTCAGGCCCTTGTCACCTCTCGCCTGGACTATTGTAATGCCCTCTACATGGGGCTCCCTGCGGGGAGCATCTGGAGACTTCAACTGGTGCAAAATGCAGCCGCGCGGGTGATCATGGGGGCGTCATGTAGCGCCCATGTGACGCCTCTCCTGCGCGAGCTGCATTGGTTGCCGGTGGCTCTCCGGGTTCGCTTTAAGGTTCTAGTTTTGACCTTTAGGGCGACCCATGGCATGGGACCAGGTTACCTCCAGGACCGCATTCTGCCAGTGATCTCCAACAGGCTGGTGCGTTCCCATAGAGAGGGTCTGCTCCGGGTGCCGTCGGCCGCTGTGTGTCGTCTGGCGGCGCCGAGGAGTAGGGCCTTCTCTGTGGGTGCCCCCGCCCTCTGGAATACTCTGCCACCGGAGCTCCGTACCGGCACGGACCTGAGGGCCTTCAGGGGCGTGTTGAAGACCTGGCTCTTTGAGCAGGCCGGCCTGGGCTGAGATGGTTTTAATTCGGTCTCCATCTTATTTAATTTTAAATTGGGGTTTTAAGGGCGGGGGTGGGGTCTTTAGTTTATTAATCAGCCGATATTAATTTAAAACTTTTTTAACTTTTGTATTTTTGTGGGGTTTTAGATGGGCTGTACACCGCCCTGAGTCCCTCGGGAGAAGGGCGGTATATAAATTGAATAAATAAATAAATAAAATAAATAAATACTGTTTTAAGCACGTTCAGCTCCAGATTGTTATGGCTGCACCACAAGGTGAGTTGCTCAAGATCAGATTCATCATTGTCTTGAATGAGACCGTAATGACTGTTATATCATCTGCAAACTTCAGTATTTTAACAAAGGGATCCTTAGAGATGCAGTCATTGGTCTATATAAAGAGAAAAGCAATGGAGAGAATACACAATTTTGAGGGGTGTTTATGCTAATTGCCCAGATATTAGTTGTAATTTTCTCTAGCTTGTTACTTTCTATCTATTAAAAAGCTAATAATTCACCCATAACTATGACAGGCTCAGCTAGCTTAATCAGTTTAAAATGAAGAATTTCTGGAATAATTAATTTCTACATGTAGGAGTGCCAAATTTTTCAACTTTCAATTTCCAAACATTAGGAGTACTCAAAAGTTGTGACATGCCTTGGGGATTGTAAAGATATTTTGGTTACTTTAATATAATTTAGATGTGATTGGTAAGTAACTACATAAACACAATAACTTTTTAACATTTTTTTTGTTTCATTTTAAAAAAAAAATATGAAGCATTACTGCTTTACGTTAATGTTACACTTTAAAATCTTATTTGAATGAATATTTTTCTTTATTGCATTCTTTTATTATATTGTCTAAATGCATTGAAGACCCAAAATACAGTTGTAGTATCTGTTACATTGTTCTTGCAAAAAGAACTTTCTCCATATTCACAGTTATCCAAGCAGGAATGGACTACTGACTTTTCTAACTATCTTGTGGTCCAATGATACAGCCCATTAGATAGGGTGGGGATAAAGGTTTTGGCATACTAGTATGTGAATGAGAAGAGAGTGAAGGAAATTGAACTGTGTCAATTTATAAAGACATTGCATTCCTACTTATTTTATTGTTTTGATAAAAACTTGGTTTAGACGTTTTTAACAGTTCCATGTTGACATAACATTTTAATACAGCATTTCCTTGAAAAAATGTTAAATCTGGTGGGATATTCAAATTATAGTCTCAAAAATTGGCCAAATATTGTCATGTGGGATTAAATAGTTTTTGTGTTATCTCTATTGTGTCTAATGGAAGGGATAATTAGTTTTAAACTATCTCTTAGGATGTGTATAGTATAATAAAAATATGAATATGGTATAAATAGAAAATATGCATCAATTCAACATATAAAAATGGGAGAAAAAAATGTGTGTGTGTGTGTTTTATATATATATATAAATCAATCATAATCATTACATAAAAATTGCAATCTGCACACATTGTAGGATATTTATAGACATCACAAGTATTGATTAGAAATAATAATTGCATAACCAACTTAAACTGATGTAATTTTTTCCATATCGGCATAACATTTTAATACAGTGTTTCCTTGAAAAATAATAATATATTTTTGAATGGTACATTTTATTACTTTGATTAATTTGTCCATATTCAAATTTAAAAGTTAACACATTCTCTTTTACCTTTACCTGGGCAATTAAAAAAGAAAATACATTTATTACATCTGAATCAAGTATCAAAATGGGAAAGATATAATGCACTGAATATTTGCTCAACTCAGCTCTCTGCCTAGTTTATATCTAGGTGTATTTCTATGTTCTTTTGATTTAACTATTTTGTATTCACAATGATATTTTTGTTCTTTTATTTTAGCAACTGACAAAATTGTGATGAATTCATAACCTATATTTTCTCTATTGTATGCAATAGTTTCTCATAAAAGCCAAGTTAAATTTTAAAGATCCAGAAACTTAAAAAAATATTTATTTTTTAAATTAAAAAGAACTATATCAATTTCACAACAGAAACTTCTGAAGGGAAACATGAGAGGTATGCAAGAAAAGACTACAGAAACTGTTGAAAAGCAGAGTTTGGAATGGTCATAAACATTTTATGCAAATGACTGGAAATTATTATATCACATCCTGCACTCAGCACATTGGGCTACAAGTATACTACTCCAACTCCATAGTTTTCAATCAGCAGCTACAGTCTTCACAGTCTTCCATTTAAGATTGATGTTTTTAAGATCTTTCTGAAATATTCTATTTGGCACCAGATATTCTATGTGCTCAAAGTATTGCAGCGTAAATTCAGTGCCAGAAAAGTAAACACAGATGGCTGAGGCTTCATTTAACTTCTTTATAAATACAAATAAATTTTACAATACCAGTTGTAGATTTCTTCAACATAGAGCAAACTCAAACAGAAGCAAACATATTACAAATTTAGAGCTTAACAGCAATTCAGGAGCTCAGAAATAGACATCAGTTTCACTTTAGTGCAGCAGGCAAGTGAACAAGTTAGTTTCTCTTTCACTTTAGAGCTCAGCACAGACCACACCTAGATTCTCTCTGTAAGTTTCAATTCTCAATTCAGCTCTCATTGGCTGACCTTGTTACTTTGCTCTATTACAGTTCGTGAATATACTCTGATACTGTGGTCCTCCTCTTTTTCTCTTAACCATTTGGTGGTATCCAATTGATTGCAGTCTTTGCTTGACATTGCTCACTCATGTGAAGCACATCCAACAAAATACAGTTGATGTTATCAGTAATTCTTGTAGATTTCTAGGTTTCATTGGAGTATATGGAAGTCGATATGACAATGGCATTAAATAATCTGATCTTGGTTGCTGTGTGGATGTGGTCCATGCTGAGCACATTCGTTGGAAGACAACAGTTGTTTTATCTATTCAGCATTTTACTTCTGCTTCTATTTCCCCCATCTGATGCTACCAAGGTAGTTACATTGTTCCACAAATTTAAGGTCTGTTCTTTTAATGTTATTGGACTGTTGTCTTGAACATTGCCAACATGCATTAGCTTGGTCTTGTCTACACTATTTTTAAACACTCTTTACTTGACTCTAAAATAGAATTATCATAAATCATTCTATTTTCCTATTGCAACTCCTCCAGAAAACTATTGTATAACAATATTGGACAGGATTGTAGACTTATAGTTTGTCTGCTTTATTTCACTAATTCATGGATTAAAGATAATTATTTCTATCTTAAAAGTCTGACATAGCCATTTTGTAGTTATTTGCAGACATTAATCTGGCAATTGCACTGTATGACAGCAGCCCCCAACCTTTGGGTGTCAGCCTTCCAAGTAACTGCTTCCCTGAACAGAAGTCCAAACCATCCATCTTTCTTTCTGTTGATTAGGAATATATCAAATTGTCAATGACTTGGTATAATTCCAACTCTGGCTAGATTTCAGAATTACATCTAGTAAAAAGCAAAAAGCAACTTCCCCCCAGAATCACAATCTCCAATCAATTCTTAGCCCATCAGTCCAATGACTCCAAACTCCATCTTCCTCCAGCTGCAGGCACCTTCTCTGTTCTCATGAGAAAGAATGCCACCTAGACATAATATTACCCCTTTATTTCTACACCCCCCCCCCTCACCAGCTAAAGAGTGGTGAACCTGAAATAGCATTGAATTCCTTTGCAGAAAGCCCAAAGAAGCTAGGGAAAGAAATGGACAAAAGCTAGAATAAAGTATGACTACACATATGTCATCTTCAGGGTCGACAGCAGTGATGGGATTCAAATTTTTTTACTACTGGTTCTGTGGATGTGGCTTGGTGGGCGTGGCAGGGGAAGGATACTGTGAAATCTCCAGTCAGAGGTAATATTTGCCGGTTCTCCGAACTACTCAAAAATTCCGCTACTGGTTCTCCAGAACTGGTCAGAACCTGCTGAATACCACCTCTGGTCGACAGGCTGCCCCTTTTAAGTGAAAAGAACTTCCTGCAAAGAGATAATCACAATAGATTAGATAAATTCTAACCTCCACTGCCACCTCCATGAACCCGCTTAGGCTTGTGAGGATTCTTCTCATGAATTTTTTTAATTAATCTGTCAGCATTTACTTTCCAACTTTTTACCCATGTTGTTTCTGAAATACAGTATCCTTTCCAATGTATTAAATAGTCATGGTACGGCAATGCTGTCTTATTTCATTATCCATGGCAATGGCCACTTGGCACCACTTGAGGCTTCGGTCTCCTGGTACTCTACATAGGCATATTTTTAGTAATTCCTCATTCTTTGAAGTAATGCATCAGGATCCGCTCAGGCCAATTCCTTAATTTCCCGGCCAGGCGGTGAAATTCTTGAACAATTTCTTTTGTGGGCCAATCCTTTTGCTCCATCATTTTAATCTCTGCTTCTGCTTCTTGGAAAATATCCTCGAAATAGGCTCGGAGCTCTCATAGGAAGTAATCTATGTTATCCAACTCTGGGGCACCTTCATCATGGAGTTGGTTAAATCATTCTGATACTTCCTCTTCTAGGTTGTCGCCCAGAATGGAGACACTTTCTCTATCATTATGGAACTCATTTCCATAACAGTTGATGTAGGACCAGGCTTGATTTAGAAAGAAAGAAGCTTGCTTGTGGTCCCATCAAAAACAGGCTTGAAAGGTGGCGGTGCATTCGTTCCGGCAGATGGCAGTTGTGGCGCTGGTGACTGGTCTGGAACCATTTACCCATCCTTTGCAAGGGTAAAACACCCATCCTGGGGGTATTTCATTGGCTGAGGGGAACCTCGGCTGCGGAGGAGGGCTGATTCCTTGGTAATATCTTTACTGACTTTGCTGCCAAAGGACTGATAGTTCAAGTTCCTATCACAGCTTCTACAGCAGTAGACCGGGCCCTTCTGGGAGGACTTCTTTTGCCAATTAGCTGTGACAAGCCCAGGGTTGGTGGCAGGGGTGGTATTCTGCAGGTTCTGACCAGTTCTGAAGAACTGGTAACAGAAATTTTGAATAGTTCAGAGAACTGGCAAATCCACCTCTGACTGGAAATTTTACAGTATCCTTCCCCTGCCATGCCCACCAAGCCATGCCCACAGAACCAGTAGTAAAAAAATTTGAATCCCACCACTGACTGATTGGCTCGAAGCTTGGGTAGATTGGTCCCTCCAGGGAGGTATTTGCAGCGCTGGTTGATTATGAACTTCCTGCCCAATCTTTAGTTGCTCAAATTGATTGGGTAGTGCTTCAAAAATCTGGCTGCACACTGCAGTTTGATACTACCATTCTCCTGTCCCGCTTAAGTCAATTGCCCCAGTTATCTCCACTCCAGGATAGTGGTTCTTGATTCTTGGGAAGCAATAAGAGAACGATCCATCATCAGTTCAGGATGTGCAGCTTGCCTCAGTAGGACCCTCTCCATCAGCTGGATCTTCCTCTGTATCTCAATCAGCTTGGTCTTGGGATGGACATCCACCTGGCATGTGATGTCCTCTACCACAGCTGTCACTTGAAGGGTCTCCATGGGGATCAGCAACTTCATACAGGGTCCTCCACAAAGTTTACACTCTCGGGCAACTTCTTTAGGCCTCTGTGAAGATGTTTTCCGTGAACTGGAGTGTGTGGTTTTACATGCTGCATGTATCCTATATGTGCGCAGGGCTTCGCTTGCTTGTGTGGCCCAGTTCACTTAAAATTTAAAGCTTCAGATGCCCATGATCAGCACGACATGATTTTTTAGAAGAGATACTCACAGAAGATAATACTGTTACACAGGTATAGAATCCAGAAGCAGTTGCTCATAGAGAAACAGATATTTGATAAAGTTACACTGTTCATGACATTTTCTCTAAACTGCCCTTTAAAATTCACAGGAAAGTAAATTTACAACAAAGTTCAGGTGAATCTATGGACATTTTCTGTATTATCAGTCTTCTGGGGAAATATAATTTTGTGCTAGACAAGATTAAGGATGGAACAGCAAGGTAACTGACTCCTGACATACAACATGAATTGATTAACTCGGTGAAGAATAGAATTGCAACATACAAAAAGAATGGTTTGGGTTTTTCTCTGAAAGTATGGTTACCAGGAAAGATATTGGTATGAAATTCAATTAGCTGAACTAAATCTCTATTGACAGCAAGTGAATGAATGCTAGAAGATAAAGATAAAAGAGGCCATTTGGCCACAGAAGATCAATTAACAACTTCTTTGCCCCATAGCATTTTAAAACTCATTGATAGTAATAATCTAGATATGTCAACATTGTAAGTCAAATCTTTGGATTCCATGAGTAATCTAATATGAGAATAAAATAGTATGTAAATTATGGAACATTGGGGTTGTTTTCTAGTATTTAAGATTTATAGCACAACAAGCAGGAGTTACATATTGTAATTTTTTCTAGTATTTAAGATTTATAGCACAACAAGCAGGATACATATTCTTAATTTAACCCTGAATTATGCTATGTTAAGTTATTGCAGAAATAACTTCAGAAGCTGTAAAATAACTTTATTATTACTTTATACACATGACATTCTCTCTCCAAAAGTGTAAGATTCCAGTCCAATATTACACGAAAAGCATTCTGTATAATTAAACGGTTAACACTCTATTAATCTCTTCAGCAAGATATCAGTGACATTATTATTTTGGGAAAGCAATTAGAGTTCTGAAATCTCAAAAGTAGAAAAAATTTTTCTTCCTGTATGTAGTAAACCTCGAGAGTCCTCTTGACCTAAGGCCCTAAGAATGACCTTCTCAAGTTAGGAATTGCATGATAAACTCAGCTTGGCACGACACGTAGGCAAATAGTTACAGAAACTAGCTGACTACAAAATATCTTGTTAATAGATAATCACTCTATCTTAGCACACAACAGTGGTCGCATCCTGCCATGGCGCCATTAGAATTATACTTCCTTGCTCCTCTTCACATATGTCTCGCTTCCCCCCTCCCTGATAAACCTGCAAAATAAAAGAGGGTGGTGCGTTGCAATCGGGGGACTTCTTCATCTACCCCGGGCACAACGTGCTCTCTCACCTTGAGAAACTATGGTGTCTGTGTCAATTATTGATTCTAGTACTTAAGTACTCACCCTCGCGAGGGTCCCTCTAAATTTCACCCCTGCGGGGGCTCTACAGGCTGATCAGAGAACCTAAGGACAATGAGCAAACCGCGACAACGCGACAACTGGGGGCTCGTCCGGGATCTCTCCCTTCTTCAGCTCCACGGCGTGACTTCTGTCTAGAGGTGCGCTGCCTTCACTCCCGTTGCTACGCACCTGGCAAAGGCTCTGTACAATCGTAAGTAATGGGCTCCTCACTCTCCAAAGTTTCGTCAGTTCATAGGGACGAACTTTACCACTTAGTGAAGAAGACTAATTGTTTGCAGAAAATTAACGGCACCACTGTATATACCTTGTCTAGAAAATCTATCACCTCCTTCTTGCTTTACGTGGAACAGCACTGTCCTGCTTATCCGGCTGAGGGCACGCTGCATCGCACTTCGTGGGAATGCTTGGGAAAATATCTGTATGATGTTCCCAGAGCTCCACCGGACATTCTTATGTCCTGGCGTGCGATAATGGCTGCGCTCAATACTATCTACCCCTCCACCACTCTCCCCGAGTCTTTATCTCTTGCCTCTAAAACTGTTAAGCTTCCTGCTGTTCACTTTGATTCTTCTCCCCCACCTTACCAATCTGTTGCCTCTTCGGATGATATTCCTCAGCTTGCCTCTGCCCCTCCTTTTCACTCTGACACTCCGCACAATCGTCTGCAGCCCTCCTCTCCTTCTGTCTCTCCTATTCCTACTGATTCTCCATCCCCACATCCATTGGGGGGAAATATTACTGCTATCCTGGCTTCTCCTTCCTTCACCTTAGCATCTTGTGATATACCTTCTGCTTACCCTATGACTCTTGTTCCGGGAGCCCCTGGCGCTCCTGTTCATACCAACATAGAGTTAAGAGTGTTGAAAAATTTAAAAGAGGCTGTAAATATGTATGGACTGCAATCCACTTACACTCGTGGCATGCTTGATTCTCTCGTGTCTGCTAACACTGTAATGCTGTTATATGATTGGAAGATGTTGTTTTCTATGCTTATGACTCCTGCCCAGTATGTTGTTTGGCAGTCTGAATATGAAAAATTAGTAGATGCTGAAATAAGACGAGGCCTCCCTAATCTGGTCATTGCTGATCACTTAAAGGGAACCGGATTATACTCCACCCTGATTCAGCAACAAACTTGCCCTCGCCGTGCCTTTGCAATCATTCATCTTTGTGCGATGAATGCCCTGAAACGTGTGGATGATTCAGACTCTAAATCCACACACACCTTTTTGAAGGTAGTGCAGGAGGTTGACGAGTCTTACTCTTCATTCGTTAACCGTTTGCAAACCGCTCTGGAACGCCTCGTGGCCAGTCTCGGGGTACTGCACCCTATGCTGCCAAGCCAAAAACTGTTTGCCCTCGTTGCAGAAAAGGTTTTCATTGGGCTTCCCAATGTCGCTCTAACCCTCCTCCTGCTCAGCAATCGGAAAACTAGGCATGGGGTCTTCAGCTAACCCCGCTACAAAGGCTGAAACTTCTCTTTCCTCTTCTCTTTCCTTTTTACAACCTACTTCTTTCCCTGTACAGCTGACAGAGGACATCGTTTATGATGATCCTGGTTCGGTCTTCACTCTCCCTCTTTCTATCACTGTTCTGAAGCCACTTCCGCCTTCCTTGCCTGTTTTGCTCATACCTAACTCCTCCCTTACCATTGAAGGCGTAGTCGCTGCACCCTTTTTGTACGACTCCTCTTCTCTGAAAAATCTCTCTCTCGCTGCCATTGGCGACCGGTGCTTTTCCCTGAAAGCGGGAACGATTGTGGCTACTCTCATTCTTCTTCCGTCTCCTGAACCCCCTTCTTTGTTTGCTCTACAGCAATCTGTTCAAGCCTCCAAACCTATGTTAACCATATTGCTGAATGGCCAATCTTTTGCTGGCCTGATTGACACCGGAGCTGACGTCTCTGTCATTCGATCCTCTGAGTGGCCATCCTCTTGGCCCCTTGCTGAAACAACTTCAGTACAAGGCGTCGGTGGAGCGCAGGTAGCAAAGGTTAGCTCACTTTGGCTTACTGCCTCTATGCCTCATTCCTCTGTGACTGCTTATCTTAAACCCTTTGTCCTTCCATTACATTGCAATTTGTGGGGCCGTGACCTGCTATCTCAACTCCACACTTCTCTCTACATACCTTGAATTATGGCTATTTCTCCTCTTTTTCTCACTCTTAAATCAAATATTCCTGTTTGGATTGATCAATGGCCTCTTACAAAAGAAAAATTAAACGCACTTCACACTCTCGTTCAACAACAATTGGCAGAAGGTCATATTGAACCATCTACCAGCCCATATAACACACCAGTGTTTGTAATTAAAAAGAAAAGTGGCAAATGGCGCCTCCTACAGGATCTCCGTGTTCTGAACGCTATATTGCAACCTATGGGCCCATTGCAATGCGGCCTTCCTAATCCAAATTTAATTCCTGTAACATTTGATCTCATAATCATTGACCTCAAAGATTGTTTTTTCTCCATCCCGCTGATACCAGAGGACAGGATACTATTTGCCTTCACCGTTCCTGAGTTTAATAATTCTAAACCTACAGCTAGATATCAATGGAAAGTTCTTCCCCAAGGAATGCTCAATTCTCCTACGATGTGTCAATATTTTGTAAATAAAGCTTTACAACCCTATCGGGACAAATTTCCTGAATTTTTAGTGTATCATTACATGGATGACATCCTGATTGCAGCTGATGGTCCTAAAGGTACAGTATGTAAAACTTTTCCATGTCTTCTCTCTCTCCTTGCTCTTGCAGGACTGCATGTAGCACCAGAAAAGGTGCAGTCTCATTATCCGTTACAATATTTAGGACACAAGGTTTTAGCCTCCACAGCTTCACCTCACCTTCCTGTTCTCACACTCCCTCAACCTGCAACCTTGGTTCAGTTACAGCAATGCCTGGGCACGCTCAATTGGGCACGCCCATATCTTTCCATTTCAACTCATACTCTCTCGCCATTATTTCAAGCATTGGTCGGCCTTAAGCATCCAGCAGATCTCATTTGGCTGAATGAGCAACAGCTTAATGCTCTTAAAGAAATCAACAGCGCCTTGCATACCCATTGGGTGGACCGCTCATTACACAATCATGCACTCTCATTGGCGCTTCTTCCCACACCCACACTCCTTACAGCAATCATCGTTCAAATCTCGACTTCAAAGAAGTTACACATTTTAGAGTGGATTCACCTTCCTCATACCCCAAAAGCATCAATCACCAAAAGAGCTGCACAAATGGCTCTTCTTATAGAACGGGGGAGGAAAAGAGCTAGAGCCTTGATGGGTGTGGATATCTGCACGCTTTAAACTCCCTGCAGACTAACACAATGGGAACCACTCTTCCAAAATTCTGATGCGTTACAAGATGCGTTGGAAGGGTGGCAAGGGAATGTCTCTTGCCATCTACCACCAGACCCACGCATACAAGTGCTGAAAACAATTCCGCTCACTCTAGAGACTCCTTTAGTACAACAACCAATGAAAGATTGTCTTACTGTATTCACTGATGGTTCTAAAACCATCGGGGCTTGTGTGTGGCAAACTGATAATCAATGGCATAAAAAACTTACCACACCACAACCTTCTGCTCAACAGGCTGAACTGTCTGCCTTCAATATGGCACTCACACTTTTTCCCAACCAGCCAATTAATGTAATATCTGATAGTCTGTATGTGGCACAATTGGCCTTGAATATATTTGATGCCTACATTTCTCCTGCAACCCCTTCTCCTTTAATGACGTTTTTTTTACAGTTACAAGACCTATTGAAGGAAAGGAAAGAATCTCTGTTTGTGGCCCACATCAGAAGCCATCAGCATCTGCCCGGATTTCTTTCAGAAGGCAATCACATGGCAGATGAGGCCTGCAAGTTGCATTTGTTACCAATCCTGCAGAATAACACCTTAACAGCAGGAGAAAGTCATGATTATTTTCATCAAAATAGAAAGGCTCTGGTGAGACAATTTGGAATTACTCATCAAGAAGCCGCGGCAATTGTTCAACAATGTCCTACATGTAGTCTGCAGGCACGAAGTGTCCCAGAAGGAGTAAATCCTAGAGGCACTGAGGCCTGTGACACATGGCAAATGGACGTTACTCAGTATCCATCCTTTGCGCCCTGGAAGTATATTCACGTGTCTGTAGACACTTACTCTGGGTTCATCATGGCCACACTGCAAAGGGGGGAGACTACTAAAAACAATATCAATCATTGCATTCGGACCTTTGTAACACTGGGATGTCCAAAAATTTTAAAAACAGACAATGGTCCTGCATACATGAGCTCCTCCTTCTCGGAGTTCTGTCATCATTGGTCCATTGTACACAAATTTGGAATTCCATTCAATAGCCAAGGCCAAGCTATTGTGGAAAGAGCAAATTTAACACTCAAAACGGCCCTTGATCGATACATGGGGAAAAAAGGCGTACGCCCCCCGAACCTCCCAGCGTTACAGAATGTGTTAAATGTATGTTTATATACCTTGAACTTTCTGAATCTTACTGGCTCTCCTTCTTCTACGGCTGCTTCTCGTCACTTTACCACACCTCCTGTCCCTACCTCCAGACCTCTTGTTTATTTCAGGCAACTTCCAGATCCGAAGTGGAAGGGACCTGTGCAACTGATCACTTGGGGCAAAGGATACGCTGCTGTTCAACTTCCTGATCGTGTTCTTTGGGTGCCTGCGCGCTGTGTTCGACCTTATCATGGGGAGGCTAAGGACAAGTGTTCCTCTCCTAGCCCTTCTGATTCTGATATCTCCTGTCTTTTCTCAGTTTCGGGCTGATCCTGCTGTTATCTTCGCCCCTCCGTTCACACGCGTTACCTTTACCTTTGAAGACATATCTCTTTCCGCCTGTAATTATGCCTTTCAACATCAAGGCCGTGCCTTGCGTCCCTCACCTCACGTTTCTCTTCTGTATGGCTACCAACCCTGTCGGGTCTACCTACATGTCTATGTCCCCGCGAATACGGTGGGACCTTATTCCTGCTTAGGCTTTCTTGCTTCCCGTCAATCCTTCAATCATACAGTTTATCTCTTTTCCATTTTCTCTGTAACTCGCCCCCCACTACCCTCTATGTTTCTTTCTTGGCTCCTTTTGTCTCAATCTTCTCCTCAATCTTTTTCCCATACCCTGGTGCGCCACTTCTCCTGCTGCCAACCTCCCTGTGATACCACCAGCTGCCTATGGGATACACCTGGCTCCCATCTCCCTGACCGCTATCCTGGTTCCTGGTCACCGCTCCGCAGACAACGAATTCGTAGACAGCTTCTCGAGTCCTCTCCACATCCTAAATTCAACTCCTTGATTCACACGCACCGTTACAACAATGAGGGAGCACTGCATCTTCGCTCTCAGGCCCTCTCCTGTTACCAGAGGTCTCCAATCAAGAAAAAGGGAATCATCTGGCGCTGGTTTTTCAACAATACCATATATCTACAAGACTCACCCAAATATACCATCAATTATCATTTTAGAGCAACTCATCTTTCAGTAACAGATCTGACCCTCTCAGACTTTGGTCTATACCAATGTGAAATTACAAAAATGGTACGAGGCTTTGCCACTTCTTCTCGGCTGACATTATCCCTACAACAAAAGTTTATCCCCCCCCAACGGAGGACACGAAGTGCACTCACCTCCCAAGATGCCAAACATTGCACCCCCTGCTTGCAAAAAACTCAACAGGGGCAGACCATCAGAACTATATTAATATATCACACTCATTTTATTTGCACCAAACCATCCACGCACACTTGTGTGTGGAATAGCACGACGTATAGTATTTGTGAAGATAACAACAAACAAACCTGTTATGACCCCACAGGCCCCACTCATCGCTACAACATCCTCATCACTGTCGGAGCCGGCTCATCGAAAAAGACACTGGTCAATCATGACTTTTATAATCCGAAGGTATCCCAATCGGTCACTTTTGATGCCTGCGAAGCCATGGACTATGGCACAAACGAATGCGGCTCACTTGTCTGGCGACGGACATATTCCAGCAACGAAAAGTACATCTGTGCCAGAACTTCAAATCAACACGACCCCTGTGGCAAAGGCACCTACTGCAATGAATGGAAATGTGTGGACTTTCAATCCAGAGGGCTCACAGTGCGACCCGACACCATACCCAAGAGGGATAACCTTAAAAAACTCTATATCACCCGTCTTAGAGTTCCCGATCCCAACTGTATGCAACATCAGTGCAATCCCATCAATCTCACGTTTGCAGTACCGGAAAATTGGCTTTCCTTCCAAACATGGAAAGGTACTGACAATGACTATGGCTTGGGTATTGATGGGACAGGAACCAACCCTTCAGTAGCCATCAAAATAATAGTAAGCAAAATTTCCATCGACTCAACCAGACACTCCTTATTTCATTCTGTTTATTCGGAATTGGCAAAATTGACTCACCTGACCGTACCACATGAGGTGCGCAACACCTTTGTACACCTTGCAGAGACTATTGCTAAATCATTGCAAGTTAAAAATTGCTTTGTGTGTGGGGGAACTACGATGGGGGAACAATGGCCGTGGCAGGCCCAGGAAATTAACATCACCCATATCATAACTAATTGGTCCAACTCTGCTACCCTGTTTATTACCTATCTTTATTTCAATGATCAAACGTAGTTTAAATGCTATTGCCGAAGCTAAAGCTGCTGCGCAACTTAATCTCTTAATGCAAAATCATGTATATATGGCAATCCCAACTGAGGAGTGCAAGGCTCCGCTTTTGCACTTATGTTCCGATGACGACACTGATAACCTGCCCTTGAACGAGGTTGTGCAATCGGATCGGGATGTCCCGGAGGGTATGTCCTTATCCAAGCACTATGATACTCCAAAGGAGAAAGGCTTATATTTTGAATCGGATATAGCGGCACCTTAAAAACAAAGAAAAGAGGACTTGTAGTAAACCTCGAGAGTCCTCTTGACCTAAGGCCCTAAGAATGACCTTCTCAAGTTAGGAATTGCATGATAAACTCAGCTTGGCACGACACGTAGGCAAATAGTTACAGAAACTAGCTGACTACAAAATATCTTGTTAATAGATAATCACTCTATCTTAGCACACAACAGTGGTCGCATCCTGCCATGGCGCCATTAGAATTATACTTCCTTGCTCCTCTTCACATATGTCTCGCTTCCCCCCTCCCTGATAAACCTGCAAAATAAAAGAGGGTGGTGCGTTGCAATCGGGGGACTTCTTCATCTACCCCGGGCACAACGTGCTCTCTCACCTTGAGAAACTATGGTGTCTGTGTCAATTATTGATTCTAGTACTTAAGTACTCACCCTCGCGAGGGTCCCTCTAAATTTCACCCCTGCGGGGGCTCTACGGGCTGATCAGAGAACCTAAGGACAATGAGCAAACCGCGACAACGCGACACCTGTATTGTTCACAAAAGTTTTAGAATCTATCAGCTGCCTTTCAAAATTCTTGCAGTAGAAACAAACTGACTTAAACAAGTTGTGAGATTTCTTTAGACCTGTTTACAATATCATGTGCAGTAGCAGATATCTCTTACTGACTTGTACCCTTTTAAAGTTTGTTCATTATAAAATTGCTGCATGTTTTATTTTCTATGATTTTGATCTTTTGGGATTTTATTTTCTATTAACAAATTTACATAAACATTTAACAATACTTGGAATATTTTTTAAAAATTATCTCAAACGTTGAATGGTCATCAGATATCTTTTTCACCATTTTAAATTTAGGCTAAAGCAACAAGCCATAAAAGTATCATCATCGTTTAAGCCCACAGACCCTTCCTAAAGATTGAAAAGAACACTCTTAAGTTCAGGAGAATTAAGGAAGAAAAGCAAAACTACTTAAAATTGAATTTTCCCCTTCTTGCCGCACCCTGACTTAAACAGAAAATAGATACTGTAGGAAGTAGTGAAAGTACATTCAGAAATAAATATTTATTTTTTTATTAAAATATATGATTACAGAATAAGGAGAAAGAAAGGCATGAAATGTGCTATTCAAAATAGACTGACAGAACCATAAATACGGTATTTCATACATAAATATTTCTGGAATCTTAGAGCACCATTTTTCTTGCAGGACACTGGGGAATAGGGAGACAGTTCCAATGCACAGAGGAAATGAAAAAGCTACAATAGCTGTAAAAAGAAGGTGCAAAAGTAATTACTCACAGGAAAGTAGCAATGGCAGCAACAATTGCGCTCTCTTTTCATATAAAGTCACCTGAAAGGTAGATTTGTGACTAGAACACAGCACTGTAACCAGTAGCATTTACAATCCTTTACTAGCAGCTCACTGAATTACTGTACTTTCGCCCTCTTTTCTAGTGGTTTAAATTCCTCCCTTTCTTTCATCTCCTTTCCTCATCTCCTAATCAATCACATCTTTTGGGGATTATATGTCCATGTTTTCTTGCCTGACTACATGTCTAACTAACTACATTTAATACATTATATTCCTCCAATGCCTTCCCTTCTTCCAGGAATATCAAATTTGATTTCATTGAGAGCCGCATCAAGGTTGTGTTTGATCTCGGAGAGCTGGGAGCATGGCATGGGCATGGTGGGCGTTTGACACAGGCTCAAGATGCATTTTTTCCCTTTGCATTCAAAACAAATATTCCAGACAAAGGGAGATTTACTTTTTGGCACAAATAGTCTCAAGAGATTAAAGACATGTAGACTCCCCAGCTGCTTTGGGGCTTGACTCTTTTGTATAGGAGTAGAGCATAAATGAATTTCACCAGATATCTCTAAAAACTGACTGTCCAACAGTCTATCAATCTTTGTTACTACCTCAGACAGAGCTCTAGAGAAGGGCTAATATTAGTAATAATTTATAAAATTGATATACCATCCAATTCTCAATGATCCTGGATGGCTCACAACAATCAAAAAAATTAAAATTAAATAAATCACAGGTAAAATATTAAGATAAAAGATAACAAATTCAGTGATATGAGGAAGCTCACCAGGGGTAGCACTTTACCGGTTTGGACGAACCAGACGGAGATGGCGTTGGTCGCATTGGTGGCACTTTACCAGTTTGGACGAACCAGACGGAGATGGCGTTGGTCGCATTGGTGGATGATCTCTGGAAGGCCCGGGACAGGGTTTGTTCCTCTGTCCTGGTCCTGTTAGATCTCTCAGCGGCTTTTGATACTGTCAATCACAGTATCTTATTGTGGCAGTTGGGGGGGTTAGGAGTGGGAGGCACCGTGTTATGGTGGTTCTCCTCCTTCCTCTCCGACCACTCGCAATTTGTGTTGGCAGGGAGGCAGAGGCCGGCCTCGAGGCCCTTGTTTTGTGAGGTGCCTCAGGGGTTGGTGCTCTCGCCCCTGCTGTTCAACATTTATGTGAAGCCGCTGGGCGAGATCATCCATGGTTTTGGGGTAGAATTCCATCAGTATGCTGATGACACTCAGCTATACATCTCTACCCTAGGCCACCCAATCGAAGCCGTTGAAGTGATGACCCGGTGCCTGGAAGCCGTGCGGAGTTGGATGGGTCTTAACAAGCTTTGTCTCAACCTGACCAAAACTGAGTGGCTGTGGTTTCCTGCGCCCAGATACAGCCAGCTCATTCCATTGCTGACTGTGGGGGGAGAGATCTTGACCCCCACTGAGAGGGCATGCAATCTGGGTGTCCTCCTGGATGTACGGCTGTCATTAGAAGATCACATTGCGGCCGTCGCCAGGGGAGCCTTTTGTCAGATCTGGCGGATCTACCAGTTGCGCCCCTTTCTGGATCGGGGCGCTCTTTGCACAGTCACTTCTGCCCTCATCATCTCCTGCCTAGACTACTGCAATGCTCTCTACATAGGGCTCCCCTTGAAGAGCATCCGGAGGCTTCAGCTGGTGCAGAGTGCGGCCATGCGGGTGATTTTGGAGGCTCCTCGGAGCTCCCGTGTTACACCCCTCCTGCGCGAGCTGCACTGGCTTCCAGTGGCCTTCTGGGTGCAATGCAAGGTGTTGGTAGTCACCTTTAAAGCGCTTCATGGCTTGGGACCGGGTACTTATGGGACTGCCTGCTCCCCCATCGGCCTCCTGCCGGCCAGTGCGCTCCCACAGGGTGGGCCTCCTTGAGGTGCCGTCAGCTGGACGATGCCGGCTGGTGGCCCTGAGGGTGCAGGCCTTCTCTGCAGAGGCACCCTCCCTCTGGAATGAATTACCCCCGGAGATGCGAGTCATTACTGACCTGCAAACCTTCCGGCGTGCACTAAAGACCCACCTCTTCCAACAGGCCAGTCTGGCCTAGTACTAATTACTAGGGTTTAAAATTTTTAAATTTTTTGGTAATTTTAACTTTTTTACCTTGTTTTATTGTGTTCTTTCAGCCACTAATTTAATTATTTTTAAATCTATTTTAAATTCTATTTATTGTTTGGTCTTATCTTGGCTGTACACCGCCCCGAGTCCCATTGCGGGAGAGGGGGCAGTATAAAAAATTAAATAAATAAATAAATAATTGTACATCCGGTTTGGTGAACCAGTAATTCCAAAGACCAGCTGCCCCCCCGCCCCATCCTGCCCCTCCTAGAAGTCAACATGTGCCTGGTTCTGGCTCCCAGGTAAGTGAAGGGAGGCTGCAAAGCCAAAAAATGGTGTGGGGAGGCATGGGGGGGCGCCACTCTCCCGACTCCCTCTACACCGTTTTGGGTCTTCTAAAGCTCCAGGGAGAGGCAAACTAATCATCTAATTGAGCAGCCCGTTCTCTGCCCTAATCACTGGCTGGGTGGATGTGGCCAGGGGTGTGTGACAGGCAGCACTCCTTCTGCACTCCCCCCAAAGCAAAAAGGGGCATTTTTAGCATAGCAGGCCTCCATGGAGCCTCAGGAGATCCAAAATGGCACATGGGGGGAGGATGCTTCGGGGGTGTACCACCACCCTGCATAGCTTTTTGGGTCTCCTGAGACTCTAGGGAGGCTTGCTATGCTAAAAATGGCCCCTTTTTTGTTTTGGGTGTGTGTGCAGGAGGAGTGTTGCCTGTCACACACCCCTGGCCACACCCACCCAGCTGCTGATTAGGGCAGAGAACTGGCTGCTCAATTAGGTAATTAGTTTGCCTCTCTCACCTGAGGGCTACCTGCTCTCTCTTCCACCAGCCAGAATGTAAGGACTTAATTCAGTTTGTTCCTGCCCTCAAACAGTAAGGCCGGTACATGCAAAGTGCAAAGGTTCTTCAACAGCTGGACTTGTAATTGGCTTGCAACAACTGAGTTCCAGGTCCTTCCTTCTCCTGCTCCTTCTGCTAAGCCTGCTTCTGCCTCCTCCTCCTTCTCTTCCTCCTCCTGCTTCCTGTTTATTCTGCTACCTTTTTTTCCTTCCTCTGCTTCTTCCCCACTTTCCTTCTCTCCTTCTCCCAGCATTGCAATTGGGCTTGCATTCCCTTCCTGCACCTCTCCAAGTTTGCAAGACAAACATGCAGCAGCCCACCTTGCAACTAAGTGCTTTCCCAAAACCTTGTTGGAGGGAAACAAGATATGTTTGTGTGGGGGAATGTCACCTTAAGTGCTGGGTCTCCAAGAGAATCCCTTTCTCATTTGCACCAAGACTGCTGACTGAGTCCCTTTCTCTCTGTCTCTGCCTCTCCCCCTCCCCCTCCTTCTCTCTTTTGAATGGTTTTGTCAGCACTTCCTCAACATGCTGGATCTTCAGTTTGTTTTGCTGGAAGGGTGAGTAAGAATTGTCTCTTCTTCCCCACCTTTCTTCCCACTTTCTTAGAAGAAAGTCACAGGTCTAATCTAGAAGAGAATCACTATGCCAAACCATTGAAAAGTGCAGGTGGTTGTCATTTATCTTCTTTCTGCTTTCCCGGGTCTTTGATTGGGGGTTTCCTCTGGAGCAAAAGCAGAGAGCCTCTTCCAGTGAAGATTTCTCTGTGTCTTCTAATTTTCTTCCAGAGCAGAATAAAGTAAGTCTTTTCCTATGAAGGATTTTCCAGTTCTTTATTCTGATTTTCTCCAGGAGCAAAATAAAACCCTTTCTAGTAAAGTCTTCCCTGTGTGTTTATTCTGATTTTTCCCTGGACTGGAAGAAAATCATCTGGTGGCAGGCTTTAAGTAACAATCCCACACTTATTTTACTCCATGCGTGGCCTACCCATTATTTAATTTGTCACTTCTGTTTGTGCTTCTTTCCCAAACTGTATACTTTTCTCCCTCCCTGCTTCTCTCTTTCTTTCTTTCTCTTTCTCTCTCACGCACACACACACACACATAGACGTCCATGGTAAAATAGTTTTCCATGAAGCTGTAAGAATAACACTCAAAAGGGACCTTGGAGGAACCCTACACCATTTCAGAGAAATGGCTGTCCAGTCTTTTCTTAAAAACCTCCAGTGTTGGAGCACCCAGAACTTCTGGAGACAAGCAGGTCCACTGGTTAATTGATATCAGGAAGCTTCTTCTTAGTTTTAGGTTGCTTCTCTCTTTGTTCAGTTTCTATCCATTGTTTCTTGTTCTGCCTTCTGCTTTTTTGGAATACATTGCCCCCCACCACCACCCCGCTTCCTTCTGGCAGCCCTTAAAAGCCTGTTGCCTATCACCCTCACAGGTAAAGCATGTGAGCCATTTCCTCCTTTCAGTGGTCCATGAAAGTATATCTATAGCACGTAAATAATAAAGTCAAAAAAAGGTGAACATTTTTACAGAACTATAGATAAGGAATGGCTGGGAGGGGAGGGGCCAGGCAAGGCACCCTTTGATGTGAATGACATTGCGTTGGTCATGTCCAGCCAGTCATGTGACCACCAAGCCATGCCCAGCCAGTCATGTGACCACCAAGCCATGCCCAGCCAGTCATGTGACCACCAACCCACACCCAGCCAGCAAGCCACACACATCCAGTCACATGACTACCAAGTCATACCCACAAATTAAGCCATGCCCACAGAACTGGTTGTTAAGAAATGTGAATTCCACCCCTGGAGCTCACTCTCTCTCATCAAAGACCTGGGTGAAGAGCCAGATGTTTTTGGCTCTTCTGAACAACAGACATCCAGATCTTAGAGGGTACCTAGTTCTAGTTGGCAGATGCCAACTAAAGAGAAGGTAAAGAAATTAAACAAATAACAAAGAAAAATTAGAGAATCCGGACAATATTTTGTCATATTTTTCCTTTTGTAGCTGCCTGGAAAAGATGCAGCTAATTTAAAAGAATTGCAGATAAGTGTTATTTGTTCATGACTTCATGCTCCAAAGAATCTTTTGAGAACTGAATCTCAAGTGCTAGCAGAATTTCACTAGCAGAAAAAGCTAATCAACAGCATGTCCTGTTTTTGGCTAGCAGTGCTGCTGGAGGCTGGGGAGGCCAAAAATGGACCACGGGGTGTCTTCCCATTTTTGGCCGGCAGAGTACTGCTGGATGCTAGGGAGGCCAAAAATGGGCTATGGGGGGTCATCATCGTATTGCGGTAGGCGGGACAGTGCAATCTGCCATGAAGTTTTTTCCTCCCGGAACAGATCGTAGATGAAAATTAAAACGTTTAAAATATAAAGCCCACCTAACTTGCTTTGGGGATAATTTTCTTGGTTTTTGAAGAGCCTGCAAATTTTTATGATCTGTCCATACTTCTATTTCTTTCTTGATCCCTTCTAATAGATGACACCAAGTGCTTAATGCCCATTTTACTGCGAAAGCCTCCTTTTCCCAAATAGCCCACTGTTGTTCTGTAGGCATTAATTTCCATGATGTATATGCACATGGTTGTAGTTGTCCTTTGTATTATATTGTGTAAAACAGCACCTACAGCAACCTCACTAGCATCAGCTTGTATTATAAACTATTTTGTAGTGTCAGGATGAAGTAAAATAGGCTCTTGTGAAAATAGGATTTTCAAATTTTCAAACGCTTGTTGACATTTAGTGGACCAGACAATTGTCTGATTAGGCCTTGGTTTTAGAATCTGATTTTTTGTTTTTAAAAGTTTTGTTAATGGTAATGCTATTTGAGCAAAGTGTGGGATAAATTGATGGTAAAAATTTGCAAAACCTAAAAAACTTTGTAACTGCTTTCTTGTTCTGGGTGCGTTCCAATCAACTATTGCCTTAACCTTGTTGGGGTCCATTTCTAATCCTTTATTCGATATCCGGTAACCTAAATAATCTAGAGATGTACAGTGAAACTCGCACTTGGAAAGTTTTACATATAATTTTGCGTCCAACAATTTTTTCAAAACAGTCCGCACTAATTTTACAAGTTCCTCCATAGTGGGGCTATAAATTAAAATGTCATCCAAGTAAACTAAAACGCCTCGATATAGATGTTCTTGCAATATCTCGTTTATCAATTGCATAAAAACTGTGGGCGCGCCTTGAAGACCGAATGGCATTACATTAAACTGGAAGCTTCCCAGAACAATTAAATGTCGTTTTTCATTGGTCACCTTCCCTAATCCTCACTCGATAATAAGCTTCACGTAAATCCAATTTAGTGAAATAATATCCAGTAGCTAAGGTGGCTAACAAATCACTAATCAATGGCAATGGGTATACATTATTTACACAAATTGCATTCAGGCCACAGAAATCAACACAAAGGCGTAATCCACCATCTTTTTTTCTCGAAACAAGACTGGAGCAGCGATGTGTGAGCTTCCTGATTGAATAAAACCCCGAGTCAAATTCTTATCAATATATGCTCTCATCTCATTCATCTCCTTCAGAGTCATAGCATACATCCTTGGCTTTGGAGACATTGTGCCCAGAATTAAATCAATTGCAGAGTCTGTTCTTCTGTGTGGGGGTAATGTATCAGATTCCTTCTCACTAAAGACCTCCAATAAATCGTTATATACTGCAGGATATGATGATGTTTGCATTTCATCAAGATTTGTAATAGTTTCCTCATAATGTTTGTTACTAGGGGGTCTGGGATTATCTACAATGTGTAATTTTTGAAACCCATCTTTCCACCATATTTTGGGTTGCCATTTATCCAACCACACTAACCCTAATATAAGGGCTTCACACATATTAGGTACAACAATAAACCGTAAAAATTCCCAATGACTTCCTATCTCTAATTTGATAGGCACTGTCATTATCGTGGCAGGCCCTCCTCCCAATAAGGAACCATCTACCTGCTCAAAACGCATCGGAGTTGGTAATTCCTGCACTGATAATTTCAATTCATCAACTACCTGTTTACTAAACACCGCGTACAACCGGTATCAATTAGTGCTCCATATCGACCTCTTAATTTTGTTATATTATTTTCCAAAATTACGGGTATAATAAAAGGATTTACAGGGCTACTCACCAGATCATCCTCCTCTGGCGATTCCTCGCCACTATCATATAATCCTGATACTACTCTGTGTGGGTTACACTCTTGGGACTTCCGCTGCCGATAACTTGACCCTGCTTCAGACTCATCCTTTTGTAAAACACATTGAGATTTTTCGGACGTGTTAAATCTTTTCCCTGAATTACGTGCGATTCCGCTACTCTATATATTACTACTCATAGGTCCTGGTACTCTAGCCATCTTTTTTTTCTATCCAATCTCCATTGACAGACATTCCAATGCTCTATGTCCTATTCCATGACATCTGAAACACTTCATATACATTCGTTCCCTTCCATTTGTTTTATCAACCTCCCCTATTATTCTTCGTGGTATTGGGGGTCCAATCTTTTGGGTTTTAGGGGTGTCAACTTTGGAGGTAAATTCACGTAACCCCACATCCAATTCTACAACTATCCTATACCATTCCATCAATTTCTGAAGAACTCCTCTATATAAACAGGCTTGTCGTAATGTCATATCCAATCCTGATCGAAACCCCCTGATTAACAATCTTTCAGGCCACATACTCAACCTGATTACTAATTTTTGGAAATCCTTAACATATTCTATTACCGGCCTACCCGCCTGGCGTAACGAAATTAATGCCTCCTCATATTGAGATATTCGTGATCTATCCTCAAATTGAGCTTTTAATGCATCCAAAAATAAGCTAACATCAATCAGTTCTTTGGCATGCACACTATGCAATTCAGCCACCCAGTCTGCAGCATCATCAGTTAGAACCACTGTTATGGCAACTATAATAGACCACTGTGATGGATACTTTCTGTCAAGCCTTCTTTATGTTACTTGCTCGAACCAAACAAAAAATCACAACTCCATTGGTGCAGTAAACAAAAACTCAATTTATTTTCCTTCGGTTGCAAGAACTATAAGAAAACGGCTCATATAATATAATTAAAGTCAGCTCTGAGCTGACGGAAACAGGAAATGGTATTTATACATATATCCTTGTAATTAATCACCATTTCCCCAGTTGCCAGTAACCACAATGAATGAGGTAAAGTAAACAATATGCATAATAAACAATAACTGCTCATGCTCGGTTCAGTATTAGTCTATTTTCTCGTTGTATGAAGATGTGATGTAGCGACTCCTCTGGTATAATTCATCATTCATCTGCCATGTGTTGCGTGGTCGCGACATCTAGAATATTATAACTCAAATGTATAATATATTTTTGCTTTATTATGGTTATTTGAAACAGCTCCTGGCATCTTAAAGACTATATCTTGTAATTATGATATAAATGTAAGGAAGATAACTGTTCGATACAAGTAGTGAGGAAACACTACTTCATCCCTTTCCCTTCCTTTCCTCTAATACAGTGGTCGCCAACCAGTGGGCCGTGAGAAAATTTTAGTGGGCCGCAGAGAAATCTCACCCCCAGAGCACCCTCCCACAGCAATTAATCTAGGCTGCACAGAAACAAAAGGCTGCGCCGTCTACATGACCCGCAGGAATGCTCCCCACCCATTCACTCCTTACCCGTCAAACTTGTCTGCTAAAATTGCTATTTTTCCTTTTTCCGACCATCATCTGTTCTGCTGTGCCTGGAGATTTAGATCTAGGAAGCAGGAAATGGTTGGATTTCTTGCTTTCTAGCTAGTCTTTTAAGCACAGCTGAACCTCCCTTAGAACTGAAGGTTCTATTATTCAGTGCAGACTCACGGCAAACAAATTTGAAAAATTGAGCTAGCCAATGGCAGATAGCTAGATCACTGAATGATTCTGTGAGCAACTCAATCTGCCTTCCTGCTTTATCTGATTTTGGGTAAACGTTGCTCTTTTTTAAAATAAAAAAATCAATATTTACATACATGGTATGTTGTGAGTTAATTTTCTGAGTTTGCTTGCTAGCAAATTTTATGAGTTTGCTTGCAAGCAAATTTTATGTGACAGACTGAGCTAGCTGATGGCAGATAAATAGATCTCTGAATAAATCTGTGATTCTCTGAGCAACTCAATCTGCCTGCCTACTTTGCCTGATTTTGAGTAAAAGTTGTTCTTTTTTAATAAAAAATTCAATATTTATATAAATATTCATAATATTTACATACAAGCCATGCCCACCCAGTCACATGACCACCAAGCCACACCCATAAATTAGGCCACACCCACAGAGCCAGTTAGTGGTCCCTAGGATTTAAAATTATGAGTTTGGTGGTTTCTGAGGTTCAAAATGTTGGCAACCCCTGCTCTAATATATATGCTGCAAGATTGTGAAATTGTGCACAAAACATTTAAATTTTATATATAAAGAGTTTTATTTAGTATTCTTATGAACTAATATCTAAGAATTTAAATTAATTTGATGTGCATTGCTGTGCTGCTAAATTATATCAAGGGGAAATTGATGCAATATGTGATACAAAAGGCATAAATTAATTTCTTTCCCAATGTTTTTCAAGAAAATTCAAGGAGAAAGATTTCCAAAGTTATAGATCAGGAGCAATATTATCAAAAAAGAATAGCGACAGATTTTTATTGAGCCCCTCCAAAAAAGTAAAAAAAGTAAAAAGCAAACCAAAGCAAACAAAATACTATCACTATATGTAATTGCATTTTCAGTGAAATCAACCTGATAGGAAAGAGGCATGATTTAAAAAAATACGGAAGCAGTACAATATATCCTTTTCATTATCTGTACCTTTGCAAAAGCAGCATGTTCATACTGATCTCAAAACTGCTACCCAAAGTTGATATTACATATAAGTTATGTGACAATATAATTGAAAAGTTATATTGTGTATTGTAACATGCATTCAGTTCAATTATAATTCCCAAAAGAGATGTTTCCTTCTTTCGTCCATGCTATTACAGTTAGCCTTCTTAAGTTTCAAAGATCAGAAATGTATGGAGAACAGCATCCATCACCAGTCTTAATGATGTATTCCATTATTAGGAAAAGCATGTGGTGATAAGATATATTATTGAAACACCATAGCAGACCATGTGGCTTGCATTATTCTCACTTTAATGTTTGCTTTTAGAATTCTTTGGAGAGATCACAGTCTGAGCTAATAACACATTTTTTCATAGAAGTTACAATGAACAAAGCAGCAGAACCTAAGCAAATATATTTTCTACCTGGAGTTCAAATATGCTAACCTAATAAGAAAATTAACTGTATTTTTTATAGAAGAATGCAAATGAAATCCTAAGAAAAGAGGGTTACTATTTTTTCTCCAGCAGCACTGCATATATAAAATTATTTCTAAGCATCAAGGAAGAAATAGCATATGAGCGGAAATAAAGCAATTGGCATGTGTATCTACAGAGTGAACTAAGCAATCTTTTTGCACAGCTTCAGAAATGAGTTTAATGAGCCATTGCTCTTTGCAAAGAAAACTTGCAGATAGCTTTATGTGGGTCTAATGAATGCTTACTTTAAGAATGGAGTTCAACACAAAATACAAGACTATCACCAGCATGGATGACAAACCAAAAGGAAAATGGGAATTGCTTGGTATTGTCTTTTACCGATGAATTACTGAAACTGGGTAGTGGAACAGTTTTGAAGTATTATTGGATTGGTTTTCAAAGTTCAATTAATTTCTAGGAGCAGATGTATTCTGACCAATCATATTTCTGTCCCATCTGGAACTAGTTATGATTCAGTAAGCATAGATATTATCCATAGAGAGTTAAGAGTGAATGCTTCATTGCCAGGTGAATATTTGTTCATTTTCTCAACTGTCTGAAAGAACAAGGATTTTGATTTACTACACAACCCAGAAGAGAGGAACTAAGTGACAATGTTTGATCATGCACAAGTAGAATAAATGAACCACAATATAATATTCAGTACTAGGTAACAAGTGATCCTTTGCATTATCCTTTTAGTAATATTTCCTTATCTAAACAGAAAAACAGAATGACCATAGCAGACTGCTATTGTCTGCTTTTAAAATTTAAGAAGAAAACATCATTTATTAAAGAAGAGAGATATGTAGAAAAACAAATATAGATGCTTTTTGCTTAACAAAACTTTTGATGACCACATGTGTAGTTGATCTGCCATGAATTTAACATTTTCACTTCTTTTCCCTCAGCTTAAAACAATATTAAGCTGACAGTGTTGGAATATTAGTTTCTCCAAATAAATAAGCACATTCTCCATGGCTTGCTCTTGTCATTTGAAAGAGGCAGTTCTATTGTTCAATGTTATTCCTGAATTCGTTTGCAATAAGTTCATTGCTGCTACATAAATTGAGGAGCTCATTAGGTAGATGTTGCAAATTGCGTATCTTGACCTTTTCCTTCATACATCAGAAACCGGTAATTTCTCCAGGGAATAGAAATCCATAATAGTGGGGTAGACTTTGGCCATGGCACCAACATCAACAGAAATATTATATTGTAGTAGAATTTGGAGTAACTACAAGGCAAAGAGCAAGAAACAACTAAACCCAAACCTTCAAGAAGAACAAGACTAATTAAAATAAAGAAGAAAAATAAGAAGTGAGAAAAATCATTCAATAACAATAAGAGAAGATATTAGATTAATAGACATAGAGTATTATAGAGAGAAAGTAATTAAGAGATAAAGATATAGACAAATTAGAATTATGGAAAAAGAGGTGAGGTCATAGCCAAGCCGGCTATGACCTCAAGGAGCTCAGGCAGGGCCGATGTCACATAGCAGGGAGCCAGGTATGCGACCAACAAGCCCACCTGCACCCTGGGACCGAACTTCACAAAAAGGGACTCACATCCGGTCGTCTGAGAAACAGTGGATTCCCTCGGACACAGATCCTCCTTAATAACCACCGCAACACCCCCTCCCCTCCCCTGGGCCCTCGGCCGATGAAAAACCCGAAACCCGGCCAGGCACATCTCCACCAGAGGGACTCCCCCCTCTTGGCCCAGCCAGGTTTTGGTAATACCCACCAGGTCCACTCCCCCCTCACAAATCAAATCATGAATGAGAGGGGCCTTGTTAATGATGGACCTGACGTTACACAACATCAGCCGAAGGCCCAGGGCCCGATCGCTCAGACACCCAGGGAACGGGACATAACAAGGGGGTCGGAATGCGCCACCGCAGACAAACAGTGGGGGCGCGCTCCCAATACAAAATATGGCCCCCTATAACCGCTAAATCTGCCTCTCCCGCTCACCGTACTAATAGCTTTTATTTCACCCTCCCTGGAACAGCCCCCCATCCTCAACACAGCCCTATCCGACCCCAGACCCTCCCGGCAGCGCTCGACACGCGGCCTGGTCCCAGCCCCAGGCGGGTTGTCCCCCAACCCCCGCCCGGCTACCCCTAACCCCACTAAAAATCTAGATAAAAATTTAAAACAACCCTCCCTCATTCAAAAAGAATTTTATAAAGCTTTATATGCTAAAATTATTGAATTGGAAAGGAAAAATATTTGTATTATTGGGGATTTCAATGCTGTAACAGATTATCAAAAAGATTATAATGGGGGAAATAAGAAGAGAAGGGAAAAAAGGAAGAGAGAATTACCTAAAATTTGCGTAGAAATGATTAAGGAATTAAATTTAATAGATGTATGGAGGAAACTAAACCCAGACAAGAAGCAATTCACTTTTTATTCAAACCCCCACCATTCATGGTCGCGTACTGATATGGTATGGATGAGTGGAGATCTAATACAAGAAGTGACAGAAGTAGAAATTATATTGAACAGACCACAATCCTCTTAAAATTAATTGGCAGGGTAAGAAAAAACCAAGGAGAAGGTGGACTTTAAACTCTCAACTATTAAAAGATGAGGAATTTATAAAGAAACTTAAGGAAGAATTAAATTTCTCTCTTAAAGAAAATAATAATTCAGATACAACTATTCAAAATTTATGGGATGCGATGAAGGCCGTTATAAGGGGAATTATAATATCTTATACTGTTCAAAAAAATAAAGAAAAACATGCTCAGCATAACAACCTATACCAAACAATTAAGAGATTAGAAACTGAATTACAGGAGGTACCACAAAAGACTAAAACTCAAGAACAATTGATTTATTATAAACATAAACTCAATTTAATGGAACAGGAAGAATTGATTAAAAATTTGAAAATAACTAAGCAAATAGAATTTGAACACGCAAACAAGCCTGGCAGATGGCTCTCTTATAAACTCAAAAAAGAGAAAGAGAAAAGAACAATTTACCAATTACAAGATGAAAGCGGAAATTATCAGCATACAATAGAAAAGAAAAAAGAGATTGTATATAAATATTTTGAGAAACTGTATAAAAAGGAGAAAGTAGATGAAGATCAGATAAGGAAATACTTAAGGGAAAAAAGTATCTGTGAAATTAAGGATGAGATGAAAGAACTGTTGACAAAGGATATATCTATGATAGAATTAAAACAAGCAATTAAAATCCAGAAAATTAACAAAACTCCAGGCCCTGATGGCTTCCCAGCAGAATTTTATAAAGTAATAGAAGAACAGGTAGGACCAATAATGGTGGATTTATTTAAATGAGATAATAACATCTGCTAAAATGCCAGACACATGGAAGGAATCATTAATTTCGCTAATCCCGAAGAGGGACTCAGATCCCAGGATGATACAAAATTATAGACCAATCTCTTTATTGAATGTTGACTATAAAATATTTACTACTATAATTGCTACCAGATTAAAAATAATCTTGAATGAGTACATACACCCAGATCAAAATGGATTTCTCCCAAATAGACAGATTAGAAACAATTTAAGAATAATAATGGATGTTCTGGAATATTATGAAGCTCATCCAGGGGAACAGATAGCTCTTGTATTTTTGGATGCTCAAAAAGCTTTTGATAATCTCAACTGGCAATTTATGATTCAACAAATTTATGATATGAACTTTGGCACTAAATTTGAGAATATTATAACGGCAATTTACTCAGTACAAAAAGCAAATATAATAATAAATGGAGAAAATACTCAAACCATAAATATAGAAAAAGGAGTACGACAAGGTTGTCCATTGTCCCCTCTCCTCTTCATATTATCATTAGAAATATTATTAGAAAGAGTGAGGCAGAATTCTGAAATAAAAATTTCTGAATTAAAAATCAAAAATGAAGAATATAAACTGCAAGCTTTTGCAGACGATATGGCCTTTATTATGGAAGATCCGATAGAAAAAGGACCAACATTAATCAAGGAACTAGAAAAATACGGAACAGTAGCGGGATTAAAAATTAATAGACAGAAAACGAAACTCTTAGTAAAAAATCTAACAGATCCACAAATAATAGAATTAGAAAGGGTGTTGGGACTTCAAACAACAAGGAAAATTAAATATTTGGGAATATGGCTGACAGCACACTGCAAGATGATAAAGGAAAATAATTATAATAAGCTATTACAACAAACACAAAAAGATTTAGAACTTTGGAAGAAAATGCAATTGTCATTATTAGGAAGAATAGCAGCCATAAAGATGTCTATATTACCAAAATTTCTTTATTTATTCCAAACCATTCCAGTTAAACTAGATAAGACCATTTTTGATAATCTCAATAGAATGACATTAAAATTCATCTGGCAGGGTAAGAAACCCAGAATAAAAATGAAATTGTTACAAGATATGAAGAGCAGAGGTGGTTTTGGATCGCCAAATTGGGAATTATACTATAGGGCAGCAGCATTGGTTTGGCTAAAAGACTAGATTAATTTAAAGAATAAAAGAATATTAGTTATAGAAGGCTATGATCTTCAAAGGGGATGGCATGCATTCCTTTGGGAAATAGGACCTACAAAACAAAAATATTTTTATAGACATTTGATTAGAGACTCGCTGATATACAATTGGATCAAAGTTAAAAAGAAACATTATATAAAGATCCCAATTTGGCTATCTACAATGGAAGCGATGATTCACCCAAATAACCTATATCTGAATAAAATGTTAAAATATAAAGATCTATTGGATACAAATGGAAATTTAAAAACAAAACAAGAGCTCCAAGAACAAGGGCTGCTAATAGACTGGTGGGCCTACCTTCAAATACAAAGCCGATATAATAAGGATATAAAAGATTATGGAATATATTTGAAACCACAACAACTAGATAAAATCTTATTAGGACCAGATAAAAAAAATATTACTAAAATTTACAAGTATCTTTTAGAAGTAGACTGGAAGAAGAAGTAGTGAAAGGATGTATGATTGCCTGGGCTCAAAACATTGGACATAATATAAAGTTAGCAGATTGGGAGACTATATGGAACAGAAATCATAAATTAACAAAATCAGTAACATACAAAGAAAATGCATATAAAATGTTTTACAGATGGCACTTACCCCCTTCGAGATTAGTGAAAATGTATTCTAAACTGAATCCCACATGTTGGAAATGTGGGAAAAAAGAGGGAACATATTACCATATGTGGTGGTCTTGCCCAGAGGCTCGAAAATACTGGCTAAAAATTCAAAAATGGTTATAGGAAATTACCAATGAACAATTAGATTTACAACCAGAGCTCTTCCTATTGGGAATCTTCAAAAAAAAATATGTAAAGACTACAAAATACTTATTATTACATATATTGACATTTGCAGTCACAGTAGCTTACTGTGTAACTTCCAGCCCAACCTATTTCACAGGATTGTTTTAAAGAAATATAGGAGAATGGAGCATTGTTATGTCTTGAGTTCCTGAACAAAGTTGGTGTGAACAAGTAGGGGGCGTGCATAAGCGCATCAACATGTCTACCGTCCCTGTCCTATTGTTTCTTTTATTTTTGTTATATATACCCATTTCATGTATTCATAACTATGTATATACTTATACCTATTATCTTGTAAGTGATTGACAAATAAAATAAATAAAATCAAATAAATAAATAAATACAGATACATATGCATATTGTGTACCACAGAAGGGGGACATAAACAATACAAATATCCAGGCCTTTCTTTATGCACTTTAAAGTTGTTGCTTCTTTAAGAGTCGCAATGAGTCAATTTTTTGCTGCTGGATAAGGGAGAGAGCAATGGAATGCAGGACAGGTTGGGAAACTGTCACCAAATATTGAAAATGAAGATCACATGATTGCAAGCAGCAGCATAGCAACAGCCAAAAGCACTGAAGCAGCCACAACTTTCCCAGGTTTCATTCCCTCGTGAGTCATATGATGCACTATTTCACCCAGGTAAACATCGTGAGAGTTTTAGTAGTTTTAATAGTATGTGCATTCAATTCTGATCACTCTTCAAAAGTCTTCGAGTTTCACCAGCAGAAACAAGAAGAGATATCTTCTTGGTAATTAATGGGTTTTTTTTGTTCCTGCTTCCTCTGTATTTTTATTTGCCACTATACTACAAAGTGAACATACCCAGGAAGATTCACACGGCAAAATGTGTATAGACAGAGTTGCAAGCATTACCTGCAAACTGCTTTTTTCTATCTTCTGTTGAAGTATCTGAAGGCACTTGGTGAAATCTGTTAACTCTTGATCTGGTGTCTCTATGAGCTCACATCCCTACAGAAAGGGAAATTAAAAAAGAAAAAAAATCTGTATTACCTTACAATTTTAGAATGAAGCAGAGTTGTTTATATAGCTAAATTCTGGGACATCTATTGAAACACAGTTGAAACTGGTTCCCAGAATTGCTGATACAAAAAATCCAGTATCATTCAGAGCAGCATTTGAAGATGACTTAGGAATCACATTTAAACCAGACTGTGTACAGGAAAGAGATTGGATCATATTAAAAGTATAAATTTTAGGATATCCCCCTGAAATGTAGGACCTTCCCAGAAAATGACATGCTGAATGGTGAAGCATTTTTTTCTCCTGGCTGAAAAACAACTGATCCTTCTGCCAAAGCCAGCTCTTTGGCAATGTGCTCCCCAGATTTGAACAGGAATAACTATCATGTTTCCCCCAAAATAAGATTTGGTCTTATATTCTGGGGGGAGCTCCAAAATAAGCACTACAGATTGTTTTTGGAGAAACACAATTTCAGAGTGATCAGCCCAGTTGGGTGCCCCACCTGCTGGTGTGCACACAAGAGGCAGCAAGTGCACAGGGACTAAAGGTATGTAGTCAAGGATCATTCTTTCCTGGAGAACAAGCTGTAGCCAGTCTGACATCATCCTAAAGAAAATATCCAGATATAAGCAACAACAGTTAAATTGGATGGATTGAAAATAAATTCCCTGTTAACAGTTTTTCACATGAAAATGATTTCATCTGATTTATATCAATTTTTACTCTACTATATACTCTATTTTACTCCATTTTAGATTTTTTTCTAAAATAATTCCATTGCTTCATTTTATTTTTGCATATATTCTTCTTTTTTTAAAAAAAAATGGGAACTTCCTTTTTTTACATGCTTATCTTAAGATTATTTTAGCTTCTTCTGTGGTTAATTTGATGTGGAACATCAACTCTCTTTGTTCTTGAAAAGGAAGTGGCTACACTCTGCTGTGAAAGCTTAGTTTTAAGAGAGATTCAGATTATTAAAACTGTGGTAGCCACTGAGATCCTCTGGATGGTGCTAGATGCTAACAGCAGACTGCACATTTGGCTAAGGGGGCCTCTTTTGTTACTGCATGATCTCATCTTCTATCTGTTGGGTTGGAAAGTCCCTAACTTTCCAGACATATAGGTGATCTCATTTACTAACATCACCAATAGTCTTAAGAATTGGTTGGGAGATTGTACCAATGTGGATGGGAGCTTTCACCCATGTGGCATCTATTCTCCAGTCCAGATGCTGTATCTATGTTGCCTTTGTCTACTTGTAAAAACCCTATAAATGTAATAAACACTGCCCAGGCAGTGAGACATCTTTGGATCCTGCAATGACTGATCTTTGATCATCAC
This sequence comes from Bungarus multicinctus, assembly GCA_023653725.1. Classification (NCBI taxonomy): domain Eukaryota; kingdom Metazoa; phylum Chordata; class Lepidosauria; order Squamata; family Elapidae; genus Bungarus; species Bungarus multicinctus. The sequence continues at coordinate 71,050,614 of CM042840.1, forward strand.
ATATGGAGTCCGGCCAGGGACAAACCCTTCGAGGTAAGGCAACAGCCAACGTACTTACTACTGTCTGGAATATAGACCCCAAGGTGCACCTTCGTCTCACGAGACTCCTCAGTGGTAAGTATGGGTTGCAATCTATCTCAACATCAGCAGGAACGTATTCAGGAACTCAGATTCCTGTTACATAAATCAGGTTTAAAAGTACCTGAGGCTGACATAAAAAAGCTGATTGGGGAGATAGGGAAGCATTGTCCCTGGTATCCTGAGCGCAGGACACTCAGGTTACAAGATTGGATAAAGTTAGGGTATACTTTACATATTGAATCCAGGGCTCCAGTCCAAATATTACATCGATGGTATCAATGCTGTCATGCAGTGGAAACATCTGGCTCTGATGTCTCAGCAAAATAATAATTGATTATAAGCCACCCCTCCTGATTATGATCAGGTAAAAATTATCACTCCAAAATCTTCTCTAATTGGACTTTCAGCTCCTTCTGAGCAGGCTAAAATTTTTTTGATTCTCCAAAGCCATTGTACACCCCCATATGGCAAATATTAAAGGAACAATTAGAAAAAGGGGGAGATTTAAGCTAGAAACCCAGGACAGAGACACATAAATTTATTTGTTTAAAATTTTTATGTTTAATTTTTTTAATTATTTAATACTTAAGAAAATAGAACAATGGATGTAACTAGAATGCAGGCAACTGCTCTCTTCTGATGCACTGGGTGGCAGAATTGAATGTAGAAGGCATGCCCCATTGAGTTCAATGGTCTACAGTTAGCTCTGGTGTTCAGAAGCCTGGAATGAGACACAGATTCGTGTTTAAAATAGAGCCCCTCCATAAAATACATTAGGGTTGATCAAAGAAGATATGATTAATTTTTGCTGTTATATGTGTGTTAAAAAGAACTAAGAGAAGAAGAAAATGTTTACTATTTTTTTCAGGATATGATTTCCATTAAAACTTCTTAGAAGTTTATGTATAATAATGTATAACAATTGCATGCAGAATAGAGCTTAGTGGTGTATAATAATGTAAAATAATTGTATGCAGAATTGAATAGGATTGAATGGAAGAAAAATATCCTTTACCTGTGTATAGCCCTAATTCCTTTATCTGTGTATAGCCCTAATTGGAACAGCTACAGCTCAAAATAAATTAATTGTAACATGTTTGGCAGCCAGAGACTTAAATTGGATTTTTGGATTGGGCCTAGAGTTGTGGGAGGCAGATAGGCAGTGGTTCGGGCCTACAATCGCCTTTGTGATTGGAACCGCTCCTTGAGTTCTCCCGGTGCTCTGAGAACAAACTACAGGTTTTTCAAAAAAAGAAAAGGTAGAAATTTAAAGGGACAAAACCTCCCCATGTCTGGAAATGTTGTGTGTGAGAATGTATGTATGTAATCATTTCCAGCCCTGGAGGGTGAGATCCTCTACAATGGAGCTTATTGGCTCTCAGAAAAGAATTGTAGGTATGCAAGTAGTTTGATTACAGTGTAAATGTGTGAGAATGTTGATGGTAAAAAAGTTGGTGTGGATGTTTGTATGCTGACCCCCATCCCAGATTGAAAGGAGAGTAAGATAGCGTGTGCAAGGAAATGAGAAAAGTCTGGACGAAATGTATGTGATTTACTGGAAAGAGAGGATTATTTGTGTGGGTATTTGTGTGTGCTTTGCTATGCTTTGCTTATGTTGAACGTTATTTGTGTGTGAGTTATTGGTGAAAAGAATGTTGAGTGGAAAAGATGGATGTGATTTCTGTGTAGTATTTTAAAAAATTCCTCCCCCCTTTCCCTGATTGTTAACTTTTTGCTTTGTAAAAGCAGAGGCAGGAGGGGGGGAGAGTGAGGCTTTTGATCACTTTAACAATTTTTTTTCCCTCTGCTTTGAGTTTTTGCCTTGAAAAAGGCGAGGTTGGAAAATAACTTTTTTATAGGTTACATAGCTTCATCTCCTGATTTTTTAGCTATTTTCACACAAAGAAGCCTCAGATAGATAGGCTGAGATTGGCAAATTGCCTGGAACGTTATCTGTAAAGGTGGCTCAGTTCCCAGGTTCAGCTCGCCTGGAACCATTATCTTTGAAGATGGCTCAAATCCCAGTTTCAGCAAGGGGAATCAAAATTTAAAACTAGCTGCACTCTGTACATGCTCTTAATCCATATTTTGATTAAAATAGAGAATTGACACTAAAATTTGACTCCATCTGAAGGGTTTACAACAAGAATGTGAAGAATGCATGGCCATTGCCAGCACAACAGGTAAAATCATGAAAGGTTTACAATGGGCTTTGCAAATAACTTTTTCTTTGTAATTTTGATAAAATGCAGTAAAGTATCAATAGTGGAGTTGTATAAATCTGATTTTCAATTTTATTTTTAGAAAAACCTATCTCTTCAATGTTCTTTACATGACTATATAAGCTGTACTGTTTGACTAAAGAACTTTGGCTTGCTTACTTAATGACTTCTTCCTTTACAAGGATCCTCATGATGATGCCTGGAATGTGTCCTGCTATTTTAACTTTCAAAACTTTTCTCAACAGCCTTTTGATTTAATCTCTGACTCTCATTGTGTGTGTTAACTTCTTTTAATCTTACAGATACTCATATTACGCCCAGGATTATCTCTAATCTTATGACCTTATTTTTAATTTTGCAACAACTACTACAAGACCAAAGATATTTTTTACATACGTAGTCACTTGCCCCTTTTTGGGCCTCTTTCTTAAGGCTATAGCTTTGCTGATTTTTTTTTCAGTCACTCTTTTTTCCATCAAAATGCAAGATTGTTTCATCATCAACTTTGGCAAATGGATGTTACTTACAAGGCAAGCCCTCTTTTTTACAACATGATATTTGGCTTTTTTGCAATTTTGTACAACCTGGAATATAGCCATAATGGAACATGCTTATTGATCATTTAAGGCCTGTCTCCACAAATAAATAAAAAAAGAGGGAAAGGGGTCTCTAAAAAAAGTTTAAAAAGTATTATTTACCTTAAATCAACACATTAAATCAACCCAGGTTAAAAAAGTATTATTTACCTTAACTCAATTGAATGAAATTTAATGTTTCCATTTACCTTACATTAATTGAATTTACCTTAAATTAATTGAATGTTTCTATTCAAAATTTAACTATTTGGGGGTGAGGGGGCAAGGCTGTGTTGTTATGTTTTCTCCTACAGGACCTTTGTGGATTCCAGCTTGTTGTGTCCGCCCAGCCAAGGATGTCTACACCAGTCCCTGGATCCAGATTCGGATCCAATCCCAGGAATTTGACTTTACAGATGGCACAGTGTCTAATCCGGGCTCATTTGTTTATGCTTGATTGTTTATAGAATCAGTGGCTATTATTTCACACAAACACTCACTTGAGCAACGAACGAAGTAAAATTTATGGGTGCAACTGGCTAAAATCACATGGAATAATGTCTTTTGCTTATCTGAAACTTATGATATGGAAAATTTGCTTTCTACATGTTTACTTCCTGTCTGCACTCCTTCTGCAGTAATTCAAAATTTCAGGATTTGCTGCCTATTATGCAATTGCTTTACACACCTCAATGGTAGCAGTCACTGTAAATATAACTTGTGCAAAAGTAGTTAATTGTACATCTTCAAGTAAAAAATCTCACTGTCATCGCATTAGCTCATCTACTCTGAACTGCACAGCTTTGGAAGAGACTTCTTTTCAGTCTACCCATGTTTGGCTACTACAAGGATGGTTTTTACATGTGGCCAAGAAACGTTTAAGTATATTCCTGCTAATATTAGTGAAGCGCAATGCTGCCTCAGCCGGCTGATTCCTGTTTTGCTTTCTAAACAACAAATTCATCATCTGAATCGTTCTTGACGTGGGGTCACCTAGATAGCACTTGTGACTCTGAAGCAACCTTACTTAATAAAGCAGAATACGTAGTGCTAGCTTTGTCTATACTCACCTTAATATTAACTCTGTTGCATGTAATTTAGCAAAAACAATTATGTAATTTAGCAAAAACAATTAATGTTACTTCTTCAGCTATCTCAATAATCAACCACAAGATGCAAGCGTTGAGAAAGGCTATTCTATAAAATCTATATTGTTTTAATTTGTTTGATGGGTAATGAATCATCCAGCACCAGCTTAATATATCTACACAATTTGGCCTCAGATTTGAAAATTGATAATTTAGGATCTTGGTGGGAAAGCTTTTGGCCTTGATTGCCCACAGACTTAATGGGCAAAAAATTACACTATGTAGTCATTATTTGTGCTTTAATTAGTGGGTGCTGCTTTGTTCAATGTCTCCCTTCCCTTTACAACGTATGTATCACAGCTTTTCACCCTTAACCTTCTCCTACATTGCCTTAGGGTCAAGTATATGCCCTGTATAAACAACTGCAAGCATGCTCTTCTAATGATTATTATGAATCTTCTCCTAACTTCTTTTATGATTCTTCTTTAACTAACAAATTAAAAAGAGTGAAATGTAGTAGCCACTGAGATCCTCTGGATGGTGCTAGATGCTAGCAGCAGACTGCACATTTGGCTAAGGGGGCCTCTTTTGTTACTGCATGATCTCATCCTCTATCTGTTGGGTTGGAAAGTCCCTAACTTTCCAGACATATAGGTGATCTCATTTACTAACATCACCAATAGTCTTAAGGATTGGTTGGGAGGTTGTACCAATTTGGATGGGAGCTTTCAGCCATATGGCATCTATTCTCCAATCCAGATGTTGTATCTATGTTGCCTTTGTCTTCTTGTAAAAACCCTATAAATGTAATAAACACTGCTCACGCAGTCAGACATCTTTGGACCCTGCAATGACTGATCTTTGATCGCCACATAAAACGAAAGCAATAATAAATTAAGGACTTTGAATATTACACAGTATACAGTATATGTTCTACAATTCCCCCAAAAAGAGATATAAAAGAGAGATGGGATTCAGATGACTTTAACATTAATAGTTTTCTTGGAAACTATTGAAAAAAAGATATTTGTCAATTTACAAGTTTTAAATGAAAAATTAGATAAAAGTATTTATGAATTTGTCACAATTTCAAATCATCCTAAAGATAACATCCAGATACAGGCAACAATACTTAAATCAGTCATGCAATTGGATGGATTGAAAATAAATTCTCTGTTAACAGATTTAAAAGAGGAATTTGCTTGAAAGCTAGAAATTTGCTAAAAGAGACTGAGGGGGCATTAACATCAGGACTTCCTTAGGAAAGTTTATGAAGTCCGTGAAATAAATCCATCATGTGTAAAAGACAGTTGTCAATTGCATTCCAATTTGCAGAAAAAAATAGTAAACAAGCGCTATACAGATATCTTCAATGGAGACCTAAATTTTTGGGGGAATGTGAAACAACTGAGAAAAGTAAAGATGATAAACTGGAAGGGCTTGTTTTTACTAACAAGATTCAATCGATGGTATTTGATCCTAAACAGAGTAGAGACAATGGTTGCAGTGGGTTTATGAGAGACTATTGGCTGCTTGGGGACTTTCAGAAAATCATAATAGATTGTTAACAGAGGGTTTTAAAGTTTGGCTTTGGTATTGGGACCACCTGTTTTTTTTTTTAAATAGTAGATAGATGATAGGTCGAAGTGATTAATAATAGATTTTTATATTTGTGATATTTTTAATGTTACATAGCAAATGTGCAAATATGGATGTAGGAGCACATAAATTGTGCACCTATTTCACAAGGGAGATACAAGTATTAATGCTGACATATATTTATCAATATTCAACCAGGGGACATTTTATGTACATGTTTAGTATTTTGTTCTAGAGACATTTTTGTCTTTATCTTGTCTGTTTTATTTATTCTGTATAACCTTTAATCCTACCCAAAATTTCTTAGTGGGCCTAACAATTTTAATTATAAATCAATGGTTTCTTAACTCTTGTTAGCTAAGAACTCTCAATAAGATGTCCACAACATGAGATCCCAAAGGTTACCAAAAGCTATTACCAAATTAAATTATCAGATTGTAAGAGAGAAATTAAGTACCTAACTGGAGAAGAATTTGATTACTATATTCGTTTCAAGTAAAGTATAAAGAAAAATAAATCAAAATTAATTTTGGTGTACTCATTATCTTTCAAGTTTACACCTAGTCTGGAAGAAATTGTACTCCATTTTCCTAAAGTTTCTCCAGGCATCTGAAAGCATCATGCACTTTTATATTTACAGTTATATATAACTGTATATGCGTATATGATATTTGACAATGTAGAATTAACTCTAAGTAACAGCTCTTATTGCCTAGAATTCAATGCTAAAGAAGTTTATTTTATTTATATCTTGTCACAATTATAGAAGAATCTTAGGAGGTAAAAATAACAGATAAAATATAGAAACAGAGACCAAACACATCTTATAAATACATTTTAAAAACTCAACATTACTACTAGATTTCCTTCCTTCCTATCTTTCTACCTTCCTTCCTCCTTCCCTCCCTGTTGAGTTTGACTGTAGTTGAGAAAATACATAAAGTTCCTGACTTCAAAGTTATTATATCATGTTTGTGATGGAGACACAGTTTGAAGGGCAGGTTAAATATTTGGATAAATGAAAACAACTGGGTTCCGATGTATTTACAGACAAGTATTTTAAAAATCCTAAAAATCAAAGTACTTTTACTTTATTTTACATGAAAAAGTGTTTAATAATATAATAAAGGTGAAACTCAAAAAATTAGAATATCATGCAAAAGTTCATTTATTTCAGTAATGTAACTTAAAAGGTGAAACTAATACATGAGATAGATTCATTACATGCAAAGCAAGATAGTTCAAGCCATGATTTGTCATAATTGTGATAATTATGGCTTGCAGCTCATAAAAACCCCAAATCCACAATCTCAGAAAATTAGAATATTACATGCAATCAATAAAACAAGGATTGTACATAGAACAATATCGGACCTCTGAACAGTATAAGCATGCATATGTACTCAGTACTTGGTTTGGGCAATTACTGCCTCAGTGTGGCGTGGCATGGAAGCTATCAGCCTGTGGCACTGCTGAGATGTTATGGAAGACCAGGATGTTTCAATAGCGGCCTTCAGCTCTTCTGCATTATTCGGTCTCATGTCTCTCATCTTTCTCTTGGCAATGCCCCATAGATTCTCTATGGGGTTCAGGTCAGGCGAGTTTGCTGGCCAATCAAACACAGTAATCCCATGGTCATTGAACCAGGTTTTGGTGCTTTTGGCAGTGTGGGCAGGTGCCAAGTCCTGCTAGAAAATGAAGTCAGCATCCCCAAAAAGCTCATCTGCAGAAGGAAGCATAATGTGCTCCAAAATCTCCTGGTAGATGGCTGCGTTGACCCTGGACTTAATGAAACACAGTGGACCAACACTAGCAGATGACATGGCTCCCCAAATCAATACAGACTGTGGAAACTTCACACTGGACTTCAAGCATCTTGCAGTGTTCCTCCTCTAGACTCTGGGTCCTTGGTTTCCAAATGAGATGCAAAAGTTGCTCTCATCAGAAAAGAGGACTTTGGACCACTGAGACACAGACCAGTTCTGTTTTTTCTTTAGCCCAGGTAAGACACTTCTGATGTTGTTTGTTGTTCAGAAGTGGCTTGACAAGAGGAATACGACATTTGAAGCCCATGTCCAGGATCTGTCTATGTGTGGTGGCTCTTGGTGCACTGACTCCAGTCTCAGTCCACTCCTTGTGAAAGTCCCCAACACTTTTGAATGGCCTTTTCCTGACAATTCTCTCCAGGCTGTGGTCATCCCTGCTGCTTGTGCACCTTTTTCTTCCACACTTTTCCCTTCCACATACAGTAACTTTCTATTTATGTGCTTTGATACAGCACTTTGGAGACATCCAACTTCTTTTGCAATTACCTTTTGAGGTTTCCCTCCTTATGGATGGTGTCAATGATGGTTTTCTGCACAAGTATCAGGTCAGCAGTCTTTCCCATGATTGTGATTCCTACTGAACCTGACTGAGAGACCATTTAAAGGCTCAGGAACCCTTTGCAGGTGTTACGGCTTAATTAACTGATTAGAGTGGGACACTTTGAGCCTAGAATATTGAACCTTTTCACAATATTCTAATTTTCTGAGATTGTGGATTTGGGGTTTTCATGAGCTGTAAGCCATAAACATCTCAATTATGACACATCATGGCTTGAACTATCTTGCTTTGCATGTAATGAGTCTATCTCATATATTAGGTTCACCTTTTAAATTGCATTACTGAAATAAATGAACTTTTGCACGATATTCTAATTTTTTGAGTTTCACCTGTAGTTGTGATCATATCAGCAGGACACCATTTCAAACAAACTATTATTAATAGGGCATGATTGAGATTGAAGGTTCAACACAAAATTTATTTATTTTTGTAATTTTTTAATATATATTTCAAAAACATCTTTTTTAGTGAACAGCATGGTTCCAGGTTTTCACATTTCCATACATGACCTTGGTTACATATTCATGTTTCACATTTAGTTTCATATCATATCATTACATTTCATATTTTCTATAAATTTTCTCAAATATTCTTATATTCTTCTAATTTATTTTATATATTTTCTATTCCTTTCTTAACTTATTTTTTTTAATTTTAACTAGTTTTCATATCTTCATCTTCATGGCAGGAACTGTGGAAGCCACAGAGGTGGTTCCCCTGCCCGAGAAGCAGCAAAAACGCTTCCACGGTTCTGCCGGCGCTGCCGCTGTTCTCGCACTGGCACGAACTGTAGAAATCAGAGGTGGCTCTCCTGTCCGAGAAGCAGCTGAAACGCTTCCACTGTTCCACTGGCGCTGCCACTGTTCTCGCATCGGTGGGAACTGTGGAAGCCACAGAGGCGGCTCCCCTGCCTGAGAAGCAGCAGAAATGGTTCCACCAGTGCTGCTGCTGATGTCGCACCGGCGGAAACTGTGGAAGCCACAGAGGCGGCTCCCCCGCCTGAGAAGCAGCAGAAACCCTTCCACGGTTCCACCGGCACTGTCATTGTTCTCGCGCCAGCGGGAACTGTGGAAGCCACAGAGGTGGCTCCCCCGCCCGAGAAGTAGCTGAAACATTTCCACTGTTCCACCGGCACTGCCGCTGTTCTCTAGCCAGCGCTGGTGGGAACTGTGGAAGCTATGGAGGCAGCTCCTCGCCCGAGAAGTGGCTCAAATGCTGCCAGTGGAGGAATGCGAAGGAAAAGCAAGAGCGGCGGAGGAAGCAGCAGCGGCGGATGCCGAAGGTCTTGCAATTTAAAGTGCCCTGTCAAGGCCGACATCCACACCGCTGCCACCCACCCGCTGACCCGGCAGGGGGAAAAAATTAATTCCTAATGGCCTAGCCATTTTTTCGGAGCTCAAAAAAAAAAAAGACCCGGCCTTATTTTATGAGAAACACAGTATGAACTTCTATTAAATCCTCTTAAGTTTTTTCCAAGTTCATCAAACAGTCCAGTGTCCATAAGTTTAAATTTATGCCAAAATCACCAAACAGTCCCAGAGTAATTTCTTCATGTTTCTTTCTTTTATTTTAATATTCTGTGTTTTCACCTTTCACTTTCCAGGGTTTCTATTTTCTCTTATTTTGTATCAAATTCCACTTTTGAAAGAATCAGGCATTTTTAAAAAATCACTATTTTTTTTTTACCATTAGGTGGCGTTCTCTGTTATCTCTGAGTTCCACTCTCTTTTTTTCTTACTTATTTTTCTCTGTTTAGGGCTTTTAAATTTCAAAAGTCCAATAAGTCTAATTATCAATTACTGTTTTTTTTTTACACATTCAAGTTCAGCTTTTAATTATGCCTATTTAGTGCCAAAATCATATATTTATCCAATTTATACAAGTATTTTCTTCTGGCTTCCTCCTTGAATTTAGCTCCTTTCAAAGTTCAAAGCCATTTCAGCTATCAATTTTTTCCCCTTCTCTGGTTGCCACTTTTACTATCTTTCTTTCTTAAAGTTTCTTTTTAGCTTAATTCCGGGGTACCTTAGTGTCCATATGTCAGCTACTTTGCCTGGTCTCATGCTGCCTGCTTCTTCTCCACTCCAGCACGAACTTATTTCCCGAATGACTTCCCATCTTCATTAAAGACTGCCGCTTACTCCTATCTTCAAGGGGAGTATGCAAAGCCAGGGAGGCGAAATGTGCCTCCCCTCAACCCAGCTGGCGGTCTCCCTCTGTTTCCACACTCCTCCAAGGTGGATCCAGTCATGTTTGGGACCCTCCGACAAGGTAAACATGGATTGAAGCCGTGCATGATCGCGGTCTCCAATCCATCATCTACGGAAGAGCTACCAGAAGCCAAACACAAAATTTATTTTTCACCAGTGCAAATAAGGCATGCATAGTTATCTCATGTAAAAAAAAACATACTTTCTAACCTTAAAAGTGCTATGTGTCTTCCTCAATTTTTGGGTCTTCTATCAGAAACCTGGGATTTTGAGGATTCTGTACAATATCTCAGCTTTCCTTAGCATTGCATTCTTCTGGACAGAAAAATGTGATATTGTTCCTTGACCTCTTGAACACACTTTCCAGCTTCAGTCACAGCCCTGAGCACTCCCACCACCACTGGGACCACATTGGCCATTACTTTCCACATCTGTCTAGTTTCTCCTTCAGGCCCTGGTGCTTTTCCAGCTTCTCATAGTCCTTCATAATGTTGCTATCACTTTGCACCACTATTTCTATCAACACCACTGTTTTCGGTTTCTTGTTCTGATGTCTGGTTGATTGGCTAGTAACTGCCTGTCCATCTGGATCTTGGAAGTCTCATGGGGTCTTAGCCCTGTTATTCTCTACAACTTCCTGTGGTATTTAGCAGCTGGACCTGGCAGGATTTAGCTCATTCATTGATATTCCAGTACACAATGCCTGCTACTTCATTGTGCCATTTAGTGTATGCTTTTCCTGCCTGCATCTTACAACCTGCCCCTAGATATTAGTCTCTGAGACCTCTCTGAACAATCCTCATGTGTTCTTTTAGCAGCTTATTTTTTGATGCCACCTTACTGATGTATTCCTGGATCCTGGGTCTCATCCAGGATAATGGCTTTACACTTATCAAACTTCATCTGCCCTCTTTCTGCTGATACATAATCAATGAGTGTTGATCTTTATGCATAATAAGGACCTTCCAGGTCTTCAAATCAGCATTCTTCATATCTTCTTTGGGTCAGCTCACTACATATCTGGTGATTGGCATGAATCTTGTTCTTCCCATTGTGCTGACTTTTCAAGACCTGTCTTCTTTACTAGTACTTGGATGTTGCTGTCTTCTTTGCCACCATATTGTGGTTCCTGTGTGACTGTGGGATATCAAGGTACTTATACCTGGTCTGTATATCTAATATGTGACCGATGGCAGTCTTAACCATTTCCCGCCTCTTTTTACTACCATCCAACCACACTTTTCTAGTTAAGTAACATTCCAATGACCGCACTGTAGATCATCAGTCAGGTGAATCACCAAGTTGATGTCTCATTCATTCTTAGTCTACATTAATGTCAGCCATGTAACCATGTAACCATGGTTGATGTAACATCATGTAACCATGGTTGATGGTAATTCCATTCTTGAACTTAAATCTGTATCTAGCCTTTGTGATTATCTGGCTGAAGAGGTTCAAGGTTATACAGAACAGCAATGGGGATCATCTTAATGGCTTGGCTTGATTGTTTTGTGAGTTGTCTTAAATGGACTTCCTGATTGTAGTGCAACAGGGTTCTGGAGGAAGATGTGCACATTGGTAGTAGTTACTAGGACCTGTTAAAATTAAACAAATTTCTTGTTCCTTCTATTTAAGCCAGGAAAAGACATCATTTCTTTTGTTCTGTGAGCATCCTGACATTCTATAAACACTTTCTTTCTTTTGAATTTTGAGCACTATTCTGAATTATTGCTACATCACATAGAACATACTGTTAAATTCTTCATTGCAATATTTTGTTGTAATATTGTGGGAAGTATTTTAAGCTATAATATTTTTTGGTTTATGAACCTATTAAACTTTTCATTGTCATGTTGTTGAAATGATAGCAGAGAGGAAACCATAAGAACTGTAATAAGATTTCAAGTCATACATACATTCATACTTTCAAGGAATATTTTAACCTGATTAACAGGAAAGGGAGAGATACTGCTGTATCACACTTTATAAATGGCATTATAGAGTCATAAAGTGATTGATGGGGAAGTTTGATCCTTCACCACATAAGATGAATTTCTCTACTAAGTCATCATTTCAGCTTGGAAGGCGGCTGATGCCTGCACTTTTTAAAGTGCTTGGAGTCATGGATAGTTCTCTTCCACATGAATGGAAGAACATTCTTTAAATTATGCAGGCTAGTTATCCAACTGAAAAAAAGCTTTTCTTTTTTTAATCTAAGAGAAAAGTTTCAGGAATGTAAATATTGGACAAATTTCAAAGAGTCAAATAAATAATCTACGATATGTACAGTATCAGGAATAAAGGAGAAATCTACATTAAGGAAATTCATTCCTTATAATTATTTTTTCTCAGGATTACTTTGAAGTACTTACTAATATTGAGTAATTCTGGTCATTGAATGAATGAATTACTGGTGAATGATTTATAAAAATTTGTGGAAATGCATGTTCATATGGAGGTTCAACAGTGCTTATTCTCTCACTGGTATTTTTTATGTGAATGCTGAACCATATCAAGGAGTATTTATATTTTAAAACAAAATGAACTCCCAAACTAGCATCAATCTGCTTTGAAGGTACATATCTACTGGCTGTACAACTGTATACCTGATGACAACATTAATATGTCTTTTAAATTGTGCAGTCACAATTACTAAACTAAAATATTAATTTCCATATTACAGCAAATGAATTGTGAATTATTCAGATACATATTTAACATTTGGGAAGATAAAACAAATTTCATTACAAATAAATCAGCATATTAAAATTACCTTTTAGCAGGATTTATTTCAACTTTCATTAATTTAACAGCAAACATCTCACTACAAGTTGAGGAATCATGACATAATAATAGTAAATAAAATGGTTATCTCAAAGGGTTAAACTTGTCATGTACAATAGGTCTGTTGCAATGTGTAGAAGCAAACCCTCCCAAAATATGTTTTTTTTATCTTTTGACACAAGTTTCAATGAAGTGCATTTAGTCAGCTTGAAAAAGTGAAACAGTATAATCATCAACATAGAATTTTGTTTGAGATCTGTTGACTCTTGATGATTACTGTATTTCTTACATCCAATAGATGTGAAATTATAGAGCAGATGATAAGAGGGATGGCTAACATTTTTGGGGCAGTGTTCCCACTGAAATAAAACTGAATAAGTTCTGTTCAGCATTACTAATACTGAAATCCTTTTTAACTTCAGAAACATTTTTATGAAGAAGTTAATTTGTAATTTGGTTCAATAATTACAAGGCAAAGTATAAGGATCGTGGCCAATATTTCCTAGTCGAACCACAGACAACTACAATGATCTAATACACATCGATTTTACAGAAGACAATGTTGAAAAAGCACTACGCAATCTAAAACCATCTTTATCTATTGGACCAGACGGAGTTTGTGCCTACTTCTTAAAAAAGCTATCTACTGCCATAGCAGAATCTCTAAGCATAATCTTTGAAAAATCTTTCAGGATTAGCTCCTTGCCAAATCTATGGTCACTAGCCACAGTCATTCCCATCTTCAAAAAGGGAGACTGCAGCCTAGTTGAAAATTACAGACCAATCTCTTTATGCTGTGTCACCTGTAAAGTCATGGAATCAATTATTAACTAATCCATTATCCTCCACTTAGAGACAAACAACCTACTCTCTAACGAACAGTTTGGTTTCAGAAGGAAACTGTCCTGTAATCTGCAACTCTTGCACTGTAAAAACATATGGACTACACAACTTGATCAGGGCAAAGCAATTGACGCAATTTACATAGACTTCTGTAAAGCCTTTGATTCAGTGGTACACGACAAACTACTCCTAAAACTAAGGTCATATGGTATCTCTGGATACCTGCCTCACTGGATAGAATCATTCTTGTCAAACAGGCAACAAATGATCAAAACTGGGAGTGTCCTATCAAATCCTGTACCTGTCAACAGTGGTGTCCCCCAAGGCAGTGTTGTAGGACCAACTCTCTTCATACTCTATATTAATGACCTCTGTGATTATATTAAGAGCAACTGCATTCTTTTCGCTGATGATGTAAAACTATTCAACACCACTGACAATGCTGCTACCCTTCAAAAAGACCTCGACTATGAGTCAGAGTGGTCAAACAAATGGCAATTTCAGATCTCAACAAGTAAATGCTCTGCTTTGCATATTGCCAAAAAAAATTAAAAAAATAAAATACAAGCTGAATAGTCAGGACCTTATTATCATTTTGTATTTATATAGCCATTAAATGACATTCTTGAATATTCTTGATACTAATGACATTATATCCCATAGTTCAACATTTCCTAACCTTGTCCTTGTAAAAATAAAATTTTAATCGTAAAAGTAAATAGGATTTGGCAATCATTTCAAAGTTAGCTTACAAAATCACTATCTAAATGTACAATAATATGTATTTTAATGTCCTACCTGAAGAGAGATAATTCTAATAAGAATCCTCAGCTACCAAATCTTCTTAAATGATTTAATAGACTTGTGAATTGAAATTTTAAGAAGGTATTTATTATGCCATGTGCAGTGATTAAATTTTAGATTACTGAAAAAGTTCCTCGAATAGAAATGCATTGCAAAATGGCGGCTGATTATGATGATGATTGTTAATGTGAATACATTATTGAGCCAAAAAATAATAAAGATGGTAAACTGGGAAGAGATTATTTGGGTAATTAAAAGTAAACTGCATGATCTGTAACAGCACCTGAGAAGTTTCATGTGAAAAAGATTTATGAAAAGATTACAGAGAATTAATGGAACACTCAAAATTGCCATGAAGCTTTCATAGGTTTGTGTCAGTCATATTACTAACGTTTCTCAAAATGGGAAAGTTTGTGCAAGACAGGATCTGACAGGATTCAGACATGCTATTCACATTTGTTTGAATAAAGTCCATGCGTTGAAAGGATTGTCTGCAGTTAGTTGAAAAAAAGTGTGAGTTTTTTCATTACAACTTTGAAATATCAAATATTCAAATATACGAATGTAATAAAAGTACAAATGAACTAAAAAAAGGTACATTATTTATGGGCCCCATTGGACAGGCTTTATTATTACTCTGTATTAAAGTAAGGATAGCAAATTGGAAGTCTGCAAGTCATAGCTATCAGATCTGTATGTTTTTAATAAATGTATCTAGCAATAAAGTATTATGTTTGCTGCAAAATATCCTATTTCTAGGATATTTTTTTAAAAGTAGGAAAACAGTAAAAATAGTATTGTCTACCTCAAGGGTGGAATTGGTAGTCAGTTCTATCATTGTAAAATTTCTTTAAAAATACTAACAAGGAATCTTTAAAGGTAATTTAGCTCTCAAATTAGCATAAATATGTTTGGGTTATTTTAATATGTATCAGAAAAGTGCTTAATCTGAGTGAGGTCCAACTAGGTTCACTTACTCAGAAAGTTTAAAGCACAAACAACTCTAATAAAAATACTATATGATGCATAAACTAAAAAAGGGGAAAATTGTTGAAAAATAAAGAATATATTAACATAAGCTCAGAATTGAACTTGGTTTACTTCAAAAAAATAGTATGCTTGTCTTACACCATTTTAATGCCTACAAATTCTTATGAAGACTGTTGGAATGATATAATTTTATAATTTCAAAGTGTCCTTGGGTTTAACAATTGGTTTATTGTAATTGTTTATTTCAGGACTTTAGTTCAACGTATATTAATAGTTTTTTTCTAATTAGAAAATGATATTTTTGATGTTATTTTCTTATTTCTTTCCATTATTCAAACAATATTCAAAACTTTGCTAATACTCATGCAGTTCAAAAGATGATCAAATATGATCATCTGAATATCCATTCTTTCTCATAGATTTGAATAGATTGAACAGGACCAAGAGTGGGATTCTGCCAGTTTGCACCTATTCGCTAGAATCAGTTGTTAACATTCTAAGCAGTTCGGAGAAACGGTTGTTAGAAGAAATTACTGGCCTAATCCTGTAAAGAAGGCAGGAAGGAAACATTCTGGTATTGCTTACAGAAACTGCCTCTCTGTTAACCCTTATTACATTCTTGGCAGGACTAGACTTCCTGTCTCTGGAACTTCTCTGGAGTTTTTTTCCCTTCCTTTGCTGGTACTTTGCTTGTGTGGAATGACCATTCAAAGTTACAATGGCATTGAAAAAAAGTGACTTATGACCATTTTTCACACTTACGACTGTTGCAGCATCCCCACAGTTATGAGAGGCCAGGCGAGGAGATTTGTGCCTCAATGTGAATGATATTGAGTTGGCCATGCCCAGCCAATAACATGACCACCAAGCCACGCCCACAGAACCGATTGTTAAAAAAAATTGAATCCCACTCCTGAACAGGACTCTTCTAAAAACAGCAAGTTGATTGTGCACAGGAAGAAATACAGCCCATAATACAAGAAGAATTAGTGAGATGCCATAAATAACATCTGTGCACTTACTGTAGATTATCTTGCTGACAGAAGGTATTGCTATGCATACTGCTTAGCTATCACCAATGAAGCAAAGCCAATTATTCTGATAGATTCATATGATAAATTGCTGTTATTAGTCAACATCAAACTGTTTCATGAAGTTCTACAGGGCAGATATTAACGTGAAATGGCACTTTATTTTATATGCTAAAACACTGCCATACAAATTAAAGGATAGGATTTAACAGATATTTATTTATTTTGAATTAAAGCATTTCCAATTTATTCAATTTTTTGTCATGTTTTGCTTCTTATCTACAAGCCTTCATTCAACAAATTGGCAGTTAGACTGTGTTGTTTTCCCATCTCTGGAAATCAACAAATTTCAGTGATATTGAAAACTTACCAAATTATATGTTTCTTTATGTTCACTGCCATATAAGAAAATGTTTTTGAAACATTTTCAAATGTTTTTGAAACATGCTCCAAATAAAGTATAATTATGAAATCTGATGTGCAGTTCTAAGAGTAAATGTTGTCGAGGTTCATACAAATTGCAGAGGATATTGAACAGTTTTAATTGTGGTCTAGATGAAATGCTATTCCTTATCAAGAAATCCAGCAAAATGGGAAGAAATCACTGTAGTCCATGTCAGTGCAGGAATTAATAGAAGTCAGCCTGGATTCGTCAATAACACATCATCCCTATGCAAATTTCATATTTGTACAGGTAACTTTCTAGGGAGTTTGGCAATCACATTCACAGAGCTCCTCTCCAAATTGCAATGATATATTAAATGAAACATCACAATTTCAATGATGACTTGCACACTAATCATTTAGAACTTTGGATTAAGAGGTGGAGAAATATTTACCGGCAGCAAGTTTCAGATTCAAAATTATAGAGATGTTGGCCAAAAATAATGGAATAAAATTTAAAATTGAATAAGTGACAATGCAGCATTCTTCACTCGAGAATATGTTCAAGATTTCCAAGAGACTAGCAGTGGAAAAGGATCAGAATTATAGTCAAATATGACTAATATCTGTGATGTGTTTTGTAAAAAGGCAAATGCAATTTTAGCTGCATTAACAGAAGAGCAATTATTAATTATTGGGAAATAATTCCATTATATTCTGCAGAAATTATATTCCTTCTTTAATACTATCTCCAATATAAGTGATCGCAAAAATTCATAAAAAAGGACAAACCCAGAGAAATATGGAAACTATATTAGCAATTGGGAGTAATGGATATATTTAACTTTGGGAAAAGATGAGTGAACCAACATAGCAATTTTTAAGAACTTGAAGGACTATCACAGAGAAGATGGTCAAAAACTGAGCCAGGACACAAAATGATGATTATATGTTGCAGTTAGGTAGATTCCAACTGAATGTTAGGAAAAATATCCTAACAAGCTTTGTAGGATGTATTAGATAGAGGCTGGACTATAAATATTATGTTGAAATATTTATATCTGAATTCCCACTCTAAGCTAAGCACCATTTTGAATGCCTTTTTCTAACTTTATAAATCTATATAATTCTTTATGCCTGTTCATATGCAATTTTCTTTAATATATACAATTCTGGACAGGTAGTCCTCAATTTATGACTTTTTGTTTAACAGCTGTTCAAAGTTATGATCGTGCTGAAAAAGTGACTTAGAACCAGTCTTTTCCCCTACCACCATGACAGATTCCCCATAGGTATGTTATAAAAATTTGAGCACTTGGCAACTGGCATGCATTTATGGCAGTTGCATGCTGAGGTCAGATTATTGTAATTTGTGAGACCTTCCCAGGATACTTCTAATAAACAAAGACAATGAGAGAAACTAGATTAGCTTAACAACCATATAATTCGCTTAACCATCATGGTTAAAGCTCATAAAAATGGGTGTGCTTCATTTAATAACATCATTGTTTAGTGACAGAAGTTCTGGTACTAATTGTTGTTATAAGTGGAGAAGTACCTGTTTGCAATTTCCATATTAGGTAGTTTCCTATGAGTATTTGAATCATAGCAGCTATTCTAAAGCAATCACAGAATTATAATGAAAAGATCATTGTTAGAAGAAATTTCACATTTTACTGAGAATGGCTTGTGGAATCAGCAACATGAAAAGATCATTTACTGCTAATTAAAATTAAGCAGGTACACTATTGTATAACTCTTCCAAATACTACATTCAAATAACTGGAAACATAAAACTTGTCCTGATTGTGTGGGTGTATATATACATGTGTGTTCATGCATGTAAATCAGGGAACTGGGACAGTTGTAACACATAAAGTTAAAGGAAAGGAAATGCAGAAAAAAGACTATACAAATATATAATGTTGTTGATAGTACAAACATTTGATAATTTATATAGTGTAACTTAATGTTGTCAGTAATCAGTACAATAAAACATCCACATATTCAAAACCAAATCAAATAATATCAGCGAGGTTAAGAAAATATACACATAAAAAGCTTGGCTAAAAGACATCTTTAAATCAAAATATGCTCAGAGGTTGCTCAGGCAAAACATATGCAACAAAGAAATTAAAATTAGCAATCTAGATAATATAAACTTTGAAACAGCAGTTCAAGGTACAAATGTAAACAAATACATGTACACATGTATATTCAAAAATAAAACTGTAAAACTCTCCAAAAGGGATGTAAGAATGATAACTTCTCTTATAGAGCCTTGTCAAACCTGAGAAAAATATAGTACAATAATGACATGGCACTTACACCCCAAAACCAATGATAAATGCTGAGAACAAGCAATTATTGACTATCCCTATAGGATAGCAGGAAAGCTGACGGCCCAGATTTGAGACCCAAGCACTGCACAAAGGGGCGAGCTCCTTCCTGCCCCAGCTCTTGCCCACTAGCAGCCTGAAAGCAGGCAAATGTAAGTAGATTAATAAGTACCACTTCGGTGGGAATGTAACAGTGTTCCGTGTGCCTTTGGCATATAGCTATGGTGGTTACACGACCACAGAAAATATCTTTGGACAATGCTGGCTCTCTCAACCAAGAAACAGAAATGAGCACTGAAATGAAATGAAATGAACAGAAATGAGAAACTGCGCCCTAGATTCAGATACGACTGAACATGAAAACCTTTACCTTTTTATTCAGGCAAGTTCAATTGCTCATTATTCTTTGCCTGATGTTGCATGCCCCCATGTAAACCTGGCAACCTCACATGTCATTTGATATCAGAAAGTAGAAATTGCTTATATTGTTGATTATTGTATCAAGTTTGCTCGTCACATGAGATAACTAGAGCATTTCAAGATTTTATGTAGAACAGGAGTGTCAAACTTAAGGCCTGTGGGCTGGATCCAACCTGCGATGTGGTTGGATCTGGCTCATGGGCTGTCCCAGTTTACCCATGTTGCTTTGGCCTGGTCTCCTTGTGTCACTTCATCCCGGTCTACTCGCGTCACTTTGGCCCAGTCTATCCAATGCAGAGAGGAAAGATCAGGCCAGCAAAGCTTCGGCCTGGTATACCTGGTGCGAAGAAGAAAGCCAGCAAAGTTTCAGTCTGGTCTACTCAATGCAGAGAAGAAAGATCAGGCTAATGAAGCTTCAGCCCTGTCTACCAGGTACAAAGAGAAAAGATCAGCCAATGTAATTTTGTCCTGGTCTACCCAATTAGGCCAGAGTGGCTTCAGCCCAGTCTACTCAATGTGAGGAAGAAACATGCCAGTAGTTTGGGGAATGGCATAAAGCTAACCATGCCCACTTAGTCGGCCACACCCACCCAATCAGCCATACATCCCAGTCCCCTGAGGTCAACTACAGCCCTGATGTGGCCCTCAATGAAATTGAGTTTGACACTCCTGATGTAGAATAAAGGTGTTCAATATTTTCTACCAATCCTCATAAGTGCCTACTTTTAATAAATATTGTACCTTTTTCTTCTTTCCAGACAGAAGAATTGAAAACAGAGCATTACACAAAAGTAAATTAAAAGCCCTTCTCTTATCTGGAGTGTGTAAACTACATAACTGGTGCTATAATCTATCTCCAGTTGTCTGCCATGGGAAGTTAAGTGTTATTACCATCATCCATTTGATATTCTATGTTCAACAGGAGTTTGCTCACAGATAATAAGTACATAGGGGGAACTCCTAGGAGATTGAGGCTGTTAAGCGTTGCTAAATCAGTCTGTTAAAATTTGTAATTCTGAAAATATTTAAGATGTTACAAACACTTGTTTATTTTGCAATTGAATTACATAACTATTCCTTGGAGTATTGTTACAACAGAAGGTTTCTTCATAAGTACTTCTAAACTTCTTCCAATATCTATGTCCATAAAAACTTTCAATCAGAGGTGCTATTCAGCTGGTTCTCATCTATTCGGGTGAACCGGTAGCAAGAATTTGGTGTGGGTTGCTGAACCGGTAGCAACATCTAGCTGGCCAAGCCCCCAACCTGGTCCCTGGTTTCCACTCACTCGCTGGCCCCGTCCGCCCAATATTTCCTGCCCCAGCTTAAAGGAGGATTGCTCCTCCACCCTAGCCATGCATTTTCAAGCAGCCACTTGAAAACACATGACTGTGGGCGGAGCAGTGGTCTATTAACCTGCAAAACTGCTCCAAGGCTGGATTCTTCATGGACACTGGAAGTATCGCTTCCCCTTGTGAGTAAAGTGTCTGGAGTGAGAGGGAATGAAGGCTGGAGAAGGGGGAGGGGGGGAGGAAATCCAGCCACAGAGAAGTTTGAATGAGCTCTGTAAATGCATGTTCGTTAACTTGCAAAACTTTCCTAATGCTGGACTTGTTCCCCCTTGTGAGTAAAGTGGCTGGAGTGAGAGGGAATAAAGGCTGACAAGGGTGTGTGTGAGAGAGAGAGAGAGAAGAAAGAAAGAACAAGAAAGAAAGAGGAAGGGAGAAAAAGAAAAAGAAATAGGGAGAGAGTGTGGTGTATGTGTGTGTGTGAGAGAGAGAGACAGAGACAGAGACAGAAAGAGAAAGAGAAAGGAAGGGAGAGAAATACAGAAAGAGACAAAAAGAAAGAAAGAAAAAGAAATAGGAAGAACGGGAGAGAGATTGACAGAGAAAACTTTGTGTTATTATTTTTAATTGTTCCATTATTTATCATGTGTTAATATTTTACACTGTCCCTACACTTAGAGTGATTTTACTGCCTTTCTTGCCCAGGGCTACCACATATTTTTCAGGGTTTACATGCATTCAATGTCTATAGTCCAGAGCCTAAATACATGTGTGTTTAAAGGGACTTTGGAGATCTTCTAGTCCAAGCCCCTGCTCAGGCAGGAAAACTGAGGATGCCAAACTCTGAGTAGAGGTCCTGGGAAAGGTGTCAGAATAACAGAATAACACTTAGAAGAGACTTTAGGGGGAACCCTATACCATTTCAGAGAAATGGCTGTCCAGTCTTTTAAAAATTTCCAGTGATTGAGCACCCAGAACTTCTGGGGACAAGCAGGTCTACTGGTTAATTGTTCTTACTGTCAGGAAGTTTCTCCTTAGTTCTAGGTTGCTTCTCTCATTGTTCAGTTTCCATCCATTGCTTCTTGTTTGCCTTCTGGTGCTTTGGAAAATACATCCCCCCACTTTCTTTCTGGCAGCCCCTTAAAAGCCTGTTGCCTATCACACTCTTGGGCAAAGCATGTGAGTCATTTCCTCCTGTCAGTGGTCCATGAAAATACATCTATAGTATGTAGATAATAAAGTCAAAAAAAGGTGAACATTTTTACAGAACTATAGATAAGTTGAGGCTGGGTGTGACAAGGAAAGACTAGGAAGGGAGGGGCCAGGCAAGGCAGCCCTTGACATGAGTGACATTAAGTTGGCCACACCCACTCAGTCACATGACCACCAAGCCATGCCCACTGAGTCACATGATGACCAAGCCATGCCCACAGTCACATGACCACCATGTCATACACACCAAATAAGCCATGCCCATAGAACTGGTAGTAAAAAAATTTGAATTCCACCACTGCTTTCAATGATGTGAAGTAAATGTATAATATACTATATTTCCTCTACAAGTAATTAACGTGCCATCTTAAGCAATTTTACTTTCTCAGCCTGATACTTTCACCTATTATTCAGGAAACATATCAAGAGAAATAAAATTGATACCATTTATCCTCTTGTCAAATGATTATGGACTAAAAAGAACTACTGTATAATCTTTACATAAACTTGATGACATTTGGATAAAAGCATGTAGACAGATTCACAGGGAGCTTAATTCCATTAATTTGAGGTGACAGAGGTGTGAAGGTTAAGCAGAGAAAATCTGACATTTCAGCAAACTTTATACTAATGTGTTTATTAAACGAAGCAAAATGTGTGATGTTCCCAGTAGCTATTACTTGTGATTTCAAATAAACTTAAAGTGTCTTTAGATGAATTCAACTTTCATATAGCAAATACATGTTAGTCAGTGTATTTATTAGGATTGAGAATGTGTAGTAAGCAACTGTTTCTACAATTTAAAGACCTTTTAAAATAAATCCTTTATAATAGCAATAACAATATTGCAAAAATATTGCATATAATGTCCAAAGGTTTTACTAATGTTTATTCCTAAATTTGGAACTATTCCTATTATAACTGATATTAATATCATCTTCACTGTATTTGCAGTTAATATTTCTGATTGATTTAATCATTCTTTCATATTCCATATTATATTATTCCTGATCTGGCTGTCCCAAATGAGAAATCCAACAAAACAGATTGGAGGTTTTTGACAGCATATTATAATAATATTATAATATTATAATTCAAATAATAGTACTCTATAGGTAAGGAATTGTAAACCAGTGATGGGGTGCTAGCCTCCATGTTGTAAGATTACTATTTATATCAGCAATTAGGTAAACTCAGAGAAAATAAATGGGCTCATTTACCTGGATTTTGATGGCTTTATGGATCTTGAGGTCTGATTGCATTCTACCTATTGCTTCCTGCTTGAACACATTTACTTTCCAACTATCACTGTCACTTTTAACTCAAATATCTACTGAAAAATGCACCATTTTTTCTCATTCATGTCTACAAATAACAATATTTAACAATAAATAGTATAATAAAAATAATACAATTGCATTTGAAGAGTTGTTTAGATTCATAACAAAGTTATTTTTAATTCTTGATTCAGTAATAGCAGAACTTATTTGAAAAATATCTAGCTTTTTCACATAAAAAGGACTTGAGGAATCAAAATTAAAAATTAAAAATAAATGTGTGTAAGTGTGTATCTAACTTTCTATACATTTTCCTTGTTCCAGAAAAATGCCATTTTTTCAAGTCATTTATTTATCAATTGACAGTAATTATGTTCATATATACAATTCCATCAACATGGAACAAATAACAATGAAGCAGGTAACAATGAAGACTATAATACATTTATCACAAGATACTCTTTGATGTTGCAGTCAAATAAAGGGCTAGCATAAAACTCAGAGGATATTTTTTTGAAGTAGAGGAATTAATTTTCAGATGATGAAATATTATCAGAATATTTTTAAAACATCTTATTGCCTTAAATCCATCTCACACAAATTTTTGAAGAGAAAATTTGCAGTTAAAAGTAAGGAGCAATTTTTAGCAATGATTGGGATGGTTTGATCTATACCACCTTCTATTTCCTTTAAACAACTGTATAAAAAATATTATCTTTTTAATAATTTGGAATTAAAACTGCCATCTTCATTGTTTTCAGATTAGTATTTTCACTACTACATTGATGTAACCTCAAAAGCTATAAGATATGTAAATAATTAAATAAACTAAATATATTGATTTCTTAAGAATCTAGACCAAGTAATTGCTTTACTTATTTTCTTGCTTTAATTATTTTTTTCAGAATATAGCTTATAGTCAAAGATCTGTTCTAATGTTATAGGCACACAATTCTGGAAATTCTATATATTTCTTGTTTCAAACCTGCACACAATTTCTCCAGTGCATGAAAAGCCTCAATTAGTCATATACATTTAATTAGCATTTTGAAAAAGCAGATATGAGGCAACGAAAATTCAAATTCAAGGGTTATTTTTACATCTTTAATGTCTCTTGGAATTAATGATTTTACATTTGATTCTTCTGAAAATTGTCATTGGTGAGATTCAAATGTGTTAGTATGCAATATGACTCAATAATTTGTAACATCTTTACTGTTTTCAATATGATGATCCAATTAAAATGGGATAATCTATTCTGCTATTCCAATAAGCCAAATGCATAAAAATTAAATAAATATTCAGTCATTTAACTATTTAATTTCTTCTTAAAACGTATAAAAGAATTCCAATGTCCAATCCTCAGATCTGATTTGAGAAACTTATAATACTATTTTCATTAGCTCCATTATATGTAGCTAACCCACTAATATCTGGAGTTACAAGATGGAAAAAACATCTTGATCTTGGTTTTAAATATTCCAGATCCCAGTTCCTAATATCTCTAAAAACTCTTTATATAAAGAAATGAATTAGTGAAACATGTGAATACATGAATTAACAAATAGGTAAGAACTTTTCTCCCTTCTTTTAAATTTTTAAATGGATAGATTTCTTCATTATGTAGTTTATCTGCCTGCACTTTGAAATGAAATAATTCAAAATTTTACCCAAATCATTATTTATTTCATTTTTCTAACATTGGGGGGGAGGAGGAGAGAGAGAGATTATGAAAAGTTGTCATCAGTTCTGGTTATTTTATAGAAAATTATTTTTCATGCTGCAAAATTAAATTATTGTTCAAAAAATATATGCAAATAGAGTCTATTGGTTCCCAAACTTTTTCAGTACACCACCCACTTGGTGCTACAAACTCATCCTCAGTGCCCCTCACCCAGGGGTGCGATTCAAATTTCTTAACAACTGGTTCTATGGACGTGGCCTAATTTGTGGGCATGGCTTGGTAGTCATGTGACTGGGTAGGCATGGCTTGGTGGATGGGCAAGACTTGGTGTCACATGACTGGATGGGCATGGTTTGGTGGTCATGTGACTGGGTGGGCATGGCCAGATGGCCATGTGACTGGCAAACCAAATATAAGTGATCCTCACTTAATGGCCGATTGCTTAGTAAGTATTTTAGTTTATGACTGACTACTTGACCTGTTTTTGGAGTTTTGACAGCCATGCATACATCCACACCCACCCACATCCACACACCCTTTTAACCTTGCTGGAGCAGGTAGTTGAACTAGATATCTTATTTACTTTCTCCTCCCTCCCTCTTTCTTTCTTTCTTTCTTTCTTTCTTTCTTTCTTTCTTTCTTTCTTTCTTTCTTTCTTTCTTTCTTTCTTTCTTTCTTAACCTTCATTTCACCCACTGTTTCTTTGTGTATCCTTTTTCTTCTTTTCTCTCTCCCTTTTTCTTTCCCTTTTCTCTCTTTTCTGTCTTATCTCTCCCTTCTCTCTCTTTGTCTCTTTCCCTCTCTTTCTTTCCCTCTCCTCCCCTCCCTCCCTCCATATCCCATTCACTTTCTCCTCCCTTCCTCCCCCCTCTCATTCCCTCTCTTTCTTTCTCTTCTCTCTTTCTTTTTTCCTCTTTTCTCTCCCTCTATCCCTATCCCATTCACTTTCTTCTTCCTTTCCCCCTTTCTTTCTTTCTCTCTCTCTCTCTCTCTCATTACCTCTCTGTTTCTCTCTCTCTTTCCCTCTCCCTCTATCTTTCTTTCTGTCCCTTCCTTCCATCCACCCATCTTTGTCTATCCCTTTTCTTCTTTTCTCTTCCTTTCTCTTTTTTTCTTTCTTTACTTTCTTGTCTGTTCTTCTCTCTCTCTTTCTTTCCCTCTCTTTCTCTCTCTTTCTCTTGTTCCCTCTCTTTCTATCCCTTCCTTAACCTATCTACCTATTTTCTGCCCAGGCAGGTGTGGCCTAATCTGTCAAAGGCCTGGGCTAATCCTACATCACCCCGTTTCCCCTTTCAGTGTCCCCGACCTTTAATCTCCCTGTTTCCTCCCCTACGACCGCCTCTTTCGTCGTCCCACGGCCGTGACTTTACCTTCCTCCCGCAGCTGACTGCCAGGGAAAGCAAGCCAGGGCTGAGCCATTGTTGTCGCTGGGCTCCCCACCAGGTCATGTCATCCTTGTCATGAATGTCTGCAGCCGCCACGTGTTTTTTTTGGTGGGGCTGGACTGCAGCGGCTGGAGGTTTTTTGCAGTGAAAATTACTGACCTCTGGCTCTGCTCTGCTTCTCCAATGTGCTGCTGCGGCCACATTCTAGGTGCCGGCCCCGCAGATCCACCCCATTGAGCCCACTGCACTGGAGGGACTTGCCCAAGCAAGTCTGAGCAGAGTGGTGCAGCAGTAAATGGGGTGAGCCTGTATGGCCGGTGCCTAGAACGCTGTGGCGGTGGCGCATTGGAGAAACAGAGCAAAGCCAGAGGTTGGTAATTTTCACTCCAAAATACCTCCAGACACCGTGTGTTTTTTTCAGTGCAGCTGGACACAGCGTCTGGATGCTTTTTGGAGTGAAAATTACCGATCTCCGGCTTTGCTTGCTCTGCTTCTCCAACGTACCACTGTGGCTGTCAGCGATTGTTGTGCATGTGCGCGATGTCACACTGGGCAGGGAATGGATGAGCTGGCAAAGAGGAGCAGGGCCAGCCAGGGGGCCATTTTATTAGTTCTCCAAACTACCGGGAATGGTAATGAACTAGTAGAATCCCACCCCTGAATTGTGCTCTACGAGGGGCTCACCTCCAGCAACCCCTGCTGCCTCTTAGCGCCCCCCTGCTGACCCCCTTGCCTCTTAGTGCCCCCCTAAGGCATCCCATCACCCTCCAGGATTTGGGAACAACTGAAATAGACTTTGACTTAGTAATTGCATGAATAATATTTTAGATATAGCTTTGTCATGATTGTATAAGGACTATTTGTAATATCCAACTTAAATATTAACATTTTCTTCCCTTCAATTACAGGAGAAGTTGAATAATTATGTATGTCGTTCTTTATTTTGGTTTTAGCAGATGCCAAAAGAACAAGAATTTCCACTGATTTTTTAAAATACTATAATACTGGAAAGCATGATGACCAGGAGTTGGATTCAAATTTCTTAACAACCAGTTCTGTGGGCATGGCCTAATTTGTGGGTGTGGCTTGGTGGTTATATGACTGGCTGGGTGTGTCTTGCTGACTGGACATGGCTTGGTAATCACGTGACTGGCTGGGTGTGGCTTGTATGTAAATATTGTAAATAATTATGTAAATATTGATTTTTTAATAAAAAAGAACAACTTTTACCCAAAATCAGGCCAAACAGGCAGGCAGATTGAATTGCTCCCAGAATCACAGATTCACTCAGAGATCTACCATTCTGCAATGTGCTACCTGAGTCTGTCACAGAAAATTTGCTTGCAAGCAAATTCATAAAATTTGCTTGCAAGCAAACTCACAAAATTAATTCACAACACACCATGTATGCATATATTGAATTTTTTATTTAAAAAGAGCAACTTTTACCCAAAATCAGGCAAAGCAGGCAGGCAGATTGAGTTGCTCCCAGAACCACAGATTCACTCAGAGATTTACCATTCTGCAATCTGCTACCTGAATCTGCACTGAAAAATAGAAGCTTCAGTCCTGCTTTTAGATTAGCTAGAAAGCAAGAAATCCAATGATTTCCTGATTTCTAGCTAATCTAAATCTCCTGGCACAGCTAATAGTTGAAACAGATGGTGATTGGGAAAAAAAAGGAAAAATTGAAACTTACCAAAAATTAGGCAGGCACAACACAGGCAAGTTGGATGGCACACATGCCAGGTAAGGAGTGCGTGGGCGGGGTGGGGCCAGCCAGTGGCGTGATTTGCCAGTACTCTGAACTGCGCAGAATCGTAACAACTGGTTCTATAGAACCAGTACGACCAGGTAGAATCCCACCCCTGATAATGACTCAGAAGTTAAAGAGCAGAGCTTGTTATCTGGAAAGCTGATAGCCTGGGTTTGAGACCTGAGCACCAATTAATGGGATAATCTCCCATATTTACCCCAGCCTCCTACCCATCTAGCAGTTTTAAAGCATGCAAGTGGGAGTAGATTAATAGGTTTCACATCAGTGGGAAATTAAAGCATTCTGTGTGCTTTTGGCATCTAGAAATGTTGGCCACATGACCAAGAAAATGCGTTCAGGCAATTATAGCTCCCCTGCCCAAGAAATGGAAATGAGCACTGTGCCCTAAAGTCAGACAAGGCTGGACAGAGAAACCTTTACCTTTACTATGAAACACAGAATATAAAAATACCCTTATCATCAGTCTGAAGTCAAAATAAAATTGCAGCTCTAAACAAGACTGTTTTAATTGTCCTATATATTTTTGTGTGTGTATGTGACAATAAAGTTATTATTACTATTCTATTATTTTATGTCTTTGAGTCAGTCTTAACTTATTAATATGTCACTGAAGTACTCTTCAAGATTACAAGAGTTCTCCGCTTTGTCTTCTTAGGGTTGAGAAAGAGTGACTGGTTCAAGGTCATCCAGCTAATTTTGTGCTCATGATGGGATAAGAATTCACATTCTTCGAGTTTCTAGCATGGCACTTTAAACAAGCTCTTTTTAATTGTATTTAATTGCCTTACAATAGTTATAATAATGTTTACAAAATTTGCAATTCAAAATTCAAATCCAAATCAAATGGATAAGATAAAATAGCAACAGAACAAGAAATCCCTATAATGAAAGGGTAACATAAACTAACAGATAATCAGTGTTGCAGGTCATCTAGCCCAACTCCCCGCCCAAGCGGGAGACCCTACACCATTTCTGACAAATGGCAGTCCAATCTCTTCTTGAAAGTCTCAAGTGATGGTGCTCCCACAACTTCCGAGGGAAAGCTGTTCCATTGGTTGATTGTTCTCACTGTCAGAAAGTTTTTCCTCGTTTCCAGGTTAAATCTCTCCTTGTTCAGTTTCCATCCATTATTCCTTGTCTGGCCTACAGGCGCTTTAGAAAGTAGCTTGACCCCTTCCTCCCTGTGGCAGCCCCTCAAATATTGGAAGACTGCCATCATGTCTCCCCTGGTCCCTCTCTTTACCAGACTAGCCAATCCCAGTTCCTGCAACCGTTCGTTGTATATTTTAGTGGATTGAACTGTGTTTTAAAATGTTTCTCCAGCTAGCTTCAGTAAAGAACGCCGTACATATGTGAATATGCATCGCTCATCTTCATGCACGTTGCACAGCAGCCTCTATCACTCTACCCATACAGTGGTGTGCCATTGGCCAGAATGGGCAATGATGGAGGGGTGAGAGCTTCTTTCAAAACATCGCATGCTGAGTGGCTGTCCCCTGTGATGTCAATGTAACTGTTGAAATTAGGTTTATCGACATCCACATCTGTTTTATAGTGTTCCAGTGCAGTCGAAAATTTAATTTGCCTTTCATTTCGAAGACCTCTCAACATGGCCGAGAAGAGGAAGTGTCACCAATATTTGACGGAATACCTAAAACTGGGATTCATTCCATCTCCTTCCACCGTAAAGCTTCCGTTTTGTCTTCTTTGTGAGAAAACATTTTCAAATGAAGCAATGAAGCCTTCCTGATTGAAATACCATTTGGTAAGAATTCATTCGGATAAAGCCGACAAACCAGTATCATTTTTCCAATCCTTAAAGGCCAAGTTTGCAAGGTCGCAGCACTGTTGAGAAGTTATTTGGAAAATCATCAATGCCGACAAGGGGCTCATTTGTTCCTATGAAATATCTTTGTTGATAGCAAAATGTGGCAAACCTCACACTATCGGAGAAATGCTGATTTTACCAGCAGTGAAACAGATTGTTGCCACCATGTTGGGGCCCAGTGCAAGCACTGTCATGCAATTGATTCCTTTGAGCAATGACACCGTATCAAAAAGAATTGATGAAATGGCTGCTGATGTGGAAGAAAGGCTTAATAACACCTTGAAAAGTAAAGAATTTGTGATGCAGATTGATGAGTCAACGATTCATGAAAATGAAGCCTTGTTATTGGCTTATGTCTATTTCATCAGCGGAAATGAAGGGATTGGGGAAGAACTGTTATTTGCTCGAAATTTAGCCACTGACCCAAAAGGTTCTTCGATATTTAAAAAGGTTGAAGAGTTTTTTAATGAGAAAAACATCCCTTTGACAAACATCATGGCATGTGCAACTGACAGAGCTGCACCCATGGTTGGACGATATCACGGATTTCAAGCTCATCTAAAATCGGTTGTACCTGGAGTTATGACTGTCCATTGCGTCGTTCATAGACAGCACCTTGTCTCAAAAAATTTGAGTGGCTGTTTGCATGAGTCTATATATTACATCATTAACTCTGTGAATAAAATTAAATCGAATGCCTTGAACAACCGACTTTTTCACAAGCTTTGTGAAGAAAATGATGAGGAGTTTGAACGTCTCCTTTTGCACACTGAAGTAAGGTGGCTTTCAAAAGGAAAGTGTTTGTGGCGATTCCACGAACTTTTTGACACAGTTGTCGAATTTCTTGAATCCATTGATCCACGTCTAAGCAGTTCTCTTAAACTTCGACATCTGGATGTAGCTTATCTCGCTGATGTTTTTGACAAGCTGAATGAAGTGAACATAAAGCTGCAAGGAGATAAAATCAATTTTCTTAAGGCCAAAGGAGTAATCTGCTCATTTATTTCCAAATTGGACCTCCTTGAAAGCAATATGAATCGCCAGGAACTGTATCAGTTTCTAAGCCTTGGTAATGAACGTCAACTCCAAGCAGAAGATTTGGACGTTTTTTGCTGCCACTTGAAGCAACTAAAAAAAGATATGGAAACCAAACTCTATTATCTGATAAATCTGGAAGTGCCCACTTAGGTGCTAAATCCTTTCACAGCAGACTTTGCACAACCCCATCCCAAACTGCAAGAGCCACTGACAGATCTGAAATACGACTGTGAAGCCCAATCACATTTTCAGAGTTACGGCTATGAAACTTTTTGGGTGAAAATGAGAAACACTTACCCAATATTGTGGGAGGAAGTTAATTTGCTTCTTTTAGCCTTTCCTTCCACTTACTTAGTGAAGAGGGCTTCAGTGCTTTCCAACAGATCCTTTCTAAGTCAAGGAACATGTTGAAGATCACTGAGCGTGGCGATTTAAAAATGAGATTAACAAAAATGGTTCCAGACATCAAGAAATTGGCATCAGCTCACCAAGCACAAGGCAGCCATTGATGTTCTTTTTTTGCTTTTTGTGTACATACATTTTTTTCATTAATAATTGTCTCAGCTCTTATTGTTGTATTTGCTTGCATTGGATTTCAAGTTCCAGTTTTTTCTCAAATCTTAATTTAGTTTTAGAGTTTTCATCTTGAAATTCTTAGTTCCTGCATTGCGATTTGTTCTTATGCCCTTTTTATATTT
The DNA here is from genome assembly GCA_023653725.1 of Bungarus multicinctus. Taxonomy (NCBI): domain Eukaryota; kingdom Metazoa; phylum Chordata; class Lepidosauria; order Squamata; family Elapidae; genus Bungarus; species Bungarus multicinctus. The sequence continues at coordinate 71,082,557 of CM042840.1, forward strand.
CTTTTTGCGTCTTAAAATTCATTTGTAATTAAATCATTAAATGTTACTGTTTTGGGGGGCATTTCATTTTCTTGCAACTGAATTTTGTTTTCAGTGGTCATTGAATTTAAATGGTCTTGAATAAATAAGATAATAATGAAATACATGTATCACGAAGTTTGGGAGTAAAGTGATGGGTGGCATCAGAATTTTTCACACAGTTGAGATATGGGAAAAAGACTGGAAATAAATTATTTGCATTGATATATCCTGATGACAATTTTAAAGAAAACAAAAAACATGTTTGCATAAATTGAAGGATTATTTCCCTATGTTGTGATTGAAAGGTTATGTTGGGGAAGGGGGGCAATGATAACTTCCTCAATGGCTCAAGGGGGCGATTCTTTCAAAAAGGTTAAGAACCACTGCTGTAACTAATCTGGGATTGGAGCAACTAGTAACCAACAACACTAGACTCAACAACTGCTTTGATCTCATCTTCAGTTTAAATTCAATTTATGGACCACAAATAAAAGAACCCTTTTCCAACTATGACCACAGTATGATTGACTTTTATCTCAACATAAATCCTCCAAAAATCACCATAATGATTTGTTCCCAATTATAACTTTTAAAAAGCCAAGTATGATCTCATAGACACTGACCTCTCATCTCTTGATGAAGCAAATTCTATTCACTGGCTGCAATACTGCCGAAGATCATTACAACATCTTTTTATTCAAAGTCAAAAGAGTCATTAAACCACTAATAACCCCCAAAACAAGGAAAACCCATAACAATAAGGAAGCTCTAATCCCCCCAAAATAATCTCTTTGGCAAAAAGAAAACTGGCTATATAGCTAACTTTAAAAGCCGCTACAAAAACTTATGCCACCAGATAAAGACTGAATGCACCAATCATCACATCAAACAAGAGGAATATCTTCTGCACACAAAATCCACCCGTGCCTTCTATAATTTTGTAAACAATGAACTCAAAGACTCAAGGTGGTGGGCATGACTTGGTGGTCATGTGACTGGATGGACATGGCTTGGTGGTCATGTTATTGGCTGGGCATGGCCAATTCAATATCACTCACATCGAGGCATACATCTTCTCGCCTGACCTCTCATGACTGTGGGGATGCTGCAACAGTCGTAAGTGTGAAAAATGGTCATAAGTCACTTTTTTCAGTGCCATTGCAACTTTAAATGGTCACTCCACACAAGCAAAGTACCAGCAAAGGAGGGAAAAAAACTCCAGAGAAGTTCCTGAGACAGGAAATCTAGTCCTGCCAAGAATGTAATAAGGGTTAATGGAGAAGCAGTTTCTGTAAGCAACACCAGAATGTTTCCTTCCTGCCTTCCTTACAGGATTAGGCCAGTAATTTCTTCTAACAACCGGTTCTCTGAAATACTTAGAATGTTAACAACTGGTTCTAGCGAATAGGTGAGAACTGGTAGAATCCCATCCCTGGTTGCACCCCACCCTAAAAGGATTGAACGGCAAAGACTGTAATAATTAAACCATTAAAGCCAATCTCTTTAACACATTCTTTGGCCCAGTCTTTGTAAACAGCAATGGCTCAGGCCAAATATTTCGTAGTCATACCACAGATAATTACAATGATCTAATATATATATATATCGATTTTACAGAAGATAACATTGGAAAAGCACTATGCAATCTAAAGCCATCTCTATCTATTGGACCAGGTAGACTATGTGCCTACTTCTTAAAAAAGCTCTCCACTGCCTTAGCAGAATTTCTAAGTATAATATTTGAAAACCCTTTCAGGACCAGCTCATTGCCCAACCTATGGGCATTAGCCATGGTCATCCTCATCTTCAAAATGGGAGAACCCAGCCTAGTTGAAAATTACAGGCCAATCTTTTTATGTTGCGCCACCTGCAAAATCATGGAATCAATCATTAACTAATCCATTACCCTCCACTTAGAGACAAACAACCTACTCTCTAACAAACAATTTGGTTTCAGAAAAAAATTATCCTGTAACGTGCAACTCCTACACTGCAAAAACATATGGACTACACAACTTGATCAGGGCAAGGCAATAGATGCAATTTACATGTACTTATGTAAAGCCTTTGATTCAGTGGTACATGACAAACTACTTCTAAAAGTAAAATCTTATGGCATCTCCGGACCCCTGCATAATTGGATAGCTGCATTCCTGTCAAACAGGCAACAAATGGTCAAAATAGGGAGCGCCCTATCAAATCCTATACTTTTTAACAGTGGTATCTCCCAAGGCAGCGTTCTAGGACCAACTCTCTTTATACTTTACATAAATGACCTTTGTGATCATATTAAAAGCAACTGCGTTCTCTTAGCTGATGATGTAAACTATTCAACATCACCGACAATGGTACTACCCTTCAAAAAGACCTTGACTATGTGTCAGAATGGTCAAACAAGTGGCAACTTCAAATCTCAACTAACAAATGCTGTGTCTTACATATTGGCAAAAAAAAAATCAGAAAATAAAATGCAAAGTAAAAGGACATGCTTGTAGACGACCCTCATTCTATCAAGGACTTTGGAGTACTTATTCATCTCTAATGTTCTAAATGCCAGAGCCCACTGTAACAACATTGCTAAAAAGACATTAAGAGTTGTTACCTAATCCTGCGTAGCTTTTTCTCTGGTAGTATTGTACTACTAACTAGAGCATACAAAATATTCTCGAATACAGCTCATCTGTCTGGAACCCTCACTGCACACTGGACATTAATACAATTGAGAAAGTCCAGATATATTTTACGAGAAGAGTCTTCCATTCCTCTACTTGCAACAGAATACCTTATGCCAATAGACTTGAAATTTTAGGCTTAGACAACTTAGAACTACGCCACCTTTGGTCTGACCTAAGCATAGTACATAAAATTATTTATTGCAATATCCTACCCGTCAATGACTATTTCAGCTTCAACCACAACAATACACAAGCACACAATAGATACAAACTTAAGATAAACCACACCAAACTTGATTGCAGAAAATACGACTTCAGCAACAGAGTGGTCAATGCCTGGAATACACTATCTGATTCAGGGGTGGTATTCAGCAGGTTCTGATCAGTTCTGGAAACTAGTAGCGGAAATTTTGAGTACTTCGGAGAACCGGCAAATACCACCTCTGACTGGAGATTTTACAGTATCCTTCCACTGCCACGCCCACTAAGCCACACCCACAGAACCGGTACTAAACAAATTTGAATCCCACCACTGATCTGACTCTGTGGTTTCTTCCCTAAACCCTCAAAACTTTAACTATCTACTGTTGACTGTCTACTGTTGGCTTCACCCCATTCCTAAAAGGTCTCTAGGGGTGGATCAGTGTACCAGTGTGCCTTCCATCCCTGTCCAAATGTTCCCTTTTATTTATTTTCATTTCATGTGTTAATAATCATGTTTATACTTATATTTGTTATCTAATCACATGATTGGCAAAATAAATAAATAAACAAAAAAGATAAATTGTGTATCTCAGTTTTAACATAAATCTGTGATCAATAGTACCTGAAGGAAAGAGAGGTTTCTAAGATATTATTAAGGAAATATGGATGGTTATATTAAAGAATGTATAGATTTCTGAAATTTACAATATAAGGCTACTAAACAAAAATACATTATTGTTGTCCAAAGATTAGGAATAGCAGCTACTGACCAAAGGTAATGACAGGTCGTTGCTGAAACAGCTTTGTATTTCCAGTGAATTTTGGTTGAACATCCTTGGTACTTTCTAATTTCTCTTCTCTTTCTCTCACTCTTAATTTTGTGAAGTGAGAAAGAATAAAAGGAAAAATGTTGTTTTAATGCAATCTATTCCAAATACTACTTTGTATTTTGAACTGTATCTCCATCATTGTCCTAATAAATGTCTTAACTAACTACTGAGCTCCTGCTCAATGTTAAATGCCACTATCTTTGGCATTTAAAGTGGCACATTGAGATCCTGTCCCTTTTGGGCCAAATTAAAACCCATGATGTCCAAAGACCATTTCTGCTGTGAGCTTCTGAGTAATTATTTTTTTAATTACCTTTATTGTCAGAGTACAAAATGTGTACAGTGAAATTGGCTCTTGAGATTGCTAATCAAGAAATGAATCCTCTTATGTTTTCTTTGCTTTAAACAAGGTAAATAGTTTAAATGCAATTTTTGTTGTTGTTGTTGTTGTTGTTAGTTGCGAAGTAGTGTCCGACCCATCGCAACCCCATGAACAATGTTCTTCCAGATCTTCCTGTCCTCTACCATCTTCTGGAGTCCATTTAAGCTCACGCCTACTGCATCAGTGACTCCATCCATCCACCTCATTCTCTGTCTCCCCTTCTTCTATTGCCCTCAAATTTTTCCCAGCATTAGGCTCTTCTCCAGTGAGTCCTTCCTTCTCATTAGGTGGCCAAAGTATTTGAGTTTCAAAATGCAACTTTACCCCTTTCTTTCTCTTCATAATAGTTTTCTATCTATCTGTTTTGAGTCTTCTCCATATAAATTTCTCTGTGCTTCAGTCAATAAAGAAACAGAGTGTATGCTACTAGAGAAAGAGTTCTGTTACCTCTTTTTAAAAATTTACCTACCTTCTCTATATAATATTCTTTTACTTCAGGTAAAATAGAGTCAAAGTCCCCACTGATGTAATCAGGCAGAAAACTGAAAGGAAAATAATAATATTCAATCAGTTATTTTTAATAAAAGCTTTATATTTAGAAATATCAAATAGTAACAAAGAACCATAATAGAATGAGTGAGTGCAAAACCATTGAAATAGCGATGTCTAGAATTAACATCAGATTAATAGTTACACATTTCTAATTTAATTTTCTAATGAATGTATTATGTAACAATTTGCATAAATGCTGAGATAAGCTAGGAAGCTAGGAAGAGAAGTATAGTAACTGTAAGCAGGAAGCAGATCATCTTGACCCAAGCTGATTTCCAAATGAAATTTTCAGTGAAACTCTCTTGAATGGCTTGCTAGATAATTTGGAAGGCCTGAATGCCTGTCCTTTTGACCTCACAGCAGCTTTTAATAATATCAAACATGGTATTTTTCTTGATAATTTAACCAATTTGGAAGTAAAAAGCACTGCTTTCTTCCTATCTCTCAGATTTCTGATGAAGATAGAAGGAAAGAGCTATTCTTCAAAACTCAACTTATATAATGTGTCTAGTCTAGTGACTCAATTTTATGAACAATGCTTTTTAATAACAACATGAAACTGTTAGGGATGATGGCCAGGAAATTTGGAGATGGATAAGGTAACAATTTTCAGTAAAGTGTGGCTTCCCCAAAAAACTATCTGCAAGTAATTGATGGAAGATAATAATTTGAAAGTGAATCACAGGAAGACATAGATATTAGTTGTAAGGGGAGCCAATATACAACAAAGATAGTATATTTTCTCTTCTGAATACAGTCACATTTTCATAAAAGAAGCAAAAGAAGAAATTTAAACAATAACTAACATAATCACTTTTCAGATTCAGCTATAGACCAAGAACATTCCTTTCTAGAAGAAAATTATTTGCAGTATTTTTAACATGTTTTACATGGAGCTTTGGCTCCAGTTCAGAAATGTTAATTATTAAAGAACTCAGTAACAAGATTGGTCTCTGCAAGAAATTCAAGTTATTGTATTTTAACATTATTGGAAAAAAAATGCAACTATTACCATTTTTTCCAAATACAAAGTGTTGATTATGATTCTGAAGCACTTGAGGCTATGTTTCTCTTTATATGACAACCACCAGGACCAGTCATTGAAGAGGATGTTCACTACAACTGCTGAATATTAATCAGGAGTGGGATTCTATCGGTTCTATTCAGTTCTATAAAACCTCTTGTTAACTTTCTAAGCAGTTCGGAGAACCGGTAGGTAGTTAGAAGCAATCTCCGTTTGTTTTTTTCCACCCTTATTACATTCTTGGCAGACAGCCTAGACTTGCTGTCTCCGGAGCTTGTGAGGCTTGGCTTTCTTAAAGGGGAAGGGTTGTTTTAAGATTTTTACACTGCTGTTGGAAGGAAATACTTCCCTGAACAATCAGCACTTTGAAGAAATAATTGAATAATGAAGCAAAGCTTTTAGTGACAGGGAACCAAGATGAGTGACATTCAGCAAGGCTTCTTGGCAAGCTAGAAGGATTGACATTCAAATGTGAGTTTACATACCTTTTCTGAGTTTTGGTCTAAAACTGGTTTTTGGTGAAACTTAACTCTGTGCTTGGTGAAGTTTAATCCTGTGTTTATTGATGGGATAATTTCCCCTATTCAGCTTCAACAAGCAACAGCTACTGTTGTGATTTAATTATTTGTATTATGTTTGAATTTTTTCTTGCCTCATGGTTTCTTTTTCTATTTGGGGAGAGTGTCTTCCTTCACTGCTATAATACTATCTGGCACTGTCTTTTTGGGGTATACTTGCAAGAGGCAGGATGCAAGCTTGGCACTGATTTTTTTACTGCCTTTCTGGGGGGCATGTGACCTTTCTTTAAATCTGTGTGATTTCCTTAGGATATCTTGTGAGGTGAGTGAGACCAGCTGGTATTTTCAAATGGTGCAAATGGTTCTAAGAATTACTTTTCCTGGGTCTGCTTTTTCTGGAGAGCTTAAATGACCTCTGTGCTAAAGGGTTTCACTTTATGAGCAAGAGTTGGCTGTTTGATAGTTATCACTGCATGTTAAATATTTTCATTCCTCAAGGTGCTCTGGCACCCTGCCTGATTTATAACTCCAACTTGCAGGTATTTTTAATCTAATGATTGATATTTAGGGCAACTTTTTGCAAGCAAAGAAGCTTTTTGTATTTTTGTACAGGTAATTCTTGACTTACAATCATTCATTTAGTGACCATTCAAAGTTACAATGGCATTGAAAAAAGTGACATGACCATTTTTCACACTTATGACCATTGCAGCATAACTGCAACTGTTGTTCTTGGTTCTGATCTGGTTCAATAGCTTGTGATCCAATGTAAGAAGGATGTTGAGGAACAAAGAGTGAAAGGGTGCAGAAATATTCATCCAGAATTGAAGGTTGGGCTCCTGGGGGGAAGGAGCATCTTTGGGACTGAAACTCATGTACTGTAGATACAATAAGAAGCATCAGTTGGGTCTAGGAAAGGTCACCAATCTGAAATGTTAAAGACTGCATGATTCTGCAGCCCTTAGTAGGGTGGTTCCTTCCTTCCTTCCTTCCTTCTTTCCTGCTATTGCCTTTCTTCTGGGCTGTTCTTATTCTATGATACTGTAGAACTGGGGTTGCTCTGAGCATCCTCTTGCTTCTAAACTGCCTCATTTGTTTCTGTTGATTTCATGTATTTTTTTAAAGACCCTGCACAAAGATTAAAAAGTACAGTCCTGCCTGCAGGCTTATTCTCTGATAGGCAAAGTACAATAGAACAGGACATGGAGAACCCCACCCCTGGATGTGTGTGTATGAGTGTGTTTCAGGTGGCCTTCCTAGCTTTAGAAGGAGAGAAGGAAGGAGGAAGGGACAGAAAGAGAGAGGGGGAGAGAGAGGGAGGGGGAAAGAGAAAGAGAGGGGGATATAGAAAGAGAGAGAGAAAGAGAGGGAAAGAGAGAGGAGAGAGAGAAAGAAAGTGAGAAAGAGAGAAGGAAGATACAAGAAAAAAGAAAAAGGGAAAGAAAGAAAAAGGGAGAGAGAAAGGAAGAAAGGGGGATGGAAGGAAGGGGCAGAAAGGGAAAGAAAGAAAGAAAGAAAGAAAGAAAGAAAGAAAGAAAGAAAGAAAGAAAGAAAGAAAGAAAGAAAGAAAGAAAGAAAGAAAGAAAGAAAGAAAGAAAGAGGAGAAAGTAATTGAGATATATGGATGGATAGATAAATACATGGAAGGAGGGAGGGAGGGAGAGAGAAAAAAAGGAGAGGAAAGAAGGATATAAACCCTGGCTTCAGAAGACTTTGAAGCAGCACAGCAATCTAGGGCTGGCCTGCAAGGGATCTCGGTGGTCATCTACTCCAACCCCCTGCTCCAGCAGGAGATCCTTACAGAATCAAAGAATAGCAGGGTTAGAAGGTTGTGTGTATGTGTGTGTGTGGCTGTCAAATCACCAAAAACAGGCCAAATAGCTCTGTGGAGGTCAGTCGTAAATTAGAACACTTGCTAAGCAACTGGCCATTAAGCGAGGACCTGGTCTTTAAGTGAGGTCCACTTACATTTGGTTTGCCAGTCACATGGCCACCTGCCCGGGCCTCATCCTGCCCTTTCCAGGGCTCCCCAGGCCTTGGAAACTGGCAAAAAACACTTGCTAAGCAACTGGCCATTAAGCAAGGACCTGGTCATAAAGCGAAAACTGCTTACATTTGGTTTGCCAGTCATATGGCCACGCCCAGCCCAATCACATGACAACCTAGCCACGCCCAGTCAGCAAGTCACTCCCACCCCAGTCACACCCACAAATTAGGCCACGCCCACAGAACCAGTTGTTAAGAAATTTGAACCCCACCCCTGATATTAATCTTGTGGCAACTTGGAAGATGATCCATGCATTATATGCTGAGCTCCTTTAAAAGGTCCTAACATACCATTTTGAACAGACTTGTAATTATTTCTAATATTTTTGGTTTCAATTCATTTATTTTAATGCAAGTCACTGAGACAATTGATACTGAACATTAAACTAAGTTTAACAATAAATATGCATTGCCCTTCCTTGCAAATGTTAATGCTATTTATATAGCATCAGCTCTGGTGCCCTAGAGGTGAAGCCCTCACCTCACAATCAGGAGGCTGTGAGTTCAATCCTAGGTAGAGGCTAATATTTGGAATAGATCTCCTGCTTGAGCAGGGTGTTGGACTAGATCAGGGTTCGCCAATCTTTTGGACCTCAGGAACCACCAAACTCATAATTTTAGATCCCAGGGACCACTAACTGGTTGTGTGGGTGTGGCTTGGTGGTCATGTCACTGGCTGGGCATGGCTTGTATGTAAATATTATAAATATTTATATAAATATTGAATTTTTTATAAAAAAGAGCAACTTTTACCCAAAATCAGGCAAAGCAGGCAGGCAGATTGAGTTGCTCACAGAATCACAGATTCATTCAGATATCCATCTATCTGCCATTGGCTAGCTCAGTCTTTCAAATTTGCTTGCTGTGAGTCTGCACTGAATTTGTATGCAAACAAACCTTTAATTCTAGGGGAAGTTTGGCTGTGCTTAGCTAGAAAGCAAGAAATCCAACCATTTCCTGCTTTCTAGCTAATCTAAATCTCCCTGTGCAGCAGAACAGATGATGGTCGGAAAAAGGAAAAATAGCAACTTAGCAGACAAGTTTCCCAGGTAAGGAATGAGTGGGCAGGGAGGGTTTCCACGGGCCATGTGGGCTGAGCAGCCTTGTATTTCTGCGCAGCCTGGATTAATTGCTTTGGGGGTGCTCTGGGGGTGAGATTTCTCTGCGGCCCTCAAAATTTTCTTACGGCCCACCAGTTGGCCACAGCCCACCAGTTGGCGATTGCTGGACTAGATGACCTCCAAGGTGCCTTCCAACTATGTTATTCTATTATCTATGTCTATGTCATAACTTGTATTGCAGTACTGTTTAGAAGTGCAGTGTTTCTTCAGCCTAGCCTACTCAGATTCTGCATATCCTCCTTATAATTCACAGCATTTATGCTGGTTTAGCAAGAGAACGCAAAAAATAACAATAATCAATTTTGTGAGACATTTTGTCCATACATTGAATATTATGAAATGGCAAAACCTGCTCTTTACTTTCTACAATGAACTACCAAAAAATATAAATTTCTAAAGTAACAGGGTCAAAGAATTGAAATCAAAAAGAGAAATTAGGATAATCTACACGAGAAAAAATATTGAAATATTGAAGCCTAAAAGTTATTTTAAATACCAGAATATAAATTGCCTTTCTTGTTTTTCATATCTTCACTGAATTCCAGAGCAAGATGGAATTTGATGTATATCACTGCATTTCATAGGTTCCAAAGCAAACTTACTTTCACTTAATAATTAACACAATGTACACATACCAGGATCGGCCATCCTAAAAGAGATATTACAATAGTGACATTAAGTATTGATTTAGGATTAAAATGCAGGCAATCCTTGTTTAACAACCACTCATTCAGTGACTTTTCAAACTTATGATGGTGCTGAATGATTGATTGCTCTTCATATTTATGGCCATCACAGCATCCTGCAGTCATAATTGCAAACTTCCCTATTATCATCTAATAAACAAAGTCAAAAGGGATGTTGCGGGAAGACACAATTATATGAGGCCCTCATTTAATGACCCATGCTGTCCTCACTTGATCTATTGCTGTTTACAAATACTGAGCTAGATACAGTAAACAGATAATCAGAGTTGGAAGGGACTTTGTAGGTCATCTAGTCCAACCCCCCGCCAAGCGGGAGACCCTACACCATTTCTGACAAATCTCTTCTCGAAAGTCTCAAGTGATGATGCTCCCACAACTTCCGAGGGCAAACTGTTCCATTGGTTGATTGTTTTCACTGTCAGAAAGTTTCTCCTTATTTTCAGGTTAAATCTCTCCTTGTTTAGTTTCCATCCATTATTCCTTGTCTGGCCTACAGGCACTTTAGAAAACAGCTTGACCCTTCCTCCCTATGGCAGCCCCTCAAATATTGGAAGACCACCATCATGTCTCCCCTGGTCCTTTTCTTTACTAGACTAGCCTAGCCCAGTTCCTGCAACTGTTCGTTGTATGTTTTAGCCTCCAGTCCCCCAATCATCCTGCTTGCTCTTCTCTGTACTTTTTCTAGAGCCTCAACATCTTTTTTATAATGTGGTGACCAAAACTGGATGCAGTACTCTAGGTGTGGTCTTACTAAGACTTTATAGAGTGGTATTAATACTTCCCTTGATCTTGATTGTATCCCTTTGTTAATACAACTTAGGATTGCATTAGCTTTTTTGGCTGCTGCTGCACACTTCTGGCTCATATTTAGCTGGTTGTCCACTAAGACTCCAAGATCCCTCTCATAGTTATTGCTATTGAGCCTGGTTTCCCCCAGTCTGTATGTGTACTTTTGGTTTTTCTTGCCTAAGTGTAGGACTTTACTTTTCTCTACATTGAATTTCATTTTGTTAGATATGGCCCAGTGTTCTAGTCTGTCAAGATCCATCTGGATCTTGAGCCTGTCTTCTTGGGTATTAGCTATTCCTGCCAGCTTAGTATCATCTGCAAATTTGATAAGTTCCCCTTCTATTCCCTCATCTAAGTCGTTAAAAGATATCGTTAATGAAGATATTGAAGAGTATTGGGCCTAAGATGGAACCTTGTGGCACCCCACTGCTTACTTCCCTCCATGTAGACTTAGACCCATTAAGGACTACTTGTTGAGTACGGTTTGCCAGCTAGTTGAGAGTCCATCTAGTGGTGGTGCTATCTATTCCACCTTTTTCTAGCTTACTAAGAAGTAAGTTGTGGTCTACTTTGCCTTGCTGAACTCTAAATATATTATGTACACAGTATTTTGCTAATCTACTAATTTAATCACTGTGTTGAAAAATGAAATAAGATTGGTTTGGCATGATCTGTTTTTAACAAACCCATGCTGACTGCTAGTTTTTACTTTACTGGTTTCTAGATGTTGGCAGATCTGTTTTTTTATTATTTTTTCCAGTATCTTCCCGGGTATTGATGTTAGGCTGATTGATCTATAGTTTCCTGGGTCTGTTTTTTTTTTTCCTTTTTTGAAGATGGGAACCACATCAGCTCTTTTCCAGTCCTCTGGTAGTTCCCTGGTGTTCCAGGATTTTTGAAAGATATGGTAAAGTGGTTCTGAGATGACCTCTGCCAGCTCCTTTAAAACTCTGGGAAGTAATCCATCAAGCCCCGGTGATTTGTTTTCATCAAGATCAGACAGGTGTTCTCTTACTATTTTTTTGCTTATTTTAACTTTTATTTCTGGTCTGTCTTTTACAATTATGTTTTTGGTGGGTTGAGCTATAGTTTCTTTTTGCATGAAGATGGATGCAAAGAATGAGTTAAGCAGTTCTGCTTTCTCTCTGTTGCTTGTTACTTCCTCGCCATCTTCTCTCTTTAGTGGACTGACTGTTTCCTTGATTTTTTTCTTGTTATTTATATGTTGGAAGAAACTTTTTTTTATTATCTTTGACTTTTGTTGAAAGTCTTTGTTCGTTCTGAGCCTTTGCTATCCTGACTTTATCTTTGCAGATTCTGGCTATCTGCTGATATTCTGCTTTAGTTGTATGTCTTTCTTTCCATTTTTTGTACTTGTCCTTTTTTTCTTTCAATTTGCCAGAGAGATCTTTGTGCAGCCCTGCTGGTTTCTTCTTGGATTTCTTGTTTTGCTTTCTCAGTGGTATTGTGCTGGTCTTGGCTTCTATGATCATACTTTTTAGAGTTTCCCAAGATTGTTGAGTTGTTTTCCCCTTTAGAATTTTCATCCATGGAATCTTTCCCAAGTTCTCTCTGAGTTTATTGAAATCAGTTCTTTTAAAATCCAAGACTCTAGTGTCCTTATGTTCTGTGGCTTGTGTTTGTGTTATGTTGAATTCTAGTATGACATGGTCACTCTCACTCAGGGTTCCTGCAGTTTCAACTCCCTCAATCACTTCTTCTCTGTTTGTAAGAATTAAGTCCAGTATGGCTGTCCCTCTAGTTTCACCCTCTACCTTTTGGACAACAAAGTTGTCAGCTAGGTTGATTAGGAACGTATTTGATTTCTCACTTGGTGCAGAATTGGTTTTCCAATTGATATCAGGATAATTGAAATCTCCCGTTACTATTGTTGTGTGTTTCCTGCATATGTTTGTTAGTTGGCTGGCAAAAAGGACATCTATATTTTCTGCTTGATTGGGTGGCCTATAATATACATCTATGGCCATGTCATTCTTTTTTTCTTTTATATTGACCCATATGCATTCTAGGAGATTTTCATCTTTGATTTCATGCATTTCTGTAGCAATATAGTGGTCCTTTACATACAGTGCAACTCCACCTCCTTTTTTATGGGATCTGTTTTTTTTGAATAGTTTGTATCCTTCTACCAGTAAGTTCCAGTCATGGGTTTCATCCCACCAAGCTTCTGTTATTCCAACTATATCATATTTACCTTCATATATTCATAGTTCGAATTCACCCTGTTTGTTCCCCAGACTTTGTGCATTTTTATATAGGCACTTGAGATCTTTATGTCTGACACTGTGTTTACTGTCTACATAACCTGTGTTGTGCCTGCCTGCCCCTACTTTCTTGCCACCTGTTTGATTGGTGCCCATGGTATGGCACTCACTATTAAATGCTTGGTTTTGGTTGGCATCAAGGTTGATCATCTTATCTGCACAAACATCTATTTTGCATGCACTGGTATCCTTATTAGTTTTAGGTTGCTGGAAACAGAAATGTTCTGAATCAATTAATTCTCTGTCCCCGCTGTTCAGTTTAATAATATTAAATAGGATTGCCAGAAAGATCATTGCTAAGTAGAGTGGTCAGACTTTTTTTCATTCATGACCAGCTGCTTAATGATGAATTTTTCAGTGCCAATTAGAATAATTAAATGAGGATTACCTATATGTCAATAAAAATGTAATATAGAATTTGATTTTTAAAAACCAAAACCATTTAAACCTTTAAAAAACCATTTTAAGTATCAATACTTGTGTGTCATTATTTTATTTAACTACATACATACTACAAATCTAGCTTGTCATTGGATATTACACATCTGCTTGATACACTGAAACAGTAACAGACAAAGTAACACACAAAATGCTGTTGAGATCGCATCTATACCTTAAAAAAAACCCATAAATAGAAGATCAGTCAATGTTTCTCTTCTCTTTTCAATAGCCATATGCAACAACTGGTTAGCAAGAACTAAAAGAACTGTTTGTGAGGTAACAATTCTCAAGATGTATTTGTTTTTTAGACAGTCAAACGAAAACCAGCTGTGTGCTGTTTACTTAACTACAGTGGTACCTTGATACTCAACTACTTTGAAACTCATCAAATTTGCTACTCAAATGTATTTTGCTATGAAAATTTTGTCCCAGTACTCATCGTTTGTTTGGTACTCAATGCACAAGCTGGAACTTGTCACTGTTGGCTTCCTTGTGACACACTTATTCCTTATGTTTGGTACTTCGTTACTCATCATTTTTGGTATCTCATCACACCTCCCAGAACCAATACTCCCAGATGCGTACTGAGGTATCACAGTATACTATATTTTATAAGTTAGTCATTCAAATGGAATATAAGCTCCATGATTTTATAGGGTTTCCTTTCTCTTAATGGAGATGAAATATTTTATTTTCTAACTTATTATTTTTTTTCTTTAAGTACTATTTATCATCTCAGTGGATTAATTGGATTATCATTGCACTACTGCTTCAAAGCAATGCTAGTTGGAGGCCAGGATTCAAAGAGGAATGTAAATGTAGAAATGTTCTCAAAGATATTCTCATTGAAAAATAATTCGTCAAACCTCCTGAAAAGTTACTGAAAAATGTAACACTGTGGTTACATTTGAGCTGTGGTTGTTTTGAGAAACAGAAGAAGAAACTACTTTAGTTAAGAGGCCAAAATTCTGCATTTCATGTCTAAAAAATGGTGCTCAGATCTTTCTATCAGAGAATGAGAGAGGAGCCTCCATTGCCTTTTTGATGGACATTACTGATCTCTTCTTATTTTGGTTTTAGTTCTTTCTCATTGCTAGTAATGTATCCCTAAAAGTTAATGATCCATTATGTCTGAGATTCATAATGCTAGCAAACAAACAAAAAAGACCCGTGGGCATTTTATTCTATTTCAAGCCTACAACAACTTCTCTCTTAAATATATGTCATCTTGCAGTAAACAACACAAGAACTATTGTGTTGAGATATTTAATTTACTTTAATCATTTTACTTGGCATTTTACATCAACTTATACATTTTATGAATATTGGCATGGCTTGTGTAATCTATTCTCCCCACAATTAGCATTTACAATGATGCATTGCACATTTCATAGATTGCATTGTGGAGATGCTTTTAGAAACAGGCTGAAGCATGCAGAAGGTAAAGTAAGCAAATTCTTTTTTAAGTTGAGTTTGACTCCTGGAAACTTTGTGGACATGTTATGAAATTTCTTTGGCAACAATAGAATGGTTTGTTATTTTCTTTTTTCCAAGGTTAGTTTTTAACCTTGATATTCCCAGGAAGCTTTCTATCCAAGTACTCACCAAGCTTGAATTTAATCAATTTCCTAGTTCATCCTAACAAGTCAACGTGCATAAGAATATAATGTATAAGTAAGTATCATGCATAGAATTTCTATTTATAGATTAAATCAATGTGTTTTCAGTTATCTTGGCATGTTATAACAAACAAAAAGTCAATATATATTGGGAAAGTCCTTGCAAAAATGTAATCAATAACTATGGGCTCATAATGCTAAGCCAACATTGATTTCAATCAATCCAGAATCAGACTTGCAGAATAATCCTGCTTCTTCAGTCAAATCTTAATTTATTTTCTCTTTTATTTTTTGCTGAAACATAAGAAACATCTTACAGAAGAAAAATAATTGACTAACTATAGAATATATTTTAAATTTATTGTGAATGTTTACTTTGTGAAATGCACATAGTATTATGAATTAACCAGTGTTTGGTATTTGGATTTTTGCTCTTTTTAAATTTGATTTGAATTTATGTTCATAGGATGTTTGGTTTGTAACTGATACACACACACACACACACACACACACACACACATACATATTGATGAGATATCAAATTTTATTTTTTTGTTTAGTTATTTTTTTATTAGTCCACTAATGGGAGAAGCTGGTAGAGAAACAATGAGCAGCAGGGAAAAAACAGAGCTACTTAATTCATTCTTTGCATCTGTCTTCAAGCAAAAGGAAAAAAAATAGCACAACCTATCAAAAACTGAACCATAAAAGACAGACTAGAAATAGAAATTAAAATAGATGAGAAAACAGTAAGGGAACACCTATTCACCCAAGATGTGTTCAAATCACCAGGAGCAGATGGATTACATCCCAGAGTTCTGTAGGAGCTGGCAGACATTGAAGCATATCTTTCAAAGATCCTGGAGCACCAGAAGACTGTCAGAGGACTGAAAAAGAGCTGATGTTATCCCCATCTTCAAAAAATGGAAAAAAAATGAATCCAGGAAATTACTGACCAATTAGCCTGACATTAATATCTGGGAAGATCCTGGAAAAAATAATCAAGAAACAGATCTACTAACACCTTGAAGCAAGCGAAGTTGTAACCAGAAGTCACCATAGGTTTGTCAACAATAAACTATACCAAATAAATTTCATTCTTTAAAATAAAGAGACTAAACTAATGGACCTGCAAAATGCTGTGGAATATTATACTTGATTTCAGTAAGGCATTTGTCAAAGTAGACCACTATCTACTTATTATTAAATTAGAAAAATATGGGATTGACAGCATCACCACCAGATGGATTTATAACTGGCTGATAAACCGCACGCAACATATAGTCCTTAAGGAATTACATCTACATGGAGGGAAGTAATCAATGGGGACACCAGGTTTCTGTCTTAGGTGGCTTACTCTTCAATATCTTCATAAACTATTTAGATGAAGGAATAAATGGGAAACCATAACCTACTATTTGATAAGATAGAAAATGTGGGCTAGAGAGCATCACTACCAGATGGAGTCATAACTGGCTGATCAATTACATTTAACATGTAGTCCTCAATTGAATTACATCTACATGGAGAGAAGTATGCAGTAAGGTAGTGGGGTACTCCAAGGCTCTGTTTTAAGCCCAGTATTCTTCAACATCTTCATTAATTATTTGAACAAGGGGATAGATGAGGAACTCATCAAATTTGCAGATGGCGCCAAATTTGCAAAAACCAACATCTCAGAAGAGAGTTTTAAGATCCAGAAGAATATTGACAGTCTTGAACACAGGGCCCTATCTCACAAATGAAATTCAGTGGTGAGAAAAATAAGGTTTTACACAAGTATAGAATAAGTGGAATGTGGCTCAATAGCAATAACTGTGAGAGGACAATCACTTAAATATGAGCCAGCAGTGTGCAGCCACCAAAAAAGCCAATGCAACCCTAGACTGCATTAACAGAGGAATAGAATCCAGATCATATAAAGTGTTAGTACTACTTTATAATGCCTTGATAAGACCACACTTGGAACACTGCATCCAGTTTTGATCATTACAATATAAAAAACTTGTTGAGACTCTAGAAAGAGTGCAGAAAAGAGCAACAAAGATGATTAGGTGTTTGAAGACTAAAACATGGACCCCCAATCCCTGGGCTGTCTACTTGGCCATCTATTAGGCCTTGGCCCATTCGTTGTGCAAGCAGTGGATGCTTGTGTGCGAAACTCCATTTGCATAAGCTTGCACTAGCGCTTGAAGCTCCATTTGTGTGAACATTCACAAATGGAGCTTCTGTGCTCTCGTACACGCTACCACTCACACAAAACCATAACTTCCCCACCCTTGGGCTAAAACATATGAAGAATGGTTGTAGGTATTGGGTATGTCTAGTGAAAAGAAGATATGGGGTGATATGTGTTCCAATATTTGAGGGGCTGTCACAAAGAAGAGAGGGTCAACTTGTCAGAAAGCAGGACAAGAAGCAATGGGTGGAAACTAATCAAGGAGAGAAGCAACCTAGAACTAAGGAGATATTTCTTGGGAGCAGGGAAGCTTCCTGGCAGCAAAAATGTCCCTCCAGGAGGCTTCCCTGAGGCCCAAAAATGAAGTTCTTAGTTTTTGGAATGTGCAAGTTAAAAAACAAAATCAGCTAATGTTATTCATAAGAACTCTAAGAACTTATAAAATGTAGTGCAACAGATGAATGAATATAATAAAATGTAGTGCAATAGATGGATGTTTTGATATAAAGCATCATTTTATACTTTTATATAAAACCACTCTTATAGAGAAATTAAGGAATGGGCATACTAGCATGGCAGTTTTCATAGTCTTCTGCATTCTAATTTACACCGAATAAGGAGAAATAATAGAAGAACCTCCTATTAGTATAAATAGCAGTGTAAAGTTTCCAAACAACTGAAGATATTACAGTTTATGACAACTCATTCTCTCACCACCCAGGATAAATACCATACTATCATTATATAGATGCCATTTTATAGTTTCTTAGTTGACTAAGTAAGTAGTATCTGATTTGGTTGTGAAAGGTCATCCTTAAATGCATGTAATTAAGATGTACAAAAATATTTTTTTAAATCTATAAACTTTGTAACTTTCACTATAGGTATTTTAAAGTTGTAATTATTTTTAATAAATAATTCTGGAAGTAGTAATAAATCATATTGGCTGAATTAATTATTACAGCAACAAAATGTTAGCACGGGTATAAAAAAGTTAGATCAATCTACGTAATTAAATCACTACTAACTTAAAATCTCAACTATGTAATATCATGCAATTTGAACTACAGGAAATCCTTGACTTACAACCATTTGTTTAGTTGTTCAAAATTAAAATGGCACTGAAAGAGATGACTTATAACTGTTTTTCATAATTACAATATTGCATCACATGACCAAAATTTGGGTGCTTGGAAATTGGTATGTATTTATGATCTCTGTAGTATCCAGGGTCATGTGATCACCATTTGTAACTTTCCCAGCTGGCTTCTGATAGGCAAAGTCAATGGGGGAAGCCAGATTTACGTAACAGTTGCATGATTCACTTAACAACTGAACTGATTCGCTTAACCTGTGGCAAAATAGATCATAACATAACAACTCATTTTATAATTGCCTTGCTTAATAATAGAAACGTTGGGCTCCATTGGTCATAAAGTGACGATTATCTGTAGAATGAATTATGTCTGGACCAATTTCCACTTAAGATGATATTCACCTCTAATGGATCTCATTTAATGAACTGTTAAATCTAATTTTTCAAACCAGTTCTCTATCCCAAAAATGTGTTCACATTTTTTTCATATATAAAATTCATCATCCTTTTTGGCCATATAAATATATCAAATACAGTAGATTCTTACCTATGTGATCTCATGCCACAAAAATTAGCCCAGTCTTTCATGATGTGTCTTGGACTTTTTATTTCATTTAATCTAATTTAACTTGGAGAGTATTGATCTGATGACTGATTTCCAATGTGATAAAGTCTAGGACACTTTAATGGATTTTCATATTTGCAGGCTCGGGCTATTTGCTGATATTCTGCCTTAGTTAGATGCCCTCTTTCCACTTTTTATACTTCTCCTTTTTGTCGTTCAATTTGTCAGAGAGTTCTTTATGCAGCCATGCTAGTTTCTTTTGGGAGCTGTTATTTTTCTTCTTAATTGGTATTGTGCTGGGCTTTTATAATCTCGCTTATCAAAATTTCCCAAGCTTTTGTAATTGTTTTCCCCTTGAGGATTCTCATTCATTGAATCCTTTAAAAGTTCTCTCAAATTTTATTTAAATTAGCTCTCTTAAAGTTCAAGACTCTAATTTGATTTTGTTCTATTGCTTGTGCTTACATAATGTTGAATTCCAATATTGCATCACTCGCCCCCAAGGTTCCTGTAGCTTCAACACCTTCTATCATTTCATCTCTATTAGTGAGAATAGAAATGATCTCCTTGTTCCCTTCTCAACTCTTTGCAAAACAAAGCTGTCTGCTAGATTTGTTAGGAACCTGTTGATTTTCCACTTGGTGCAGTTTGTCTCCCAATTGATATCAGGATAGTTAAAATCCCCCATTACTATTGTGATATGCTTCCTACATACTTTAGTTAGCTGACTAGCAAAAAGTTCATCTATTTCCTCTGTTTGGTTGGATGGCCTATAGTATACACTTATGGTAATATCATTTTACCCCTTTAATATTGACACAAATGCATTCAAAATAATGTTCATCATTTCTGTGCTCTTTCTGTAAAGATGTAGTTATTATTATATATAGTGCAACTCTATCTCCTCTTTTATTTGGTCTATTTCTTTTAAATAATTTAAATTTGTATTAGTATATTGGAAAATGTAACTATTTATTGTAATAATGATATATATATTTTCTTTCCTCCACAAACCTAAATTGTCACTGTGTGGCTCAGAGTACCATATCTACCACGGACAACTTGATAATCAAGGTATTTTGCTTTGAGATGTCCTTTGATCCATCAATTCAACAGTAGGGGATGTTTTATGATTCTGAAGTGTCCCTTCCCAACTCTGGTTCAAAGTTAACATGAATGCCCAGGATGTTACTTAGGTTGGTCATGTTTTTCAACTTTCAATTTCCAAACATTAGGAGTGCTCAAAAGTTGTAAACCGCCTTGGGATTGTAAAGATATTTTAATTACTTTCATTTCACAGGTTCAGCTTCTTTCTCTTTTTGTTAAACATTATTTTGTCTGAGAGTGTTAATACTGCTGACCTCGTTTCCTGTGAGTGTAATAACTGATCTGTAATGGCTTCGAAAAAAGAACAAGACTGGGAACATTCACTCATATGAGCCAGCTAATTGGAACAGGCAGAGACTTGTTGCTGTCTGAACTCCAAACAGAGTGAGCCATTCTCAGTGGCCTAATGCTAAGAGAACAAAGTAGTGATGATGCTAAAAATTACCCAGTAGTCAGTCTTGCAAGAGTGCTTGAAAAGTGGGAACAAACGAACAGTTTTTTTGTGACCTTGGTTGTAATTTGTAATAATCTTGAACAAGATCCAAGAGAGCTGGGGATCAAGCCATACTTCTTGGTAGAGGAAAGTTACATGCTCTACAAAGAGACTTTCATTGTGAAACTAAACAAACGCTGTTTGACATCTTCAACTGTAAGTATCAAACTGTTTTGTGTGCCAAATTTGACTGCCCTCCTGGCTGCAAAAAAGAAGCTCACGTTAACTATACCTGCCCTAAGGAAATGAAGATACCATTGAAGGAATTTCCTTTCATTAAAGGTCAGAGAGACAAGATTGATTCTTTTGGATCGCACTAGTAAACGGGTAAGCAAAGTCCAACAAACAGTTCAAGTCATACATGGTTAAAGCAGTCAGTTAAAGCAGTCCAGGGATAATCCAAAAATAAAGTCCATTATCATAAACAAAGTTCAGTAAACGTAGTTTGCTAACAGCTGCAAGACTCAGCAATCCGAGCAGAACGACAATCAGGCAACAGGCAATAGAGAAAATGCAAGAAGAACAAACCAGGTTTTTGGCTCCATCTTATGGCCGTTGGAGGAACCATACCCAATTACAATTACAGCATTCTCTTAAAGATACAGTATTAAATGACTATCCTGGTTTATATATTGCCAACCCAACTATTAGGTTACCATCATTCCTAACACAAATCTTATCAATTTTGCTCATCAATCTGGTGCTTTCCATAGAAACATTTTGCTTTAATAGGATTTATTTAATAGGACAAAGTTACAGAATTGTAGCAAAAAAATGATTGATATTTTACTAGAGGCCATAGGAAATGTCTGGAGAATTGTGTCCCAAATCTTTATTGACATATAGAAATGACTCTTCCATTTGCTTGGTTACAATACAAGTATAATTAATCTTATTAGATATTGTCAATATTATACCTTAGTTAAATTTCCTTTATTAATTAGTTTGCTAATACAGATTTCAATATTTTATTAAGTAAAATTATTCTTCTTTATAGAATACAAAATTTTATTTTACAAGTATATCTTTACATTTATCATAAATTGTCATTTTTTTTTCCTAGCCACAATCTGAAAAACATTGGTTTCCAGTTCTAGCTACTAACAATTCTCAGGTATCTAATATATTCTGGATATCTACTTTACATTCTTGTGGTTAAGACTTATCTATTCATGTCTTATTACTTTACATACAGCAAATGATTGTCTCATTTGAATCTAATAACCTTCCTCTTTGCTTCTTAAATTTTAAACCTGCTTATTATATATCAGTTGAAGAACCTTTTAGAGCTCCTCAGAATAAACATATAATTTGCTCAGAGTCCCAATAATAGTAAGTAAATATGAACAATTATAAGGATGAAAATACTGGAGTATGCGCTACAAAAGCTTATATCCATTTGACTATAGTGTAATCTTGATCAGAAGCCAGGTGTCTACATTTCAATGAAGCATTTCCATCATTATTGACTTCTCACTAAATTTAAAATCTTTTTAGTTTTAAACCAGAGAAAACCTTAATCAAAGCCACAGCCTTTTTTCCCTTAAGTTCTCACATTAATGTCACTTTAATGGGAACTGCAGTTTACAATGAAGTGGTAAGATAAAATGACAGTGGCTATAACAAAAATGAAAGGAAATGGGATATATAAATGTTTACCCTGAACTGAAGACAAAAAGTCTGGAAAATAAAAATAAAATTGTGGCCTGATATTATACTTCTAATAAAAATGGCAAGATTAAACTATTGTATTTGCATAACCCCGATCTGGATGAAGGCATTTTAAAGAAATTTTCTTTCACTAATTGATTTTGGTTCTACCATTTTCAGATTTGAGCCATTTAATTGGTTTTTTTAAACTTTGAACCCAACTGAAGTCATAAACAAAGATGTTCACTTTTTTATGTCAAGTTTTTTTATTTTTTATTACTTATATATATATATATATCAATGCATGAACAGTGTGATACCTGGGTACCATACATTTAGTACAGATAAACATAATGTTGTAATTCATACTTATTACATTTCATTTTCATTGTTTTATATTATCCGGAATTGAGAGCTGTCCCCTTAAGGGAATGCATCATGGTAAATGTACTTAAGGTATCCTGGGAAATGTAGTTCATGTCATGTGGCCATGTAATCCTGATTGGTCACTAAATTAACCCGTGTTGGGTTGGGGGAGACTCCTCACTCTTGCCTGAATCCATTACCATGCAGCTGCTTCAATCATCATGGGGATGAGAGTTTATTATCTTTCTACATCATAATGCAGATATGCAAAAGATTGGACATTAAGAAGAACCTCGTCATAACTGTGAGTAGATAAGGATGCCTGATGAACCAATAAAAAAGACTTTGTATGGATGCTTTGTGGAGTTGCTCTGTCTACTTTATACCCATCCAGAGAATAATAAGCAGAACATAATTGGTTCATTTAAGCATACATAACATTTCTTTTCATCATTATTTATTATCCCTTATCTTATGTTTGATATTTTAAAAATTATACATTTTTCCTCCATGCTTTCAATACCACAAATATCCAACACTACTAATCAATCCATGAATATATAGTAGAGGTGACAAAAATAGATTTAAGGAATTAGATCTGATAAACAGAGTGCCTGAAGAACTATGGACGGAGGTTCGCAACATTGTACAAGAGGTAGCAACTAAAACCATCCCACAGAAAAAGAAATGCAAGAAAACAAAATGGCTGTCTGAGGAAGCTTTGCAAATAGCTGAAGAAAGAAGGGAAGCGAAAGACAAGGGAGAAAGAGAAAAATATTGAATGCAGAATTCCAGAGAGTAGCTAGAAGAGATAAGAATGCCTTCTTAAATGAACAATGCAAAGAAATAGAAGAAAACAATAGAATAGGGAGGACCAGAGATCTCTTCAATAAAATTGGAGAAATGAAATGGGCATGATAAAGGACCAAAATGGCAGGGACCTAATAGAGGCAACAGAGATTAAGAAGAGGTGGCAAAGTTACACAGAAGAATTATACAAGAACAAGGTTAACGTCCCTGATAACCATGATGGGGTGGTCACTGACCTCGAGACAGACATTCTAGAATCTGAAATCAAATAGGCCTTAGGAAATCTGAGCAACAACAAAGCTAATGGAGGTGACAGTATTCCAGCTGAGCTATTCAAAATCTTAAAAGACAATGCAGTAAAAGTGCTACACTCAATTTTCCAGAAAATCTGGAAAACTCAACAGTGGCCACAGGATTGGAAAAAGTCAGTTTACATTCCAATTTCAAAGTAGGGCAATGCCAAAGAATGTTCAAACTATTGCACCGTTGCACTCATTTCACATGCTAGTAAAGTTATGTTCAAAATCCTACAAGCTAAGTTCCAGCAGTATGTGGATCAAGAACTACAAGAAGTATAAGCAGGATTTCGAAGAGACAGAGGAACTAGAGATCAAATTGCTAACATATGCTGGATCATGGAGAAAGCTAGGGAGTTCCAGAAAAACATCTACTTCTGCTTCATTGATTATGCTAAAGCCTTTGATTGTGTGTATCACAACAAATTATGGCAAGTCATTAAAGAGATGGGAGTACCAGACCATCTTATTTGTCTCTTGAGATACCTATATGCAGATCAAAAAGCAACAGTGAGAACTGGACATGGAACCACTGATTGGTTCAAAATTGGGAAAGGAGTCCGGCAAGACAGTATACTGTTGTCTTGCCTATTTAACTTATATGCAGAGAACATCATGAGAAAGGGGGAACTAGATTAATCAAAAGTTGGAATTAAGATTGCCGAGAGAAATATCAACAACTTTAAATATGCAGATGATACCACTCTAATGGCAGAAAGTGAAGAGGATTTAAAGAGCCTCTTGATGCAGGTGAAGAAGGAGAGTGCAAAAATTGGCTTGAAACTCAACATTAAGAAAAGTAAGATTATGTTATCCAGCCCTCTCAATTCCTGGCAAATAAATGGGGAAGAAATGGAAGTAGTGAAAGATTTCATTTTCCTGGGCTTCCAAGATCAGTGCAGATGAGGACTACAGCCAATAAATTAAAACACACTTGCTTCTGGGGAGAAAAGCTATGGCAAATCTAGACAGCATACTAAAAAGCAGACACATCACCCTGCCAACAACAGTGTGTATAGGCAAGGCTATGGTTTTCCCAGTTGCAATGTATGGCTGTGAACGTTAGACCATAAGGAAGGTTGAGTGCCAAAGAATTGAGGCCTTTGAACTATGGTGCTGGAGAAGACTCCTGAGAGTTTCCTGGACTGCAAGGTGATCAAATCAATCAGTCCTAGAGGAGATAAACCCTGACTGCTCTTTAGAAGGCCAGATCCTGAAGATGAAACTCAAATACTTTGGCCACCTAATGAGAAGGAAGGACTCACTGGAGAAGAGCCTAATGTTGGGAAAGATTGAGGACAAAAGAAGAAGGGGACGACAGAGAATGAGGTGGCTGGATGGAGTCACTGAAACAGTAGGCGTGAGCTTAAATGGACTCTGGAGGATGGTAGAGGACAGAAAGGTCTGGAGGAATATTGTCCACAGGTCGCAATGGGTTGGACATTACTTCACAACTAACAACAACAACTAATCAATCCAAATATTAACAGTATTCAATCAATCCTGGGATTACATCTTCAACTCCCCACAATTTCTAATCTTAAAAGTTTGAAATTCACAATATATTTTAACACAGTTAATATTAATAATACAATAAAATTCCCTAATCCTAAACTTCCATCTTCTATCCTTAACTTATTTTTAAATAAAGTAAATTTTATTTTTCTATTAATATATATGCTATTATTTTCCCTATTTATATTTTCTACTTTTCCATTTTACTAATGTATTTTATCACTATCCATTATCTCTTGGTCTCTTTGGAGTTCCATTATCTGTTGACTTTTTAATCATCTTTTTCTTTCTCTTGGAAACTTATAGTTTTTTTATTATGTTTTTATGCCCACTAAATATTCCTTTCAAGTTTAACGTTATCTCTTTTTGCTGCATCTTTTGAACACCCATCCATAAATAATTCTTTTTTTTTTTAACAGATTTTTGGGCGTTTTTTTCTCTGGACTTTTTCTTTTTTGAAGAGGTTTTCCTCCCCCCCCCATTCTGTTATAAGCTTTTAAAATATTATTCTCAGTTCTTCATCTTTAGGCAGCCTCCTTGTCTCCATATTGTTCTTTATAGTTTCATGTATATTTTTAAGCATCAAAATTATTTATCTATATCCCTCTATTAATTATACACTGGTAATCCATTTTATTACAATTCAGAAAAAAGTTATTCAATATACCCCTGTAATTCCAAGGACTCAATATTTAAACACTCCCACCAATCCAGTTATTAGTAAAACTTAATCATTCTCATAGTTATGTCTCCAAATCCCCTAAGTTTATAGTTTTTAAGACTCTTTAGTATTTTATAGTCTTTTAATTTCCCAATTGTTTGTCTTCCCAATTGTTCAAAATTTAAAGTCTTATTTAATTTTCCTTCTTTTCTCTTTCCTTCTATCTCTTTTCTTATTTGATCTTGTGTGATGTTCTGTCAGATAGTATTAATAGTCCAAATCCAAATTAATCCACTGTTTTCTCCAATCTTTCGAGTCATCAGTCCAATAACCAATTTTGATAGTATTTAATTATTAACTATTTAGTTCAACTTTAAACTCTTCAAAAAGAAAGTGAAACTCACTCAGTAGTTCAAAATATCCAAATCACTTTCTGAGATAGAGTCTTTCCCAGCTTTGTTTACTTTCTTCTATTATGTGTATTAGATGTTCCACACATTCATTAGAGGATTTCACGCTGTAGTAGTACTCTTCTTCTTCTAGTAGATGGCACTCCTTCCAAGTTGCAGCATTAAATAGTATGTCAAATCAGCTGATTTCCCCATAAATCCCGGCAGTTTAGAAGTTACAAATATAAAATATAGTTCATTCCAAGGATCACCTTTCAAGTTGTTTGGCTATTTTCCAGGTTTTCTATATTTTAAAGATTCCTTTAAGCATTCTTTTTCCTCTTAAAATAGCATTGGTTTTTAAGTGGGTAATTCCAGTGTTTCAAAGATGCTAGGTTGCTGCTGTTTTTTAAAAATAGTTGTAAATCTCTCTTTCCTTGGATATTCTTTTGGGGTTAAAATTTGAATAAAGTTCACCCGGTTAACACACTGTTCATCAAAGTACAATCCTGCACAGTGCTTAGATGGTCGTCATCATTCCCAGCTTTTATGGCAGCCACCTTAAGACTGCCTCTTGTCCTCGCTGTGGCATAGAAGGAAAAAAGCCCTGGGGTTCAAAAGGAGATTGTGATCTCCTCTGCAGCCTCACAGAGTGCCCCTCCTTAGCTTCACCACCCCTACAGGGCAACTTTGACTCCTATTGGAGCCCTCAAACAGGGAGAAAACCAGTATAGGAACAGAGGTGACCATTCTCTATGCCTGGTATCACTGGAAGACTCCACTCTCTTCCAAAGTTGTTCACTTTGTGAGATAAGGGTGGCAAAGTGTTCTTACTTTTCTACCCTTATTGCGTCTGCAGAAAATCGCCCGGCTGCCCTGTTTAAAGTGATCCGCTCCCTCCTGGAAGGGGGAGCGCGGGAGGACCCCTTGCAGGGACGGGCTGAGGACTTTTCGAATTTCCTGGTGGGTAAAATCACTCGGATCCGGGATGGGTTGGACTCTGAATGGGCAACTCTGGGTGGGGGGTCGGAATTTGAGGCAGTCATTTGGGAGGAGTTTGATCCTGTGACCCCCAAAGACGTGGACAGGTTGCTGTGGGGACTGAATGCTACCACATGTTTATTGGACCCGTGTCTCTCCTGGCTGATGTTGGCCACTCGGGAGGTGACACGAGGTTGGTTTCAGGGTATTAACACTTCCTTGAATGAGGGATATCTGCCCGCCGCCTTGAAAGAGGCGGTGGTGAGACCCCTCTTCAAGAAACCGTCCCTGGACCCAACTTTGTTATCTAATAATCGTCCCGTCTCCAACCTTTGTTTTGTGGCGAAGGTTGTTGAGATTGTGGTGGAACGACAGTTTCCCCAGCACCTGGATGAAGCTGTCTATTTGGATCCACGCCAATCGGGCTTCAGGCACAGGCACAGCATGGAGACGGCATTGGTTGCATTGGTGGGTGATCTCTGGAGGGCCCGTGACAGAGATTATTCTGCCTCAGGGGTCGATGCTCTCACTCCTTCTGTTCAACATTTATATGAAGCCGCTGGGTGAGATCATCTGTGGCTTTGTGGTAGAGTTTCATCAGTACGCTGATGATACCCAGCTGTACATCTCTACCCTGGGCCACCCCGATGAAGCCGTCGAAGTGATGACCCAGAGCCTGGAGGCCGTGCAGTGTTGGATGGGGCGGAACAGGCTTCAGCTCAACCTATCTAAGACTGAGTGGCTGTGCTTCCCGGCACCCCGGTACAGCCAGCTGGTTCCATCGCTGTGGGGGGGGGGGGGAATTCTTGCCCCCACAGAGAGGACCCGCAATCTGGGTGTACTCCTGGATGTGCGCTGTCATTGGAAGACCATGTGGCGGCCGTCGCCAGGGGGGCTTTTGGCCAGGTCCAGAGGATCTACTAGTTGCGGCCCTTTCTGGATCAGGATGCGCTTCGCACGGTCACTTCTGCCCTGGTGACCTCCCGCCTAGACTATGCCAATGGTCTCTACATGGGGCTGCCTTTGAACAGCATCCGGAGGCTCCAGCTGGTGCAGAATGCGGCCACACGGGTGGTGTTGGGGGCTCCTCGGGGCTCCCATGTTATGCCACTTCTGCGAGAGCTGCATTGGCTCCCGGTGGCCCTCTGGTTGCACTTCAAGGTCTTAGTTATCATCTTTAAAGCGCTCCATGGCTTGGGACCAGGATATTTGCGAGACCGCCTCCTGCCATTATCGGCCTCCCGCCGACCGATACGTTCCCATAGAGTCGGCCTCCTTGAGGTGCCGCCGGCTGGATGGCTGGTGACTCCGAGGATGCGGGCCTTCTCATTGGGGGCACCCTCTCTCTGGAACGAACTACCCCCCAGAGATGAGGACCATCCCTGATCTCCTGACCTTCCGCCGTGCGTTGAAAATTCATTTATTCCAGCAAGCCGGTCTGGCCTAGGGATTTTAAAATTTTTTAATCTGGTTTTAACTTTCTTATTTCCCTTATTTTTAATCTTCGTAAGAGCCAATGTATTTAATTCTTTTAATTTTTAAATATTGTATATGTGTTTTATATGTGTATTTTATTCTGGCTGTTCACCGCCCTGAGTCCCTTTGGGAGAAGGGGCGGTATATAAATTTAAATAAATAAATAAATAAATAAATAAATAAATAAATAAATAAATATGGAAGTCACATTTAGATAGCTTTGCGTATAACTGGGCTTTGTGTAACTTCTTGAATAATACTCTCACTAGCCTAATGTGCTCTTCCATGGTCTCAATCAGTTGCCTGGTGGCCTTCCTTCCCACATTGGAACCACATTCCTGGGCTCCGGCAGGGCTTCTGCCCAATAGTAGGAGTTGCACTCTCTCTACCTCCATTATGTATTGGGTATCTCTCAGGCATTTGGAGGGGGGTGGTCCTCATGCACAACATGCTCCCAATCTCCATCAAGTTGAGCTTCCCATTTGTGGCTAATTGGTACCATGCTTGAAGGTCATGGCACACTTCCCTGGACAGGCAGTTGTGATACAGCTCCTTGTTCAGCCCCTCCAGGAATTCGTAAATCAGCATATGCTCAGATGAGCTGCCAGGCTATGAAAATCTTGGATGTACTCTGCCACTGGCCACTTGCATTGCTTCAGGAAACGGATGTGTGTTTTTGCATGCTGGGCTGCTGTGAGGTCTTCAAATCTGTCTTGCAATATCTTCATGAAAGTGTCCAGATTTGCAGCTCCGTAACCCTCGTCATGGAGAGACACCAGCCATGCCACTGCATCTCCCTCCAGGTTTGATATAACCTTATTCTCCCAGGCATACTTGTCTGGATACATCACTCCATAGAGTTCATAATTGGGTTAGGAAGTAAGCCAAGTTGTTGAGTTGCCCATCAAAGTGGATTGCTAGGGAAGGTTGCAGTCAATTCTCTTGTACTAGGACATTTCCAGGCAGCAACCTACTGCAGCCAGGGGTGTCTGAATGGGAATATTGGCTGACGTATGCAAGCACCTGCCCAATGGGATGGCAGTTGGGTGTGGGGAATTCCCACTGGTCTCGGTATGATTGGCACCATCGGCTGCAAGCAGGGAAGAGACAGGGTAGGCAATGGTTTCATAGCCCACATCTCAAGTCCCATGACCACCACCCTTGATATAGTGGTTCCCTAGAACTCCAGCCCAATGGACTTCTCCCTTAGCTGCTCCAACAAGGAACTGAAAGCCTGGCTGGGAGCTTCTACATGGCCAGGTCATCCCATTTGCTTGCCTAGCCTTTCACTTGTTCCCACGGTCACCATGACTCCAGGGTGGATTGGTTGATTCTCTGCTTCTGCTGCCTTTTCCATGTGGCTCACCCACTGGCCCTTGGGGCCCAAATAGGATTCTTCCCTCACTCTCTTCCCTTTTGTGAGTTGTTACTCCAGCTTCTCAGCTCTCTGTTTGGGGTGTGCACCAGCTAATTGCATCCCAGCTTCGGTATGGGCTGCCTCCAGGGTCTCTCAAGAGAAGGCTTCCCCTGGTTTCACCCCTTCTTCCATTCCTGTGTTGATTGCCAACATCTTGAGGCTGCCAACCTCCTGGTAGGGACTAGGTAGGCTGCTACTTGAAGAACTGGTTTAAAGTCAATTGTACACTTGATGAAACAGAAAAAAGAAACTCCTGGGACATTATTTTACCTTTCAATTGTTTAGAAATTGGTATGATGCATTGCACAGACATCCTGATGTTTGGATTTGGCAGTTTTATCTGGATTTGGCAGTTTTATCTCCTACTGAGTACTTTCCAAGGACTTAGGATACGTTGTTCATATCTTGTTCTGAAATTCATTATTAACAGATAACACAGATTCCTCTAATGTTTATCAGAATTAGAGTAACTATGCAGTTCAACTATGAAACCTGGCATACAGTTTTCAGAGCATCTGGAAGACAACAATTATATCTTAAATTCAATCTTTAAGCTATTAAATGTCTGTCTCATAACTTCTAACTGGATGAAATCCTGCATTATAGGGCAACAATTTTTGATCCAAGGTCTGTCAAATATACCCTCAAGGTATCCTAACTTATAGAATATGGCCCAAATCCAGGACCTAATATTCTTGAGGAAATGAAAATTTGAGAAAGCACTGCTTCAGTCGTACTAGCTGCTTCTGATCTGCTACTTCAGTCAAATAATCTTCATTTTCAACATTTCATGATGCTCTCCCAGCTGGTCTTGCAATCCCTCACTCTGTCCCCCACCTAGAAGCAGCCAGTTACCTACCTGTGGAAAAAGGAAGAAAAGGGAAAAGGAAGAAAGGGAGAGAGAAAGGGAGGAAGATAAAAGAGGAAATAACCTCGGCATACCATTCTCAATCCATTCCACTACCTCATGTGCTCCTCAAGCTATACAGCCCCATATGCAGCCCTTTTCTGCCTTTCTTGACCCACATATGACTTCTTATACCCAAAACACCCTTCTAAACCCACACAGCCCCCTTGTCTGTATTTCCTGAACCACTCTGTACCTCTTGCAAACCATCATGCATCCTACCCAACCAGTGCTGCCCTCGCATGTTTTTCCCACCCCTCATTGCAACTCTTATCTGAACTACAATCTACTTTGCAAACTTCCCCAGACCCATGTGGACATTTTGGGCACCTCATGCATCCTTTCCAATTAGTGCTGAAGTCTGGGATAAAGTCAGTCAATCAAAATACGAAATCCAAAGTTTAAACACAAGTCCAAAGGCACAATACTTGTAGTCCTCAACTTATAACCACAACTGAGCCCAAAAATTATATTGCTAAATAATAAATTTGTTAAGTAAGTTTTTCCCCATTTTACAACTTTTCTGATCATATTTATTTAGTTTAGTTTGTCATTGCACTTCGTAGAATGAAATTAAATACCACCTTCAGCGTACATTATAACTATAAAAATAAAACACAAACACACATCCTTCACATTCTGTACAATTGAACTGAAAACCCGATATTGCATTAATGTTATTATTAAGTGAATTATTATGTTAATCATGGCAATTATTAAATTAGTCACATGATTGTTAAGTGAATATCATTTGCCTATTGACTTTGCTTGTCAGAAGGTTGCAAAAACTGGTCATACATCTCCAGGACACTGCAACTGTTATAAATATGAGTCAGTTGTCAAGCATATGAATGTAAATCACCTGACCATGAGGATGATGTAACAGTCATAAGTGTAAAAAAATGGTCACAAATAACTTTTTTCAATGCCGTAGTAACTTTGCATGGTCACTAAGCAAACTGTTGTAAGTCAAGGACTACCTATATCCATTCACAAGTATAGAGTCCAAGTACAGAATCAAGAAACAAGATAAAAATCCATGAAGCCAGAACACAGACACAGCAGGAAATCAAATGGTTGTTTTCCAGTGTTGTGCTGCTTCACCCATCTGGTTAAGTATGTTTAATTCATTAGGAGGGGAGAGGCTATTTCCTTGCAAGTAGCCAATCTCTATTGCACCTATCTCCTTTCAGCCCTACATGACTTGGGATCTGGTGGAGGAGGAAATTCCTCCTCATCCTCACTGACTACCTGCAGTTGTGTTCCTTTTCTGCCCTGTGCTTTTGACTGGGCACCCACGGCCTCCAGCTTCAGCCAGTGGCTTGTTTGGTTGTTTCATTCTGAGATCTGTGGCCTCTCCTCTTTCTCTCGCCCGTACAGAGACCTCAGCATCTTCCTCATGTTCCCCTGTACCCTCCTATAAAGTCCCTGGAATTAATTCTTCCTCATTGTCTGAACTGGCATCAGGGGAAGCCATCACAGTAGTCTTTAACTGCCTGATGGTCTTGGACTTGCTGCTTTCCATTGACTTTCTCCCTGAATTTGAGGGAGGGAGAAGGAAGCAAGCAAGCAAGCCAGGTTGTATGATATATGATTTAAATATTATTTTTAAGTAGGAATGCTACTGGATATATGCTTTTTGAATATGGGCACATAGATTTGTTCATATTCAAAAAGCATAAACTATGATTTGGAACAAGGCTCAGCTAGCTTGAGAACTATGGCAATTTTGATAAAAGTTCTTAAATAAATCAGGATGATTATAAAAGTTCTTATGTACATTATGATTTCATATAGGTATGGCATAGTGCTTACCACTCAATTCCATTTCTGTCAAATGCAGGTTGAAAAAGAAAAAAAATTACACTGGTAACCCAACAGTAATCTTATAACAGAAAAGGTAATAAAATAATAAATCTATAGGATATATTTTCCCAGCTTTGCCATGCAATATCAAGTTGTATGCCACAACTATACTGTCTTTCTTATCCACTATTTAATTAGTACATAACATTATTATTTCAGACTTAACTAAACTTTCTAAAAAAGTTCTGACCTTGGAACTTTCTGCACATTTTTGAAGCCAAAAGAAATAATAGCAGAATTGTTCCATAGGGAAATTTTCTTCAGATTTAATGAAATGTAGAAGTATGTAATTAAAACTACATTACTGCTTAATAAATAAGATTTAAATCATGTAGCATACAACCTAAATTAAAAGTTACAATTCAATCTTAAGAAACAATTTTACTGAAAAATAGGTATCATTCATTTGTTAAAAAAGAAATTACCAAACAAACATATCAATGACTGACAGAGATATATCAATAATTCCTACATCTATGAGTACAAAATAAGATCTGTAGAGAGATTTATATTTAATCTACGTATAACCTTGTGACTTTGCTGTCAATTACAAAACTGTACACCATTTATTGATAGTGATGGAATGGAATATTTACAAATTATCTTCAAATGCTGATAATCAAAGAACTTTTTAAAAAGTAGACAGAATGATTCCTTTCCAAGATGAGTACTGAATGGTAAGGATATGTTTCTCTTGTCAACGACCTGCCAATTATACTGCCTAAGTTGGCTCTCCGGCAGTGTTGCTCCCTGGATTTGAATGGGAGCACTTAGGAATGGGCCAAAATGACTTTTAGATGGCTGTGAACCCATTTGGGAAGAGGAGACTTGAAGATTTGGAGCTGTTGGAAAGTCATGGGCATTCATTTTCCTGTTGGCATTTCAGTTTTTTTAAGCATGCCAAAAATTCTGTCAGTATATAAGAAATTATGAGCTGGGATAGACATAACAACAAGTCAGCCAATGGGAACTGTTTGTAACTAAGAAACAGCACCTGTTGTGAGCCATGCCAGGCGCCTTGGAGACCGGGCATGGCTTAGAGTAACTGGTCTGTATAAATATAGAGCTGGTAGTTTTGGTGGTTCTGATTGCTTCTGCTTCTTGTATTTGCTACCACATTGCAAGAACTGCATGGGTATTGTATACATACATCATGTTTTATATTATTGTATATAAACAAGTTTCTTCTATAAATGAATCCTGCTGAATTATTTACTTGTGTGCTGGTTGGATTGCTGCAAACTTTGAGAAATTCACTTTTTACTCTGCTTTTTATCTTTTAAAGTAGATCAGCTGGATGAATGCTGATTTATTTCAAATCCCTTCTGGACTTTGGCCATTCTCTTTTTTCCCTTTGATTTATTCTATTATTCTAAATAACTTTCATTTTCCGTATGGAAACATGGCATGTTTTTCAGGGAGTAAAGGTATCTAAAAGACAAAATTTTGCAAATTAAAAAGATACAAAAACCCTTTTAATCTTGGATTGAAATATCAAGAAAATATCTTTCCTATTTCCTTCAGCTTCTTCTGGTTAAGCTTAAAAGAGCAACAAATTCTGCCTTCTCTTTGCCTTTACTCCCTGAAAGACAAACCTTTTTGTCAGTCTTTTCCAGTTTTCCTTTCTTCTTTTATAGAGGCCACTATATCTGGGCTTCAAAACTCCAGATGGCCACTAGAATGCAGCAGAAAGTTGAAATTTTCTATATCTGTTTGGATTTGTAGTCCTAAGGTAATTTTAACCCTTTCTCCTAGAAGCCATCACTGCAAATTTATTAAATTCACTATTGGGACAGCTTATGATGACTTGACTTTCTACTAAAGAAGACAAAAATCCTGTGGCTGTGCATCTGTGCATAACAGAGAGGAAAAACGAGAAAGCTTGAATACATAAAAAAGGGAAGTATTTGTGCATGTGTGATAGATGAGAAATTGTATAGGTTTGAAAAGTATACCTCTAAAGTTGACCTTTTTGAAAAAAACCGTTTACAGGGTTTTACTTGTAAAGACCAGAATAAAGTAAGGAAAATCATTCCTTATCTTTTTTTTTTCATGTCTTACTTTCTCACAGTAACCTACTCCAGGTTTCCAAGGATTATTTTATCTGATCCATATTCTCTGCAAGTTATCTTGAATGAAATAATAAAAAACTCAAATGCATTTGTGTGTTGGTGTCATCACACAAATAATATAATTAACATTTCTGCAACTAGTCCTTTAAAATGAAATTCTACTGTGTGTATGTGGGTGAAAATAACGCACATGCTAACATTTTTTATTCCTGTGGGAACATTAATAAAAATACCATCAATACAATATCAAATGCTGCTCCCAATTATCCCTTCTCCTAATTATCCCAGAGAATTCTATAGGATTTGTTTTCAACTATTCCAACAAATATTTAAAAAAAAATTAGTAAAATTGCATCAACTCAGAAATGTTCCACTGATCGGGCAAGTCATTGATAGTAATTTCATTGTATGTACAGTGAAACACGGATATCATTGTAAAGCATGGGTATTAAATTCAATTTTATGTGGGCCAGATCAGCATTGTGGTTGTCCTCCGCAGGCTGGGGTGTGTGGCCAAGGGAAGGCGCATGGCCAGAGTGGTTGCGACCAACTGGGCGTGGCCAGTGGATGTGTTCCACTTGACATAGTTCGCATGGGGTTTGGGTGGGATTAGGGAGGGAATCCAGAGGTCTCAGATGGGTGGGGCGGCAGGTGGGAGGCTCATCCCACAGGATGAGATGAGACAAGGCAGGGGACGGGGCAGCTACAGCCAAAAACTTGTCACTCATCGCCCTTTGTGTGAGTGTGTGGGGAAATGGTTTCTGGCTATAGACGCAGCCTGTCGTCTGTTGCTCCAGAGCCTGGCTGGCCATCCAAGCAGCAAATGGAGGCTGTGGAAAGGAATGTGATGTGGACCACTGGACGCACTTACTTTGTCCCACTGTTTTGACAGTTGGAGAGAAGGTCACCACTGGACATCATCTCTCAGCCCCCTCATGGGTCTTGCCCTTGGCCTGTGCATGGAGTGTGTTCCCCTTGCGTACCCGACTGCAGCGGCTGGTGCACAAGAGGGGTGCTCCACCAGTAGCCCCTGCAAGAAGCAGGGGAGTTTGTGACATTTCCCCATCTGCTACAGACCCAACATGTGGCACCTGGCTGGGCTTCACCAAAGTGGGATATGGGATGGGGTAGGAAGCTGTGCCCATCCCATGGCTGGAGGAAGAGGGCCTTTGAGCCCCAGGCACCAGTTCGGGCAGTGCCCTGTCAACTCGCTTGCTCACATAGAGGGAAGCCCCGCTATCCCTGAACAACTCTGCCACCGCTTGGCAGATCCAACCAGCCCTAAGGAGCTAGCGAAGCAGAGCTAGAAAAACCGATTGGAAGTGGTAAAAGCACATCCATTCCCAGCAGGCAAAAGGTGGCCATACAAGCGGGAAAAGCTCAATCGGCATCGGTTCTATGGCTGCCCAAGCCCAGTTGGGATCGCATGCCTTCCCCCCCATCTCTGCTGGGCCTGGGTAACCAGGGCTCCGATGGGGATCTGGTGCTCCCCACTTATGGTGGCCTTGTTTGCTTGCCTGACCGACGCAGCTCCTTCAGACAGATCCCCCTAGGCTGCGGTCCCTTCCCTGGACTGAGGGCAGCCTTCTGTTTTGCACCCCCATGACGCATCTCCATTTCGAGCTGAGGATTGTAGCCAAATTCCCTGCTCAGCCGGTATTCCCGGAAGCTGCAACTTGGAGCACCAGGCCTGCCAAGCTCAAAGGAAGCAAAGTGGCCAGCTAGAAATGCTGAATAGAGGTGGTAAAGTAGCAGCTGCCCCGCCTTGTCTTTGCCTAGCTGTAGTTGAAGGCAGAGGCACATGGGAGAGGCATGCCGTCTGGCCTGTGGATGCATCAGGCAGCCATCTGCCCTGTCCCAGCCACATGGGATGGAGCAGGAGCGTCAGGTGGTCTGCACCATGTGCCTCCCCCATCTGCTGCCAGTGCCGCTGCTTGGAGGACCAGCTGCAGAGTTCCTGCTGCTGGACATCTCCCCCTTCCCCCCCAAAAGGCTGGTAAGGAGAGCCGATCACACACACCTGAAAGGCTAGTAAGAATGGCGGATCTGGAAATGGTAAGGGGCCAGCCAACATTGCTTCAGTCCTGCCCTCCCATCTGGGCACTTTGCCTGGCCCATGCCATCCCGGCAGCATAAGTGTGCATAGGATGCGGGTGCATGTGTGTGCACAGACCCAATCCATTCCATCCCGGCAGGCGTGTGGGTGCTCACCTCCTGTAAGGCCAGGCCTGTGCATGCATGTGCTTGCCTCCTACTACGGGCATGCATGCCTGCTGGGATAGCATGGGCTGGGCCTGTTCACGTGTATGTCTGCTTCCTCCTGTGCTCACATGTACCTGCTGGGATGGCATGGGCTGTGACTGTGCACGTGTACGCCCATCTTCTCCTGTGTGCATGCATGGCTGCCAGGATGAATGGGTCCGGGCTGGGCCGGGCTGAAGTGATGTGGACCGGATCCTTACTATTTCCAGGATGGCCAAGTGGGCTGGATCTGACCATGTTGTGGGCTGGATCTGGCCTGGGGGTCTTGAGTTTGACATCCCTGCTGTAGGGCAACTTTGCATTCCCAGTTAATGGAGGGGTAGGGAGGAGGGAGAACAGGACATACAAAATGAACAACTGTCTCACATTTTAGAATGGAACCGAAATTGCAAGTAGTTTGGAAAAGAAAAAAAATATTAAAACAAAATGACAAGAAAATGACAAGTGCAACCATATATAATAGATTTGAGATAAATGGATATAGGACAAAGCAAAATATATATATGCTAGTATATATTACTACTATGTGCAAGGAAGAGAATTAGAAAATATATTATTTTATAAGATCTATAAAATTATGGAAATTCTGTTTTTATATTTCAACTGCTCATGTGACTAAGGCCCTCAAGATGTTTAATGCAAAACCAATTTAGACATAAGAGAATGTGCAATAAATCATTTATTACAATTCTGTTACAAATGAAAATAAGAGCTTTCTTCAACAAAACTCCTTTATACTCATCTTTATTTCTGATATTCTATTAATCCTCTCTATTAACTGAGACAGATTTCAATCAAATTCAAAGTCGTCAATGTATTTCATTTTCTGTTAACAACTTCATGCTGGGATGGAATTAAGGATGAATAAATGATTAAGGGAGATAGGTCAGGTCTGTAATTTATTATGAATGATTGTAGAATAGAATACTTTATTGGCCAAGTGTGATTGGATACACAAGGAATTTGTCTTGGTGTAAATACTCTCAGTATACATAAAGAAAAGGAACATTCATTAAGAATCAAGAATCATAATGTACAACACTTAATGATAGTCATAGGGTACAAGCAACATCAAATCATACTAGGAAACAGTCAATATAAATCATGAGGATACAAGCAACAAAGTTACAGTCACAAGTGGGAGGGGATGGATGATAAGGAGTGATGAGAAAATTAACAGTAATAGTAGTGCAGACTTTGTAATAGTTGAACAGTGTTGAGGGAATTATTTGTTTAGCAGAGTGATGGCTTTCGGGAAAAAACTGTTCTTGTGTCTAGTTGTTCTGGTGTGCAGTGCTCTATAGCGTTGTTTTGAGGGAAGGAGTTGAAACAGTTTATGTCCAGGATGTGAGGGGTCTGTAAATATTTTCACAGCCCTTTTTTTGACTCATGCAGTATACAGGTCCTCGATTGAGGCAGGTGGATGGTAATTGTTTTTTCTGCAGTCCTAATTATCCTCTGAAGTCTGTGCCTGTCCTGTTGGGTTGCAGAACTAAACCAGACAGTTATAGAGCTGCAGATGATAGATTCAATAATTCCTCTGTAGAACTGGATCAGCAGCTCCTTGGGCACTTGAGCTTTCTGAGTTGGTGCAGAAAGAACATTCTTTGTTGTGCTTTTTTGATGACGTTTTTGATGTTAGGTGTCCATTTTAGGTCATCTGATACAGTAGAATCTAGAAATTTGAAGGTCTCTATTGTTGATGTTGTGTTGTCTAGTATTGTAAGAGGTGGTAGTATGGGAGGGTTTCTTCTAAAATCTACCACCATTTCTACGGTTTTGAGTGTGTTCAGTTCCAGATTGTTCCGGTTACATCACGAGGCAAGTTGTATAACCTCCTGTCTGTATGCAGATTCATCATTGTCTCAAATGAGACCAATCACTGTTGTGTCATCAGCACAATTGTGTCATTCAGTATTTTAACAGATGGATCATTTGAGATGCAGTCATTGGTATATAGGGAGAAGAGAAGTGGAGATAGCACAGCATTGGGGGGCTCCTGTGCTGATTGTACAGATATCAGATGTGATTTCGCCTAGCTTCACCTGCTGCTTCCTGTCTGTTAGGAAACTTATGATCCACTTACAAGTATGTTCAGGTACTGCTAGTTGGTTTAGTTTACTTAGAAGAGTATCTGGAATGATGGTATTGAATGTTGAACTGAAGTCTACAAAGAGGACTCTTGCATAGGTATTTAGAGATTCAAGGTGTTGTAGTGCAGAGCCATGTTAACAGCATCATCTGTCGATCTATTTGCTTGGTATGCAAACTGCATGGGATCTAATAGCGGATCCATGATGGTTTTCAGGTGGGACAGCACAAGCCTTTCAAAGATTTTCATAACTACAGATGTTAGAGCAACTGGTCTGTAGTCATTCAGTTCCTTGATGGTGGGCTTCTTTGGCACTAGGATGATGGTAGAAGGTTTGAAGCAGGAAGGAACATAGCACATCTCTAGTGATCTATTGAAGATTCGGGTGAAGATGGGGGCCAATTGCTCAGCACAGACTTGTAAGCAAGAAGGAGTTATCTTGTCTGGCCCTGGTGCTTTTCCTGACTTTTGTCTGTGTAATAGATCATGCACTTCTTTTTCTGTGATCACCAGAGGTTGTGAGCCCAATGGATTGGGGCCAGTTGCAAGAGGCTTGGCTATTGTTGGTGTGTTTGAGATGTGTGTTGTGGAGATAGGTGGATGTAGTTTCTTTTCAAACCTGCAGTAGAACACATTCAGGTCATCTGCTAGTTGTTGATTTCCTTCTGCTTGGGAATGAAGTTTGCTGAAGCCAGTGATGTTTTTAAGAGTTTTCCACATGTTTGTTGGTTCATTTGTTGAGAATTGGCTCTTTAACTTTTCAGAGTAGCTTCTTTTTGCTGCTCTGATCTCTCTTGTTAATATATTTCTGGCCTGGTTGTATAGCATTCTGTCACCTTTTCTGTAAGCTTCCTCTTTGGAATAACGTAGCTGCTTAAGTTTAGCTGTGAACCAAGGTTTATTGTTGCTATATATTTTCAGGTTCCTTGTTGGTACACATAAGTCTTCGCAGAAGCTAACATAAGATGTTATAGTATCTGTGAGCTCATCTAGGTCTGCAGAGGCATCTTCAAAAACATTCCAATCAGTGCAATCAAGGCAGGCCTGGAGTTTCAGCTTTGCCTGATCCGACCAAGTCCTCACTGATTTAATTGTTGGTTTCATGGTTTTAAGTCTTTGTCTGTAGGCAGGAACAAGGTGAATCATACAGTGGTCAGAGTGTCCCACAGCTGCTCATGGTAAAGATCTATAAGCATCTTTTACTGTTGTGTAGCAGTGGTCTAAAGTATTTTTGCCTCTGGTGAGACAATTTACATGCTGGAAATATTTTGGGAGCTCTTTCCTTAAATTTGCTTGATTGAAATCTCCTAAAATGATGGGAAAGGAATCTGGGTGTTTGGCTTCAGCCTCCATAAGTAGATACTGAAATAAGAGTAGTTTTATTCTGGAAATTCTTTTGAGCATATTAGCATTGAATAGATTCCAGTTATATCAATTTGTGCACATGTACATTCTACCAAAAATGTAGCTATTATTGATATTTTGTATGATACCTGGGCAAAAGAAAGACAATAAAATCACTCTAGATGTAGGGGCAGTGTAAAATATTAATATATGATAAATAATGGAACAATTAAAAATAATAGCACAGTTTTTTTCTCTTTCTCTCTCTTCCTATTTCTCTTTCTTTCATTCTTTCTTTCTTCCTATTTCTCTCTCTCTCTCTTTGTTTCTTTCTCTCCTTTTCTCTTTCTTTCTTTCTTTCTTTCTTTCTTTCTTTCTTTCTTTCTTTCTTTCTTTCTTTCTTTCTTTCTCTCTCTCTCTTTCTATTTTTTTTGTTGTTTCTTTCTTCCTCTTTTCTCTTTCTCTTTTCCTTCCTTCCTTCCTTCCTTGTCATTCTCTCTCTCTCTCTCATTCACACACACACACCACTGTCTCTTGTGATACACACACACCTGGTCTGGAACAAACTGATTCGGCAAACTCTAGAGTGGCAGGCAGAGGGAGAACAAAGAAAGCTTGCAGAGGAAGCAGCCCCGGGAGTTCCCGCCCTGCCTTTTGGGGCACCGCTGCTGTCGCTCACTCCACCATCCACACTCACACCCAAAACACTCTGCCCTTAGCAGCAAACACCCCCCATGCACCCCTTGCAGCTCCCTAGGCCCCCAATGCTCATCCTGCGGCTGCGCCTCCCTGCTCATCCTTTGCCTTGCCCCAACGTGGTGCATGCCTCTCCTGATCCTGCTTCCTCGCACATGGGGCAGCTGCACCAACTATGACCAGAAACAGACCACCGCCTCCTCTGCCTCCCTTGAATCCCTTGCCCTGCGCTGCCCCACACCTCAGTCGCTCATTGGGGAGGAACCAAAGCATGAAGCCTTCACCCGCACCGCCCCTTCGACCTCGTGCTCTATCACCATTCAACTGCCCCCCTGGGAATGTCTCAATTCCGCGCAATTCACATTTAGAAAAACCCGTGTTCTTTTCCTCATGCCATCCAGCCGCAAAGGCCTCCACTGGAACCCAGTCTCCAAATCCTGGGGGAGGTTGGGGGGGCTGCTGAATCTCTTGGAGGAGCCTCTTTCAGGAATGGAGCTGCTCTGGAAAAGGGGCGGCAGCTTCATTTCCCTGGATGATGGCATTGGAAGGAGAGGATTAGCAGGCACTCATCCCCTCTGACTTGGGGAGACGGGAAGGGACCCTCAGAGGGGGGCTGAGTCCCACAAGTCTCCTGGCCTTCCAAGCAATGGGGAGTGGCTTCCTTTCCATCCAGACCCTCACAGCCTCCAGGCATTGGAGGATCGCCTGGATGGCCTCGCCTGTCTGACCGGTCCTGCCAGCTCTCCCCGGTCTCCCTACCATGTGGCGGACCTGTGGCACAACAAGTGGCAGTGGCGGTGCAAGAAGCCTGCTCACCCGGGCAGGGAGCAAAGTCCCATCCCACCTGTTCTGGTTTTCCTTTCTCCCTGCCTGGGCGAGCAGGCTTCTTGCACCTCTGTCACTACTTGTTGTGCTACAGCCACCATGTAGTAGGGTGGCGGCTTAGTCAGCCAGCTGAGCCCGGGAACAGCGCGGGAGGCCAGGCAAGGTCCTGGGAACGGTGAGGGAGGCCGGGCAAGGTCCCGAGAATAGCAAGGGAGGCCGGGCAAGGTCTGGGAATGGTGAGGGAGGCCAGGCAAGGTCCTGAGAATGGCAAGGGAGGTTGGGCAATGTCCCGAGAATGGCAAGGGGGGGCGGGCAAGGTCCCGAGAATGGTGAGGGAGGCCGGGCAAGGTTCTGAGAATGGAAGCCAGGCAAGGTCCAGGAACGGCGAGGGAGGCCAGGCAAGGTGATGGGAATGGCAGGGGAGGCCAGGCAAGGTACTAGGAATGGTGAGGGAGTCCGGGCAAGGTCCTGAGAATGGCAAGGGAGGCTGGGCAAGGTCTTGGAATGGCGACGGAGGCCGGGGAAGGTCCC
The DNA here is from genome assembly GCA_023653725.1 of Bungarus multicinctus. Classification (NCBI taxonomy): domain Eukaryota; kingdom Metazoa; phylum Chordata; class Lepidosauria; order Squamata; family Elapidae; genus Bungarus; species Bungarus multicinctus. Next base: position 71,125,367 of record CM042840.1, read on the forward strand.
AAGAACATCAAGGGAGGCTGGGCAAGATCCTGAGAATGACAAGGTCCTGGGAATGGTGAGGAAGGCCCAGCAAGGTCTCGAGAATGGTGAGGGAGAACCGGCAAGGTCCCAGGAATGGCAAAGAAGGCCAGGCAAGGTCATGGGAATGGTGGGGGAGGCCAGGCAAGGTCCCAGGAACAGCAGAGGAGGCCAGGCAAGGTCCCGGGAACGGTGAGGGAGTCCAGGCAAAGTCCTGGGAATGGTGAGAGAGGCCAAACAAGGTCCTGGGAACGGTGAAGGAGGCCCGGCAAGGTCCCAAGAATGGCAAGGGAGGCCAGGCAAGGTTCTAGGAATGGTGTGGAAGGCTAGCATGACTCGTAGGCTTATCTGTGAGCAGTCAGTTCAGGGCTGCTCAGTTGGAGGGCAGACACCATCTGGGAAGGCAGGTTAAAGGCAAGCCACAAGGACTCAGTGTGCTGAGGAGGTGAGGAGTGACTGGGCGAGGCGAGCATCAGGTGAGCGGGGTGAGAATCAAGTGGGCAGGGTGAGAGAGCATCAGGTGGGTGGGGAAGTGTCAGGGACATGGCCAGCCAGAAGTTATTACCAGTTCAGTGACCCATGCCAAATCCTTGCTACCGGTTCACCTGAACAGGTATGAACTGGCAGAATACCACCACTGAACACCATATGTTAAATAAATATAAATAAATGAGGGGGGGGGAAATCCACAGGTGGGCATTTAGCAGTAGTTTTCATAACCAAACCAAATCCTGCTTCTTACATTTTTACAATGCTATGCAGGATAAATACAAAGACCCCTCACATCCCGGACATAAACTGTTTCAGCTCCTTCCCTCAAAACGACGCTATAGAGCACTGCACACCAGAACAACTAGACACAAAGACAGTTTTTCGCAAAAGTCATCACTCTGCTAAACAAATATTTCCCTCAACACTGTTCAACTATTACAAAGTCTGCACTACTATTACTGTTAATCTTCTCATTACTCCTTATCACCCATCCCCTCCCATATAGTGACTATATGACTGTAACTTTGTCGCTTGTATCCTTACGATTTATATTGACTGTTTCCTAGTATGATTTGATTGCTTATTGTACCCTATGACTATTTTTAAGTGTTGTACCTTATGATTCTTGACTCTTGAAGAATGCATCTTTTCTTTTATGTATTCTGAAAATATTTGCACCAAGACAAATTCCTTGTGTGTCCAATCAGACTGGGCCAATATTCTATTCTATTTTATCCTATTCATATAAACATATAATTGAAAGGTATGTCTTGTTTTTCCTAATACCATTGCTTTAGAAAGGCACAAACTATCTGCAGTAAGGTGGTGCAGCCATGTGTGCACAGAGATCAAATAGAACATTCTTCAATCAGGACACTTTAGTTCTGCTGGGTCTGGGAAAATGATATACTATTCTTTTCAATTAGCCCAGCAGGATCCAATGTTGTAAGGCATCAGACACTTTATTTTAGAATTTAAAATAAACAGGTTTTTGTATAATAAATATTACAATTGTTCTTCCCTTAAGATTTGATATAAACTGCACATCTATGTGAATTATAGTTAAGCTATTAAAAAACCCCTAATTTTGTATAGAAATTCTTATGTACTGAATGTTAAGCATCTCATTATTCTAATTTTTGTGCAACATTTTGCTGATTTTATATATTAGCACTGATCTATATTAGCACTGATCTGCAAGCAATTGTTTCTTAATGAATACTATTTTACATTTGAATAATTATTGTTCAGTATTTGGAGATTGATTTTTCACAAACACTTTCTCCATATGATGTTATATTTATTCTATATTGATAAAGAAATGAATCCATGGGAGAGGAAAATTATGTTTAAATATTAAAGCATAGTTTAGGTGGAATAATATGGTAGTGAGAGTAGCTGACCCTCCAGACTCAGGAGAATCTAGAAGATGATTTTCTGCACAATATAAATTATTCCTCTGCATGTCTAATATTATCTATAATATTATCAGGATGAACATTTCATTGTTCTACAATAAAAATATACTTAAAGATAAAATGGTATCCAATTAACATTTACATCAGAAAAAGGATGTACTTCTTTTTTCTAAATAACAAATTACAGAACAGGACAAATCAAAACAAAATTATCCATAGTGAATTTATATGTGTAGCTTCTTGACATAATATATACGTGTAGCTTCTTGACATAATAAATATGCAGATATGAAGCCTAATTCCTATACATGCAAACACGCTGAGAAAAAGCATCAATTTTCATTCTGCTCTTATTTATTCATATAAAGTATTTATTCTCAGGAGTAGAGACATAGCAGTTATTAATTCAAGAAGTTATTTTCTACAAGGGAATTACAATATGCTGAATTTTGAAAGCAATAAACTAAAGGAAGGAATATATAAAATAGAAACATCAAAATCAGATTAAAAACAAATCTTTGGAAAAGCTTTAAAGATAAATGCATTTATACTTGAAACAACGTTTCTATTTTTATTATATCCTATATACAGATCTTGACATAATCTCTGGCTTTCAGACTTTTAACAGGAGCAGTTTTAACAGATTTGAAAGAAATAGGAATCTGTTTTCAGAATATATTTATTTATTTCAGTGCAAAATGTTTTAGAATGTCAGGCATTTTCTATTGACAGAGGAAAAAGAAGAGGTGGGGTATACAGACTCATATTTATGAAGTTACTCATATCCAGGCACTTGTTTTTATAAATTATATTCATATCTATTGCAATGTCCTCCCGTGTATTTGACAAACTAGCTCTTTTCCTCCAATGCATTAAGCCCTAAAGCCTAAGAAAAGTCAGAAGATTTTCCAAGTTTTAAAAAAATTTAAATGTGAATTCCCATTCACAATGAGGATTGAGTGCTCTATATATTTATGCAAGCAGCAAATGTTTGACAGAATATATTACAGCAAAGGTACAGCCCTTCATTTATCAGAGTTAGAAATTGGGCTGCAAGCAAGCAAGAAGTATATTATTCAGTTTCCTCTCTCCATCAATTCATTTAAACAATAAAAGAGAAATATTCCCATATAGTTTCCCAAACATCAGAATGGAAGTACTGTCCTCCTTAGTCTCATCTTCTCCATAGGATATTTTAACATGATGGAAAATGCTTATTCTCATTTTAAAGGTCTTCAGGCTTAACTGAATGTGCATATAAATCAGCAACTGTTTTGAGTCCAGACTTAAATTATATTTAGAATAAATTTATGCTCAAGTTGAGTGTCAGTGATTTTAGTAGACTATTGTAAGTATGAATAACTCTGGATCCAACCTTTAGTTCCTTGACATTAATTTTAATAGAGTATATATCAGCAATGCTTCCAAATACTTGTCCCAACCCAAAATGAAGAATGCAGCTGGATAGAAATCTATAATAATCAGCTTGTTTCCTGCCTAAAGCAATTGACCAAGAATCATCTTTTCCTCCAAACAGATTTAAAGAATTCCAGCCTTAGTATTAAAACAAATCAAGAAAAATGGTTTACTACTGGGTTCAGACTGATATCAACTGATTATTCATATATAATCTTGACTTATTCAACAATTTTAAAAAGTTTTTGTTGATTGCTTGTTATATTGTCCTTCCATATCAAGAATTTACAGTAAATCCTTAGCAAATGTAGGTCATCTTTTCATCCCTGTCAAGTTTGTGTTTAATTTTGAATCTGCAAATATCAAAATAACTTAATAATTTCAATGATCTCCTAAATTAACAAATAGAAGCTGATGCCAAGAACTAACTATAAAGCTTTAAATCAACGATTTTTAAAAGGACTATCCTAATTCAAAATGAAAAGAACTTTTTAAAGTCAAGCTATTTAAAGTTATTTACAAACCAAGATCAACAATTTAAAATCTCACAAGTAGACTCCTTACTCCAGGATGAGCCTATTCAAAATAAAGGATACTTATGATAATCTTCTACCAGCTAGGTTAGCCTGTTGACACTTCCTAGTCTCTCTAGTTGAGAGTTATTAAACTTTTTGTCCAGGACCTTGCTCTTAAGCTGAAAACTAGAAACTTCCTAAACAAAGCTCAGAAATTCAACACTTAACAAAACTTATGTCAAATCTACAATACAATGAAAAGTTGTATTAACACGTAGTCATGAATGTAGAGAAGGTCTGTATGAGAAAATCATTTCTAAAACTGATTAAACGTTTAGCTTTACTGTAACTGTTGACAGTTATTGTTTTTGAACCAGGTTTCACCTAAGTACAAATTAGGCGAGACAGGGCTCAAAAACAGTATCTGTGAGAGGGATCTTGGAGTCCTAGTGAATGACTTGAATATGAGTCAGCAGTGCAGCAGCGGTCAAAAATGCTAATACAATCCTAGGTTTATAAACAAAGATATAGAATCAAGATCATGTGAAGTATTATTACCTCTTTATAAAACCTTAATAAGATCACACCTGGAATACTGCAACCAATTTTGGTCACTATACTACAAAAAGATGTTGAAACTTTGGAAAAAAGTTCTGAAATAAAAGAACTTGTAATAACAGCAAAAATGGTACAAAAGGACAAGGAACATGAAGTTTCAACATTAGGTTGAAATATCTCATTATTCTAGACCTACCAATTGCTAAGCAGTTTAACAACATACTGCAAGGAGGTGAAATTGAAGATTAGATAGCATCTCATAAATTCTACCATTAATGAAAAATCCAAGAAAAAGGCAGCACCAGGCTGCCTTTTACCTGCTTGTTTTATCAAACACATTACCTGCTTGTTTTATCAAAAACATAATAAGCACTTTCTACAATACATTCATAAACACAGCTATATTTTTATACACACAATAATGTCTTATAATGTACTAAGGAGCAACAGATCCATATGAGGGAATTTGTCTTGAATGTGGTCTTACTGAAAATTATTTCAACTGCATGAGAAAATTTAAATTCAAAACACTGGCAATTCTTGATGGGAGTTTGAACTCTATGTGCTGGAGTTTGAACTCTATGTGCTTTTTTAAATTTAAAAGAATAGTGGAGCAAAATGTTAACCAAAAATAACGGAATAATTTTATTCATTTTTTAAAAAATTAGCAACATATTTCATTATACATATATGTAAGGCTTTATTGTTCCAATCAATTTGACAAGTACAAACATTTTTCCAGCATTCACCATTGGGGAAGGCTTTTACATTTTTATCTCACTTGTAAGCAGAACTTCATTCCTCCAGCAAAAGTAAATATAATCTCCCTTCCTTAACTAATGGACACATCCATGTTACTTTTTCCTCACATCAATTGGAAAATAGTTACTATTGCCTTCTTCCATTTTTAAAAACATTCCAATTTAGTTTACTACCCTGGAGGAAGAGAGAGAGAGAAAGAGAGAGTGACCTGATGCATCAGATTGAATGAGGCCTAGTTTAGACTGAGGCCCTTTTCCACATTGAAACATCTTTGCCAGCATATTGAAACATCTTTGGCTTCTATTAAAGGTTTTGTGGACGAAACATGGTCAAGATTATCAGGAAGCTCTCACATTTTGTTGAGGCTTTAAATAGGATCCATTGGACTAAATCTCCACCCTAAAAATTACTTTTTCCTGATGTATTACAGTGCCAATTCTGAAGAAGGCAAAACCAAAATGTACTGGTAAATTACAAGGAGAACACACACCCTCCCTTCTAACCCTGCTGGAGCAAATGATTAGACTAGAATAGATATCTCATTATCTTTCTCCTCCTTTCCTCCCTCCTTTATTTCTTTTTCTTTCTGTCCCTTCCTTCCATCCCCCTCTTTCTTTGTCTCTTTTTCTTTCTTTCCCTTTTCTCTTTCTAGATCAGGGGTTTCCAAACGTTTGGACCTCAGGAACCACCAAACTCGTAATTTTAAATCCTGGAGACAACTAATATGAATTTTGACTGACGGTGGCTTTCTGGCATTGGTGGGAGAGAGAGAGAGATCTGATCCAATCTCTCTCTCTCTCCCTCTCTCTCTCACACACAGGCAGGGGTGGGATTTAGACCCCTGATCTAAAGCTGTCAAAACTCCAAAACAGGTCAAGTAGCTCTGGGGAGGCCAGTCATAAATTAGAACACTTGCTAAACAACCGGCAATTAATTGAGGACCACCTGTATTTGGTTTACCCTCTGTTGGGACCCACCTTAGTGTTTCCTGTTCCTGTGCAAGAAATGAATCCCATTGGCTGTCAGACTCCCAGGGGCGGGGGTCTTAACTTTGTAGGCTTGATCTGGACCGCATGGCTTTACCTGAATGCTGGCTAATGCAATCTTCCCAGACCATGTGGTGAAGATGGGTAATCCTATCATTTCCTGAGAGCCATCCTTAATCCCATCACCCTGGAGTTCCTTCTTATGTAAAGTATTCTGGCCCAGGCCTTAATGGCCCACCCATTAACAAAGGTGTGGGGGTGAGATTCTGCTTCTAGGGTGAGTTTCTTGAGTGACTATTCTTTTTAGGAGAAATATTCTGCCTTTTTAATATTTCCTAGGTTATTTCAATTTTTCTAGGAGAGGGGTGGATGCTAACTTCCTACAATATTTACTTAGCCACTTTAAAATACCTCTGTTATATCTTTCATCCTTTCCTTATGTTTCCCAGTTTCTAACCCCTGTTTTTATCAACTAATCATTGATAAAATAAATCCAGGTCAAAAAATATTCAGTTGCTTTCTTTTCTTTAATTGTAAGTGTTAGCCTATCCATTTCTGTACATTCAATTATTTTTAATCACATTTTCATCTGTTGGCATCTCTTCATTTTTCATTGTTTTGCAAATACTATTCTAGCTGCAGTCAATACATGTAAAATCAGATATGCATTCCCTTTAGTGTACTTATTTGGTAAAATGCCCAACAAGAATATTTCTGGTTTCAAATCAATATGTTGTTTTACCATTTTTTCCAGCCACATATATATTTTTGTCCAGTATTTTTTGCTTTTGGACATGTCAAACACATATGATAGTACAAACCAGGTATCTGATGGCATTTCCAACATTTTGCAGACATATCCTTAAACATCTTTGCTAACCTTGAGGGTGGAACATGCCATCCATAAAACATTTTATAAAGATTTTCTTTATATGCAGTTGACATTGTTAATTTCTAATTTCTATCCCATAGTTTCTGCCATTTATCTAACTCAATTTGTTAGAGTTTCCAGCAGAAATTCAAGACCAGAAAACACATAGATGACTGATTCAGCAGGATCATTAATTTCTTTATAAACATAACAATATGAGTAATGTTTACAATACTATTTGTAGATTTTTTCAATGTAACATAAGCAAAAACGCAAGCAACAGCAGCTCAGAGGACATATCAGTTTCAGCAAGCAAGCAAGCAAATTGTTTCAGTTTCAATTCTTTGCAAAACAGAACCAAACCACACCCAGTCTCAGCTCCCATTAGCTGGTCTGTTGCCATGCTTACTCACTTGCTGACTTTGTTAACCATGTCTCTGCTAGTTAATGAATATACTCTGACACTACTCTCTTCATAACTGGAAGAGACATAAATTACCTTTAATATTCTTCAGATACCTGCATTTGAAGATCCACATTCACAGTTCTCTCCAAATATCTGAGAATTCTTTTTTATACTTAACCAATGCAATTGGGTTGGTGCAGCTGTGAAGTGACTTAGAATGCTTACTGCACGAGCTATGTCAGATAATTTTGTATTTCTCCTAAATTCTTTAATTCAAATTTCTTCTCCAACTTATTAGCAAATTCGTTTACCTGTGATACATCCTTTGCAATGAAGCAAAGATCATCCACAAAAGCTAATAGTTCACAATCCCCACCTTTTAACTTTCCATTATATATATGCAACCACCAGCCTTGCAACTCTTGAACCCAAGACCTTTCAATGCCTTACCTAGACATATATTCCAATTCCTGGCTGACTGCTTCAGCCCATAAATGGCTTGTTCAATTTATACACTATGTTATGCTTTTTTACTTTCATACCCTAATGCTTGAACCATGTAGATTTCTTCCTCTAATTCTGCATTGAGGAATGTCAAAATGCCAAATCATATGGCCATGTGCAGCTGCCAACGCTAGTGCCAGCCTGATGCTTTCACTCTTTACAGTTGGTACAAATGCCTCATCATAGTGTGCATTTTTCATCTGTGAAAACCTTTGTGCCACTAACCTTGATTTATATTGTACCTCATTCTTGTTTACCCACTTGCATTCTACAGCTTTGCTACCGTGGCAAAGTCATAGATGTGAACACTTCATGTTCTCCCATAGATTTCATTTGCTTGTCCATGGTTTCTTTCCACTTTTCTTGTTCAATTTTAGGTAATGCCAAAACTTCCCTATAATTCCTTGGCTCATACCATAAATTACACACTTTAATTTTACTAGCAGAATACCTGTCAGGTGGAATCCCCTTATTCCATCATTCTGACCTGCATGGCATTGACTGCTCTTGTGTTTCAACCTTCTCTTGCTTCATATCTTGTTCAGCTTCTCCTACCTGAACACTGACATCATCACTAAGTGAGTTACCATCACTAAGTGAATCATTCCAGAAATTTGCATCAATTCTGTTCCAATTTTGCTCTGCAAAGCTTGCAACCTTGAAATCACTATTCTCTTGCTCCCATCACTAAAGTGATATTTCTTTGAGCCTGGCTCACAGCCCATAAACCTGAGCTTTCTAGCCTTTGGTTGTCCCTTTCTTCTAATTGCCTTTGGAATATGCACCCATGCATTGCTTCCAAATATCCTTAAATGTGCCAGAGATGGTTTTCTCCCATATAGCACTGCATATGGAGTATCATTAATGGAGGAACTCCACAACCTATTAATTAAATAATTAGCAGTCAATATGGCTTCACCCCAATATGACCTGCTCAGACCAGAATCTTCTAGCAGTGAGTCCTTCGTGGTTTCTAAGATTCTATTCCGTTTCTCAGCAACATCATTCTCAGCTGCTGTGTAAGGATTTGTGCATCTGTGTTTTATTCCTAACTGTCCCAACCACTGTTGAAAACTTGTTGACATGAATTCGGTCAGTTTGCAGCTGACATACTTGTTGTTTATACTGTTTTTCTATGAAGTTTGTTGATTGCTTAAATTTCTGTAGCACCTCTATTTTACTCTTTAGTAAATAGCAGAACCCAAACCTGCTATAGTCATCTACAATGACCAGTGCATACTTTGCTCCTCCCAAGCTGGTTTGCATTGACCCAACCAAATCTGCATGTACCAGTTCTAGAGCCTTATGCTACTTTTGCTTACTGGGAATGCCTTGAACTTTGATACTGCACAGTCCAAATATGCATTACATCCCTTTACATGCTATCCTTCTGCATATTGTTCTATTCTTTGAACAACTTTAAAGCTGGCATGGCCAAGTTTACGGTGCAAGAGATGAACGCATGAATCATGCTTGCCACATTGCCAAATATTTGTGCACAATGAATATTTTGTCCTTGCAAAACATAGTTTATCTTGCTTTATGCCCTTTGCATAAACTTTGCCATTGTGCTTTATGAGACACTTCCCATTTACAAATATGGTCTCAAATCCTTGCTTCTCTAAACTAGAGATACTCAGCAAATTATGTTCCATTTCAGGCACACACAAAACATCATTGAACGTTGTTTCCAAATATGGAATCTGCACACTGCCTCTTCTAATGACTTTAGTCTTTTTCCATTTGCCAAGGCTACTGGATCTCCTGTAGCTGCATCCATCCTGTAAAATAATTTAGAATTATTAACAATTGTTTGACTAGTTCCATTATCAATCATCCATTGATTTATCCTGGAATAGCTGACTTTTGCAACAGCAGCCTGTCCATCAGCTAACTGTCTTCCTTGCAATCTGCTTCCTTGCAACTTGCTTCTTTGGAAACAGTGTCTCTTTAAAGGAGTTGTTTTTCCACAAATGAAGCACCTCTTCTGTTGCTGGGTTGCAATCTAATATTCCCTGCTGTTCTTTTCTTCTCTGGAGACAGCCAGTCTGTGGAATTTTCCATTCTGCTTCTTGGGCCCCCTCCTCAGGAATTTGGGCCCCCTCCTCAGGAATTTCTCCTCCTCCTGGATTTTTCTGTAATGGCGTTTGTGCTCTTCAGCTAGTAGACACGCTTTAAGAGCTTCCAAAGAGCAGTTCCTGCTCTGGTTTGCATTCAAACACTCCAAAAACAATGTCCCACATGTCATCTATACCAGGGATTGCCAACCTTTTGCACCTCAGGGACCACCAAATTCATAATTTTAAATCCCGCAGATCACTAATATGAATCCAGCATGCCACTCGCTGAAGCGCCTGAAGTCCCACTGACAGGATGAGATCCTTCAGGCACTTAGCTTGGCTGCCTGTTTCTGCAAACTTAAATACTCAAAGAGTAATTTGGACCCATTTTCCACAGAAAATAAAACACCGGGATATCTCATCTCTCTTTCTCTTCCCCTTCTCTCTTTCTCCCTTTCTTTTTCTTTGTCTCTCTCTTTCCCTCTCTCCCTCACTTTCTCCCTCTTTCTTTCTTTCCCCCCTTTCCCCCTTTCTCTTTTCCTCCCTCCCTCCCTTTCTCCCTCTTTCTCTCTCTCTTTCTCTCTTTCATCTCTCTCTGCCTTCCCCTTCTTCCTCCCTCTTTCTCTTTCTCTTTCCCTCCTCCTCTCTTTTTCCCTTTCTCTTTCTCTCTTCCCCCTCTTTCTCTCTCTTTCTCCCTCTTTTACTTTCTCTCTTTCCCTCTGTCCCTCTTTCTCCCTTTCTCTTTCTCTCTCTTTCTGCCTTCCTCCCTCTTTCTCTCTCTTTCTGCATCTCTCCCTCTTTCTCTTTCTCTCTCTTCCCCCCCTCAGTCCCTGGGGGGGAGGAATGGAACCTCTGAACTGGTACTGGGTGGTGAGAATCTGATGTTCAGAGGCCGATGAGCCACGTGAAGACCAGATGGCTGGCGGGGAAGTGGAGCAACAGGGGTGATACAGGCAGTGGATAGATTCATACATATGGGAGTTCGCAGCATTGGAGCCCTTCCCAAGGTTCCTTGGAACCTTGGAATGGATGTTACATCCTGCCTCCTGCCTCCATGTATTGAGGAGGTCTAGCGGCTGCCAGCAATGTCCTCAGGTGAAGATGTTGCAAGCCCCTCCCTCAGGAGCTTCTCTTCCTCCCTGCCAGAACGGGGTGGCTCAACCCCCTTCTCTTAGGAGCTTCTCTTCCTCCTCACCAGAAGGGGGAAGCTTAACTCTTTCCCCTCAAGAGCTTCTCTTCCTCCTCACCAGAAGCGCTCAAATGCAGAGCACTCACCACCCCTCTGGCACCCAACAAGCCTCCTCCTTCCTGCTAGGTATGTGAATGCTTCTGGTGAGGAGAAAGAGGGGGTTGAGTCTCCCCCTCTCAACATCTTCACCTGAGGGCATCGCTGGCAGCCACTTCCTGTGATTCAGGAGATCCCCGCTCTTCCTACTGCTGCTCAGCCTCTTTGATGGGCTGAGGCAGGAGGCAGCAGCCACAATATGGGTTTGCTAGGAGACTGCAGGATTGCCCCACTTCCCTGCCAACCATCTGGTCTTCAGCACACTGCAGGCCACCCAAATTTTCTCATGGCCCACTGGTTGGCAACCACTGATCTATACTGTTTAAAACCAAAAGCACTTTCTGAGATTCAGGAATCTGTATTCCACGCTGTTCTAACTCCACAAACAAAGTTTGCATGTTCACCAAATGCTATTCAGTGGATTCTCTTGGTTGCAAACTGGTTCTGTACAACTTTCTTGATAATTATACAATATTGCATGCTGACACACTCACATGTACAGGCCTTAATTTCTTCCAGACCTCATTTGCAGTCTTTAAATCAACTACATTGATAAATTCCTGATCTTGTAAACTTAAGATGCTTTATACCTTTGATCTGCAGCAGTTAAGGGTGCTTGGGTGGGTTTTCCACAATATCTCACAGCTCTTTAGCTTTCAGGAAACATTCCATCTTTGCAGTCCAAACAATATAATTCTTCTGACCTAATCGAGACAGAGCTCTCCTTAATTTTCTCAGCCATCCTGCAAAGCTTTTCTCTCTGTCTTGTTTCTCATTTTAAACACTGACGGTCTCTCTCAGCTTAAAATTACTATGCAGTATTTTTTTTTTTGATTGTATGTGTGTGTGTTCTGGCTGAGCCCATAATCTGTTAGAATTTGCAGCAGAAATTCAAGTCCAGAAAACACACAGCTGACTGATTCAGCAGGATCATTAACTTTTTTATAAAGATGAATAAAGTTTACAATACCATTGTAGATTCCTTCAACATAACATAAGCAAAAACACAAGCAACAGCAGCTCAGAGCAGATATCAGTTTCAGCAAGCAAGCAAATTGTTTCAGTTTCAATTCTCTGCAACACAGAGCCAAACCACACCCAGTCTGTCAGCTCCCATTGGCTGGTCTGTTGCCATGCTTACTCACTTGCTGACTTCGTTAACCATGTCTCTGCCAGTTAATGAATATACTCTGACACAATTGAATAATCAAAAATTTTAGCCTATACTATCAATATCTCTTTTACTTGTTCTATCTTGATACTTAACAAATAGCTACATATTTTCTTTATTAGTTTTTTTTTGTCCCTGTATCTGGTCTAATTCTGTTAGTTCTTTATAGAAACCACACATTTCAGCATCCTTCTCATATTGGGATTGTATCTGTACTTGTGACCACCATATTATATCAATCCCTTGACCACTAAATTCCCCCTTATCATTCAAAATGTCTTTATATCTAGTAATATTTTCTATATCAATAACATTCGGATAAATCAATGCCTCCACTGTGGACAGCCAGACTGATATTTTCAAATAGCGATGTTCTTTAATTTTCTCCCATACTAATAATAGTGTGTTCGTGATGTAATGTATTTTGTTTTTCCTATACCATAAAAAAGCATGCCAGCCCAATTGGAGATCATGTCCCTCCAAAGTCAATAATCTTTTGTGCCTCAAACCAATCCATTCTTTCACCCAAGTAAATACTGAAGACTGGTAATACAATCCCTAATCTGGCAACCCAAAACCACCTTTGTTTTTAGAATCTTGCAACATTTTCAAACTTATTCTTGCCTTTTTCCCTTACCAAATATATATTAATATTGTTTTATTTAATTCTTCAAAGTATTTTTTTTCAATTTTATCAGTATTGTTTGAAATCAATGTAATAATCTCAACAGGATATTCATTTTTATAGTAATTATTTTTCACATCAATGACAGCAAGGTTTTCCACTTCTCCAAATCTGTTTTAATTTGTTGCACCAGTTTATAGTAGTTATCTTCTTTAATAGTTACACACATTACCATTAATTGAATTCCTACATAGTTAACTTTCTTGACTATCTGAAAGACAATCTTCTTCTTTAGCTCTTTTATAGAATACGGTCTATGTCTTTGTTCCATCCAAGTCACCAATATTCCCTCAGGTATCAGCCATCTGAAATTTAACCCATGTTTAATTAGTTGTTTTGTAAAAAATTGTTTTCTTGTATCACTTACTCTTCTAGGATCTGTTTCAAAACTACAATTTCTCTCCCTTTATATTTCAGTGGGTCATCTCTTACTCTTTGAAGTATCTCCACTCTTATTGCCTTCTTAGTGAATCTCACATGTAGCTCTCTGGGAAGTTTGTTCCTTGACGCATATCTTGTATATACTGAATATTTCATCCATCCCAGTAAGCATCTCCTGCTTATCCACCTCCAGGGCATCCACCAACAATTCTACCATTATTTTTGCAAGGTTTTCCCCTTTTTCTTCCTCAATGTTCTGGAACCTCAAAAAATATTCAGCTTTATCCATCTCCAATATAATTACTGTTTCTCAAGATTTTTATCTGCCTGTGTGAGCCTATTATCCATCTCTTCCACTTTTTTCTGTTTGTTTTGATTTCTCTTCTATTTTCTGGATCCATTGTTCATTTTTAGTTATTATTTGTTGAATATTCTCCATTTTATCATCCATCTTTTCCATTATTTCCTTCATATCTTCAAAAAAATTTGTTGTGGCTTCTTGAAGTAATTGGAGCATTGATTTCATTTTGGCTTGCATCTTGTTTATTTTTTCCCGTTTCAACATGCTATCCACAGATCTTTGATTTGCTGGACTAGATGCTGCTGCTGCTAATGGTGCAGATGCAGTTTTCCCCTAATTTGCTTAAGTTTGAGATTCTCATCATTTTGAATAATCTTAAAGACTTTAAGGGGTTTAAAAGAAATAATCAATAATAACTCAAATATTATACCAATATTTCCTCAGTTCTCAAGGTTGATAACATAATGTAACTGATATTATTGGATCATTTATTGAACTATTGTTCTTGCTATATCCTTCCTAATTATGAAAGCAACCCTTCTTTATTTTTCAGGTCTAAATAGGAAACAATATGAACATCTGATTGAAAATATGCAATTCCAATCTATTTCAATTAATTAATGCTTCTGATGTCAATTTAGTGTTTCATTTTTCATTGTATCTATTTTTTCCATGCTCATGCTTCTTTTTCCACTGTAATTTTCTTTCAATCCTTGAATTTTCCTTTTAATGAAAAGAACTAAATGGGTTGAAGGCTTTAATCTATCCATATTATTAACATTGATAGTACTTTGAAAGCTCTTCTTTAATAGCATCTTGAATGGTATCTGTCTTGTGACTCTATTATTGGACATTGTACCATCTATCTCTTTATACTGTTTATAGATGTGTTTTTAAAAAAATACAGGAGTGTTACCTATTGACTTCTCCTGAGCAATAATACTCCTCATTGTTGGAGTGCTTTGGTAGTTAGATTGACCTTCACACCATAGGTTACCATGCCAAGATTATATAAATTTGACATACATTCATGAGGTATATCTGTGTCATCAGGGTCTACAACATAGTCCTTCCAACAGTCCCAAGAAGGCTCCACACCCACGTGCACCACTCAGGTGTCCCTGATGACATAAATAAACCTCCAGGTGGCCTTAATGACTCACTGAAAGAATGCAAATGACTAGCTGTCTGCAAGGAATATAAATTCTTCTATTCCCCATAATCTAGTCAGCTGATAATGCTTCTTCAAAGAAAATCCAGAAAGTCCACTTACCTCTTGATAAAGCATATTTGGGTTCTCAAGGCAAGAAAAGTCCAGAATTCACAAGGCACGATCCAAGTCAAGGCAATGTGTCAACCCAAAGCAAGGCAGGAATTACAATGACCAGAAAACACACACCTAGGAAATGAACATGCTGTTCCCAGAATCACCTCCATCTATCTGCTGTGCTAAATAGCCAGCTTCTAATGCAGCCCATCAAGAAAGGTGAGGCTTTCTCCTTGTGAGTAATCTTGCTCCTGCCTTTTCTCTGCCCTGTGTGTTCTTGGATCAGTACAGAAGGCACTTCCTTTTCTTCCTCTCTGACTGACTGTATCTGCATGCTTTCTCCATTTGACGCCTCAGAGCTTCCTGCTGCAGCTCTGCTTCAGCCAAATCACTCTCAGACAGCTGCTTGTAGCCATTAACCAACTCCCCTCCTGTCAAGAATTGATTCATCCTCCCCTGAACTGAAACCTGAATAGATATCTGGGAAGCATCCGGGAGAGTCATCACAAAACCTTTCTCAACTCCTAAAGATGAAAAAGCTTATTCAAAAGCAACCAGTGTAATATTTGTGCTCCAATGTATGCTTTTTATTATAGCATGCACAATCATCCTTATATTAAACCACCATTTCCAAGTCTCATTTCTTAGTATCTATTAGATTCAGTTAATAGACTAAGGTGAAGAAATATGACATTAAAATTTGAATTGTAGGGCTTCAATATAAAAATGACATTTTTGTGTTGAATTGTAAATGTTTTCTAATTTTGTGACATTATTAATTGTGTTTCTACATCAATATTTTCACATCAATATTTTTTCTTATAGAAATGGGAAAACACAATGACCTTAAGGTACTTGAAAAGTAATCTGTTATGTTTTTATGAAGTACCAGTAGCCAGGTACTATGTAGAAACTAGATAATGAAAAAAAAAAATATTCAACATGCTTTGTGTAGATAAAATACACAAATTATTAGAACATTTTATTGTAAGTGTACCTGTCACGGTTTCCATCGGTGATACAGTGCAAATAATTAGCACCTCCATCAGCACATGCTCTCAGAACCGCTGAAAAAAAAAGGATGTTGTCAAAAAGTTGTCATCATAAACAAATAAAAAATTTATTTACATGCAACTATTATTTTGTAACATGTGAACTTCAAATATTTTCATTTTTTTTACATAATAACTCATTGCTTCTGTAACTGATAGTTGAATTTAACTACCATTAAATATAACCATTGTGGTATCTTGATAGCTTAAGGCCCTATACCTGAATTTATATTTGAAAAATGTCTGCAACATCCATTAGGGTAGATTGAATAAATTAAATTAAATTATCCCCCTGCTACCTAACTACTTTTAAATACATTATGTTAGAAATGCATTGTTATCAGTATGGGTTAAAAATAAAGAACAACATAATTTGAAAATAACAGTCTGGCTTTCCACAATGAAAGCATTGATACATTCTAATGTTATTAATATGGAAAAAATTGTAAGATATTGTTGAAAGAAATATCCTTCTGGGTTCAGTTCCAACTGGGGAAAAAGACACTGGAAACATGGAGGCTGCTTGGAAAGTTTAATGGTGTGCAGGGCCACATGGCTTGGAGCTCCAGAGTGAGATGGGTAATCCTATCATTTCCTGAGGGCCATCCTTAATCCCATCACCCTGGAACTGAAGGGGGGGGCAGAGAGCTGCAGGAAGCTGCTTTGTCTTTAAAACATGTTTCTCCTTTTCTCATCCAGGAAGATATAATATTTTGCCTTTTAAATATTTCCTAGGCTATTTCAATTTTTCTAGGAGAGGGGTAGGTGCTAACTTCCTACAATATAAAGATACAGTTGTGCTCTTAAGTTTACATAACCTGGCAGAATTTATGATTTCTTGACCATTTTTCAGAGAATATGAATGATAACACAAAAACTTTTCTTTCACTCATGGTTAGTGGTTGGCTGAAGCTATTTATCAACTGTGTTTACTCTTTTTAAATCATGACAACAGAAACTACCCAAATGACCCTGATCAAAAGTTAACATACCCCAGTTCTTAATATGGTGTATTGCCCCCTTTAATATCAATGACAGCTTGAAGTCTTCTGTGGTATGTGTGAATGAGGCTCTTTATTTTTTCAGGTGGTAAAGCTGCCCATTCTTCCTGGCAAAAAGCCTCCAGTTCCTGTAAATTCTTGGGCTATCTTGCATGTTTGAGATCTCCCCAGAGTGGTTCAATGATATTGCGGTCAGGAGACTGAGATGGCCACTCCAGAACTTTCACTTTGTTCTGTTATAGCCAATGACAGTCGACTTGGCCTTGTGTTTAGGATCATTGTCATGTTGGAAAGTCCAAGTACATATCAGGCGCAGCTTCCAGGCTGATGAATGCAAATTTTCCTCCAGTATTTTTTGATAACATACTGCATTCATCTTGCCATCAATTCTGACCAAATTCCCTGTACCTTTGTAGCTCACACATCCCGAAAACATCAGTGATCCACCTCCGTGATTCACAGTAGGAATGGTGTACTTTTCATCATAGGCCTTGTTGACTCCTCTCCAAATGTAGCATTTATGGTTGTGGCCAAAAAGCTCAATTTTGGTCTCATCATTCCAAATGACTTTGTGCCAGAAGGTTTGAGGCTTGTCTCTGTGCTGTTTGGCATATTGTAAGCGGGATACTTTGTGGCATTTGCATAGTAATGGCTTTCTTCTGGCGACTTGACCATGCAGCCCATCTTTCTTCCAGTGCCTCCTTATTGTGCATCTTGAAACAGCCACACCACATGTTTTCAGAGAGTCCTGTATTTCACCTGAAGTTATTTGTGAGTTTGTATAAAAATTTGTATAAAATGTTCTATAGATGGCATTTTGCATCAACAACACTGGCAAAAATGTTTAACGATAAATCTGCTAAATGTTGGAAGTGCAATCAGATACCTGATTCATATTACCATATGTGGTGGGCATGCCCAAAAGCTAAAAAATATTGGACGAAAATATATACTTGGTTGGAAAAAAATGATAAAGCAGCATATAAACTTGAAGTCAGAAATATTTCCATTAGGCATTCTTCCAGAAAAATATGATAAAAGGACTATATATTTGATTCTACACATACTAATTGCAGTCAGAATTGCATTTGCACAATAGTGGAAGAATGTTGACATCCCAACGGATTAGAATGTAATTAAGAAATGTTAGAATGTGCCGAAATGGATAGACTAACACTATTAAGGACAAAGAAGAAACTGAATATTTTTTGATACGGGATCTATTTTATCAATGGTTAGATAATAGAAACAGAAGTTAGAAATATGGGGACACAAAAGGGATAAACATTAAAATGGAGATTTTAACAAATCTCCATTTTAACATTTATCCCTTTTGTGTCCCCATATTTGTTAAAATATACAAGCTAAATATTATTATTATAGTATGAATGTTATTGTGATGAATACTATTACAAACATTTTGATTATGATTGCCTTAAAACAATTGTACCCAGACAACACACTGTTTGATTGAAATGGAATTTTTATATGTTATAAAATAAATAATACATGGAAAAAAGTTACCCCCCCTTCTTAAAATTATATGCATTAATTGTAAACTGTTTTCTAGGCATAAATAGTGTCAACTATTTAGGGACTAAACCATTTAGAATCTAAGTATGCCTCATATAAATAGATCTAAGCATTCAGAGCTAGCTGCAAGTTTCTTTCCAAACCCTTTTTTTCTACTTGATTTTTCTACTGAGCTTTCTCCTAAATTCTTTTCCAACTAACACTCCCAATTTCTGTCTTAAAAGAACAGTATATCACCATGCCACTCTTTTTTGTAAATTATTAGTGTTAATTATTTTTAAACTACAATTTTGTTTTAGTTATTAGATTCCTGAAGTTTACAAATAAATACATTAATATCAATATTATTTTAGACAAGAAAGCAGTAACTAATTCTTAAGGTATCCAAAGTATTTTTGCACAATACACTGTATTCAATTCTTGAAACTGAATTCCTTTTCTTATTGCCCCTGGCCCTTCTTCTATGTATTGGCCAAATTTATTTCTCAGATTAGTTATTTCAGTAACTGTAACTTAGTATGTTGGGATTGTGGTTGTAATTAATTAGTAAATACATGTACAAATAAAAACCACTTGTAACTTTGTAATTTGTTAATAGATGCTTAAAATACACAGCCAAAAAAAAAGCAGTAAAATGTTTTTTTTTTTCAGAATAGGAAAAATAAAACTTTGCCAAAACATTTTAGTAGTTTCATGACCTTTTTACATTGTTCAATGTTCTACTACTTAAACATTCTGCCACCAAGACTTTCATTTCTATATTTAACATATATTTACATTATTAATCTTTGCTAGTTGAAGCATATTTTAAATACTCTTAAAATCTCTGCACTCTGCACTTATATAATACATCATTCTTCATGAATTCTTTTGAAATCATTTTGAAAGAACTAGGCATAAATTTGGAAGCAGTTAAGCATCACTCATCAAGGGCAATTAAAATTTTTTCAAGTTATCTGCTACTTATTTACTCTCAGCATTTCAATCATTATTTACTTAAAGTTATTTTAAAAAATAATTTAGAAAGCACTGATCTTTTATAGAAAATTAATAATTCACGCCAACACAACCCATCAAAAGATGTTTTCAGTTATGTGTTAAGCAATTACATGACAAGCACAGGGGAATCAATAACTTCTATGAGCTATGGAACAAAGTGCAGTCTTGTTATTATTTAACAGATACATATATGAAGATGTTTGCATTGTTTAACACTGCTGTTGGAATAATAGTTTTAAATTTCAAATGCAAATGGACAAAGATGGTCTAGGGAGAAAAGAACAATCAAATATTAAAAGTGATTTTATTTAATATTTTTTTAGAGTTGCAAGAATAAAATAACATCATGGTACAGATAATGAGCTTAATGGCAGCTCTGCCAGTGTCTGTACGAATACTGTAATACTTCATAATGTGCATGGTTACTGTTCATCACAATACAATTATACTTCTTGAATATGTACTACTTAACATCTTTAAATGCCAAAAACAAACAAAACAGAATATGAATATGAATATGAATGAATATGTCTGTGAGTTTATATACCAAGAAACATGCACAATGAACACACTTAGGGCCATTTCACTCATATTTTAATTCTGTACTTAAGACATTTGTATAGCTAATATAAGCACAATGACTGCGAAAAACATGGTAGGTTTCAGCTTCCTGCTAAATGCATGGTTTTGTGAGTGTAATGATTCTATGCAGAATGTGAAATGACTGTTAAATTTCTAATTTGTTTTCACATTTGGGGATTAAATTAAAGAGAAAAAACTAAATTCTACCATTTTCCATAGGCCGATCATACATAATTGTAACAAAATTTGAGATTCTGCAGAAACAGAAAATCGGAATATAATAAAGTTATAATTTGAAATACTGAGTTAGATTAATCCCCAACTATTCTCTATTATAGTAGCTTACTTAGATGAGTCAAATTAGATCAGCGTGTCTACAAAAGATCTCAGCATCATGAATTCACTCTTCTTAAATATGAAGATACTTGTCATATTAACTCTCCCATTAATTATATATTGTGCAAAAATTTCATTTTTTAATAATGAAATGACAATTCATTTTTAGAAATACAAAAAAAAATGAGGTGCATATTATTAGCTACTAATTAGGATTATGTCATCTGTATGTTCAACCTAGATGTTCCTTCACAGGGGTGTCAAACTCGTGTCGTCATGGCAGCATTACGTGTTAAGAGACTTCTAATTAAAAGGATATTTATTTATTCTACTTTGGCTAAATACTTCCATTGATTTGAAACAGTAAACTCTTAGTGACCTCAATACTTTTATATTTTTAAATGTTACAGATACAAACAAGTTTTAATCAGTTTACAAAATTGTAATTGCATGTTGTCATTTATTTATTTATTTTATTTATTAGTCAAACATGTATAAGATAACAAGTATAGGCATGAACATAAATATGAACAAAAGAAGTAATTACAGATAAATGGGGACAGTAAGACAGGGATGGTAGGCATGCTGGTGTGCTTATGCACACCCCCTTTAAGGACCTCTTAAGAATGGGATGAGGTCCACAGTAGACAGTTTGAGATTGAAGCTGTGAGGAGTTGAGGCTGTGACAATGCAGTCAGGTAGAGCATTCTGGACATTGACCACTCTGTTGCTGAAGTCATATTTTCTGCAATTGAGTTTGAAGCAGTTTACCTTGAGTTTGCCCATGTATTATTGTGGTTGAAGCTTGTTTGCCCATGTATTATTGTGGTTGAAGCTGAAGAAGTAATTGATAGGCAAGATGTTGAAGCAGACAATTTTGTGTACTATGCTTAGATCAAACCGCAGGCAACGTAGTTCCAGATTGTACAAGCCCAAAATTTCAAGCCTGAAGGCATGGGGAATTCTATTGTGAGTAGAGGAGTGGAGTACTCTTCTCGAGAAATACCTCTGAACCTGCTCAATCATGTTAATGTCCGATATACTGTGTGGGTTCCAGGCGGATAAGCTGTATTAAAGAATTCATCTGGCAAAGCTTTTGTATACCCTAGTTAGCAATTTAATGTTACTGGAGAAGCTTTGCAAAATAAGGTTAACAACTCTTAATGCCTTTTTGGCAATGCTGTTACAGTGAGCTCTGGGACTTATATCATTTGAGATGAGTACTGCTAGGTCCTTGATAGAGTGAGCGTTGTCTATGAGATTGTTTCCGCCCAATTTGTATTTGGTGTTCTGATTTGTGCAGGACAGAGGATTTATTAGTTGAAATTTGAAATTGCCAATTACGCAACCATACTGACACATAGTCAAGGTTGCTTTGTAGGGCAGAATCATTGTCAGTGGTGTTAAATAATTTTACGTCATCGATGAAGAGGACGCAACTGCTTTTAATATGATTGCATAGGTTGTTGATGTAAAGCAGAAAGAGTGTAGGTTTTAAAATGCTGCCTTGGGGGACACCGCTGTTAACTGGTGCCAGATTTGATAGAGCCCTCCCTATTTTGACTATTAGTTGCCTGTTTGGCAAGAATGGAACTATCCATTGTGTAGAGATCTGGAGATACCGTAAGAATTTAGTTTCAACAGTAATTTGTCATGCACCACTGAATCAAAGGCTTTGCACAAGTCTATGTAAATTGCGTCTATTGCTTTACCTTGGTCAAGATTGTGGTCCAAATTTTTCTGCAATGAATGTAGGAGTTGCAGGTTACAGGACAATTTTTTTCCTGAAATCAAACTGCTTGTTAGAAAGCAGGTTGTTTGTTTCTAAGTGGAGGGTGATGGATTGGTTTATAATTGGTTCCATGACTTTACAGATGATGCAACACAGTGAGATTGGTCTGTAATTTTCTACTAGACTAGGATCTCCCTTTTTTAAAATAGGTATGACTGTGGAAGAAGAAAAAGGGGGGGGAGACTAATAAAGAAATCCTTCTTGATGTAACCTGTATCCAAATTGTATCGAATTTGTATAACCTACACATGATACAATGGAGAGATGAAATCCAGATGGCCGGAACCTATCATCTCTGAGTGAGACAGCCAGGAGATGAAGAGACCATAAAAATTCCACAGTGAGATGTATCCTGGGAAAGTCTGAAAAAGATCGTTCTAAAAAGAGGGTGGGGGGAATTAGGTATGCCCTGGGAAACTCTGAAAAAGATCATTCTAAAAAGGGGGTAGGGGGAATTAACATGTTGGCTCTTTATTTTACTAAATACACATCAAGATAAGGGGAGGGATTTTAAACTCCCTTATCTATCTCTGCATGCCTGAGAGACTTTAGACGCTGCTTTTAACCCCTACATGAATTGTCTAATCTCAATAAAGGATTCTTTTTTGATATGTTTTGATACGTTTTCAGAAGTTCATTCTAGCTGATTGAATGGGAAAAGTTCCGTAGACTGACATAAAGCACGTCTGCAATAGAGGTCAGCCCAGAGAGGAAATTAAAACAAAAAACAAAAAAACATCACTCTTCTGAGGGGACCCTGCAACAAAGAAAAATGTCTGAGTACAGCAAGGACCAAGGGGAAGCCGAATGCTGGGGAGAAACTTCAACAGTTACCCAGCCAGATACTGACTCGGTACACCCTATTGAAGATAGCGAAGCTGCCTACGAAACCTCCACAAAGCCCTGATGGTCTATAGGCATAGGAAAGAGAGACAGCTGGGACAGAAGAACCAGGGGAGTAACCCTTACCCGGGGCAATCGTAAACCCGGATGGAAATTGGAGCTAGAGGACCTATCGGATCAGGAAGGATGGGGCGAGGAGCCACTGGCCAATGACCGACTGAGATGGTACATAAATCGCCTTGTAAGGGAAGCCCTGGAGAACCTCGAGGTGAGGGATGCACCAGGATGCCAACACAGGAGAGCGAGGGAACCAGAAAATGAGAGAATCTGAGCCACCACCCCGGATTCAGCTGAGAATGATCGGGCAGCGGGATAAGCTGAAGAACCAGCAACCATACCAGGTACCTGACCACTAAATGCCCCAGAACTGGGGATTAACCCTGGCCAACCCTGAGACATACATCTGCAGAGAAAGTTCCCACCCCTGGGAGTAAAATTCGATGGGGACCCACAGAAACTGGGATTTTTCCTGGCACAAGTCCTCACCTACATGCAAGAATATGGGCAGAATTTCCAAACCCAGGGATCCCAAGTACGAGTCGTCACCCTGGCCCTGGAAGGGGCAGCAGCCAGATGGATGGTGATGCTCCATAACATCAATGCCCCAGAATTAAGAAAACTCGACCGCTTCATGACAGCCCTACGCCACCGCTCAAAGACCCACTCGCCAATAGAAAAGCCCGAGACCACACCAGAGTCGTAAAGCAAAGCTGTCACCCGGTAGCTGAATATACCGAGGAATTCGTGACCTGGCTGGCCGAGTCGACTGGCCAGAGGATATCCTAGTCTGCTGGTTCAAAGATGGACTAAATGATGACCTATATACTGCCTGCCAGGCCCATGGGGCCCCAAACCTCCTGAATGGATGGTACATGATGGCAGAGGAGGTGGAGATAGACATGACTCATAACCAGTACCACACTGGCAAGTTTTGGAAAAGATCCTCACCCCTGGGGAAACGGGAAATTTTCAAACCCCAAACTACGATGACTCCAAGAATGTCTGGTTGCTTTAAGTGTGGAAAGGAGGGATACCGCAGAATGCCATTCGAAAACACCTGCCAGAAAGCCAGACCACCCATCAGGGGAGAAACTCAGAATATCCAGCCCTCAAGGAAAGGAGACTGGCCTGAGAGGCCTAGTAGCTATGGGATTCCAATGTCCCCCCGCAACCCAGAGGAAGAACCCCCAATGCTCTGAGGGGACCTGAGCCAGTCCGAAAGCGATCTGGAAGACGACCCGCTGGTAAGCAACCCAATTGAACCAATCACTCCACTCCTAAGATTGTTTATCCGCAGCCGAGGGAAGGGGGAGGAAGTTGCAGCGTTGCTGGATTCAGGATGCACCCAATGCCTACTAAATCCCTCCCTTGCAGAGAAATTGGGGATCCAACTGAAAGAAATGGAAAATTCCATCGCTTTCTGCCAATTAAATGGAACTATAGCGGGGGGGAGGGGGGGGAGCCAGCTAGGTTTATCATAGAACCATTGAAAATAAGATTAGGGAACCACAGTGAGACAATCACATTCATTGTAGCCCCAGGAATGGAAGAGCCGCTAGTCCTAGGTCTCATATGGCTGCGGAAATGGAATCCAAAAATAAATTGGAGGAGAGGAACCATACAATTCCAGAGAGATGTAGTATTTGCAAATAGCTCAGAGGAAAGGATAAAGAAAGGAACAGAGAACAGAGAGTCAGCCATGACCGGAAAGTCAGCTGAACCCATTAACATCCCCAATGAGTACCAGGATCTGGCCCAAGTATTTAGTGAGGAAGCTTGTGATGAACTCCCACCCCATCGCGCCACAGACTGTGCTATTGAAATCCTACCATGGGCTAAACTCCCAAAACCACAAATGTACTGCATGTCTCCCAGAGAAATAAAAGAACTCAGAGCATTTATCGACAAAAATTTAAAAAGGGGTTTCATCAAACCTACCCGACCAAAAATAGCTGCCCCAGTGTTATTCCGCAAAAAGAAAGATGGCTCAGTACGCTTGTGTGTTAATTACAAAAAATTAAAAATGATTTGCATAAAGAATATGTATCCACTCCCCCTCATGAAGGACATTTTAGCCCACCTCTCGAAAGGAATTTTTTTTTCAAAGTTAGATCTACGAGAGGCATATTACTGCATAAGAATAAAGGAAGGGGATGAGTGAAAGACAGCTTTTAACACACCACTGGGATGCTACCAATTTAAAGTGCTCCCCTTTGGACTGCAAGGAGCGCCTATCGTGTTTATGCAATTGATCAATGAAACTCTTCATGAATGTTTATATAAAGGGGTTCTAGTGTATCTTGATGATATTTTAATCTACACGGAAACGATGAAAGAACACATCAAGCTACTCCGTGCAGTCCTCACAAAACTCTTAGACACTAAACTATATGCAAAACTCTCCAAATGCGAGTTCCACCAAGAGAAAATTGACTATTTGTGGTATAGAATATCCCATGAGGGAACAGAGATGGACCCACAGAAAGTAAAAGCTGTATTGGACTGGGATCCACTGCACACCCGCAAACAACTGCAAAGCTTCCTGGGGTTTGCGAACTTTTATCGCCAATTAATTCCAGCTTTTGCAAACATCGCTCTCCCTATCACGAACTTGCTAAAAACAAAGGGGTGGTGGTGATGAAACCCAAACCAAGGCAACCCCTTATCTGGACAATGGAATGCCAAGCGGCATTCGAGAAACTCAAACGTCTACTCTCAGCAGAACTGGTCCTTAAGCACCCAGATCCCAAACAACCTTTTGTCATCCAAACAGATGCTAGTGATGTTGTAGTTGGAGCAGTTCTCCTCCAAAAGAATGTACGTGGACAATTCTAACCATGCATTTATACATCCAAGAAACTGATGGAAACCGACCAAAGATGGGCCATATGGGAGAAAGAGGCATATGCTGTGCAGTGGACAATGCTCACATGTAGACATTTTCTAGAAGGAAACCAAATCCCCTTTGAAGTGTGGATTGATCACAAAAGTCTGGAAGCCCTGAGCAATCCACGGAAACTCTCCAAAAAACAAGCAAGGTGGGCACAATATTTTGAACATTTTAATTTCACTCTCAAATATTTTCCTGGGAGAAAGAACTTCTTAGCAGATGCACTGTCCAGAAAACCCCAATACAACAGCAAAAAGATTGAGGTTATAAAACCAATGATCCAACCGACCCAACCGACCCAACTAGCAGCCAAAGTAATCATCCAAGCACAAGAGAAAAGAAAATCATCACTGACTGAAGACACAATGACGTCAATATTTAAGGAGGCACTACTTAAGGACGACTGGCTCCAGGCTAACAAAAACACTTGTTTAATCGAAGATGGACTGGCCTGGGTAGAAAACAAACTTTATGTCCCTGCAAGCCAGAGAATGGACCTCATGAAATGCTGCTACGACTCCAAAATAGCGGGACATTTTGGATTTGTAAAAATCCTGCACCTCATCAAAAGACAATTTTGGTGGCCGTCCCTCAAAAAGGACATTGAAAACTATGTTGCGAGCTGCCCCACCTGTGCTGCTGCAAAGAGAAGACAAGGACAATATCCTTGACTTTTACAAACAGTAACAGACCCATCTGCACCCTGGAATGAGATCTCTATGGACTTTATAATGGAGCTTCCCGAAAGTGCTGGGAATACTGTCATTTGGGTTGTAACTGATCTTTTTTCCAAACAGGTTCACTTTATTCCATACCAAAAGATCCCAACTGCCAAGGCATTGGCAAAGATATTCCTAATACACATTTATCACCTTCATAGATTATCTCAGTGGATTATCTCAGATAGGGGTGTTCAGTTCACATCCAAATTTTGGTGGGTGTTTTTAAACCTATTAGGCTCCACCCAGGGGTTGTCGTCAGCAAGTCACCCTCAGACTGACGGATCGACGGAGAGTGAACAGCATATTAGAACAATATTTAAGATGCTTTATTAATTACCAACAGGACAATTGGACTGACCTTCTTCCTTTTGCAGAGGTAGCATACAATAACTCAGTCCATAGTAGCATGGGGTTCACCCTATTCCAGGTAGTCATGGGCCAAGAATTCAACCCCATGCTGGAACTACCCACCAAAGAACCTGAAATCCCCACCCTTAAGGAGTGGATGGATAATTTACAAGCCATGTGGCCAGTGGTAAGATTGTCTTTACAGGAAGCTAGAGCAGTCGTCAAAGCTCAAGCAGACAAAAAATATTGCAACCCTAAACCTTTCAAGATTGGGAACCATGTATATTTGTCCACAAAATTTTTAAAATCATTATAACCCTCTAAGAAACTAGGGCCAAAATTAATTAGCCCATTCCCCATCTCCAAAATTATTAACCTCGTGACGGTAGAGCTTCAACTCCCCAAAACACTTAGGCAGATTCATCCAGTATTTCACTGTAGCTTGCTCAAACCGGAGATCACTTCAAACCTCAGACACCCCCCCCTTTCCCACACTTCCAACTCCCATCATGATACATGGGGAACATTTTGAAATCAAAGATATCCTTGATTTGCGCACTCACCATGGATGATACAATATTTAGTAGCTTGGAAACATCTTCCTTCCTCAGAAAATAAGTGGGTAACCAAACAACATGTAAAAGCACTCACATTACTACAAAAGTTCCACTTAAAATACCCTGATAAACCATCTTAAATTGCAAATGTAATGCATGATTTTTGATTTTTTCAGGTAGATCTATCTGTTTTTTAAGGAGGGCAGGATATCAGATCCATGTATCTGTCATTTTTTCAATGGAAGAAGAAAAGGAGGGGGAGACTGATAAAGAAATCCTTCTTGATGTAACCTGAATATATTTAATCTTATATTGAATTTGTATAACCTACACATGATACAATGGAGAGGTGAAATCCAGATGGCTGGAACCTATCACCTCTAAGTGAGACAGCCAGGAGATGAAGAGACCATAAAAATTCCATAGTGAAATGTGACCTGGAAACTCTGAAAAAGATTGTTCTAAAAAGGGGTGGGGGGAATTAGGTATGCCCTGGGAAACTCTGAAAAAGATTGTTCTAAAAAGGGGGTGGGGGGAATTAACATGTTGGCTTTTTGTTTTACTAAATACACATCAAGATAAGGGGAGGGGTTTTAAACTCCCTGATCTATCTCTGCATGCCTGAGAGACTTTAGACGCTGCTTTTAACCCCTACATGAATTGTCTCATCTCAATAAAGGATTCCTTTTTGATACGTTTTGTTACGTTTTCAGAAGTTCATTCTAGTTGATTGAATGGGAAAAGTTTCGTAGCCTGATACATACACAATAAGGAAACAAGAATAGCTTTGGAATCTGCCACTCCAACAATTTTGTCCCAAAGACTACCTTAGAAACAAGAATGAATGGTTATGAGAAACCTATCTGGTCAATGTTCAGCAGTATTTACAAGAATCCACTACAAGGCTTTCCTGAAAGAAAATACTGTACAATAAAATATTTCCAAGCCATTGATGATAATCTCATAGAATGACTGTGTGTAATTCTGTGCTGCCTCATTAAAACAATGAGATGGGATAGTAAGATTATCTCTAGTTGCTCTCTAATTTTCATATTTCCATCATATTCATTATCACATCATAGCTTTTTAAAAATCTCTTCATTGTTTCAATGTTCAGACATTTCCTGTCTAAATATGAAATATGAGCATTTTACTGTAGTCTATTATAAAGTCATAACAAGAAAAATAAATCAAATAATAATTTTTAAAAGCTTTGAAAATACAAATTGCAAGATTTTTTTTTTACTACAGCTGTTATTGATGTCTCATAGTAAAATGCAAATGCCTGGCAGTTAACAGTATTTCCGAAGTTTCAAAATTAGATTATTTAATAATTCATTGTGATCAGCTGTGAACTTTGTGGTTTGCTTTTTTTTTCATTACTGAGGTATTTCTCACCCATTCCCAAAAGTAGCAGTATTGATTTCTGATATCAGGAAGATGAGCAGCTAAGAGTATGGTAGAATGCTGACTGCTGAAAATAATTATAATTGCCACTCAAAATTTCCATCAAACAGATTTTAAAAGTGAAGAAAAGGGGTGTTGGTCTTATCTGATAGAATCCAGGTTTGGGATGACTCCTGAGACTCATTAGACTGAGTTCAAAACTGAGGCTACTCCTGTTGCCAATGTTCCCCAGTTTTGACGACGCTGTAACGGTTTAAATGTTCAATCTCTGTTTGGTCATGCCCCAAGTCTGGACCAGATGGTCTTATGTGTGGGACTGGATTCTATCGCCACCCCCTGAGAAAGGGCATCTCAGTTAAGCCCGTTCTCCAGTGTAGGTGGCGATAGAATCCAGGCTTGGGACATACCAAAGCTGGCTGTCCTATGGGGAGACTCAGTTGGGAGCACCCTCTGAAGGATCTGCCTGCTGAACGCTGCCTCAGCCGAGGCAAATGTATCCAGTCTAAAGTGCTTAATAAAAGACAATGGCGATGACCATGTTGCCGCCCTACAAATCTCCTCCACTGAACCTTGCGTCGCCCATGCCGCCATCGTGGCCACGCTTCTGGTGGAGAATGCCGTAATCCTTTGCAGTTTCAGGATCGCTTGAAGATCATAGGCTTTGGCAATACATGCCCTAATCCTATGGTTGAAGCCAAGACCTTACGGCCCATAGCTGGTTGGAAGGAAACAAACATGGCCTCTGTTTTTTTGAATCTGGCAGTTTTTTTGATGTAAATGTGGAGGGGCTTCCTTACATCCAGAGTATGCCATTCCCTCTCTCAGGTATGAGATGGCTCTGGGCAGAAGTCTGGCAAGATTAACTCCTGAGCCCAATGGAACAAGGAATTCACTTTCAGGATGAATGCCGGATCCAACTTCAGAACCACCCGATTCGCATGGAACACACAGAGGTTCTCCCTTACAGATAGGGCCACCAACTCCAATATTCTCCTGGCCGATGTAAAGGAAGGGGAAGAAGGACATAGAGGAGCCCTCGAGGCAAAGGACCACAGAGCACATTGGCCCCTTCTGCACCTGGTGTCAGGAACCTTGAGAAAAATCTGGGCAGTTGGCTGTTTGAGGGAGATGCAAACAAATCCAGAATTGGGTAGCTAAAACGATCCGACAACTCCCTGAATAAATCTGGGAGAAGACGCCAATCTGAATGGTCGATGGTAGACCTGCTCAGCCAGTTTGACTGCACATTCATCTATCCTGATGAAGAGGAGGTTCCTCTCTGTCCAGCTTCCTCATGAGGGACCTAGAATACACGCCCCCCTGCTGATTGATGTGAGCCTTGGTGGCCACATTGTCTGTCAGGAGGAGAACGTGCTGTCCCAAAACAGTGTCCTTGAACTTCTTGAGGGCCAAATGAGCCACCCTGAGCTTTAACCAATTTATACTGTGTCACAAGTCCGTCTATGATCATCTGCCCTGTGCCACCCGGTCCTGAAAGTGCACCCCCATCCTGATAGACTTGCATCTATTGTTATGATCAGATGATTGTATTTCTTGAACTCGCATCCCTTGGACATTGCCCAAGATGTCCACCAAAGCAGTGACATGAATACCCCTGGTGGGGCCCAACCCTTGCAGGTGAGTTGCCCCTTCCTGATTTCTGGTAAGGGAGCAGAAACCACTGCAAACCTCTTGCATGGAGGCATGCTCAAGGAACTATCAAAATGCAAGCTATCATCTTGCCCAGGAGCTGGGAGAGCAAGGTGAAGGGGGCCACTCTGTCTGCTCTGATCTGGTTTCCTAGAGGCTCCGGTGACAGGAAGACTTCGCCAGTTAATGTGTCTATGATGGTCCCCAAGTACAAGAGACAAGTGGTTGGGGCCAGGTGGCTCTTGTTGGTATTGATTGAAAAGCCATGATCCTTAGTGGTGAACAGGTGGCATTAGTGTTCTTAGATGCCAAAAAGGCCTTTGATAACGTGAAATTGGATTTCATCTTGCAGCAAATTAAATATATGGACATAGGCCAAAAATTCCTAAATGTTATATTGGCAACATACAAAAAACAAGCCAGAATTTTGGTGAATGGGTGGATAACAAACAAATTTCAAATCCAAAAAGGAACTAGGCAGGGATGCCCGCTATCACCACTTTTGTTTATTTTGGCGTTGGAGGTATTAGCAAGAATAATTAGGAAAGAAAGAGAAATCAAAGGTTTAAAAATAAAAAAAGAAGAGTTTAAATTACAAGCCTTTGTGGACAATTTACTTTTTATTTTAGAAAGACCATAAAATTCGGGACCAAAATTGATAGATAATTTAGAAGAATTTGGAGAAATCACAGGGCTAAAAATTAATAGGGAAAAAACAAAAATAATTACTAAAAATATGACAAATAAACAAAAGGAAATCTTAGCAGCGAGAATGGGCATCCTAATTGTAGAGAAAGTTAAATATTTGAAGATTATAATTTTGGCGAGATATACAACACTCAAAAAAGATAATTATGACCCATTAATAAAACAAATATCTGAAGATTTAGAAAAATGGGATAAATTAAGACCATCCTTCATGGGAAGGATAGCGGCAATAAAGATGAATGTACTACCTAAATTATTATTCCTTTTTCAAAATGTCCCCATAAATTTGAAAAAAAAAAGTTTTTTGATAATTTGAATAAAATAACAGCGAATTTTATATGGCAAAAGAAAGAGTCAAATTGAAATTGCTGCAAGATGCTACAGAAAGAGAAGGATTTGGCCTACCCAACTGGGAATTGTTTTATAGAGCTGCAATTTTAACCTGGGTGAAAGATTGGATAAACCATAGAAATAAAAGAATATTAACAATTAGAAGGTTACAATTTGCAGTCAGGATGGCATACCTTCCTCTGGCAGGACAATTAAAGGGCTATAACTATGTTCAAAGACATAAAGTTAGACAGACTCTCTTAAATACATGGAATAAAATAAAAAGACAAATCTATGTAGAAACCTATTTGGCTATCAACTTTGGAAGCATTGATGCACCCACATCTATTGAGACAAGGAAAAATCATCACCTATGAAGATATACTAAATGACAAAGGGGAATTACAATCTAGACAAGATTTGAAGAATCAAGGAACTGATGTGGAATGGTAGGCCTATTTGCAACTCCAATATAAATATTCAAAGGACAAGAAAGAATGGGGAATTAGTAGAATTAAGACAAAATTAGATGAAATTCTATTAGGAACCGAGGAGAAGATGATAAAAAAATCAATCAAGTTTTATTGGAATTTAAATTGGAGAAGAAAAAGTAAAGGAAATGATGGTGGTATGGATGAAAAATTTCAGTTATAGCATTAATTTAGACGATTGGCAAATATTATGGAAAAGAAATTTAAAAATGACCTTAGTTATACCATTTGAGGAAAATTTGTATAAATTATTTTATAGATGGCACATACCTCCATTAAGATTGGCAATAATGCATTCAAAACTTTCTCCCACATGCTAGAAATGTAATAAAGAAAAAGGAACTTATTACTATTTGTGGAAGAGTTGCAAAGAGACCCAAAAATATTGGCAAAAATTATTTAAGTGGCTAGAAGAAATATGTGGGATGAAAATAGAACACAGACCAGAGTTCTTTCTGTTAGGAATTAATATGAGGAAATATGACAAGGAAAACATATATTTAATAATCCATATAATCAATGCAGTAAGATTGGCATACGCACAAAAATGGAAAAGTAAAGATACTCCAAATGAATTTGATATACTTAGAAAAATTATGATGTGCGCAGAAATAGATAAAGTAACAAAGGAATTAAAAAATAAGGAGGATTTGGATTATTATAAAATATGGGACAAATTTTATGGTTGGCTAGAGAAGAGGAAGATTCAAGAGAATAAGGAATGATTATATGTACAGTATATTTAATGTACATGTGTAAATGAAAATGTGTATTACTTTTATTGGACTTAGTAACAGATCGATGTTAGAAAGACTGTACAATATTTTTAATGCATTTTTTGTTTATGTTTGTGTTTGTTTGTTTAATAAAAAAGAAAAGCCATGATCCTGTAACATCTGGATGGTGGTCTGCAGATCCTCCTCTGCTAGGTAGTATGATGAGGATTGAATGTCATCCAGAAAACATTGTATCCGGATGAGTATGGTCCTGAGATGAACTGTTAACGTAGCTAGCAGCTTGGTGAAGTTTCTGGGGGTGACACTATGTTGAAAGGAAGGGCTTTGTACTGCAGATGCCTGCTCTCATAGCAAAACTGCAAGAATCGCTGATAGGTCGGTTGAATTGGAACATGAAGGAACACCTCCGTAAGGTCGATGGAGGCCAAGAAGTCACCCTCTCTCACACTCTCCAAGATGGACTGTAGAGAATGCATCTTGAACCTCCAACAGATTCAGTAAGTATTTAGTCTTTTGAGGTTGAGAATTGCTCTCCATCCCCCTGAGGCCTTTGGAATTACGAACAGAATGTAGTAAAATCCTCAATGTTCCTCTGGGAACAGTTCTATGGCTTGCATCTCCAACAAATGTTGGACTGCAGTCTCCATGAAGTGTTTCTTGGCCGGGACCATTGAGATGAGGCAATGGATAAAGAACCTCGGGGGGGCGGGGTGTTAGAGAGAAATTCTAGAGAGAGACCGGATCCTACGGTCTCTCAACCCAAGCATCCATTGTCGTTTCTCCCCAGTGGTTGGCAAATAAACTGAGCTGACCCCCTATGGGAGAGCTGGCCCACTGGTCATTTACAGTGCCAAAAGGCCCAGCGAAAGTGCTGCCTATTCTGGGGTGGAGGCTTGTTCCTATCCCTGTCTTACTTGATAGTCCTATCAGCTGAAGGCTAAGGCTAAATCACTGAAAATCTAACCACCCATACATCGGGCAAAAGGAAGGACTATGAAAAAGTGGCGAAGGATGCTTTTCAAATCTCCTGGCCAGAGAAGGTAAAACATTCTGCCTATCCCTGGACTGGTTCCAGGGGCACTCCAGAAAACTTAACACCATTATAAGAGGCAGTGGCCAATTTCCACATATGTTTGGTATCCGCCTGCCAGTGTTTGAGCCATAGCAGATGATGGACGTTACCAAAAAGGCGATGGCCTGGGAAGGAAACTTTACTGAGTTAACCCTGAGTTAAGGATGGTGTCTGCGATGAACTCAGTAGCTGCTATGACCTTATTAAAATCCTGGTGGCCTCTAATATCATTGGCATCCTCTCCTGCATCTGGCGAAGCCAAAGCAGTTGGGTCCTGGTGAAAAAGGATGAGCCGTCACAGTTTTAACCACCCAGATGGCCGCCTGGTGCGCCTTGTGGAGTGTCAACTCCGCCTTCCTGACATCTGCCCTCAAAACATCCTCAGCATCATTTAAAGCAGCTGAGGAGGATGCAAATGCCATCACCAGCTCATCCATCTCAGGAACTTCTATGGTGTCGACCAAAGCTGGCACAATATTATAAAAATTTTTGTCAAACGCCGTGGGATTTGCTTAAGCTCCAGGCCTATCCAACTGCTTCTGAACCATATTTAAAAAGAGTTTTGGTGACGGAATCACCTCTGTCTCCTCCGTTGGCTCTGAGAAGATCAACTCACTAGGTTCAGTCACCTCCAGGGATGATTCAGGAACAGGAGTGTCTGTTCCCAAATGTGCAGTACCCTTGGCCTTATAGAGTAATGACATGAACAACTGTGGTCAGAACAGGATCTTAAAAGATGGTTTTTCAGGAGCCCTGCCATCATCCTCTGACAAGTGCTGGTCAATCTGACCCTCTTCCTCCAAACTAGGGGACTGACTTTTGAAAGACAAGACTGGAGAGTAAGGGCCCTGGGAGGCAGAAAGGTCTTGTGGTGCCTGCATGGGGAGATATTGCTCATGCATGGGTGGAAAATCAGACATCACCGATGCTGCCTGCCAACTTTGCATGCTAGCCGCAAAGTCCTGCTTAACTGCCTCTGATATCCATCTCTGTATCTGCTGGGGAGTTGCAGTATCACTAACTCCCCTTGGCAGAGCCCCGCTGCGGTAAGGGTAAATGTAGCCTCACGGAGAGGCCTTGCCCTTCCTTGTCCCTGTCCTGATGGTGACAGCAGGCCAGAAGGGAGTCTGAGGACTGTTGCTGTGCCCAAAGAAATCCCAGGATTGCTATAAAGCTCCCCAGTGCCCTCTGAAGGCCAGACCTGGGAACCTAGATTGCCCCTCTAATTCTCTGAAAGGTCTAGTGGCATGCCAGACCCTGGGTGGGAGACTAACTGCTCTTTCTCAGAAAAGCTGAGCTATTTTCTCCTCTCAGCCTCTCTATTGACCTTGGCCATCTGTTTTTGCAAGGCTTTCTGGCGCCTTTTTGCATCTTTTTCCTCAGCCTTGGAGGCTCTCTGAGATTTTAGAGCCTTGGTTTTAAGCTTGGCTGCTGTTTCCTTGGAGGCTCTTCCAGGTTTTGAGGAGCTACCTCTTGATTCTTGAGAGGGGGGCCTGTCGCTCTCATGTAAACTTGTGGCTCCAATTAAAGAATTGGTGGCATTACCTAGCTCTGCCTTCCTGGAACCTGTCTGAGAGCCAGAAGCATTCTTAAGCTAGCTTATTCTGCTAGCTTCCAGCCCAGTGCAGCCTGTTCTATAATTGGCAGGGACACCCCAAGTCTTGACTGTCGAACAGTTCAACAAGGGAAATGATGTAGCTGCATATCAAACTGCAGAAAAGGCCAGCTGATAAAGTACGGGAAAATGGCACTCTTTTAATGGCTGCAATTCTCCTCAGCTGTCAGCATCTTAGCTTCTCCCAGAGCTTTTCCTGGCTAAACTGTTGTCTCTTGTTGCCGAGCCCTAGGAAATGCATTCAAACCTGATTCCTTGATGATCCACGCGTGCCAATCGTCTCTTCTGAGGGCTTCAATTGTCCACAGGCTCAAGCTGTCAGCTGGTTGCACAGCTCTTCACGCAGGACCACAATAGCAACCAAATTGCACAGGCCTTCAGCAGCTCAGGTAGATGGCCTGTCATTCTGCCCAGCTCTCAAAAATGGCACCCTGTCACTAATGGAGTCCCCTCACATTAGTTCACTCCAATAATGGCCACTGTACCTTTGCCTCACACTGAAGCAGCCATTGACGGCGGGCTAGAGCTTGGGACTCTTCACGCTGTCAGCTATCAAATCTGCTTCTCCGAAAGTCCAGTTGAGATAGAATCCAGGCTAAATAACTCTAGTCTTGACTGGGAGATTCTCCCAAACATATCGGAATGAGCATTCTACTGAATCAAAACTGGGAAACGTTGGCAAGAGGCATGGCCTCAGTTTTATTTATTTATTTATTTATTTATTTATTTATTTATTTATTTATTTATTTATTTATTTATTTATTTATTTTAAGTACTTATATACCGCCCTTCTCCCGAAGGACTCAGGGCGGTGCACAGCCGATCCTACCCCAATACATTATACAAAAATTAAAATGAATTAAATAATTTAGGCTGTTGTAATTAAAAGTTTACCCTCTCCCATAACTAATTAAAAACCCCAAATATTAAAACCCAATTTAAAACGGGAGACAGTTAAAATCTTGTATCAGCCTAGGCCAGCCTGCTCAAAGAGCCAGGTTTTTAACACACGTCTGAAGGCTCTCAGGTCAGTTTTGAACTCAGTCTAACGAACAGAGTGAAAGGAACCTGGATTCTATCACCACCTACAATGAGAATTATTCATTTTGTACTATGGTAACTCATTCTAAACAAAGTAATAGGAATATTCTTTTTGTTTCTTCCTCTATTCACAAAAGAAGATTTGACTGTGTTTTATAAAAAGAGAAATAAAAAGATTTTATTTTTCAGTGAATTTGGTGAATCTGAGAAAATGTTGATCCTTCTAACCCAGCAGATCAAAAACTGGAGAACTCTCCTGATTTTACTGTTTTCCTGAAATAACGTACACTGTAGAACATATTTGACAAGCAATTATATACTTCAAGTTGACTACATTTAATTTGATGAGATGCAAACTGTATTATTCCAGTCTATGGGTGTTATACAGGTGAAACTCGAAAAATTAGAGTATCATGCAAAAGTTCATTTATTTTAGTAATGGAACTTAAAAGGTGAAACTAATATATGACATAGACTCATTACATGCAATCCAAGATAGTTCAAGCCGTGATGTGTCATAATTGAGATGATTATACTTACAGCTCATGAAAACCCCAAATCCACAATCTCAGAAAATTAGAATATTGTGAAAAGGTTCAATATTCTAGGCTCAAAATGTCCCACTCTAATCACTAATTAAACCATAACACCTGCAAAGGGTTCCTGAGCCTTTAAATGGTCTCTCAGTCTGGTTCAGTATGAATCACAATCATGGGAAAGACTGCTGACCTGACAGTTGTGCAGAAAACCATCACTGACACCCTCCATAAGGAGGGAAACCTCAAAAGGTAATTGCAAAAGAAGTTGGATGTCCCCAAAGTGCTATATCAAAGTACATAAATAAAAAAATACTGTATGTGGAAAGGAAAAGTGTGGAAGAAAAAGGTGCACAAGCAGCAGGGATGACCGCAGCCTGGAGAGGATTGTCAGGAAAAGGCCATTCAAAAGTGTTGGGGACTTTCACAAGGAGTGGACTGAGGCTGGAGTCAGTGCATCAAGAGCCACCACACACAGATGGATCCTGGAGATGGGCTTCAAATGTTGTATTCCTCTTGTCAAGCCACTCCTGAACAACAAACAACAACAAAAGTGTCTTACCTGGGCTAAAGAAAAAAAGAACTGGTCTGTTGCTCAGTGGTCCAAGTCCTCTTTTCTGATGAGAGCAACTTTTGCATCTCATTTGGAAACCAAGGACCCAGAGTCTGGAGGAAGAATGGAGGCACAC
Organism: Bungarus multicinctus; assembly: GCA_023653725.1. Taxonomy (NCBI): domain Eukaryota; kingdom Metazoa; phylum Chordata; class Lepidosauria; order Squamata; family Elapidae; genus Bungarus; species Bungarus multicinctus. Next base: position 71,163,454 of record CM042840.1, read on the forward strand.
AGTGCAAGATGCTTGAAGTCCAAGTTTCCACAGACTGTGTTGATTTGGGGAGCCATGTCATCTGCTGGTATTGGTCCACTGTGCTTCATTAAGTCCAGGGTCAATGCAGCCTTCTACCAGGAGATTTTGGAGCACTTCATGCTTCCTTCCACAGACCAGCTTTATGGGGATGCTGACTTCATTTTCCAGCAGGACTTTGCACCTGCCCACACTGCCAAAAGCACCAAAACCTGGTTCAATGACCGTGGGATTACTGTGCTTGATTGGCCAGCAAACTTGCCTGACCTGAACTTCATAGAGAATCTATGGGGCATTGCCAAGAGAAAGATGAGAGACATGAGACCGAATAATGCAGAAGAGATGAAGGCCGCTATTGAAGCATCCTGGTTTTCCATAACACCTCAGCAGTGCCACAGGCTGATAGTTTCCATGCCACGCCGCACTGAGGCAGTAATTGCTGCAAAAGGGGCCCAAACCAAACCAAGTACTGAGTACATATGCATGCTTATACTTTTCAGAGATCCAATATTGTTCTATGTACAATCCTTGTTTTATTGATTGCATGTAATATTCTAATTTTCTGAGATTGTGGATTTGGAGTTTTCATGAGCTGTAAGCCATCATCATCTCAATTATGACAAATCACGCTTGAACTATCTTGCTTTGCAGTAATGAGTCTATCTCATATATTAGTTTCACCTTTTAAGTTGCATTACTGAAATAAATGAATTTTTACATGATATTCTAATTTTTTGAATTTCACCTGTAAGTAGAATGGATTTGTCCTTTGTTTTTCAAACTCTGAGCCATTTGCAATTCTGATCATCATCTCCTCAGTCCCTTCATCCAAGTCCAGACCTTGAAGTACTCCTCTCAATAGTATTTTCTAGTTTGCTATATAGCCGTTTATGAGCATTGTCTGAATATAGCCATTCAACTAATTATGAATCCATCTAATGTATGCATCATTTTACCCGTAATTTACTATTTTTTTAAAGTATTTAAAAATATATATATATTAACATTTTAGAAGCTTTGTTGGATGCTTTCTTGGGCATAAAGTATACTATAACCGTGTATTCCAAGCTATTAAACTAGAGATTCTTTCAGAAAAGGAAGTAAGATCAGTATGACACCACTTGTTTTTAACAAACTAATGTTGACTCTTGCTAACTGTTACATTCCTATTCAAGAGGTCACAAATATGCTGCTTAAAAATCTCCTGAAAGGTTTTGCCCGGTAAAAAGGTCAAGCTGACTTGATATCCTTCCTTTTGTTGAGGGGACATTTAGACTTCCAAAAGGACCTTTCTAAAAATAACTTAAAGGAAGCACAATACAGCCTGTAGTCATGAATGTATTATGTAGACCCTGTACCATCCATTTGTAGTCTAGCACAAACCACTATTTAATATACCTGCTTGTTTTTTCTTATTTCTGTGTTGATAGCTTGGTTTTCTAATAAGAAGAGGAAATGGGGAAGGTGGAATATCAGAATCTCTTTCCCTAAATCATAGTCTCTCAAATCTGTGCAAGAAAGTATGTGAGTGATAAGAAGGAAGACCTAAAGAATTAATTTCATGGATCATTCAGACTCTCTCCCAGACCAGCAACAGGAAAAAGGAATCTGGCCAATTCTATTCTGCTTTACCTATAACAAAGTTTAATTTATCCTTCTTTTTCAGACTGACATAGTTTTGCAGGCAAATGGGGTAAATTGACAGATATTCTGTATAGTGTTTAAATAATTCTAAGAGATTCTTTTTCTATTATTTGTTTTCCTAAACGGAACTGAGTATGGACTGCAAATTGCCAAATCTGATTGCTGCTACTATTTGTTTATGCATGGTTCATTTAATAACATAGACTGTATTAACTCTCATAAATTATTGAAAAGAACAGTTTCTCATTGCAGCCAAATACATTTCAGAACCTCAGGATTCGTCCCCAACTGTATTATAACCTTTTACATGGAATTCTAAAAACTCAATCTAGCAAAATCATATTATTGCTTCTTTCAGAGATGAATTGGAATATTACAATGCACAACCTGAACAAATCTGACCCCATTGGAACTTTGCTGAAAGATAATTCAAGGTGTATTATTCTCTATATGAAAAGTCATGCCCTTAAAAGTTGCCTAGAAATTAAAATTGGGAATTGTGATAGGCTATCATATTAAAGCAAGCACAGTCCTTTAGCTACATAAAATTGTTTTCTAGAATATTTTTAAAGAAAAGTACAGTTATATTCTATTTTATCATTCACTTCACATATTCTTGAATTTTTAATCTGCAGTTTTAAGAAGGATAATGCATTTTGTAGTTTCTTTTAATAATTTCATTTTTATTTGACTTTCACATGCATATTTTAATTGCATTGCATTCCAGACACTTGCAATAGATAGATCATATTGAAAAGTGAAAATACTAAAGCAAAAGAAATAAAAGAAAAAGAATAATTAATTAAAATTGCTCCACTAGCTTGTTCTTTAGAGTGTTTTTAATAAGGATAAATAAGATTCAATATATAATATTGAATTGTACAATTGTGGTATCATACAATATATTGATATGAAAGGTCTTTTGTGAGTATAAAAGGGTTTCCAGCTCTTGGAAACAAAAAGATTCCCCTCTGTTTTAGCTGTTTTTTTCTGATTCTAATGTAATAAGATTTTCAATAGGTCATATGTATATGTGTATGCATGTGTATGGGGGAGATTTGAGGGGGGAGAGGGGAGAGAGAGAAAAAAACTGTACAATTAAGCCTTTAATTATATTACGATGAAGGATATTTATGGATTCACTTTGATTTGTAAAACCATTATTGGGGATTCAGTTTAGGGCCATTTTTTCTTTAAGTGGGTTATTAAGTTTTCTTTAATCTTCATGAAAGAAATTTAATGCAAATTTAAAGACAACTTTATTATTCGGAAATAAGCAGAAAAGGGAGGATTAGAATGTTAATTTTGGAAAATATTTAATGGATGAAAGAACCAAATTAACTGGAATTAAGAATTATTTTGAAATAATTATAAAAATAATTCCTGTAGTTTCTTTAAAATTCTATTAAAAATAAGTCTTTAAATTTAAGTATTGGAATTTTTTCTGATACTTAAATTTTTGGAAAATAGATTAGGGTAAAACCTGGTAAGGGGAGATTAGGATAAAACTTGGTAAGGGACCTTACTTCAGGTAATTAGAAAAAGTAAAAGTTAATAATTAAGAGAGAAGAATGGAGTATGGAGAACAGATAAAAGTATTAAAATTCTGAATGAATTCAAGGTATTTGGCAATAATATAGACATAGAAGATATGCAGACTTACAAATGAACTATGCTGAAGTTAATAGTTAAGAAGACATACAAACAATAAATCAGAAGTTGATTTAAGTGTGTGGGTTTCAATTCAGAAGAGTGATTTAGGAGAGTTTTATACTTTGGATTTACAAAAGATATGTATAACATGATTCATTTAACAAAAGTGGCAAAAAGGTTGTAAAATCAGTGATACTCATTTTACAACCACCTTGCTTAGCAACAGAAATCCCGGCCCCAATTGTGATAATAAGTTGAGGAGTATCTTTACTTATGAAGGAAAAAAAAAAAGAAAAGACAAGAAGGTAAAAAGACATCAGCATTTAGAATATTACTTAAGAGGAATAAACAAGTCTTTAAAATATACTTTTAAAAATAAAAATGTTATAACATTGATTTATTCCATCAAAGTTAAAAAGTACATAATATTTATTTCCTAACAGATTTTAAGGGGTTTTCTTCATCAAGACAATATGCTGAGGTTCTAAGGATTTGTTTGTAGGTAAAGTTTCTGAGGAAGATTTTCTTTCTTGTATTTTTATTTCTTGTATTTTTTTTGGCATTAAAATTGAAGGACACTGTTAAATTAGCAAAGTTTAAAGGTGCCGAAGAGAAAGATGATAAATAATTAATTTGTGGGACATTGTATCAAAGGTAGGTGGTAAGTCAATAAATGCTGAATATAGGCATTTTGAGACTCCATTTATTGATTTATTATTGAATTCTGTTGTCTGATGTAAATGAACATGTAACGAAAAAAAATTGCTTTGTTAATAATGGCTGCATGGAAGAAACAAAAGAACATGCAGACAAATAATGCTGCTAATATTAGAGTTGATATATTGAACTGATATGGACTGCTTTAATTTTATATGAATTTCGGTAAAACGTATGGTTGCAAACAAATGTTTCAAATGACAATAATTTTGTGGAACATTGTTTGAAGAGATTAAAGATTAAAATTTTCAATATGTTGTTTCTGGTAGCTTTAAATTGAATTTTTCTTGGCAAAGTTTGAATGATGAGGCTTTAAAGATTAATTTATAAATATGAGATAAGACATGAGAAGAAAATACTTTTAATGTATGACAAGTAATGCTATATATGGTATCATAAGAATAAAGCTCGTAATTTAATCTGTATTTCTCCATATTACTATAAAACATTAAAGGAAAAGTTACCTAAACCTTGGGTAAAGTAATCAGACACCTTAACCCTGGAATTTCAGACTCTTTGCCCCACAAAGTGTAGTTTAAATTTGTTCATCCTCATTTTATTCTGTTATTGTTTAGAAAGTTTTAGAAAGTTCAGGGCCTCCCTGAACTAAAATGAAAGATGTTGAAAAGGATATAAGCATCAAGCATGCTAAATAAAAGTTTCTTTCCATAAATTTCATATAGAAGTTTGAAAGTATGGGAAAAAGGATTGAAAAGCAACAATAACACACAGTACCATCAGTGAAGCTTATTGACTTAATTTATGCATTAACAAAATAACAAGAATTTCAAAGCATAAAGCATAATAATTATTTTTAAGCACCATTTTCAGATATTGCATTGTATTTAGTATTAAAATGGTGAATGTTTTAAGGAGACTTCTGTATAACTTTTCTACTCTTAGGAAGGTCAATAAGGATATCAAATGTCAGCAATTATTTCTTCTGCTATCTCAAACATCCACAGAAGACCATACTTGGGAATTAGTATGCCTTTAAAAATACCCTGAATGCTGACAACTTGACAATTTTCAATCCATCATATATTTTTTGACAATGTCAGATACTTCTGAAGATTGCTACCTTGCATTTTTAAGCAGGAAAATAATCTAAATCAAAACTCAAAAAAATTTATTTGTAATAATAGTTACTCTTTACATTAGTGACCTAGATTTAAATACACAATTATTACTATTATTTAAAAAACACAAAAAATTGATAATTAAAATTCAGTGCCAGGACTGAGAAACAAATAATAGTCTATTTTTGACAATGCGTGATTTTAGCTATAACTGTTGCAGCAAATGTCCTTAGATCTACCCTAAAATGCATCTTAGATGCTGGGACTGTGTTTGTTCTAATTCTGAGGTAGAATATAGACCAGTGGTTCCCAATGTGAGGCCTAGTTTGATTTTTACTGGGGGCAATTTGAAAATGAGCTATTAACTGAATTTTTGAAAGCCTGCTAATTGTTCTTATATATTTGTGATGAAACAGTTGTGTATCATTTCCCTATTGTTGCTTCATTAAGGTGCATTTCCTAGATGCTGGTCTGAAAAAGATATTCCAGCTAGGGGGAGGAGGAAGCAACTGCCACTCTATCAGATGTGTTCCCACTAAGGATCATGGAACTGGCAGTCTCTCTTTCTCTTTCCTGTGGGTTTTCCTGCTGTGGGGAGACAGAGTGGATGGCTGCTGGGGAAAGCCCAGCAGTGAGGATCAGAACCAGGACCCAAGTTTAAGTAAGAAATTGTTAGATTTACAGTTCTTTTTAATTTATGTTTTCCCAGGCCATGTTTTACAAGATTTTTTTCCCTCAGAGCAATCTGGGTGGGCCACAGATGCGTAGGCCTTGCCAGGCCTGTGTGATTCACCCCCACCTCCATGAGGAGACTTTAGAATGAAGCTAACTAAATTGGAGCCTAATATTTTTTGCTCCCAGGAGGCTTCCCTGAGGCCCAGGATGCCAAAAACATGTGTCCCTTTTTGCCTCCTGGGCCTCAGGGAAGCCTCCTGGGCAAATCAGTAAGACAGCAAGGGGGATCCCGGCACAGCTGATCATCGGAACAACTGATTGAGGGAAAAAAAAAGAAATATCTTAAGGAGTGACTGGGCAGGGGAGAATGCAGTCAGCAATGTTGGGCATGCGCGCGATGTCGCACATGCGCAATAAGTACTGACTTGGTGAGGAAGGGAGATCTGTGGGGAGGGGAGGGGCCAGCCAGGGGCAAGATTTGCTGGTTCTCCGAACTGCGCAGAATTATAACAACCAGTTCTATAGAACCGGTCCGAACCAGTAGAATTGCACCCCTGCTGGAAACCTGTCTTCCACTGAGGACCTGTATACTGCACAAGTCAAAAAGAGGGGTGTAAAAATATCTACAAACTCCTCACATCCTGCATATAAATTGTTTCAACTTCTACCTTCAAAACGATGCTATAGGACATTGCACACCAGAGCTAGACACAAGGGCAGTTTTTCCCCGAATACAATCACTCTGCTAAACAACTAATCCCCATTACACTGTCAAACTATTTAGTAAGACTGTATTACTATTCTTCTTATCATGGTTCCTATTACCTATTTCTTCCAACTTATAACTATAACCATGTTGCTTTACAATTTATATTGTTTTATTTGTTTCCTAGTATGATTTGATAGCTTATTAGTAACCTATAACTATCACTAGGGGTTGTATCTTATGATTCATGATGAATGTATTTTATTTTTTCTTTAGAAAAAATATGCACCAAAGAAAAATTCCTTGTGTGTTCAATCACACTTCGCCAATAAAGAATCCAATCCAATCCAATCAATCCAATCCAATCCAATCCAATCCTATCCTATTCAAGTATGAATCCTGTTAGTCAGGGCTTCTTAAACCCCATATTGCACTTTCAAATAGATACTTGTGTAAAAGGCTTTAATTAAAGCCAGCAGTCTAGGTTTTATTTTAAGAGCTGTCAATTTATTCCATAGTACTTCTGTTTACCACATCAAATACAGCTGCAGGGGTCTCCTCTTATAGGCAAATTTGGCAATTAGATTGTTGAACATAAAGCAGTTATCAATGGTAGATTGGCTTTGTCTAAAACCTGCTTGTTCTTCTACAAGGATACGCTTTTCTTCTACCCAGGTTTCAATTCTATTCAAAATGAACCTAGCATATATTTTTGCTACAATGTCAATCAGACTAATGGGCCTATAATTACTAGGATTCTTTTTATTTCTTTTTTCTTTATGTGGGGATAACTATTGCCATCTTTCACCCACCTGGAATATGGCAGGTGTTATTTATATGTGGCAGTCCAGTACTGCCAGTACTGGACCGTACTAATTGGGGAATTCCTTAAATAATTCTGCTGGTAGAAAATCCTCACCTGGGCTTTAAATGATGGATTGTATCCCTTTTACCAAAACTAGTGGTCATGGGGGAAGAGTTTCAGAGAATGCTAAATCACTGCTTAAAGATGATTCCTCTATAGCAAGGGTGTCAAACTGGCAGCCTGTGGGCCTGATGCATCACGCACAGGCCATGCTCACCCCAACTCCGCGAATGGGGAAAATGTCATGAAATGTCACATGATGGCAATGTGATGTGTGAGTTTGACACCTGTGCTCAACAAGTTCTGTGGAAGCAAACAAACAAACATTGATAGTAGTTCTTCCAGACTTCAACAGAGATTGGTCTATCAAATGCAAATCTCTGTTCCTTTTGCACTCCTCATGCAGAGTGCAGAATACTACTGAGTTATGGCAGCCAACTCGAGTTCTGACCAAATTGAAATGGCATCTCAGTTTGTACAACTACATCAAGGAGAGCAAGATTGTGGGTCAATATCCTTTCCATAACCATTAGCACATTCATATGTCATCACAAGACCATCACTTGACATATCCAAACCTAACCAATCACAAAACCTACTGATCACAAAGCCCTTATTAGCAGAAGAACACCAACATTGACATTCCCCAAATTCTTCTGAAGATATTACTTAGTCTGATAATGAAACATTCAGAAACCAACCCACAAGCTCAGAGAACGAACCTTCATACTCAGCCTGTTATGTTCCACTAAGTTATAATAATTAAAGAATCAGATACAATTTTTCAGAAAAAAATGTGAAACATTATAACTGAATATAACTGAATATGATCAGGTAAATTAATGTGAATAGATGAAATCCAGAGCAAAAAATTATGTTTTGTGATATAGGTAGAGGAGTGGAAATGGAGTTTAGAACATACAGAGGTTCAATAGACTATTTGTAAACTTAAAATTGACTTAAAATTATGATTTCTAACGAGTATATGCTTTGAAGAAAATCCAGGTTAAATAGACTTTTTAAGCACAATCTGTTCTCTCTACTTATGAAAAAGGAATGAATAAAATGTTTGCTTAAATGTAACATTATTATATTCAATGACTAAACTAAGTGGGTTCCAGCACAGAATTCAAATAAAAATTGCAAGGGGGGGAGGGGGGAGAGGGAGAGTCTAAATGCCTTAAATATAAAAATGTATTAAATTATTTAGAGAGGCTTAAAGGGCTAATATTTTTTTAATAAAGTTTTATTTGAGATTTCACAAAAAAAAAAACCAATACAAATAAAACATCTTTTTTGAGAATAGCATGGTCCCAGGTTATCACTTTTCTACACAGACACGAACTCAATTTCATATTCATCTTTATATTCTATTCCATATCTTCTTACTATTTTAACTTCTTCTCCATAACTTTAATTTACTCAATATTCTTAATTATTGCATATCTAAATCCAATTATATATCTTTTTCTAAATTCCAATGTCTTTCTACTCATTGTATTTATACTTTATCTGCCTGTTTCAAATTTCATATCATCTTTTATCATTAACCAAATTTTAATTAAATATGACACCTTTATATCTCTTAATTTCAACTCTTGTTTAAACTTCGATTTATGCCTTTGAAATTTCATATAATACATCCAAATCATATTCTATTTAATACCTTCTTAAAATACACACTATATTTTTTAAACAAAAATATATATAACAATAGTAGATAAGATACTCATTCCCCTCCAATTCAATTCTATCTTTAATATTAGTTTATTTTTAATTATCTCACATCTAAATTCAATTATATATCTTTTTGTAAGTTTTAATATCTTTCTATTCATTTTATTTATACTTTTATCTGTCCTATTTCAATTTCACATTGTCTTTTCTCATTAAACAAATTTTCCCCTGTAATTACTAATTGGAGTATGACACCTTTATATCTTTAAATTTTATCCATTCAACTCTTATTTAAACTTCAATTTATGCCTTTAGAGTTATAACATTCTATATAATATATAAATTTCAATCACATTCTGCTTGGTACATTCTTAAAATACAACTTATGTTCTTTAAACTAAAGAAAAAAAATAACAATAATAGATAAAACACTCATTCTCTTCCAATTCAATTCTATTAATATCAGTTACAGCCATACTTCCTTGGGAACACATATAAACAATTATCTCATATCTAGCATCAATTGTAACAACTTAAACTTTCCATAGTTAATTAAAGTGTTCCCCTCCTTAAAGGGCTAATATTAATTAGAAAGACTGTAATTCTATATTCTAATACACAAATGATTAAAGTGATAATTTAACAATTTCTGTAACAAACTACAATTGTACAGAGTATCTTAGATAAATACAGAAAGATTTTTGTGAGAGTAAAAAATGGATTCTGTCTAGAATATCTTCAAAGAGAAACAGTGAAGTCTGCAGCAGTTGCACAATCCTTGAATGATATGGAATTATAATTAAATAGAATTTTCTGCCACTTTTGAAACTGCACATGGCTTACGCTACTGAAAAGTGGAGTCAGAATTTGTTATCTTCTGAAATTCCATGGTGAGGAAGCAGAAAAAGTTTCCAAATTAAACAGACAGACTGAATATTATACCTTTTTAAAATAATTTAGGAAAATGTAGTCAACTGAATTGATTTTATTCAATCAAGACATTGAGATATATGATGTTAAATGTTGTTAAAATCGACAAAGTAAAACCCAAAAACATGATATAATGATTTTAGGCTGAAATAGTAAGAGTCTAATATGAAAAAGGAATTAGAAGATAATTAATCTCACAAGACAATGAATGGAAAGTGACAAAAGAAAAAGGATTTTACCTCATGGAAAAAGACTGCTAGAGAAGTGTGTGAAGTTATGCCAAAAAAGTATGAAAAAGATTGCCTAGCGGAATGATAAAATGAAAAAAGGTTATGTCTGAGAAATTATATAATTATGCATATAACAGAAAGAGTGCTAAGGAAATTTATTGAAAAAGAATTATTAATGCATATATAGGAAAAGATATTGCAAATATATAGTCCAAAATAACAAAGTTACGACTAAAACAGATACAGAAAATATAAGGCAATTTTCATGGAAATTAAACATTATTTTGAGAAGAGGGCTAATGACTGTGAGATGGAGCAAATTATACATTCTGGGGATTTCATTGAAATTCAGGGAAAAGAAACTCCAGCATTCCAGCTCTTTAAAATTCAAACTGTGATAAAGCAGACTCCGGTGAATAGCAAAGCATAATCTCAAGCATAGTTAATTGTACTCTATATCACTGTGAATTATTTTTGCTCTCTCTTTAGTGTTATCTGATAAGAGAAGAAAGTCATTTGTCTCCTAAATGCAAAAAGCCATTTTTTTCCTAAATTGAAGATTTCAATACTGTACAATGTAACTCTGAGCCTATAGACACAGAGAAGTCAGAAACACATAGATATATATGCAGAAAAAGGTTATGATACAAGTGTATGTATATTACACTATTTTTCATTCTAATTATATTCTTATTTTGGGTCTAGGACTTCTCGGCTCCTATCCTTGGACACGCCTGCTTCTCTGCTAGCATTCCGCATCCACGCATTCACATCTAGCTTTTCTCGCTGGCAGTGGCCCTCCCCTAGCTGTTCGCCCTGGCCAGTTGGCCACAGCCCCTCCATCCCAGGCCCTTCGGCGCAGCCCATTCTATGACACACTGTTCATCCCGGGCTTTTGGATATGCTATAGAATTAGATAAATGGCAGAAGCTATGGAATAGGAATTATAAATTAACAATATCAACAGCATGTAAAGAAAACTTGTACAACATGTTTTATAGATGGCACTTTGCACCAGCAAAACTAGCTAAGATGTTCAAAGATAAATCAGCCAAATGCTGGAAGTGCCACCAGAAACTTGGAACATATTACCATAGGAGGTGGTCTTGTACTGAAGCTAAAGGATACAAAAATACAGACATGGTTGGAAAAAATGATAAAGAAACACATAGATTTGAAACCTGAAATATTTTTATTAGGAATGGTATCTGAAGGTTACAGTAAAGAAAAAACATATTTAATTATACACATATTAACAACAGCTAGAATTGTATTTTCTCAGAATTGGAAAAGTGATAAGATACCGATAGACAGAAAAGTAATCGAGAAAATATTTGAATGTGCAGAGATGAATGAGTTAACATTGGTAATCAAGGAAAAAGAAGAAACAGAATACTATATGGTATGGGATTTATTTTATCAATAGTTGGAAAACAAAACAAATTAAAATGGACTAGATGGATATATAGAGAAATAAGTTAAGATTGTTAAAAATAATAATAGATATATTAAAGTTATAAGAAAATGTGATTATTGTTATATTGGTAAGTATTAATTATAATTGTTATCACAAGACATATGTACCCAGTCAACACACGGTTGAAATGAAAGATGGAATTATTGTAAATATAAAATTAAAAAAAATTAATTAAAAAAAAAGAAGTGCATTCTACAGGCAGTCTGCCAATCACCCAAATTTTTATAAGTCCTAGGAAGAAAGCATTGGTAAATCACTTCTGAAAACTTGGTCAAGAAATTGTAGAGCTCTCCAAGAATTAGATATAACTGTGTTTGGATTTATTGAACTAAATTTCCATACTGAAGTCAGAAATCAGTTAATCAAGCAGCTAAGAATTAGTGTGGTGTTACATTGTCAGATTATAAGCATCAGCAAGGACAAAATAAGTGCTGCTCATAACCAGACAAATTCTTTGTCATATAGGAGGAAAACCCATCTTCAGTTAAAATATCATAGCCAGCCACTATTTTCCATCTTTTTTTCATATCCTAACTGTATTTTTTCCTAATTTGTGGATAGGGTCACATAAATATGAAAAAGTCTTTTTTCATTCACAGAAATTGATTTTGGAAAATATTGCACAGTATTCAATATTTTAATTCATTTCTACCCATGTCTTCTCAATTAGCATGTGATTACCTTTTAAGTTGGTATAAGAGCAGTATTTTATGGCAGGTCACAAAAAAAAACAAAAACAAAGCATAGCACTAACTTTAAGACACCCAATGTAGAATATAATCATCTTGAAAAAGTCAAGGAAGTATTGGATCTGCTTTAAAGCATAAAGAAATGTAGTAATTTTGCGTGAAGAAAATCAACACCAGTGATCATTCTGAATCCAAGATCAGGAAATCTCACTGGCAGATGTTAATCTTATATGATGGAACATTTTTGTTGAATTCAGAGGGATAAGCTATTTATTTATCTTGTAGGAATCAAGGATCAACCAGTAGTGTCAAGATTGTTGCCAGCCTTTCAAAATAGGCAAGAGCAAGGATTAAGCACAACAGGGGTTCCAGGGGCATTCTCCATTGTTATAAGAAGAGTAAGAGAACCCTGAAAGCTTCTCAAAGTTTCTCTGCTCCACCTCATACCAAACAAAATCAAGGGAGATTATTCTGTTTCTTTCTCATATTTTCCTTTTTCTCAGAATTTGATTCTTTCATTCCTTCATTATTCTCAAAGCCAGGACTATATTCCTTCACACAAATTCAATTCCTTTCAATTGTGATGGATGTTTCTGATGTTTGAAAATTTCCCATTTAAAATGAACAAAGGAATGAACTTTTATTTGGAGAAGGGTGTTTTGGCATGAAATCCATAATCAGCTCCCTGATGGTAGAGTGAAAGGATATTGCCTATGACAGGAATGCCTGAAAAAATGGCAAGTTATAATGATCTATAATTTTATTCTAAAGATATTTTGTGCAATACAGTAGCATTTAGCACATCAATCTACATCATACCCCCAGCCACTATTGTGTTAGCAACATTGCTAGTAGATTTCCCCAGACACTTGAGGCATTTTTAAACATCTCTCCTATTATCTAAGAATTTTGCTACAATATACAATAATACAAAATTCTGTGTGATGGCTTGCAAGACCATGGGTTACATGAAACACTGACAAAAATGGTTTTTTCTTCTATGTATTTCATCTTCCTTATTATATTTCTCTATTTTATAATACTGTAATGTTATATGCTAGGGTCTAGTTTGGTGTAGCAGTTAAGGCATCAAGCTAGAAACTAGGAGACCATGAGTTCTAATCCTGTTTCAAGTACAAAGCCAATTGGCTGATCTTGGACCAGTTACTTTCTCATAGCCCTAAGAGGGAAGCAATGGCAAATAATTTCTGAAAACCTTGGCAAGAAAACTGTAGAGATGGTCCAGGCAGTCTCCAAGAACCAGATATAATTGAGTGAAAGAAAAAAAAAGGTATATACTTGTCCTTGGACATAAGATTCAAAGTTTTAGCTTTCAAGTGTTTTAAATTAAGTCAGCAAAAACATTTATCAAACACTGAAGCAAGTCCCAAAGTACATGATTAGTCAAAATGGAAGTTTGCAACAAGAAATTTTCAGAAGGATTTGCCAGTGCTCATCCATATGGCTAAGAGAAAGTGACTGGTCCAAAATCACCCAACTGGCTTTTATTAGCTTATCATTGGACATACCATTCCATTTCAGTTGTCTGGCACTCCAAAATAGAGTGGTGAGAGCAGAGGCAGAGCAGGATGAGGGTGTCCTGCTCAGCTTGGGTGACTCACTGAGGCTGCCTAAGCAGGAGACCTGATCCACTTTTGGAGCATCGGGCAGTTTCGGTGAATCTGAAGGAGTGTGAGATCATGTCCCAAAGGATTCCCTTCTCCATGCCAAAAGCTTTTGCAAAGGGGCGGAAGGCTTCGGGGGAGCAATCTCGAATTACTTGAAGCCTTCCGTCCCTTTGCAAAATCATATGGCTTGGAGAAGGGAAGCCTTTGGGACTCAGTCTTGTGCTCCTTCATGCTTATTTTCTCTAAACCAAAAGTTTTTGCAAAGGGGCAGAACCCCCCTGAAGCCTCCCATCCCTTTGAAAAGGCTTGTGGCATGAAAAAAATAAGCTTTTGGGGCAACATAATGCTCCTTCGGATTCACCAAGACTGCCTGGTGCTCCAAAAAAAGATTGGGTATCCTGCATGGATAGTCATTGTGAGTCAACTGAGCTGAGCAGGCATGCTCATTCTGCTCTGCCTCTGCTCTCACCGCTCTGCTTTTGGAGCACTGGGACCAGGCAAAGAAACCACAATGCTACACAAACTCCAAGGCAGAGAGGATGGAGAAGAGATAGCTCGTTTGGGGAGAATGAAGGAGTGATCCGATTGTTCTAGAACTCTGATTTTTCAGAGAATAAGTGAATTGTTGGGGAAAGGAATAAGCAGGGAAATGTTGCAGTCTTTCTGTGGTCAGTCGTAAGAGTAATTTCAGGACTGTGTTATAAATACTTTGGGGGGAGATGTCATAACTTGAACTGTCATTAAGTGAATTGTCATTAACTCGGGACTACCTGTACATTTCTGAAAAGGTTTAAAGCCAAATCAGAAACCTCATACAATGAAGCAGAACCAGTGCTTTCTGTTTTTATCCTGGCCCACTTTTTTACCCTGTCTCATTAATTATCACTACTGGGAATGACTTTATATTAAAGAACTTTAATTTTATGTATATATTTTCTGGCTTCATACTGTTGGAATTTGCCTAAGGACATGGAGCTAATTTAGAAGCAATAATTTTACGGTGTTTGGCACATAAGATAATACTACCAACTTAATATCATATTGTTTAATATCTAACTTAATTCAATCATGAGTATGAGCAGTTAATCATTTCAGTTTCCAATAAATAACAACAATCTGGCATATTCTAAAGAGTGACATTTTTGATGAAATGTATGCTGGGATGCTTCATACTTCAGATACCAATTGTATTTCCTGAGTTGCCCTGAGCAGGAAAAAAAGTTGAAGATATATCATGCATCTCAAATAACAGAATTAGCAAGGAGTTGCAGTTTAATGAGATTCCTTCATGTTTAGTCAATGAATTTTCCTTTTGGCATCCATATAATTGGACAAATTACTCAGGGTAACCTTCCTCATTTCAAAAATTGATAGAAGGAATTCTGTAATTATATTTCTGTATTATGCATCCAAGTTGGGTTTTATTACAGATTAAGAACTAATAAATATAATGTAATTATTTATTCCATATGAACTCATATTTCCTACTTACTATGTAAATCCTACTATGGGAACAGAAACAAAAGATGTTCATAGAACAGGTTTACTTACATCCTCCAACACCACCCACCCCAAAAATCCAGGACATATAAATCCTTATAGTAAAAACAATATTTTAAATTGATGATCTTGGAAGTAAATAAAAAATAAACAAAAACATTAGATTCTTAAAATATCAATCATATTTTTAATGCATAAATACAATTCCAGACAAATCTTACAGAACATTGTATACATATCTGAGTAATGAGAAAGGAAATGTAACAGCTCAGAGATAAAGTGTTTACATTCAATTAGCTTTGATATGGGAAGAACTGCAGAGGAATACTTTATAATTTTAAACAGATACATAGAGGGCCTAATATGACACAGATTTCTAGCCTTCCTTGCCTTCTATTTATTGGGTTTCTTTACTCTGAAAAAAGAGGCACTATTAAGCAAATTCAGAATATATCCTAAAATAGTATAAGCCTGACAGGCTCAATTGTTATATCTGCACTATTCTAGCTGTTGTCTTCAAGAATTACCTTAAAAATTTCTACTATGATTCAGACATGATTAATGGCCATGTTTTTGAACTTTTTGGTTGATTAAGTATTTCCAATGAAATCAGTATAAATATTACTTTTTATTTCATTCTTTAAAAATGTTATTCTCACATAATGAGCATTCGAAATGTTTCATACTTCTTTGGCAAAGAAAAGATGTTTTAAAAATCATTTTGAACAATCAGCCCTTCTACAGAGAAATTTATTTTTCTTGTGCTCCTTTAGCAAATCAATATATGTGAGGAAAATAAAGTTCAAATATTCTTATTTATTCTTCTTTTAGACTTTCACATGTCTAAATATATTGCAATTATAAAGAATTCCAGCATCTACTCTTCATTTTTTCTTTGTTTATTTTAAATATTTAAAAATGAAAAGTTAAAAGTATTTTACATTACATGTACAATTCTGGATATTATTAGTTTCTCTTTCCTCTCTAACTTTTTACTATAGTGGATTGTAGCTGATGAGTGTTTCAATCCAACACAATGCCTTATAATAACGATGAAGTTTCCTAAATGTTTATATAGAGCAAAATTGGAAAGAAATGCAAATGATCTTATAGAATAACAGAAGGAAGGGAGGTCCTTGGAGGTCTTCTAGTCCAACCCCGTTTAGGCAGGAAATCCTACACCACATCAGACAAATGGTTATCCAACATCTTTTTTAAAACTTGCAGTGTTGGAGCATTCACAACTTCTGGAGGCAAGTTGTTCCACTGATTAATTGTTCTAACTGTCAGGAAATTTCTCCTTAGTTCTAAGTTGCTTCTCTCCTTGATTTTGCAAATAGAATTGCTGAGACCGGCAAAGATGTTTCATGTTATTTAGATGTTGTTTTGTTCTATGATATATCCAATACTTTACTGCTGAATGCTGCCTCAATACTAGAAACAGAGAACTGGGCAAAAAGTGGAATTTTTAAAAGTAGACAAAATGGGTCTGGCAGTGATTTATGGGACTTGTAGAACATATTACCTATCTCTAGTTGAAGAACAGGTGTGAGTTAGTGAAGTTTGACAAGATTTGCAGAGCATCCATCCATCAGCACTTGCTACAGCTGGCCAAATGAGAAGTAGTGAAATGTAACAAAATTTGATAAGTTCCAAAAGAATGTATCAAAGTTTATTCCATCTAGATACAGGCTGGTTTTATAAAATAATTACAATTAACTGCACATACTGTGGTGATATAAATACTATTTCATATATAAATTTAAATTATCTAGGAGCTCTAGACTCTTTTCATTTAAAGAAACTGCTCAAGGCAGTTTACAAAGATTAAATATATACCTATCACTGAATAAAAAGCTAAATATTATAAATCTGCAATGTAATACATAAAAGGTAATTTCTTCATAGCCTAAAGGACAAACATTTATGTGATAAAGTTAAGTGGATGAATGGTGTTCTTCAGTTAGTTAGTTAATAGATAGGTAAAGCATATTACTGATAGGATTCTGCTGATTTTGTAATGTGTATTTGGTGTTTAGTTTAGAATGCTAGAATTTTCCAGAATTAGAGAGGAAAATACTTGCCCATGGAGAATGACTGTTCATGCATCATCATGCAATTAGTCTCAGATCTCTATCAATGACCTTGGTTCCATCCTTCTTTCCCACAGTAATAGGTACATAGACACAAATTGTAGGAGGAATGCTGTTTTGATAGATTTCATCTTATATAGCCTAAAATCAGATTATAAGTAATAATCTGATAGCAATAGCACTTACCGCTTCACAGTGCTTTATAATCCTCTCTAGGCAGTTTACAGTCAGCCTATTGCACCCAACAATCTGGGTTGATAATAGCATTTCAGATCAACAAATGTTATTAAAAGGCATAAGCTTTTGGGAGCCATAAGTCACTTCATCAGATGCATGGAACAGCTAAACTAATAGCATTTACCATAGGTCACATTACATTTATAATATTACATTCCATGAACTCCTTGGACCTATGTCATTAGCACTTCCAGCCACATAAGAGGCACCACAGACTTCTAAAAAAACTGAGATTTGTTACACTCTCCAAAATTATCCCATTTCAGCAACCACGGATACTGAGGTATATGCCAATATTCCCCACAAATAGAGACTTCAATCATCAAGAATTTCATCACTGATGTCAACAGTATATGCCTTGCCACTAAATTGTCTTAATTCATATTTAACCATAACTACTTCACCTTGGCAATAACCAGGAGCACAGCCATGGCACACATCTTCATGACTGACTTAGAACACTGCTTTCTCAATTCCTAAATCACCTCTTTAGTAAACATTCACGGATGATACATTTCATCAGGACATCAACAAGTTATCTTAAACCACTGCTTTGACCTATCTATTAATTAAGGGCTATTTCCTTGATGTCACCAAATACTATTAGTACCTATTAAAAGGCAGATTATGAAAACAACAATCAGTTGACAATGCAACTCTATTTCTATTGTTCTAGTATGGAACACAGTCTAAAAAATGATAAGATCTTATGAATTAAAAAAAGATAAATTTCAACATCTATCAAAATATTATATTAATAATTCAGTTATAGGAATATAGGAATGAAGCAACAGTCATTACAATTTGCTAACATTTAATAAAATTACCATGGCATGATAAGGGGGAGGGGGGTACCTACTTTTGGGAAAAATTCATTAATGATGCCAAATACACACTAAAAAATAATATTAAAATATTTTGAAAATAACCCATTAAAAAGGACTGACTGTGATGATTAAAAATTGATTTTTTAAAATTTTATTTGTATTCAATTAAATAGCTTATAATTCATTTATCATTGTTCAATCTGAATTTTCTTCTTGATAATCCAGTAACACCTAGGAAACAGTATGAAGCTTGTACTCCACATGAAAGTAGAATTCAACTACTATAAGATACAGCACAGATAATCCTTTAGATATGACAGTCCATTCAACAAATGTTCGAATTTACAATGCATGCCCCAATGCTAAATATAAATCCATTTCAAAGATATAAATTTTGCAGCTTCCCCACAGTCATTCACCCTTATGACCAACTGCAGAGATGGTGCAACACACCTACCCACCTATTTCCCACCCATCTTGCCCAGCCAGGTCCTCAGAGGTCCTCAGACCCCAGTATGTTGGCCTGCTTTGCCAGTTTACTGGGTTCTATGCATTCCTCTCTGCCCCCATTCCCCCATCACCATTCACTTGCTTATTTTTTGCTGGGGTCAGGAAGTCAACATAAAGAAGGCTGCTCCCTCGCTGGCTATGTAGCATAATCAAGAAGAAATCCAATCTCTTTTTATAAATGGTAATTCTTATCCCCAGCCAGCATAAACCACTACGATGTTTTCTTAGCTCCATCAGCATTAGTTTTATGCTAGTCTTCCACTGTTAGAGCAAAGAAGCAGCTCCACCATTAGTGACACTAAGAAAACAACATAATGGTTTATCTGGCTGGGGGGAGAAGATTCCCATAGAAACAAAAGAGATCAGATTTCTTCTTTGCTCTAACAGCGCAAGACTGGTGTAAAACTAGCACTGGCGGAGCTAAGAAGACATCGAGGTAGTTTATGTTGGCTGGGGGGAAAGGATTACCTTGGAAACAAAAGAGACTGGATTTCTTCTTTTTGATTATGTCACATAGCCCAGCAAAGGAGCAACCTTTTCTCTGCTGACTTTATTTATATATTTTATTTATTTATTTTGCCAAATGCTTACAATGTAATGGAAATAAGAATAAACATAAGTATAAATACATGAAATAGCTTCTAATAATTGGGGACAATAGGACAGGGATGATTGTGCACTTATGCACGTCCCTTACAGACCTCTTAGGAATGGGGTGAGGTCAATAAAGGTTAGTTTGAGGGTAAAGGAGTGGGGTTTGTGCACGTGACAACAGAATCAGGTAGTGAATTCCAGAAATTGACCACTCAGTTGCTGAAATCGTACTTCCTGCAATCAAGTTTGGAGTGGTTTACATTAAGTTTATATCTGTTGTGTACTCTCGTGTTGTTAAAGCTGAAATATTCATTAACTGCTAAGATGTTATAACATATGATTTTATGTACTATGCTTAAGTCTAATCTTAGCCGGGGTAGTTCAAGGTTGTCTAAGCCTAGAATCTCAAGTCTGGTGGTGTAGGGTATTCTGTTGCGAAAGAGGAGCATAGTACTCTTCTGGTAAAATATTTCTGGACTCGCTCAATTGTATTAATCTCTGATATACAGTGCGGATTCCAGACAGTGGAGCTGTATTCAAGTATTGGTCCAGCAATGGTTTTGTATGCCCTAGTTTGCAAATTGGTATTATCAGAGAAGAAGCTTCGTAAGATTAGATTTACAACTTTTTGGCAATGCTGTTGCAGTGAGTTTTGGCACTTAGGTCATTCGATATGAGTACTCCAAGGTCCTTGACAGAGTGAGGGTCAACAACGAGGTCATATCTGCCTAGGTTGTATTTGATGTATCGATTTTTTTTTTTACCAATATATAGGATAGAGCATTTGCTGGTCAAGATTTGGGTTGACAACTGTTTGACCATTCAGACACATAATCAAGGTCGCTTTGTAGCATTGTCGGTAGTGTTGAATAGTTTTACATCATCAGCGAAGAGGACGCAGTTGCTTATAAGGTGATCACAAAGGTCATTTATATAGAGTGTAAAGAATGTGGATCCTAGAACACTCTCTTGGGCACACCATTGTTAATTGGTGCAGGGTTTGATAGGGCATTTCCTATTTTAACTATATGTTTCCTGTTTGACAGGAGGGCAGTAATCCACTAATGAAGGGATCCAGAAATGCTGTAAGAGTTTAATTTTAGTAATAGTTTGTCGTGTACTACTGAGTTAAAGGCTTTGTAGAAAGCTTCCTGAACTTATCAAAAAGTAGTAAGTGAATAGTATGGGGTGGGATATGGAATAGGCCCATAGGACTATGGGGAAATCAAAGGGCAGGAGGCAGTGTATGGGATATCTTACAGTGGGGAAGCCTCCTGAGAGTGCCTGTGTCTGCACTAGGCCTCCCTTGGTTTCTCCCATCCCTGAGTCACCCCTTTTCTACCTAACAACCAGTGGTGAGATTAAAAAATTTTTTTTACTACTGGTTCTGTGGGCATGGCTTGGTGAGCGTGGCAGGGGAAGAATTCTGTTAAAATCTCCAGTCAAAGGTGGTATTTGCCAGTTCTCAAAACTACACAAAATTTCTGCTACTGGTTCTCCAGAACTGGTCAGAACCTGCTGAACACCACCTCTGAAGCAGGACAATAAAGATTAGGCTAGAAATAATACCAGTATGCTTTCTTCCTGCCTTCCATACAGGATTAGCCCTGTAAAGTGGAAAAAAACAAGAGGAGATTTGTAGTAGCTATTGAGGTCCTGTAGATGGTGCTAGCAGCAAATTGCAGCGTTTAATCTAGATGGGCCTCTTTGTTACTTGCATGATCTCATTCTCTATCTTGGGTTAGAAAGTCCTGGACTTTCTGGACTTATAGGTGATCTCATTTTACTAACATCACCACTATTCTTAAGGATTGATTGGGAGGTTTCACCCATGTAGTATCTATTCTCCAATTCAAATGCTGTATCTATGTTACTCTTCCTTGCTTGTAAAAATGGTATAAAAGAATAAACATTGCCTGGGCAGTCAGACATCTTGGCACCCTGCACAATGACGGGTCATTGAAACCCATCACATGGTGCCCGGCTAGGGACTTCAACCCTGCAGGGTAAGCAACAGCCAACATACTTACCATCGTCTGGAAACAGACCCCTAAGGTGCGCATCTCCGTCTCACGAGATCCCTCAATGGTAAGTATGGGTTGACTTCCTGTTTTGAGCTTCCCCGAAGATGGACTGCTGAACGCAATTATGCGCGGCTTTGGTTCATGCTTCGGCGTCAGAGAGCCCCAATCCTTTGGATTCAGGGCAGAAGCCACTTCATAGGGGTAGCAGAGGAAGGGGAAACCATCAGCTGGGTAGAGGGGAGTTGCAAATCCCCTCCCCAACTTGGCAATTAGTCCCTCCCGAAGACGCCTGAAGCGGTGGTCTAAAATGGCCACCCTGAAGGGGAAGATGAGACTGGAATAAGATTGTGCAGGAGAGAAAGAAGTGAACAGCAGGAGGAATGGGACGATATAATTAAATGGAAGGTACTCTCAGGATTAACATTTCAAAGAATCTTTAAGAAAGGATTTACAGCAGCGAATAGAAAGGGGAACAAAAAAAGTGTGAATTGCCTTTGATAACATGTAGCTTTGAACCGGGAGAGTTAGAAGCTGGAGGAGAAAGTACCTAATTAACTTGGATAAGTATATTTTGACTTTATATAGGCATTAACAAAGCTGAACTATAAAATTCTTAAAGAGAAAATTTAATATCAATTGGATGTGAACTGTTGGGAAGATTGTGGTTTTTTAAAAAATAATCTGAATAATCGGGAAGGGAAAAGGAAAGAGGAGGTATGGATTTGTCAGAACAAAGCATGCCATCTGAGTTAACTTTAATTTGTTTTCTTATAAAAGACTTTGTTTCTTAAAATACAAGGAAAATTGATACAATAAAACAAGAACTTTGAAACATTGAAACAAAGAAAGAAGTATGAAGATTCTGCCCTTGGATTAATTGTTGATTCTGATACAGATTTGGTATTGGATTAGTTGAGGACTAAAAGTGGACTGTTGGAAACTGATTTTAAAGACATTATTTGGACTAATTAGAAAGCTGTAAAATGGTGATAACTCTTCAGGGATTAAAGATGGAAATTAGAAACAAGAAAGAAACATTACAAGAACAAGGTGAAACTTTAGGCTTTGTTTTTAAATTTTTCAAAGAGGCGATTGCAGAGTATGAACAACAAAGATAGAAGATAGAAGAGGAGGAGGAGCAAGAAGCCATCTTTAACTCCCACCGAGAACAAAGAACCCTGGATAGAAAGAGGAAAAGAGTTGGGAATAAATATTGGAGATTTGGGAAATTGAATAAAAAGGGAAATATCCAGAGAATTAAAAAAAGGAAAAAGAATCAGCAGAAATTTGATGGGCGGAAGGGAGTCATAAAGAGAAAGGGGGGTTAAAAACTGGAGTGAAAGAATAAAGGAGAAAATATTAGGGGA
This sequence comes from Bungarus multicinctus, assembly GCA_023653725.1. Taxonomy (NCBI): domain Eukaryota; kingdom Metazoa; phylum Chordata; class Lepidosauria; order Squamata; family Elapidae; genus Bungarus; species Bungarus multicinctus. Next base: position 71,186,594 of record CM042840.1, read on the forward strand.
AAGAAGGGAAAAGAAACAGGACTTGGGAATCAAGAAATATGGGAATTCTAAAAAAATGGGGAAATTTTTTTTAATTAGACACAGAGATAATGGCTGAATGATAATTAGGGAGGTGATTCTACAAGGTGCTGGGGGAGTAATATAAATAAATGTGTAGTTGTGAAATGGGGACATATAGGTTGATAAGATGGGAAATAGAATTGTTATTTTTTGTTAATGCTCTTTTCCTTTATGTATAGAGATAATGGTAACAAATAATAGAATATGTTAATTAAATATATTGAAATATATTGAGATATAGCATTTAGGAGATGCTATATAGATTTAGGAGAAGAACTGAAATGGAATTTACATCAGGGTTTAGGACTAAATGAGTAGATTAATATGTCCCCTTTGTTCTTTTTGAAAATGTAGATAAATTTTATGAAATCAAAAAGGGGAAACCATGCAGAATTTGATTTATATATGTTATGTAATCTTAATGGGGAATATTATTTTTAATGGTTAGGTAATAAGTTGGGGCTGCTGCAGTTCAAAATAAAATGATTGTACTATGTTTGGCAGCCAGAGAATTAAATTGTCTTTTTGGATTGGACTTAGAGCTATGGGAAGCAGATAGGCAGTGGTTAGGGCCCACAATCACATTTGTGATTGGAACTACTCCTTGAGTTATCCCACTTCTCTGAGAATAAACTGCAGGTTGTCCAAAGAAAGAAAATGTAGAGATTTAAAGGGACAAAACCTCCTCAGGTCTGGAAACGTGTGTGAGAATGTATCTGTGTGTAACCATTTCCAGACCTGGAGGATGAGACTCTCTAATAATGATGAACAAAATTGTTTAGACATTGCAGCTTATTGGCTCCCAGAAAAGAATTGTAGGTATGCAAGCAGTATGATTACAGTACAAATTTGTGAGTATGTTGATGGTAAAAAGTTGGTGTAAATGTCTGTGTGTTGACCCCATCCCAGATTGAAAGGAACAGTGAGAAATAGCATGTATAAGGGAATGAGAAAGGTCCAGACATGAGAAAGATCCCATGGAGAATGTGTGTGATTTACTGGAAAGAGAATTATTTGTGTGTGTTTTTGCTGATGTTGAAAGTTATTTGTGTGTGATTTACTGGAGAGAGACATTTATTTTGTTGAAAAGAATGTTGAGTGGAGAAAAGTGGGTGAGATTTCTATGTAGTATTTTAAACATTCCTCCCTCCCCCATCTTGTTCTTGCTGGTTCTTAACTTTTTGCCTTGTAAAAGCAGAGGTGCGCGGGGGGGGGGGAGAGTGAGGTTTTTTGCTCATTTTTTAAAAATTTTAAACATTTCTCTGCTTTGAGAAAGGCGGAGCTGGAAGGTGAAAAGTAATGGAACATTATCTTTGACGGTGGCTCAGTTCCCAGGTAGGCAGTTTGCCTAGATCAATTATCTTTGAAGATGGCTCAGTTCCCAGTTTACAATGGAGCTCAGCCAGAGAATCAAAATTCAAACTAGCCACACTCTGTACATGCTCTTAATCCATATTTTGATTAAAGCAGAGAATTGATACTAAAGTTTGGCTCCAACAGGAAGGTTTACAAGAAGAATGTGAAGAATGCATAACTATTACCAGCACAACAGGTAAAATCACAAAAGGTATACAATGGGCTTTGCACATAACTTTTTCTTCTAATTTTTGACAAGTACAGTAAGGTGTAAATGGTGGAGTTGTGTAAATCTAATTTTTAATTTTATTTTCAGAATACCTTATTTCTCCAATGTGTTTTAACTGACTATGTACTGTGTAAGCTGTACTGTTTGCCTAAAGATCCTTGGCTTGCTTACTTAATGACTTCTTCCTTTCCTGTCCTTACAAGGATCCTCATGATGATACCTGGAAAGTGTCCTGCTATTTTAACTTTCAAACTTTTTCTCAATAGCTTTTAATTTAATATCTGACTTTCATTATGTGTGTTAACTTATTTTTAATCTTCCAGGTGCTTATATCATGCCCAGTCACTCCCCCCTTTCTGGGCCTCTTTCTAAAGGCAATAGTTATGTTGATGCTGCTGTTCATATTTTACCTATTTTGTTTTCATTTTTTTTTTAGCAAGCCCTTGTCTTTGAAAACTAATAATGGACCAGCCTATTCTTCATTGGCTTTTTTGCAATTTTGTACAACCTGGAATAACAAGTTCATCAGTCCTTTAAGGACCGCCTCCACAAATAAATAAAAAAGGAGGGAAAGGAAAGGGTCTCTAAAAAGTTTAAAAAGTATTATTTACCTTAAGTTAATTGAATGTTTCTATTCAAAATTTAACTACTTGGGGCGAGGGGGCAGGGCTGTGCTGCTGTGTTGCTCCTACAGGACTTTTGTGGATTCTAGCTCATTATGTCCACCCAGCCAAGGATGTCATAGCACTAATCCAGTTCCCTGATGTTGGTTCCCTGATGTCTTTTGCTTATTTGAAGCCTATGATATAGAAAATTCGCTTTCTACATATTTAGTTCTTGTCTACACTTCTTCTGCAGTAATTAAAAACTTCAGGATTTGCTGCCTATTATGCAATTGCTTTACACACCCCAATGGTAGCAGTCCCTGTAAATATAACTTGTGCAAAAGTAGTTAATTGCACATCTTCAAATAAAAAACCTCACTGTCATCGCATTAGCTCACCTACTTTGAACTGCATAGCTTTTGAAGAGACTTCTTTTCACTTTGGTCACGTTTGGCTACTGCAAGGATGGATTTTTACATGTGTTCAAGAAACATTTAATTATATTCCTGCTAAAATTAGTGAAGCACAATGCTGCCTCAGCTGGCTCATTCCTGTTTTACTTTCTAAACCACAAATTCATCACTTGAATTATTCTCAACATGGGGTCACGCTAGATAGTACTTGTGACTCTGAAACAACCTTACTTGATAAAGCAGAATATGTAGTACCAGCTTTGTCTATAGTGGGCGTGCCAGCAATTGCTGCTCACGGTCACCTTAACATTAACTCTGTTGCATTTAATTTAGCAAAAACAATTATATAATTTAGCAAAAACAATTAATGTTACTTCTTCAGCTATCTCAACGATCAACCACGAGATGCAAGTGTTGAGTAAGGCTATTCTACAAAATCTATGTTGTCTTAATTTGTTTGATAGGAAATGGATCATCCAGCATCAGCTTAATATTTTACACAATTTGGCCTCAGATTTGAAAATTGATAATTTAGGATCTTGGTGGGAAAGCTTTTGGGCTTGGGTGCCCACAAGCTTAATGGAAAAAAATTTATGCTAGGTAGTCATTAATTGTGCTTTAGTTAGTGGGTGCTGCTTTGTTCAATGTCTCCCTTCTCTTTGCAACATATGTATCACAGCTAAAACCCCTTCTTCATGGCCAAGTATATGCCCTATATAAACAACTGCAAGTGTGCTCTTCTACTAATTATTATAAGTCCCTTACTAACCTCTCTTATGACTATGCCTTATCTGAACAAGATAAAAAAAATGAAATGTAGTAGCTATTGAGGTCCTGTAGATGGTGCTAGCAGCAAACTGCAGCATTTAACCTAGATGGGCTTCTTTGCTTTTTGCATGATCTCATTCTCTATCTTGGGTTGAAAAGTCCCGGACTTTCCGGACTTATAGGTGATCTAATTTTACTAACATCACCACTATTCTTAAGGATTGGTTGGGAGGTTTCACCCATGTGGTATCTATTCTTCAATCCAAATGCTATATCTATGTTACTCTTCCTTGCTTGTAAAAATGGTATAAAAGAATAAACACTGCTGGGCAGTCGGACATCTTGGCACCCTACACAATGACTGGTCATTGAAACTCATCAGAGATTTCTTACAACAACCAGTTCTCCGAACTGTTTAGAAAGTTAACAACTGGTTCTCGCGAATAGATGCGAACTGGTTGAATCCCACGACTGCTAAAAACCCACGAATTCATTTAGTAAATGTGTTGAAAAAGCAGGAACAGGGAGATCATTAGTTAGGTGCTTCATTTAACGAAGTCCCCAACTTCCAATATGAATGGGCAGTTCCATTAATGTTGTAAGTTGGGAACTACCTGTATATGAATTTCCACTGGGATTATTTTCCATCCTGGATAATAAGCAGAATTATTTTTTCTATTCCTAAAATAGGTTATCTTTTCCAAGGATAGAAAATACATTTACAACATAAAAGCTAATCAAAGTTTTTTGGCAAATGAAGCCAAGGGGAATTTTGTTATAACATGACTTCCATTCTCTTTATTATTAGATTCAGCAATTATTCATGCAAGAAGTCTCCATTCTGAAAAGTTTTGGCAAAACATAAGAAGAGCCCATTCCTTTTCATTTCATCTAAACACTGGAGTAGCCCTTATCCAAGATCTAATCCCAGATTAGAAACATAATCTTGCCAATAAAAGCCAAGGATGGAGAGCGCACATGGGAAATTTCTCCAGTTGTTTGATGTGCCTTTTCCATGGTACATATACATATAAGAGAAAAAGGATAGTCTCAGCTCAGTAAACTTAAACTCAGTAAGTAAACTCAGTAAACTCAGTAGACATCAAACATGTAAACAAATTAAATTCATGGACAACAACCTGCCCACACACTTTTATCTTTTTTGGTGACCTCAATTCATCTCATATTAACTAGACGCTAAACGAATGCAAAACTGAAGTCATACATGCAACCTTCTACAATGCTGTAACAAATCTGGGACTGGAACAACTAGTAACCAACAATACTAGATTTAACAACTGCCTCGATCTCATATTCTGCTATAGTTTGAATTCAATATGCAGAATACAAATTAAAGAACCATTTTCCAACAGTGATCACAACATGATTGACTTTTGTCAAATCACTTTGGCAGAAAAACAAATCTGGTCACGTTGCCAACTTCAAAAGCCAATACGAAAATTTATGCCACCAGATAAAAGACTGAATGCACCAATTATCACATTAAACAAGAGGAAAACCTTCTATGCACCAATTCCACCTGCGCTTTCTACAACTTTGTAAACAACAAACTAAAAGCCTCAAGGTCCATCTCACCCCTGAAAGGACCTAATGGTAAAGACTGCAATGATGACACCATTAAAGCAAACCTCTTTAACACATTCTTTGGCTCAGTATTTGTAAACAGCAATGGATCATGCCCAGTATTTCCTAGTTGAACCACAGAAAATTACAATGATCTAATACATATCTATTTTACAGAAGACAATGTTGAAAAAGCACTACACAATCTAAAACCATCTCTATCTATTGGACCGGACGGAATATGTGCCTACTTCTTAAAAAAGCTATCCACTGCCATAGCCGAACCTAAGCATAATCTTTGAAAAATCTTTCAGGACCAGCTCCTTGCCAAACCTAGGGTCACTAGCCATCGTCATCCCCATCTTCAAAAAGGGAGACCCCAGCCTAGTTGAAAATTACAGACCAATTCTTTATGCTGCATCATCTGTAAAGTCATGGAATCAATTATTAACCAATCCATTATCCTCCATTTAGAGACAAACAACCTACTCTCTAATAAACAATTTGGTTTTAGGAAAAAACTATCATATAATCTGCAACTCTTACATGAGATAACTCCTTCTTGCTTAAAAGTCTGTGCTGAGCAATTGGCCCCCATCTTTACCCGAATCTTCAATAGATCACTAGAGATGGGCTATGTTCCTTCCTGCTTCAAACGTTCTACCATCATCCCAGTGCCAAAAAAGCCCACCATCAAGGAACTGAATGACTACAGACCAGTTGCTCTAACATCTGTAGTTATGAAAATCTTTGAAAGGCTTGTGCTGTCCCACCTGAAAACCATCACGGATCCACTGTTAGATCCCATGCAGTTTGCATACCGAGCAAATAGATCGACAGATGATGCTGTTAACATCCTACAACACCTCGAATCTCCAAATACCTATGCAAGGGTCCTCTTTGTAGACTTCAGTTCAGCATTCAATACCATCATTTCAGACACTCTTCTAAGTAAACTAAACCAACTAGCAGTACATGAACACACTTGTAAGTGGATCATAAGCTTCCTAACAGACAGGAAGCAGCAGGTGAAGCTAGGCGAAATCACATCCAATATCTGTACAATCAGCACAGGGGCCCCCCAAGGCTGTATGCTATCTCCACTTCTCTTCTCCCTATATACCAATGACTGCATTTCAAATGATCCATCTGTTAAAATACTGAAGTTTGCTGATGACACAACAGTCATTGGTCTTATTCGAGACAACGATGAATCTGCATACAGACAGGAGTTTGTACAACTTGCCTCGTGGTGTAACCGGAACAATCTGGAACTGAACACACTCAAAACCATAGAAATGGTGGTAGACTTTAGAAGAAATCCTCCCATACTACCACCTCTTACAATACTAGAATCATAATGATAGTCATAGGGTACAATCAACAATCAAATCATACCAGGAAACGGTCAATATAAATCGTGAGGATACAGGCAATAAAGTTACAGTCACAAGTGGGAGGGGATGGGTGTTAAGGAGCAATGAGAAGATTAACAGTAATAGTAGTGTACACTTTGTAAATAGCTGAACAGTGTTGAGGGAATTATTTGTTTAGCAGAGTGATGGCTTTCAGGAAAAAACTGTTCTTGTATCTAGTTGTTCTGGTGTGCAGTGCTCTTTAGCGTCGTTTTGAGGGTAGGAGTTGAAACAGTTTATGTCCAGGATGTGAGGGGTCTGTAAATATTTTCACAGCCCTCTTTTTGACTCATGCAATATACAAGTCCTCAATTGAAGGCAGGTGGGTGGTAATTGTTTTTTCTGCAGTCCTAATTATCCTCTGAAGTCTGTGTCTGTCCTGTTGGGTTGCAGAACCAAACCAGACAGTTATAGAGGTGCAGATGATAGACTCAATAATTCCTCTGTAGAACTGGATCAGCAGCTCCTTGGGCACATTGAGCTTTCTGAGTTGGCGCAGAAAGAACATTTTTTGTTGTGCTTTTTTGATGACGTTTTTGATGTTAGGTGTCCATTTTAGGTCATATGATATAGTAGAACCTAGAAATTTGAAGGTCTCTACTGTTGATACTGTGTTGTCTAGTATTGTAAGAGGTGGTAGTTTGGGAGGGTTTCTTCTAAAGTCTACCACCATTTCTACGGTTTTGAGTGTGTTCAGTTCCAGATTGTTCCAGTTACACCATGAGGCAAGTTGTATAACCTCCTGTCTGTATGCAGATTCATCGTTGTCTCGAATGAGACCAATCATTGTTGTGTCATCATCAAACTTCAATATTTTAACAGATGGATCATTTGAGATGCAGTCATTAGTATATGGGGAGAAGTGGAAATAGCACACAACCTTGGGGGGGGGGGCCCTGTGCTGACTGTACAGATATCGGATGTGATTTTGCCTAGCTTCACCTGCTGCTTCCTGTCTGTTAGGAAGCTTATGATCCACTTACAAGTGTGTTCATGTACCGCTAGTTGGTTTAGTTTACTTAGAAGAGTGTCTGGAATGATGGTATTGAATGCTGAACTGAAATCTACAAAGAGGACCCTTGCATAGGGTTATTCAAGGAGATTTGGAGATTCAAGGTGTTGTAGGATGTAGTGCAGAGCCATGTTAACAGCATCATCTGTCGATCTATTTGCTTGGTATGCAAAATGCATGGGATCTAACAGCGGATCCATGATGGTTTTCAGGTGGGATAGCACAAGCCTTTCAAAGATTTTCATAACTACAGATGTTAGAGCAACTGGTCTGTAGTCATTCAATTCGTTGATGGAGGGCTTCTTTGGCACTGGGATGATGGTAGAACATTTGAAGCAGGAAGGAATATAGCACATCTCTAGTGATCTATTGAAGATTCGGGTGAAGATGGGGGCCAATTGCTCAGTAGACTTGTAAGCAAGAAGGAGTTATCTTGTCTGGCCCTGGTGCTTTTCCTGGCTTTTGTCTGTGTAATAGATCTTGCACTTCTTTTTCTGTGATCACCAGAGGTTGTGAGCCCAATGGATTGGGGCCAGTTGTAGGAGGCTTGGCTGTTGTTGGTGTGTTTGAGATGTGGATTATGGAGATAGGTGGCTGTAGTTTCTTTTCAAACCTGAAGTAAAATATATTCAGGTCACCTGCTAGTTGTTGATTTCCTTCTGCCTGAGAAGGAGGTTTGCTGAAGCCAGTGATGTTTTTAAGAGTTTTCCACATGTTTGCTGGTTCATTTGTTGAGAAATGATTCTTTAACTTTTCAGAGTAGCTTCTTTTTGCTGCTCTGATCTCTCTTGTTAATATGTTTCTGGCCTGGTTGTATAGCATTCTGTCACCTTTGCTGTAAGCTTCCTCTTTGGAACAACGTAGCTGCTTAAGTTTAGCTGTGAACCAAGGTTTATTGTTGCTATATATTTTCAGGTTCCTTGTTGGTACACATAAGTCTTTGCAGAAGCTAACATAAGATGTTGTAGTATCTGTGAGCTCATCTAGGTCTGCAGAGGCATCTTCAAAAACATTCCAGTCAGTGCAATCAAGGCAGGCCTGGAGTTTCAGCTTTGCCTCAACCGACCAAGTCCTCACTGATTTAATTGTTGGTTTCATGGTTTTAAGTCTTTGTCTGTAGGCAGGAACAAGATGAATCATACAGTGGTCAGAGTGTCCCACAGCTGCTCGTGGTAAAGACCTATAAGCTCTTTTACTGTTGTGTAGCAGTGGTCTAAAGTATTTTTGCCTCTGGTGGGACAATTTACATGCTGGAAATATTTTGGGAGCTCTTTCCTTAAATTTGCTTGATTGAAATCTCCTAAAATGATGGGAAAGGAACCTGGGTATTTGGCTTCAGCCTCCATAATTTGATCAGCAAGAGTTCGTAATGCCTTGTTTATACAGGCTTGTGGAGGAACATACACAGCTATTAGGAGAAATGAGGAGAACTCACGTGGAGAGTAAAATGGCTTTCATTTGATATGTAAAGACTCTAAGTTTTCATCACAAAACTTATATATTATAGTTATATCCTGAGACCAACTGTTGTTGATATATAAACATAATCTTCCACCCTTTGTTTTACCCGATGTCTCTTCAATTCTGTCTGATCTAAATGTCTGAAATCCTGGGATGTATATGATGTTGTCCCCATGAATTTGTGGATTAAGCCAGGTTTCAGTAAAACAAAGAACAGCTGAATTATAAAAATCATAATTACATCTATTTAAGAGATGAATTTCATCCATCTTGTTAGCCAGTGAGCGTAAATTAGAAAGATTGAAGGGAGAGGAGTTTTTTCCTCCCTATTCCTTAGTCTGTTTAAAATTCCCGCTCATTTACCTCATCTCCTCTTCCGTCATGGTTGCTTCTTTGCTTTCTTTGTTGTAATCCATAGCACAGGGGAATTGGTTAGAATCTCCTCCGTGTTTGCAAAGACAGGTGGGGGTGGGGAATCAGAAAGCTGCTCCTTAAGGAAATATTTCTTAATTCTTAGCAAATGGTCTCATGAGTATGAAATCTGTAGTGAATTGCAGATAATAATAAGGAATAAAGAAACCATTAGAGAGCATTTCACCGAGGGAGCCGTTGTCGGCAACATCTTGAGGCGAAAAAAGAGAGAGAGAACAGTGCAATTGCAAGTAAAGAACAGATCAAATAGGACTGGGGCTAGCATTCAACCTTTTTTCATCCCACTGGAAATGGCAAGTTCAGCTGATATATCACTGTTGTAAAAACCTGTCCTATCATTCCATCGTGGAGTAGCTGAATCAACTTCATTAATTTCCTTGGTCATCCATGACATTTCAGGATTATCCCCAGAGCCTCCCTGTTCAAAGTATCAAATGCCTTTGTCAGGTTAATGAAGACAGAATAAAAAGTGCTCAATGCACTTCTCTTATATTTATCTTATGGCAAATACTATATCAGTGGTACTCACCACAGATGGGGACCACAGTCAAGAAATTAAAAGACACTTGCTCCTGGGGAATAAAGCTGTGGCAAATCTAGGCTACTAAAAAGCAAAGACATCACTGTGCAAACAAAAGTGTATATAGTCAACACTATGGTTTTCCCAGTTGCAATGTATGGCTATGAAAATTGGACCATAAGGAAGGCTGAGAGCCAAATAATTGGGGCCTTTGAACTATGCTGCTGGAGAAGACTCCTGCGAGTCCCTTGGACTGCAAGGTGATCAAACCAGTCAGTTCTAGAGGAGATCAATCCTGACTACTCTTTAGAAGGCCAGTTCCTGAAGATGAAACTCAAATAATTTGGCCACTTAATGAAAAGGAAAGACTCACTGGAGAAGAGCCTAATGCTGGGAAAGATTGAGGGCAAAAGCAAAAGCGGACAACAGAGAATGAGGTGGCTGGATGGAGTCACTGAAGCAGTAGGCATGAGCTTAAATGGACTCCAGAGAATGGTAGAGGATAGGAAGGCCTGGAGGAACGTTATCCATAGAGTCACGATGGGTCAGACATGACTTTGCAACTAACAACAACACTCATTTCTGGCTGAAAACCACACTGCAGCTCTGGGAAGTGATGCAGTATGAAAATCACACTGCACCTTTCCGAGACAGTGATAAGCCTGTTCAGGAGAATACAGCAGAGGTGAAATGCTGCCAGTTCTCCCAAATCGGCAGTAAAAAATGCTACCAGTTTGGCTGAACTGGTATTTCTCAGGATCAGCTGGGCCACGCAATTTAGATTAGCTAGAAAGCAAGAAATCATGAGATTTCTTGCTTTCTAGTTAATCTAAATTGCGCAGCACAGCTGATTCTCCCCCCTCGATGTTGTACTTACCTTGGAAGGCTTCAAAATGCTTCTTTTTTCATTGCCCAGGAGGCTTCCCTGGAGCCCAGCAGGCCAAAAACGGGGCACGGGGATGTTGCATCCCCCCATGCCCTATTTTTGCTCCCTGGAGGCTTCCCTGAAGCCCACTAGAGGCCCACTGCTGCAAAAGACCCACCCAGTCACATGATCACCTGGCCACACCCACAGAACCGGTAGTAAAAAAAATTGAATCCCATCACTGGAATACAGGCAAAGATCTTGCTTATGAGGGACAACAGCAGAGGTTTCTGAGGTTTCCAGAGTCTGATTTGCTTTCCTTGTTTTTATAGAAAGCCACAAAATGCAGAATGATCTCTCCATCTAAGTGAAATATTTTAACATACAGTGCTGGAATCTATCAGGAATTGTGAAGCAAAACATGAATGCTTCAATGACAGAATTCAAATCAGGACCTAACTTCTTAATTACATTCCATGTTTTAATGAAACAGTTATAAGACAAATCTTACCATAATAATAAATACTCCATCCAGTGTAAACCCCTGGAAAAATATCATGTCTTCTCTCAGATGTTCTTGAAGGATGATATAGGAACATTTCTTACTCAGAAAGACAATCCCCCTGTGACTCTGGACATACAGAAGCACAGCTTGTGCTTCTCCACTGCCTGCATTACAGAGATTTTATTACTAGTTTCATTTCACCATTACTGTATAATACCCAGGACTCAAAGGACAATTCTTCACCTCCTTCCTACATTCAGATACTAACCCTGATTAGAAAGTGTGATAAAAGTTTTGCTTCAATATTCACAGAACACAGAAAAAAGAACCAGAGGAAACATAAGCAAATAATAATAGATCCTAATATAAACTCATGTTTTTATCATCTCTTGACTAGACTACCACAATATTCTCTACATGGGTTACCTTTCATTACATCAAGAAATTAATTTGCTGCAGTTTGATTATTGGTGCCTGTTATTTGTTAGGAGAATATTTTTGGCTGTTTATCAATTAAAAGTGTTGTTTCTTAGCCATAAAGTAAGGAGCTTGGTTTATAGATCTCTATGTTGGTGCCAATATACATTAAAGCCATATTTTCTTACCTGAATTGACTTGCCCAAGGTATACTTCTCAGCAGAAGCTATTGTTAATACTTTCGTTTTGTGAAGTAAAAAAGAACAGAAATCAGGAGGTGTTATTTTTCAGATGATGGCTCTTTGTAGAATACTCTCCCCTTTAGAACAATGGCTTGCTTTATTCCTTTCAACCTTACACAGGTTATTGAAGCTGGAAATTTTCTAGTTGAATATGTTATTATTACCATCTTTACTATGCATTACTTTCATGGAGAATATATATATCCATGAGGTCACTAAGAACTAACAATGACTTGATGGCATGTAATCAATCAATCAATTACAATGATTTGTTTTTGTAATTAGTTTATTCCTTGCATTTATCTTGTGCTATTGTAACTTTGATTAGATACTTTATTTGTTGTACTACATTTTAGCTATTTTAAATCTACTTGTGTTGATTACTTTGCAAATCCGTTAGTCTATATTGATTGTATAGATATGAATAGTAAAATGCAGATACATATCTAAAAACTTTGCTTTTTTAAAAAGTCAATATTCTAGGCATTTCTCAGAATCTGTAAAAGTTCTATACATCAAGGCAAAGTGATCCTCCTCATAAATCATACATAAGATCCATGGTGGTGCAGTGGTTAGAATGCAGTACTGCAGGCTATTTCTGCTAACTGTTGGCTGGCAGTAGTTTCGATTCTTACCAGCTCAAGATTGAATCAGCCTTCCATCCTTCCGAGATTAGTAAAATGAGGACCCAGATTTTTGAGGGCAATATGCTGAATCTGTAAACCATGCAGAGACCTGGAAAGCACTGTGAAGTGGTATGTAAGTCTAAGTGCTATTGTTATACTGACACCCTCATATTAAAAGTAGGCATGTGGAAGATATATTCATATATTCACAAGTATGCATATGTAACTTAAAAGTGAAAATATTCAGGACAATATAATAATGGGATATAGATATAAGCAGGGTTACTTATACATTCAATCTTTTCCTGCAGCTTTCTATGAGAAGACTGATTTTTAAATAAGGTTGCATTGTTATCCAGACATCCCTTCTTGAATGCCAATTAGCAGCAGCAACCATTTTATGGAATATGTGATGATGAGAGACAACATAGCAAGAATTCTTCTGGGACATAATCAGGTTTCAATTGAAAACCCCCCAAACTAATGGATTTGGAAACCTTTGTTGTATTAATGTGCTAATTTGTTTCTCAATTATTGGAGTATTATCCATCCAGATAAAATAACACTTCTGTTTAAAGCAAAAAAGATGTGACAAAATTGAGTTTATATACAGTATATGAATTTATTATTAGTCTCAAAAAAATCTTAACATTGTATAAAATTTGAACACATGACTGTGAATATGTCATAAGTTTAGTTTTTTTCTTCAGGCTATTGAAATCTGCCTAAATATATTGAGGTTGCTTTTCAAAAATTCTCTGAGCCTTTGTTTTTAATAGGAGCATTATGAGAGCAGGACAAAGAATAATGTGAAGGAAATATTAGTATTAACGATTATCATCTGCCAATTTCTATAGATAAGCTAGAGCTTCACACCCTACCTCAAAACCCAAAAGCCATCTCCCCGACAGCTGGCAACTACAATGAATATGAAAGGACAAATATGTAGGCAGAGCAATGTGTAAAATGTTGCACAAAATGCTCAACACTGCTGGACAGATGTCAGTTTTCTTTCCTCAGAAAACCGCACAGAATTTAAATTTAAAAGCTATCTAAAATTATTTACTTCAAAGGGAAAAGAGGAAAGGGAGATATTACAATTATTAAGCATTTCCTATATGTCTGCATAAAAATATTATTTATGGGAAACGGACATTATTCAACAAGAACCAGCAACTGGAGCAATATACACCTTTTGAAGTATGCTGTTAATAGCCCTCTTAAATGGTAAATTGTGATCGATTAACAGACAATAAGAGAAAGGATACTGAAAGATAAACAAATGCCAGGAGGTCATTTGTCTTTTTGCAGGAAAGATGTAAATCAAAGTTAGAGTGTTTTACAATGCAATTACTCTACTTCTAAAAGAATCTTAAGGTATAAGAAGAGTTACTTTTGCCTATATGCTTTGTAACTTTCCTCACATATCTGTGTGTATGAGAGGAGAGGTCTTACCCTTTTATTGATCAATAAAAGTTAGATTTTGTTCTTCAAAACCTCTGCTTAAGTTCATCTTTGGCACATCGTGATCTTAAGTTACAGCTGAACCTTACATTTGGCGCATAAACGTGAGGCTTGGAGGCATCGTTCCTTCAAGATAGCTGCATTCAGCACCTCACAAGCGAAGCCCTTTTGAGGCTTGGCAGGCCTTCACAAAGGTGGACAGAAGAAACCAGCGGTCAAGAGCGCTCCCGGTAAGTTTGAACTGGTGATTTCAGCCTGGTCTTACGTTGGCAAATTCTGCTTCCATCCGAACCTGAATGCCCAAAAGAGGCTTGAACAGGGGATTGGGGAAGATTGCAATCTCCTAGGTGAGTAGAGAATTTTTTTTAGGGGGGAGGAAGTGGGGAGTGCTGCCTTGTGTGTGCGTGAATGAGATGAAGGAAATTCCTCAGAGGTTTGCCTTCAAAGCGAGTGAGGAGACCCAATTTGCGTTTCTGATTATTTGTGAGAAGATCAGCCAGAGCGAGTTGCTTTGAAAGGAGTGTGACTGGTGGAATAAAAGTTTGTGATTTTGGGGGGAAGGCCTGACTCAAACTCGAGCCTGAGGGGAGGGTCCGAGAAATTCCTTACAGAAAGAGGAAGAGTTGGTCAGAGCCCGAGCAAACAGAGACCCCGAGAAATTCCCCCCGCTGAGAGATTCCTTTAAGAAGCTTGAAAAGGTCCGAGAAAGCCCTGAGGAGAAGGGTGAACTGTGCCATACTCTGAGCTAACTCCAAGTCCAAGAAATTCTACAGGGAGAGATTCCCTAGGAAGAGTTTTGGTCAGACTCCGAATCTACAAGCCTGAAACATCCCATTGAAAAAATGGGCAACCATGCTGGTAGCCTGTTTGGAATGAAGAAGCTGTGTTCCCTTCTGAACTATGTATTAGCTCATTGGGACATGTTAAAATCTATTGTAACAATCTAAGTTTTTTTTGGAAAAAGAAAAACAGAATTCAAACTTGCTCATGAGGGCCCTGGCAAATGATATCTGAATGAAGGTCTCTATACATCTTAGATTTTTAAAAATAAGCCTGCTGGGAGATCCAAAACTAGAAAGAGAAAATAGGGTGGGGGCTGCCTGAGCCTCCATTTCTCCTTTTTAGGGGAATTTTCCTGCCCCTTTTTAAATATTTTTTTTAAATCTTTTCTTTTCCTATAAAGAGGTGAATCACAACTTCCAATGCTAGAAAAGAGTCTTGCATTAATTTTTCCCTGTTGTTTCTTTTCTGTGTGCTTGTCTCCCTTTATCTCCACACCTCCCTTCAAATGTAGATTAAAGATAAGCTGCTAAATGTTTTTGGGAGAAAAATACGACCATTACTTTGGAATGTTTGTGTTTCTTATATCAAGTCTTTTTCTTCACATTGACTCTCTGCTCATCACGAACAATAGCAACAGTGGGATTTTATTTTTGTGACAGTATGAAGGCTAACCTTTTCCTGTTTGATGCTTTGTGTCTTTATCTCCCAACTTCCTAAACAAAGAGGAGATGTTCAGGGCTTTTAAGATTTCACCTTATTTTTACCTGAACGTAAAAGGAATACCCTTTACCTAAAGGAATACTTTGTACTCATTTGCTTTGCTGAAGACTCCATTTCAAATCTCTTTTTCAGTTACAGCAACACAGTGCAGAAATACTAAACTTCTATTCTTTTCCATTTTTTCCTGCTTCTTTCAATGGGCAGCACAGCACAATGGGCCCAAAGCTTGGATAAAAATTGACTCCCTCTTTATTTCTAAATTAGCCACAGTATTGAATTCTCTTTTCCTCCTTCCAATGAGGTTTATTATGTTTTGTTTTTTGTATGATGTATGTGCTTCCATACATCATTACAATGTGTGTCTCTTTTCTTTTAACATCAGGCAAAGAAATGCACACCACAGGTCCCTAAGATCTAAGTTCTAGGAGAGGAGATGCTGCTTCTGCAGTAACTCCATCTTCCTTGTAAGGCTTAGAATCAGTGAACTGCATCTTGCCCCCCCCTCTTCCCCCCCCCCCCCACTTTAAGGCAGATCTTGAAGGTAACCACAAACACTTTAGCTGATTTATAATACACCATCATGGTTATTCTTAATGGGGATTATAAAGTTACACACTGATAGCGAACTAGGAAAATACTGCAGTGTTAGAGAGATCTTGAGAAATTACCATTCTCAAAAGAGCCAAAAAATTCTGAAAGAACTAAGAGTAAATAAAGATTTGTTGTTCTTCCCACCCAGGGTCTAAGCAGGTAATAAAAGAAAAAAAGAGTGAAGCCTGTCTAAATGGGAAGACTCAGATAATTTAATTTGATCAATTTGATGTGATCTGTTAAATTCTTGGATAGGCATCCATAATAATACAGTATATAGGATTGAATGAAATTGAATTGATTGTGATGAGCTTTTCAGCTTGGGCTTAGGGCAGTGGATGATTGATGGATGATTGAAACTGCTGAGTTTCCCAATGCTTCAAGAATGAGCTACAGGCTGCTCATGGAAAGAAGAGTTAAATTTAAAAGGATAAAACCTCCACAGGTTTGGAGTGATATTTAATGGTATATATGTGTCTGCCCCCTCTCAGAGAAATTCCCTTTTACAGTTGCAAGATTTTAACAGATAACAGATAATCAGAGTTGGAAAGGACCTTGTAGGTCATCTAGTCCAACCCCCGCCCAAGCGGGAGACCCTACACCATTTCTGACAAATGACAGTCCAATCTTTTCTTGACAGTCTCAAGTGATGGCGCTCCCACAATTTCCGAGGGCAGGCTGTTTCATTGGTTGATTGTTCTCACTGTCAGAAAGTTTCTCCTTATTTCAGGTTAAATCTCTCCTTGTTCAGTTTCCGTCCATTATTCCTTGTCTGGCCTACAGGTGCTTTAGAAAATAGCTTGACCCCTTCCTCCCTGTGGCATCCTCTCAAATATTAGAAGGCCACTATCATATCTCCCATGGTCCTTCTCTTTAGTAGGCTAGCCAAGTCCAGTTCCTGCAATTGTTTGTTACATGTTTTAGCCTCCAGCCCCTTAATCATTCTGGTTGCTCTTCTCTATACTTTTTCTAGAGTCTCAACATTTTTTTATAATATGGTGACCAAAACTGGATGCAATACTCTAGGTGTGGTCTTACTAAGGCTTTATAGAGTGATATTAGTACTTCCCTTGATCTTGATTGGATCCCTTTGTTAATACAACTTAGGATTGCATTAGCTTTTTTGGTTGCTGCTGCACACTGCTGGCTCATATTTAGCTAGTTGTCCTCTAAGACTCCAAGATCCCTCTCACGGTTACTGCTATTGAGCCTGGTTTCACCCAGTCTATATGTGTACTTTTGGTTTTTCTTGCCTAACTGTAGGACTTAACTTTTCTCTACATTGAATTTCATTTTGTTAGATATGGCCCAGCGTTCTAGTCTGTCAAGATCCATCTGGACCTTTAGCCTATCTTCTTGGAATTTTGTGGCACCCCACTGCTTACTTCCCTCCATGTAGACCTAGACCCATTAAGGACTACTCGTTGAGTACGGTTTGTCAGCCAGTTGTGAATCCATCTAATGGTGGCGCTATCTATTCCATTTTTTTCTAGCTTACTAAGAAGTAGGTTGTGGTCTACTTTGTCAATGCCTTGCTGAAATCTAAATATATTATGTCCAGAGTATTTTGCTGGTCTACTAATTTAGTCACTGTGTTGAAGAATGAAATAAGATTGATTTGGCATGATCTGTTTTTAACAAAGCCATGCTGACTGCTAGTTATTACTTTATTTGTTTCTAGATGTTGGCAGATCTGTTTTTTTATTATCTTTTCCAGTATCTTCCCGGGTATGTTAGGCTGATTGGTCTATAGGTCTTCCCGGGTATGTTAGGCTGATTGGTCTATAGTTTCCTGGGTCTGTATTTTTTTCCTTTTTTTTTTTGAAGGAAATTTTGCAAGAAAGAGAAGTGAGAAAGATCCCATGAAGGATTTGGGAGTGAAATTTGTGTGTGTGTGTGTGTGTGTGTGTGTGTGTGTGTGTGTGTGTGTGTGATTAGTTGAAGAGAGACTGAGTGGAGGAGGGAGGTGAGAATTCTGTGTAATTTAACCCCCCTTCTTTCTCCCTCTCTGCAGAGCCAGCCTGAGAAAGGCGTTTTTAGAACTAAAAACTAAAAGTTTTTAGAAGCTTTAGAATAATAGAGCTGGAAGGCACCTTGGAGATCTTCTAGTCCAACCCCCTGCTTAGGCAGGAAACCTATACCCTTTTTGACAAATTTTTACCCAATCTCTTCTTAAAAGAGTGACATCTGATCCCTGCCTTTTGCAGTCTACACTATTTTTGGCTTGCATATTCAAAGCTATGCAAAAATATTCTTCTTTTCAAAATAGAATTTTGATTTTTTTTTCCTTTCTGAAAATTTTTGAGGTTTAAAAATGCTCAATTAAACCTATCTAAAAAGAAATGATTTTGACATATTTTGCTTACATTTGTAAATGTTTTTGACTTAATGAGAATTTGCTTCCATGTGAATGGAATCTGAATCTGACATACAGATTTTACATACTTAGGAATCATGGTGCTCCATTCTATGGCATGTTTGTTTGTTTGTTGTTGCCCTTTTTAGGAGGTTACAGGGATGAGTATTGGATGGACATTGTAAGCTGTGAATGGATGGATAATTACACTTATTTTGAATGAAGATTTGTATCCTAAATTACTAGAAGAAGAGCCTAGTGTTACACAGATTATGGAATGGCTTTTGAGGGTTTTTTCAACACAGAAGTAGCATTTTTCTCTAAAATACTAAACCCTACCTATCAAAGATAAAAGATATTTATAGGGAGGTTTGGATTTTGAACATTATTGTATTGGAGTATTTATATTATAGCCTAACTTGATTTAAATTATATTCCCTTGGGGGAATGGCTAAAAGTGGGAAGATTTAATTATTATTTTTTTAATATAGTGGATCACTTGACTGGATGGGTTGAGACTTATCCAGCCATGAGAGCCAAAATTATACTGGAGCAGATAATACCGAGATATGGGATAGTAGGAGCTATAGACAACAACTCATTTTTCTGCAAAAACGCTTCAATCAATCATGGAGTGTGAGAATTTGGTGGGAATGTCACGTGTGGAATGCAAATTCATCTATGCCATGGATCAACTGTTTACCCTTGGCTGGCTCTGAATTTGAACCTGTCCAAAAAGAGATACTTTACCTCCTGAAATGATGTTTGGACTACTACACTTGAAGAGAATGGCGGAAATCACACAGTGTGAAACTAAAGATATGTCAGTAAAGAACTGTATACTTGGCTTCTACTCTTCTTTATCTCACTTCAGAAGCAAAGGACTTCTAGCTCAAACCCTACCTCTCGAATTTGCTGTCCATAAGTTCCAGCCTGGTGATTGGGTCCTGATAAAAGCCTGGGACAGGTCCTACCAAATCTTGCTGACCACTGAAACAGCAGTCTGACCAGAAGACAAAGGGTGGACCCCAGTTGATGAACTTAAAAGAGTGGAAAGTGTTTCCTGGAGAAGACCGGCTGAGAATAAAAATTACCAAAAGTTGATCTGGTCATGGTGGTATGAATAGACTTTGTTTGTGATTTTTCTCATTGCAGGAGTACCAACTTTTTGATTTTTCCTGCCTGAGTGTCAGCTTACGGTATTTCAGCTGAAGATCCCAAGTGAAGCTGATGGACCAGTAAAAGACTCTTTTTCAATTCCCAAAAGATAGCTGAAAAGATTATGGGGGGAGGGTGGAAATTTATTGTAATGTTTTCTTTGTTGTCTCATTTATATTGTAACCAATTTAATGTACTCGTGTAAGGATTGTGTATTTGAGAGTGGTTGCCACAGCAACTTTTGAACACCTTGGTCTTGAACACTTTGGACTTCTGTCTGATGGGTGGGAAATTTGTCCAGCATGTTTGTATTGAAAAGTAACTGCATACACATACACACATATAGAGACAGACACACACCATTAAGAATTAGGCAAAGTTTCTCCTAATACCTCCACACGAAGCTGCTCCTAGGTTGATTTTTGTTCTGTGCCACTAAGAAGTCATGTCTCCATGGGGGAGGGGCATCCCCCTCAGGCAATTCCCTCACTTGAAGAGACAGCAGAAAAATGATCTCCAAACCCAAAGCCCTGACTCACAAATGATGCTGCCCAGTTGCCCAGATGTTGCACTGATGGCCTCATGAGTAAAAGTCTGAGGGCTCACTGTGTGGAAAAATGAATAAATCAATACTAAATAGCCTGGATTGCACAATGACCAAGAGTTAGGACAGGTATTTTTCCCCTGACTGCTAGACTTTCATGGTTGAAAGCTTCTAGGAGCCATTAAAGGAATCTTTTTCTGTTGCCTCTTATCAATGCCTTTATCTTTCCTCATTCATCAGGATAGAAAGAATTCTATCCTTTAAAACAAAACTGGGGAATGTTAAGGTAATGAATAAAGAAATAAAATATATTATAGCATTATATAGGGTTACTCTATAGGCATTGCTTATCTTGATGTTAGGCAGTTGTTTTTCCTATGTATGTAGAAGGATTTATTATTCCATAGGCATGTCTTATCCTGATGTTAGGCAGTTGTTTTTTCTATGTATCTAGAAGTGTATATCTCTAGGCATTTCTTATCTTGTTGTTGTGGAAAATATTTCTCTAACCTTTTGTAAAACACATGCCTGTAATTAGTTACATCTCTCTCATCTGAAGACACATGATTATCCCATCTAAATCAATCTAAATCCATCTGGTTTATGTTCCACCCCCTTGAGAATGGAACATACTCCCTGGGACTCTCTGGGAAAGTAACTCCCTACATCTGGAGCAATATACACCTTTTGAAGTATGCTGTTAATAGCCCTCTTAAATGGTAAATTGTGATTGATTAACAGACAATAGAGAAAGGATACTGAAAGATAAACAAGTGCCAGGAGGACATTTGTCTTTTTGCAGGAAAGATGTAAATCAAAGTTAGAGTGTTTTACAATGCAATTACTCTACTTCTAAAAGAATCTTAAGGTATAAGAAGAGTTACTTTTGCCTATATGCTTTGTAACTTTCCTCACATATCTGTGTGTATGAGAAGAGAGGTCTTACCCTTTTATTGATCAATAAAAGTTAGATTTTGTTCTTCAAAGCCTCTGCTTAAGTTCATCTTTGGCACATCGTGATCTTAAGTTATAGCTGAACCTTACAGTACAGTACAAATATCTCTTCTTAGAACTATTTCCTTTAAGTTATTTGGTTTTTAGAATTGAATCCAAGTCAAAGACATCTTGCTTACATTCTTTACAGAACTAATATACAGTCTCAATCCCATGGGACTTTCAAGAATATATATTATAAAATATAACCTTAGTAACAGAAAACTACTGTAACAGTACACGCAAGCCTCAAGTTACAAATGCAATAATAGAGCTGTCGTGCCCCTGTCAGAGTCTGACTCCGAGGAGGAAGATGAACAGCTGACAGGCAGTGGGAGTGTGGCTCTGTTGGCTGTGGAGGAAACTGGGGAAGCTGGGCAGAGCAAGGGAGAAGTAGAACAAGGGAGAGGGAGTTCAGAGGAAGACCCAGCCCCCTTTCATCCTAGGGCATGCAGGGATGAACAGAGAAGAAAGCAACGTGGATTGTATGGCTTATGGGGGAAGAAAGGACCCTGATTCCCTTCACTAGCCACAGCTGGGAAGAGAGTTTAAAAGAAAAGTGTGCTGAGTGTGACAGCTGTTGGGAGCAAACATGAGTTTATCTTGTGTTGACTTTGGTTATCTGTGTTCCTGGTGTCTTCCCAACCGTGTTGAGTTATTGCCGTGCCTTCACGTCTCAAATTCTTGCTCCTGCCCTGCCTGACAAATTACCTCATTTTGCCTTGATTGGACTTATAGTTACAGTTTTTGTTGACCACATGTTGGACTTGATTCTCTGCAGCCAAAGACTGTCTCTGGGAGGGTTTTTCTCCAGCCAGAAGGCAACCAGGACATTGGGGCAAAAATGGAGCTAATAAAGGGACTCCTATTGATTATCTGATTGTGTTGCCTTTTTGCCATGCCCTGGGTCATCAAAAGAGCCTTACATTTGGGTTCGTAACCTAAGGATTCCTTAATTGGATTACATTAAATAAATGTGATCCCTCCTGCTTTACCTAATGCATTCGCTAATCAAATGTGCAGCCCGTTAAGTACACATGAAGTATCTCAGGGTGCTAATGGGGGCATAGTGCTCCAAAAGCAAAGGACCATGGGGGCATAGTGCTCCAAAAGCAAAGCGATGAGAGCAGAGGCAGAGCAGGATAAGCATTCACCATCAGCATACCTGATCTACTTTTGGAGTGCCTGCAGCCTTGGTGAGTCTGAAGGAGTGTAAGACCATGTCCCCTGAAGGCTTCTGTTCTCCATGCCAAAAGCTTTTGCAAAGGGACAGAAGACTTCAAGAAGCACAAAGTCGCTCCCTCAAAAACTACCATTCCTTTGCTTTGGGTGTGGAAAAGAGAAGCATTTGGGAGCATGGTCATCTTTACCCAAAATAACTCCAAAGCAAGTAGCAATATTTACAGATCCTGCACATTTCTTGAACTTTTTTTTAAGAAGATGAGGAAGAGACCTACTTATTTGGCAGTAAATGCTGGGGCAATTACATTACATTTATGTTTCTAATTACAGAATGATTTGCACATATTTTAGGGTTCTTTGTGTTATTATTTTAGAATTGCCACATATTTTTACTCATTTTTTCTATTTTTTTGAGCACTAAAAAGGCAGATAAAAAGTACAACTTATGTTGTGAACAATAAAGTAGGCTGAGTTCAAATGATGGGCTTAAAATGTAGCTTCAATCTATATCTATATCTATACCTATATCTATCTATCTATCTATCTATCTATCTATCTATCTATCTATCTATCTATCTATTTGTGATTGAAAACCTCATATTGATTGGCATCATGCAAAATGTATAATAGATCCACAGAAACAATATATATTCACTTGTAAGTACTTATTGTATCATTAAAATCAACCAGAAGCAAATCAATGGGAGGCTAAATAACCATCTTTGCATTGTTCTAATTAGCCTCCATTGGTATAAAACAGATAAACTTTGTTGCATATAATACTCTGATAATACTCTTGATTTTAGTCCTAAATGACTAAAAATTTTAGTCCTAAATGACTGTTCTTGCCTGCTATACATCAGGGTTCCTGTGAATCAGAACACCTGCTTTCTGATTAAGCTTACCGACAATGCTTTCTCATTAATAGGAAATAATTAATCAAAAACTGTCAATGTTTCATAGTATTTTGCTAAAGCTTTCAGGCTTGACAGAGCATACTTTATTAATTGATTAATGCATAATCTGAAGCGCTGCGAGGTGAGGTGACTCTGTGTTCTGCTCATTAAAAAGCACACCTTAGAGACCATTCGCAATAGTTTGAAAACCTTATTTATGAACTTTCCTCTCATTTTTGTGGTTGACAGTCTTTCCAACACAGCCTACCAACCAAGACTTTTCTCTTTTGCCTCCTTTTTTATCCAATTTCTGCTTATAATTTCAGATGCATAAGATTACTTACATAAATATATAAATAATTTATTATAAGAAACATGTTTTAAAAGTGCTTTATATTTATCAATAATTAAAATAAATGCAATCCAAATGCTCTACATTTTAATAACATTTAGGATAAGTTTAATAAACAAAATATTATTGAAGCAGAAAGGAACATTGGCCTTACCTGAATGTTCTTTCTCTTTTTGTGGTGACAGAGTCCAGTGATTGGGGTGAGTCCTGTCCTCGCTGATTGGACTGAGTCTGTCTAAGCTGTTTGAGCTCCGCCTCTGTTGCTGGCTTCTCCCCAGCTTTCGGCAAAGAAACATGACAGACCGGATGTGTCTCTGCATATATAATAAGGAAAAACACACATCATCGCTCCCCCCATCCCACACCCCCGACCAGACGTATTTAGGGTGGGCCTGGACTCTCTCACCACAAAAAGAGAAAGAACATTCAGGTGATTGGGACATACCAAAGCTGGATTGTCCGTGGGAAGGCTCAAGTCTGGTCCTGCTCGTTCCTCCATGAACATTCTGCAGAACCCTTTTGCTAAACGCAGCATCTGCCGATGTGAATGCATCCAACTGATAATGTCTGATGGAGAGGGCGAAGACCACGTAGCAGCCCTGCAGATTTCTTCAATAGGTACCTGTGTGGCCCAGGCGGCAGTAGTAGCCGCGCTCCTTGTAGAATGGGCAGTCACATCCCAAGGAACTGGAAGAGACTTACTTTCATAGGCTTGGGAGATGCAGCAACAAATCCATCTGCCCACTGATGGTGTAACCTTGCCACTCTAGGTGGCCAGTTGAAACGATTCAAAGAGTGCCTCTGTTCTATGAAAAGCAACCGTTCTTCAAATATAAAACTTTAATGCTCTGTGAACATCCAGAGAGTGCCATGCCCATTCCAAGGCGTGAGTAGGATTGGGACAGAAATTAGGCAAGGTCAGTCCTGAGCTCTATGAAACCACAAATTGATCTTAGGCACAAAGGTAGGATCTAATCTGAGAACTACCCTATCCAGATGGAAGACCTAACCAACAGAGCTGCCAGCTCTGAAATCCTCCTAGCAGAAGTAATTGCCACTAGGAATGCCACCTTAACGGTCAACATGTGAAGGCTAATAGAGCTTAGGGGCTCAAAGGGAGCCAGAGTCAGTGACTATAGCACCTTGAGCAGGTCCCAAGTCGGGAATCTGTGAACCATTGTGAACCCTAATATTAGATGCTCCTTTAAGAAACCTGAGAATAATGGAATTTTGAGATAATGACCCCGACCTTCCAAGGGGAAGCACTGAAGACAAGACCGCTAATTGCCTACGAAGAGTATTGGCTGAAAGTCCTTTATCCAGACCATCTTGAAGGATATCTAAGATGTTGGCTATGGAAACAGCTGAAGGTGAAGGCCAACAGCACCACTGACAAAAAGGTCTTCCAGGTAGCATTGTAAATATGATTTGTGGAGGGCTTTGTGGCGCTTGGATCATGCTAATGACCCTCTCTGAAATATTGTCCTTTCTCAGAGAACTCCGTTCAAACGCCATGCGGTTAGTTGTAACCACTGTGGCTCTGGATGAACCAAGGCTCCCTGATGAAGTTATATTCTGTCTGGTGGAATTCTCCACAGATTGGTGATAGACAGATTCACCAAGGTTCGCAAACCAGGGATGTCGGGGCCAATACAGTGTGAGCAGTAGACCTCTACCCTCTCCTCCAAAACCTTCTGGACCACCACTAGTAGCAGTGGAAGAGGAGGAAAGGCATACACAAGCCTTGAGGCCACTGGCTCCTGAGGGCATTGGTCCCCTTCACACCCGGGGTCAAAAACCTGGTGAAGAACTGAGTCTGGCATTGCTTGGAGAAGCAAACATGTCCACTACTGGTTGGCTGAATCTCCTTGTCAGCTCCTGAAATAAAAGGGAATGAAGGCTCCACTCTGAATGATCTATCCTGGCTCTGCTGAACCAGTCCGCTTGCACGTTGTCTATTCTTGAAATGTGCTCTGCCCGAATGGATAAAAGATTTCTCTCCACCCAGCAGCCCAGGCTTTCTGCTTCCATCATCAGAGACCTGGACGTTGCCCCACCTTGCCTGTTTAAGTGGGCTTTAGTAGCAACATTGTCCATCATAATCACGATTTGAGACCCTGTACTAAAAGTTTGAAGCTTCTAAGAGCCAAGCGGACCGCTCTCAACTCTAACCAGTTGATATTCCTTACCTGTTCTGGCCCTGACCATTGGCCTCGGGCCATCTGGGGTTGAAGATGTGCTGCCCACCCAAAGAGACTGGCATCGGTTGTAATGACGAGCCATAGAGGCTCTTTGAATAGGTGCCCCTTGCAAATTGCTTGGGAGTGCCACTACCAGAATGACCTGATCACCAATCTGGAGACCCTGACCTTGAACAAAGAATGACTCCTACTGCCTTTTGATAAGGCAAGAGGAACCACTGCACTGTCCTTAAATGCAGATATGTCCAAGACATGATGGAAATGCATGACACCATCTTCCCCAGAAGCTGGAGAGAGGAGGGCCAGAAGAACGGTCCCTTCTTTCTGAATCCTGCCTGCCAGGGCCTGCAAACTGTCCCACCAATCCTGGGAGATAAAAACTTTGCATGAGATAGTATCAATATTAGCCCCCAAATGCATAAACATTTAGTGAGAGAGAAGTGAATTTTCTTAGTATTGATGGAGAAACCATGGGCCTATAATAGCGAGACTGTAGTTGGTAGGTCTCTCAGTGCGTTCCAAGGATGACTGAATTAAATATCATCCAGATAACATTGCTCCCATACTGGGATAGCACATAAATGTGCTGCTAGGGCTGCTAACACCTTAGTAAAAACCCTAGGTGCAGAGGATAGCCCAAATGGCATGGCCTTATATAGGTAATATCTCCCAGATAGCAGAAACACAGGAATAATTGATGTGATTGACATATTGGATATAAAGATAAGCTTCAGTCAGATCAATTGATGTGAAGAAGTCACCTTCCCGAACACTTTCTAAAATTGTCTGCAGTGATTGCATCTTAAAACGCTTGTACAACAGGTGTTTATTATGTCTTTTTAGATCCAATATTGCATGCCACCACCACCACCTCGAGGTTTTGGGGATAACAAAGAGCCTGGAGTAAAATTCCATTCCACGATGATTCTGAGGAACCTCCTGAATAGCTCTGATATCTACAAATGCTGTATGGCCGTCTCCATAAGCTCCCTCCGTGATGCCTCTTTGGATATGGGACAAGGCACAAAAAGCCTGGGGGGCTGGGATATAAACTCAAGAAAAGGGCCTGATCTCACTGTTCTAAGCACCCAAGGATCAGATGTGGTCATCTCCCATTGATCAGCAAAGCAGGATAACCTGCCTCCAATCAGAGGACTAGCACTGCAATTAACAAGAACGCCAGAAAGGATGACTTCCTCCTCTTCGAAATGGCCACTTGCCTGAATATTGGGTCTTGCCCTTGTTTGCCCAATCTTGTGGTTGTTCTAGGTGAGAGAATGCTTGTCTCTGTGACTTCTGGGGCCCCGGGCTGAATTCCGGCCTAAAAGAAGATCTCAGAAAATATGGAGCAGAGCGATAATCAGAACATCTGAACAGGGAAGGGAGAAACTTCCTCTTGTCCTTGGCTTCTACTAAATAAGGATCCAAGGACTCCCCAAATAACTTATTCCCGTGGACTGGAGCAGATGCCATCTTCTACTTGCGCCTGCCATCTGCCTGCCAATTTTTTTTTCAAAGCTTTTTTATTTTTATTTTTTACACATCTCTTCACGTGAGCAACGTGATTCCAGATTACAATATTTATACATAGTCATAGTTACACTTTCTACTTTCTTAATTAATATTAAATTATTATCCATTCGACTAATCTTTAGATAAATTTCTCTTTCATATTTCAATTCATTAATTCAATATCAAAAACATTTCATCCTCACATATATTTTCAAGTCTTTATCCCGTATTATTTCCATTTTCAGCTTACCACCTATTTTATGTTACCTTATGTATTGTTATCATCTATAACTTTCTCAAAACCAATATATAACTGGACAGTCAATGAAAAAAAGAACAAGTAAAAGTAAAGTAAGATTAATACATTTAGGATCTACATGGTATATCCCCCATCTACAATATATCTTATGTCTATTCCATAATTCATATAATCATTTCATGTTTTTTTTGTTTCCAAAATTCACCTATATAATTTTAATAAATTTTCATTCCACTGCTTTTGATTGCAATATTCATTATAAATATTATACATTCCCACATAATCCCTTCTAGTTCATTATATCTTCTATTTTCTCATATCCTTTGTATAATCAATTGTATTTTCTATTTCATGTATACCACAAAGAAAAAATAAAAACAGAGTTAATTTCCCCTTTTATTTCCCTTTGACTAATTTCAACCTATAGCATTTATATAACCCTAATTCACACTTTTTCATTAATAATTAATAAATAACATAATTAATACTAGATTTTCACCCGTCGCCATATTCTGTTTTGCTAATATCATTTAAATAATCATTAGCATATATATATATAAATATGAATAGTCATTAGCATGTGTATGTGTGTGTGTGTATGTGTGTGTTTTCGTAGATTTTCATGGGTACAGGTATGCAGGTCTTGGTGTGTTCGGGTCTTTTCCTTTGTAAGATTGAGAGTATTTTGGCGACATTTCGACGAGGTCCCACTTGCCATCTTCAGGCTGGTGCTTTCAGCTTCGTGCTTATGCGAGCAAAGCGTGATCTGAGCTGCTGTCTCTCTATAAATACTTCAACAAGAGAATAATCAGGGAAGCCATTGAAATAGAGAAACACCCCCATAACATGAATAAATGGGACGATACCTCCCGCCTACCAGACATCTGGAAACTAGCCCTTATCGACAAATGAGTCCCAGCTATGAAAACCAACACCGGACCCAAAACAACAAACAATGCCAGCATCAATCTCCCTCACCAGACTCAATCCCAAACCCACTCCATAGACGAAAGGCAACCACCGTCCAGAAACCAGACCATGGCTCATTACCAGCTGCCATACAACCTGACCCCCAAACCAAACAAATGGACACACGCCATGAACACATAGACAGGCCTCAAACTCGGAGCCAAGCCAAAACCCGGAATGTCACATCACAGGCACCTGCTCAGGATATCACATCACAGAACTCAGGAGGCTACACCACAAAACCTCAGGATGTTGCAACACAGCCAACGATCCAGGAGATTAAAATACAAGACCCAGGATGTCACAAGATTAGAACTCAGAAGGTCATCACACAGCCCATTACCCAGATCATTACGACCCAGGAGATTACAGCACAAGACCCAGGATGTCAAAACAATAGAACTCAGAAGGTCAACACACAGCCCATTACCCAAGTTGTTACAACACAAGAGGCTGATAGACACGCAGCCAATACCTCAATCACACATGTTCTTAAGAAAAAGCCAGTCAATCTGCAAACATCAACTCCATCAACCAATCAAGAGATGACAACAGCCCACCAGTATATATAGGGAGACAGCAGATCAGATCACACTTTGCTTGCACAAGCACAAAGCCGAAAGCACCAACCTAAAGATGGTGAGTGAAATCTTGCCAAGATAGTCTCAATCTTACATGGGAAAAGACCCGAACAAGACCTGCATATGTATAGAATATATATATATACATACATATACTTTGTGTTACAACACCCTGTTAAGCCCCAATTAAGGGAGAAAGCATACTGCTTTCTTTTCTGTCTTTCGGCTCATCACCAGAGACCATACCGACAGAAAGCTATTTGTTTCGTTGTCTTTTCTTTACATGTGTGTAAGGTTTTAAAGCTGATAATTTTAAATAATAAATAAGGGAGACTAGTATAGATCTATTTCGAGCTAGTTAGCTCTCTTCAGCTAGCCATACCCTTACTGGGATTCGAACCAGGGAAGTATTACATGTGAGGCAGTTGTAATTGCCACTACACCACTGGCTCTCTCCTTATCAGCAGAAGCAGGGGAATAAGTATATACTTTGTGTTACAACACCCTGTTAAGCCCCAATTAAGGGAGAAAGCATACTGCTTTCTTTTCTGTCTTTCGGCTCATCACCAGAGACCATACCGACAGAAAGCTATTTGTTTCGTTGTCTTTTCTTTACATGTGTGTAAGGTTTTTAAGCTGATAATTTTAAATAATAAATAAGGGAGACTAGTATAGATCTATTTCGAGCTAGTTAGCTCTCTTCAGCTAGCCATACCCTTACTGGGATTCGAACCAGGGAAGTATTACATGTGAGGCAGTTGTAATTGCCACTACACCACTGGCTCTCTCCTTATCAGCAGAGGCAGGGGAATAAGTATATACTTTGTGTTACAACACCCTGTTAAGCCCCAATTAAGGAAGAAAGCATACTGCTTTCTTTTCTGTCTTTCGGCTCATCACCAGAGACCATACCGACAGAAAGCTATTTGTTTCGTTGTCTTTTCTTTACATGTGTGTAAGGTTTTTAAGCTGATAATTTTAAATAATAAATAAGGGAGACTAGTGTAGATCTATTTCGAGCTAGTTAGCTCTCTTCAGCTAGCCATACCCTTACTGGGATTACAACTGCCTCACATGTAATAATTCCCTGGTTCGAATTATTTATTATTTATTATTTAAAATTATAATATTGCAGGGAGGAGCGGCCTGGAAGTCCAGCCTAAGGAGCGAATGATCTGACCATGACAAGGGCTCAACAAAAACGTTCCCAACACCAAGATCATCCTGTCACTGTCCAGAGACAAAAACCAGATCCAGGATGTGACCCCCAATGTGAGTGGGCTCCCTAATTAATTGGGTCAGGCCCAAGGCTGTCATGGAAGCCAAGAACTCCTGAGCAATCTCCGAGGCGCCGCCAGCTGAAGGCAGGTTGAAATCCCCCATGACCATCAGCCTGGGGGTCTCAACCGCCAGGCCGGCTATGATCTCGAGGAGCTCAGGCAGAGCCGATGTCACATAGCAGGGAGCCAGGTATGTGATCAATAGGCCCATCTAAACCCCGGAACCACACTTTACAAAAAGGGACTCACATCCGGTCGTCTGAGGAACAGTGGATTCCCTAGGAACCAGATCCTCCCGAATAATCACCGCAACCCCCCCACCCCTCCCCTGGGCCTCGGCCGATGAAAGACCCAAAACCTGGCTGGGCACATCTCCACCAAAGGAACACCCCTCTCTTGTCCCAGCCAGGTCTCGGTAATGCCAGCCAGGTCCCCACACTCCTCCGTAACAAGATCGTAAACAAGGGGGCCTTTATTCACTATGGACCTGGCGTTGCATAACATCAGCCGGAGGCCCGGGGCCCGATCATTCAAACAAATCAGGAAGCGAGACATGACCTGAGGGCCGGAGCACACCGCCACTTGTAAACAGCGGGGGCGAGCTCCCATAACTTGATAAGGCCCCCTGTCAACGCCATACCTGCCTCTCCCACCGATCGTAGAGATGGCCCTTTCCTCCCCCTCCCTAGAAAAAACCCCCATCCTTGATCCGACCATCCCCGGTCCCACAACTCCCTGACCGTGCGTGAACTCTGGTCTGGCCTTTTTTCCAGAAGGGTTGTCCCCCAAACCCTGTCTGACCACCCTCCCTAACCCCTTTAAGAATTTGGAAATAAATAAACATAATTGGGCGCATTTCCCTTGAATGTGCCACCTCAGATACAGTAACAATAGAACTTTCTTAATAAAATATTAACTCACTCCATCTTTATTTTTGTCATCTATAATTATCTAATAATCTTAAGGTAATTCTCAATAAGTTATAAACTTCAAATCTCCCCAATCTACAGGTTTAATAAAAAATACAAAGATACATTCCCATGTGGTGTTCCCCTTTCATGCTATATCTAACCCTTATTTCTCAGCCTTGTCATTTCTCTTAATTTTAGCCAGCTTTCCTCTCCTCTCCTCTTTATCCCTCTTTTTTCCCCTAATATTACATTTATTTCCATCTGCCAGTCCCCCATCTTTCCTCTCCCCCACCATTCCTTTTTTCTTTTTTGAAATTTCTTCTTGTACAGCTTCTTCTTATTTTGCTTACTCTTGGGAGCTTTTTCTCTTTTATTTATTATCTCTGTCATCAATGTCTTAGTTTTAGTTCCTTTTGTGTCTTTTGGCAATGTCTCTGAATCTTCATGTCCATCTTGGCTATCTTCCTCTTCCTTTGGCTCCTTCTCTCTAGAATTCCTTTGTTCTGCTATAAATTGTGTTACTTTTTCTGCAAGTGTGTCCAATAGTCCCCTTCTTTCTTTGATCATTTCTTTCAGTTTGCAGTTCCAACTTAAATTCTTTGCTTGCTACTTCCATTTTTTAATCAATTGTATTATTCTTTATTTTATTAAAGTTAATTGTAATCCTTGCCAAGAGACTCCGTTTATATCTCTTTTCCTTATTGGTCCTTCTATTTCCTTTGCACAGTCAACCCCCAACAGTCCCAAGATATTGCCTTTCTTTGTCCTCTTATGCAATCTTCCCCTTTTTCTTTTAAGCTTCCGGGGTTCTTGTTATGTTAAACTCTTTTATTTCATGCCTTTTCTCATTCACACATTTAACAGACCAGTAATTTTGCATAAAGTCACCCAGGAAAAAATGCCTTGTACCATTAGGTGGTGCTCTATATCGCTTCCACTTTTCAAAGTTCTTTTTTTCCCTTTTTTTCAATTATATTAATGTGAATTTCAAGCATTTCAACATTAGCTTTTTAAAAAAAGTATAATCAATTCCATCAAGTTCAGCATTTTATCCAATGCCTAATTAATGCCAGATTCTGTATATTATTCCCAATTCCATCCTTAATTTTGTTATAGCTCTTTTGTAGTCCAGATTTTTATTCACCATATATTGTCCTCTTGTTTTCTATTCGCCGCTGTTGTATTCTCAAGAGAGGAATCTTTCTTTCTGCTTTTTGGGGTTATTAAAACAAAAGGTTCATTCTCCTATCTGGATACACGCTGCTCATCATTTCACCTCTCTAGCACACACTTAAGTCCTGGTAACTTCCTGTCTTCAGGGCAGCCATTAAAACTGCCATTTCTCCCTGTCTTCCAGGGGAGTATACCAAGCCAGGGAGGGGAGATGTGGCTCCCCTCAACCCAAGTGATGGTCTCCCCCTCTTCCCCCACCCCTCCGAGGTGGGTCTGATGGTTCAGTTCTGTAGGGACCCCTCCAACAGGGTAAGCATGGCTCAAAGCCGCGCACGATCACGGTCCACGTCTGTACTCGACGGAAGTGCCACCGGAAGTCCCTGCCTGCCAATTTTTGAGCCAGAACATCATGTGTGCAGCCATTGATGATGCTATAGCTTTCAAGGCAAATCTGGCACAATTCAGGGTGGCATCCGCCACCAATTTATTGATGTCCTGGTGGGCATGGATATCAGTGATTAGAATTCTATCTTGCAGCTGCCTGAGCCAATGTAAGGAGGCACTTATAAAAAAGGATGCTGCAGTTGAGGCTTTGACCACCCACAGAGGGGTCTGATGGGTTCTCTGAAGAGATTGTTCAATCATCTTTTCTTCCGCTTTTAGGGCCTCTCCTGGGTGCATCAGGTTTGAGGAAGAAGACGCCAAGGTCACCACAGGTCCATCTACCACTGGCACCTGAAGTGTCCTGGTTAGTTCAGGGCCCATGTTAAAATAACAGCATTCATTTGGTGATCATATAGGTGCTAACTCAAGTGAGTCTAATTGCTTATTGACCACATTCAGGAATATTCTTGGTGATGGCACTATCTCTGTGCACAAAGTTGGCTCAGAGAAAAGCTGGTCTGGGGGAGCTGGAATATATCCCACTGGCTCCCCAATATCTGCCTCATGCCCCAATTGAACTGTATTCTTTGCTTTAAATAACAAAGATCTAAATAAAGTTGGCTGAAACAGACCAGTAAAGATCGGTTGATCAAGAATTAATCCCTCATCATCAGAGAGATCCGATTCTGTCCAATCCTCTTCTGCTACCATAGAAGACTGACTGTGCACTGATGGATCAGGTGAACCCAGATTTTGTAAGATCGGTCTGATCCTATGTTGAATAGTTGGATCAGGCCCTGAGATAATGGATCGTTCAGATGCCACTGATTCTGATTCCCTGAGTAATTGGAGACTTTCAATTATATCCCTTCTAATAGCCTTGGAAATGATGGCCTCCTTATGAGCAGGCACTTCAGGTTCAGATGACTCTGAATGACGAAGGCCTGCCACAGTAGGCATACATGTGGCTTCTATATCAGGCCTGGGCCTGTTTGGGGGGTTGCTCCCATGGTTCTTCCTGAAAGGCCACTTGTGGAGCTCTTTTATAATCTCTGCCTACTGAAATTAACTGTAGGTCTGTAGGCTCCAAGGTCTCATTTGGGGACCAGGCCTTAATCTGATGCCTACACCCAAGAGCAGGCCCAGGCTCTACTTGCAGCTCACTGGCCTGGTAGACTGAAGCTAAGTCATCCTGGGGAGGAGATCTATGACTCCAGCCACCCATAGCTCTTTGGTTTTTTTCAAGCAGCTTTTCCAGAGCCTTCTGGCACCTCATGGCATCCTTTTCCTCTGTCTTTGGGATTTTGTTTTAGATGCTGGAGCTTTTTTTGCATCTGTGCTCTTGGAAGTTCTAGAACTTGAGGAGCTATGACCACCCTCCTTTAGAAGCTTGCCTGGAGGTTGTGCATCTGTCATCTTGATCTGAAGGATAGGGATTTTGTGCCACTGGACGGAGTGAGGGGAGGGGGGTGATGGCTGGTATTAATGCCCCCCCTGCAGCAGGCCCCCCTGCATGACAATCTCTCCTACCACTCCACCAGCTGGATGTAGGCCAGGCTAGGCCTAACACTGAGGCTGCAACATGCCCTGCCGGATACCTTCCTCCAGGCTTTTGAGAGGGCTTGTGTTCCCACCCAAAGAAGCCACACTAGGCCCAGTTGAAATGGTCCTGGATTCAGGAGGCCTCTACAGGCACATGATCTTCTAACCTCGGCATTGGGTCATTCCCCCAGAGCTGGCACTACCGATTTGTGCCAATCAGTTGTTGTGCGGGATGATCCTGCCCACCAATAGCGCAAACCGCAATCATGCGGTTGCGGCCTGCACACTTGGGGCCGAAGCCCCAGCACTCTGCTGAGCTTGGCTAGGGTATTAAAAACCCTTTTACAGCCAAATTCACTGGACCATTCCCTTTGGGAACTAATACCTGTGGCACTGACCTCCTTTAAATGATTAAATAAGGAATCATAATAGAAACTTCACTCCAGTGAAACCGAAAGTGGAACTGTTGAAAAACATGTCCATCCTGGCTGAGAGACTGAGTCGAAAGCTGGGGAGGAACCAGCAATAGAGGCGGAGCTCAAACAGCTTAGAAAGACTTAGTCCAATCAGTGAGGACAGGAGTCACCCTAATCACTGGACTCTCATAACTACAGAAAGGAGAATAGTATTGATTTACACGTATTACAAAGACATACATCTTTGTATTATCCATCTCAGGAAAGTTATTCACAATTCATTTTTGTCCAATCTAAGTACAAAAATAATTACTATTGTGGTTTGCATCTTAAATCCATATTGTTCATTACATACAATTTACCTTCTGGTACTAGCAATTAATTTTTCTCACTAAAACATCAGTAATCATCCTACAAAAATATCAAAAAAATCAGAATGCTTTTAATTTCTGCATATAGTGGCTATAATCTCTTGTCAAAGTAGGAACTTCTTTAATAGATTCCTGGTGAGCTTATGAAAATTTCCATGTTTTTGACAACTATACAAAAGTAATCTGCCATGTTTCTAATTTAAAAAGTTGAAGATTAATATGAAATTCAACTGCCAAACACCAAGAAAAAGAAGGAAGTTTAGATATGAAAACAAACCATGGAAATTACCAACAAAAGAAGACAAAGCCAAGAAGGAAAAGATCCCACAAAAATCTTAAGGAATTTCAGAAAAACATTAGAAAAAAATCAAAAAATTGCATCAATTTCTACAGACACTGAAGATGGAACCAAAGAAAAACCAAGTAAATCTGTCAAAAGACATTTGAACTATGAAAGAAAATTCAATTTTAAATTGGTATGCTAAAGGTTGCCAGTATTTTGTTCTGATTCAAGGAATTGAAAAAATGTTTAATGCTGGGAAATGTGGCAAGAAAAGAGAAAAAAATATGATCTATATCAAGATAAAGTATATTAAAAATCTGTATGGCACAGATATTTTCAAGGTCACTATGTAAGAAACACACTACTTAATGTATGGGAAAAAATTAAAACACAACAGTTTATGAAAATTCCAATTTGGCTCTCCACCATGGAAGCATTAATATATCCAAATCTTATCAACTTTGAAAAAAATATATTCTATAAATACATTTCAATAAGGATGGTGAATTAAAAAACTAGACAACAATTACAGAATCAAGGGGTGGATTTAGATTGGTGGCCATACCTCCAGATACAAACAAGATACAAACAAGACAAGAATGTTAAAACAGGCAGTCTAAATAAAGAACCAACAGCACTAGATAAGATACTAATGGGGACAGATGAAAAACTTATAAAAAAGCATATAATTATCTATTGATGTACAAAATGGAGGAGGAGCAAATCAAAGAAACAATGATTGTTTGGGTAAAAAAATTCGGTTATAATATAGAATTAGAGACGTGGCAAAAACTATGGGATAGGAACTATAAATTGACGATGGCTTCATCATATAAAGAAAATTTATATAAAATGTGTTATAGGTGGTATCTACCACCGGCAAGATTGGCAAAAATGTTCAGTAACCTGTCTGCAAAATGCTGGAAATGTAATCGAGGGACTTACTACCACATGTAGTAAGTAGCACCAAAGCAAAACAACATTGGGGGAAAATAGAGAGCTGGCTGGAAAAAATAATTAAACAGAAAATAGATTGGAAACCAGAAATATATTTGAGGGGCATAATTTCAGAGGGTTATGATAAAGGATCTACATATTTAATTTTACATATGCTGACAGCAGCAAGGATTAGCTATGCAAAATTCTGGAAAAATGAGAATACTACGCCAAACGAGGAGGTAATTGGGAAAATTTTAGAATGTGCTGAGATGGAAAGATTAACCTTAAAAATAAAAGAAAAAGAAGACTCAGAATACTACTTGATATGGAATAAGCTCTATGATTGGTTAAAGACAAAGGGTAGAAGTTAGAGAAAGAAAACAATGAATGTTTTATTAAAAACAGAAATGGTGTATAACTACAATATTATATAAGTATTCTTATTAGTAAATGGGACAATATTTTTATACAGTAGTACTAGCTATGGTTATTATTCTTTGTAAATAACAGATTCAGACAAAACACTATTCAAAACTATTTATGTATAAAAATAAAACAATAACAAATCTGTACAATAAAAATATCAATATCAAGGTATCTTAAAACAGTGATCGCCAACCGGTGACCACTGGTGCTCCGCAAAAGAATTTTGGTGGTCCGCAGAGAAATGTCCCGCCAAAGCAATTAATCCAGGCTGTGCAGAAACACAAGGCTGCACTCCCCACTTGGTCCACCCACCTGCTGGTCTCCACCCTTCGACTTAGCGCAAACATTATCTTGAGTAGAGCCACACGAGCTGGAATTGGAAGACCAATTGCGGGGGAAGGAAATCAGTAGTCACAGGACTGGCCCTTTGGTCATCCTGGAGCAGCTCCTCCAGGCCATGGCAGGCTGGTGCACCCAGGTGGAGGATCAGCTGCTCTGGGATGACCAGGGCCAGTCCTGTGATTACTGCAGCTCTGGTATATGGGATCGACTTTCCCACCAACGTCAGCAAGCCACCGTCAGTCAAAATTCATATTAGTGATCCACGGGATTTGAAAGTATGAGTTTGGTGGTCCCTGAGGTCCAAAAGATTGGCGACCCCTGTCTTAGAAGGTATTCCCTAGTTACAGAAACTTCTAGAACTGGAATATGAAGTAGCTCAGCACTGTGGAACTTAGTTTGTAGGTTATAGAAACAGAAGGAATATCTGTAGTAATATGGCAAAAAAAAAATAGGAAGAATTAGTAAAATCATTCTGGGAAAATTGCAGAATGATACAATGGCCAACAAATTGGAAGAGGTAAGTCTACATGTCAATGCCAAAGAATGGATACTTAACAGAGTGTGCTAACTATTGTACAATTACCCTTAATTTCATATGCCAGAAGAAGAATACTTAAGATAATCTAATGCAGATTAGAAAGAAAGATGCTGAATTTTTTAGGAAAAGCTGAAGAAGGAGCAAGACATATTTGATAAATGAGAAAGCCAAAGAATATAAAAAAGAAGTCAATATGTATTTTTCTGACCTTGTTGATCATATCAAACAAGCAGTTTTAAAACTAATAATGAAGACTCTTGAAAATACCACAGATAGCCAAGAAAATAATCGATGTATCATCAAATAAAGGGATACAGAGTAATCTAGGCACAAATAACAAGGTTTATATTACCTGCCTGCCAGAGTTAGAACTTGTAACTGTTTACTGTCTCATCACTGATTTTAGCTGTGGAAAGCCAAAAGAAGTTATCTTGTCTAACTACCTCGGGATTCAATTAATGAAGACAGCCAGGATTACAAGGATTGCCATTGCTAAGCAATGCAGTTGTGTTTTATGACTGCATCGCTTAACAAAGGAAATTCCAATCTCAATTGCCATCATAAAGCAAGAACTACCTGTAAAGGAAATATAAAAACGTATCAAAATATTAGAATAGATACACCTGCTTGAAAATGCAAATATAAACAATTGACCAGTAAAATTATAAGCAAAATTCATCTAGAGGATGTTCCTATTTATACTCTTAAAATGCTTACTATCTTTAATGAGAAAATATTTATTTTAAAAACTCTGCACATGAGCAGTGAGTACAATATATTAATGTCATCTACAAGACATGCTAATAATATAATCCTATGTACTTCAAAATACAACTTGAAAGCCTACATAATTAGATGCACCTATCCTTTGCTTCACTTCCAGTATGATCTTCATCAATGGATTTTAATTAAAGTAAATAAGCCCTAATGAAATCAAGGCAGTAGAACAAAAGTCAGCATGTAAATACCAATGAAAACGATAAAATATTTTTAATGGGGACAGGAGTACAAGAGATATTTTTCGAGTGAAGCTTTTGCTTTTACTGAATTACAGATAATTATTTTTTCTATTTACCTTGCCTTAATTATTCATGCCTCTGCAAATTATTTCTTTTGAAAGAAGGATTAAAGACTATTTAAAAAGAAATTTTTCTCCATTATTACACACTATAATTTCTTTTGGCAATAAGTACAAATTAAGTATATATTAAATTTGGTACCTTGTAAAGCAGTGGGAGGGGATGCGGTGGCTCAGTGGCTAAGATGCTGAGCTTGTCGATCAGAAAGGTCAGCAGTTCAGCAGTTCGAATCCCTAGCACCACGTAACAGAGTGAGCTCCCATTACTTGTCCCAGCTTCTGCCAACCTAGCAGTTTCTAAAGCATGTAAAAATGCATGTAGAAAAATAGGGACCACTTTGGTGAAAAGGTAACAGCGTTCTGTGTGCCTTTAGTCATGCCGACCACATGACCAGGAGACGTCTTCGGACAGAGCTGGCTCTTCGACTTTGTAACTGAGATGAGCATCACCCCCTAGAACTGGAAACGACTAGCATGTATGTGCAAGGGGAACCTTTACCTTTAAGGCAGTGGGAACAGATACGTGCAAAATACTGGAACATAATATTATGGGGATATTTATAAATATTTTTAGATTTTGAAGAAGTCATATCAGGCATCTTTCTAACCACAAAGGTACCAAACTCAACTAGAAAAATCCATGCACAGGCAATGTTGATTTTTAATTCTGCATGAAGGTAACAGGATTTTTTTAAAAACCCTTTTATAATTAATCAGGATTCTATCACAGTCTTTCTAGATATTGTAGATGAAGACACACATTTTCTTAACAGTGAGCACAATTAATCAGTGGAACTGCTTGCCTTCAGAAGTTTTGGGGATCCATTACTGGAGGCTTTTAAGAAGAGATAGCCATTTGTCTGGAATTGTATAGGGTCTTTTGTTTGTGCAGAGGATTGGACTGGAAGATCCTTCCAACTTTGTTATTCTATATAGTAATTCATATAGAATTCAATGTGAATTTTAAGAGAACTTTTGACTTTAGAAACCAAACAAAATTTCTTAATTAGCTGGATAAACAACTGCAGACACTTTTATATACATTTAGTGTGTAATGCATGCAAACTTAAAAAATGACTGCTACACATAAAAATGTTTTATATTATTAGAAATTCCGTGCTGCAGCTCCAGTTTTTCTTTGATAAATTATTTGGCCAGAAAAGTATTTGTTTTAATTAGCAGTTTTCCTTTTTTATTTATTTTTAAAAGTATTCTAAAAGTTTTGAAGAGAATTTTGTAGTTGATGTCTCTTTAAATGTCCAGTTTTCTCACTGTACTTAACATAACCTCTGTTTAAAGCCCCACTTCAATAACCAATTATTTTGATAGAATCATATTTTATAGTTTACAAGGGCACAAAACACATTTAGAAATATTTGATGGTATTTAAAAATATCTAGAATGGATTTTAGCAAATACCTTTTGATTTTAGGCTTCAAATAAATTCTTTCTACTGCATGGATTTTATAGGATTTGTCAGAGAAAGCCCAAAGAAAGCAAGGTTATTTTGATAATTTTTTTTGTAAAATGGCCAAAAGTTTGGCTGAGAATCCTCAAAGTTATAACTTTAATATATCTTGAAGATATCAGATTGGGAACAACTAGTTTTCCACTGCATAAGAACCACAGAGTGGTGCATTTTTGAGAATCCTCCAAGTTTTCTTGAAATATTTGTATTAAATGTGAATTGCATTAAAGTAATAGAGGATAATTTCCAATTTATAGATGGATTTTTAGAATATACAGCCTTACATGTATATTTCCTGAACCAGTAAATTGTAGTAATTTAACTAGGAACAGGGACTCTCAGGTTTCACCTTAAACATAAAACATTTTTTTTTTCTTAGACTAAATTGGGCTATGACACTGTGTGGGCAGTTCTTAAGGCCTCTAAAGTGGCCCATGTTACACCACTGCTTTGTGGGCTGCACTGTTTGCCGTTTGCTTTTGGGTGCAATTCAAGGTGTTGGTCATCATTTTTAAAGATCCTAACCCTTCTTTCTGCTGCCAGCTCCAAAGCCAGTGCCCTTGGAATCAGGCCTGCTACTAGAATCCTTAATGTCTTTATGCATAGAATGAAGTATATAAGTTCATTCTGTGTCCATAACAGCTGAGCATTAATGAGAACACATCTAGATTTGATGCAAGGTTGAACAGATAGCAAAGGCAAGTTAGTTTTATGACTTTTAGTGTGCAAAGAGCAGTAATAAAATTGAAAATACGGCCCATATATCTGCTCAATTGCATTTAATAATCTTTAAAAGAGAGGCCAGGTTTTATTTAAATCTCATCAAAAAAACCAACTAGAATATTTTAATTCAAACCCAACATCTTAAAAATAAAATATGCTGTTGTCTACTAAGGCAAGATAGGCAATAAAATACTAAAGCTTCATTAATACTGGCCCTAATAGGCATTACTGTAATGTATATGGTGGATCTCGGATTATACAAAAGCAAAGATACTAATTCTGTTCAAGTACTTAGCTAAATATAGGGAGGACTCAAACTGGGCAGATTTGGACTGTGAATCCTATTCTCTCTGACCTCAGTGCATTCAGCTAAATATTTAAAGGCACTGGAACTGAGTAAATAGATGTGATCCTGAATCCTTATGAAGCAGCATGTGGAAGGCTGTGGTCCTATTCAAGTCAGCATTAATTTGTGACATTTAAGGAAACTAAGGGAATGGAACTAAGGGAACCATTCATGATTAACTCTATGCTGTCTTTCTCCACTGCTCTGGAAGTTACTAGACCAAGGAAAATCTGGGAAGAACATGGGTATGAATCATGATACCTTTGGCTGCCCCAACTTTACTATGCATTACATTTTCCTAATTCTGGGGGCTACAGGGTGAGATTAGGTTATTGCAATAGAAGGCAAGACAAGAAACAGTGAATGGAAATTTATCAAGGAGAGAAGCAATCTAGAACTAGGGAGAAATTTCCTAAGAGTGAGAACAATTAACCAGTGGAACAGCTTGCCTCCAGAAGTTGTGGATGTTCCATCACTGGAAGCTTTTAAAAAGAGGTTGGACTGCCACTTGTCTGGAATAATATAGGCCAATGGTGGCTAATCTTTTTTGGCTCCCATGCCGATAATTGTGCATGCACTCATGTGCCAGCATCCAGAAGGCAATGTGACCTTCCCTTGCACATTGCACATCTGCACATTCATGCACGATTCCCCCCACGCGCCATGCATCTGTGCACATGCGCATACGATTCCCCCTCGCATGCAGCACATCTTTGTGCATGCACGTGCGATTCCCTTTTGTGTGCCATGCATCTGCACATACGCACGTGATTCCCCCTTGCATGCCATGCATCTGTGGATAATATTACTTCATATATATAAGTATATACTATATATACTTCATAAAATACTTCATATATAAAGGCCAGAATAATGCAGTGCTTAATTTGATGGAGTAGAAATGGAAACTCTGGCTTCAAATCCAATCTCAGCTATGAAACATCTTTGCCTTGTATCATCCGTGCAACATTATATTGGATCAGTCTCTCAGCCCTTAGCTAACTTAGCTAACAAGGCTGTCATGGGAAAAAATGAAGATAAACTATTACCTAGCTTGCCTTGGGAAAATATTAAATATTAACAAACAAAAATATGTACAGTCCAGGCAGATAAGACCATGCAATTATTAGTAATGTCAGAATTCTTGATCCATTAAAATGGCTGATGTTGGCATTGACAGAATCTATCTATTCTCTTATGATCATAATACCTGTACTTTATCAAAGCACCACTGAAGTTAATCAAGGAAAGGTTTATTTGGTAATCATTTCTCAACTGCAAAGGTTGTAACAAATTAAAAGATTAATAAAGATGCTAGAATTTCATAATATTAATCAATGTGACAAAAAAAATCTGTATCATCACATATAGTTGCTGTGAGAACCACTAAACATTTTTTTTCCAACAGAAGCTGATAAATGTAAAATCTCCTGTATTGCTGCCCTTGTTCAAATGCTATTTGAAAATATACAATTTCTGGGGGGGGAATGTAACAGTTGTTGTGCACTTAGGAATGCAGTTCTTTGTAGAATTTCTTTATCTTATAGCTATATTAGGTGAAATGATTATATATATAAAACTGAAATACCACTCACGCATCATCACAAAATTTCCAGAACTGTAAAGCCTACAAACTTGAAATTTGACACGTATGTTCCTCTTGGCTTCTAGGTGGTCACTAAGAAAGGATTTTTTGAAATGACCATCACAGCATTAGTATTTTGTATATTATTATTGACATGCTCTGATGCTAAGGAGTTCTACTCCCCTTCCACATCTGAAAAGAAATCTGTTCCAAATGCAAAACAAGCACAGGAGAGGAGTTTCAATTTTACTTTCACAGCACCAAGCAGCTTTAGTACAGAAGAATTTAACTAAGCCACGCCCAGGCTCCTTGCTGTCTCCTTCTTGCTCATACAGCAAATAGTCTTTCAGTCTCCAAACAGCCTTCAACTCTCTCACACACTGACAGGATGCTAGCCCGATGAATACCTATGGATGCTGGTAGGTAGAAACAGAATTTCTTTTTCCTTATTTTTCTCCCAAAAAACTAAGCCCGATCCCATAGTTTCATAGCGAAGCAAGGGTATCAAGCTAGTTCTGAATATTTTTTACTTTGAACTTCAGAGAGATATTGAACCAAATTCTGTATTTTCTCTGATTTGAAGAAACCATTGTCCTATTATTGACTTTTATATAAATTTCCACAGCAACACAAGATAAGTATTCAATGCTATAGAATATTAATCAGAAAGAATAAAAATCTACCTTTAACCCATCGTGTCAAAAATCACAAACAACGTTTGTAGATAAAATTATTAGAAAAAGCTTGTTGATGAATAAAGAACCACCTTGCAAAATGAAGATTGTACAACCTATTGATGTTTATGAATGCTTGAAGAGGATGGCTGCACTTCCTTCTCTTTCTCATTCCTGCCTCCTGCTTGTAATTCAAGTGAACCTATGATCAGAAAAGCATCTTACTTATTTTATGTAGTACTGCTGCTATGTACTTCAGTCATATCTCTATTTATACTGTAATTCAATCCATATGACTATATTCAAGGATTCCAATGAGAGAGATATTGTCATAACAATGTTATATGTATCACCAGCAAAAAAATCTCAGAAAAACTTAATATACTTTGTAAGCATGCCAAATACTACATATGAATAGTCCTCGACTTAAGACTGTAACTGAGCCCACAATTTCAAATATAAGTTGTGACAATTGCAAAGCAATCAACATCATATGATTATGGCTGATTTTATGACTATATTTGTGACCATTAAGTAAAAGTGACAGCTGTGAAGTGAAATACCTTAAACAACCAGATAAATACAAGCCAAGGATTACCTTAATGTGGTTTCCTTTTCTAATTTTGCTTAATTTTTTTAACTATTGCTTTTTGTCTATAATATATTCTCTAATGACTCTAAACTGTTGACACATTTAACACTGCTTTCCATCTCAGCCTCTTCTGTACGCCATTTTTGCTTAGAAGATACAAAATAATGATGGAGAAGGGGAGGGAGGGAGAAAGGGAGGGAGGGAGAAAGAAAGGATAGAAGGAAGGGAGGAATAGTAGTAACACACAAAATGCAAAGTCCTTTTGGATTAGGGCAGGATAATCAAAAAGTATTATAAGTACGGAGATTGTGTTTTAGTAGGAATGTAGATAAT
This sequence comes from Bungarus multicinctus, assembly GCA_023653725.1. Taxonomy (NCBI): domain Eukaryota; kingdom Metazoa; phylum Chordata; class Lepidosauria; order Squamata; family Elapidae; genus Bungarus; species Bungarus multicinctus. The sequence goes on from CM042840.1 coordinate 71,231,069, forward strand.
ATTGAATTCATATGTATGATAAATGGAAACTACAAAATTATCCTGTCTAATTTTCTCTCATATTATTTCCATTAATTTTAATTTCTAATCTACTCCATACAAGAAAGAATGTACAGATTTCTAGACTTTCCAATATTCATCCCTTCTAAACTGCTGCTAGTTTGAGCTACTTCTTTTTTGGTTAAAAGTCCCAAATACTGATTAAAGTGTCTGCTCAAAAGATAGTCACTGAGAAATAAACTTGATCTGAACAGTAGTATTGAACCTTGCACATAAATCTCTATCTCTGGAGAAAAAGGTCTTCTTTGGTCACTCCACATATTTTTATTTTCTCAATATAATCTAGGGTGTAATGTTTAATTACTTGGAATAAAAAACTATTGTCAAATGTTACTGAGCCATTAAGAAATATATTGGTATCTTCCTTACATATAATATACTGCAATTTTTATGTGGTATTAGTTTTAAGTATAAAACTATTTTATACTTAATTAAGATCTTAAAATTTGAGTTCTTAAAAAGAACAAGATCTAAAAAAATGAGTTAAAATTTAACTCATTTACTATATTAATTTTCATAGACCAAAGTATCTCTATCTAGCTATCTATATCTATCCATATATCTATTTATATGTTTTTTTAAGTTTTCACGGGTAATTTATATGTATGGTATTCAGTTTTGCTCAGGTATTTTCCCACGTCATTATAGTTGTGCTTTTAAAGTTATAGCAACGTTTCGGCAGAATCTCATATGCCATCATCAAGCTTGTGTATTGGGTTCGTTTGTGTGTCAGGCTATGATCTATCTATATTTATATATCTCTACCTCTATATCTATAATATACATATATATACTTGATGTGTATATATTACATCTACATACACAAATTATAGATATATCATTCCTGAGCCATGGCAGGATCCACTTTATGGCAGGGTCCACATATTTATCCGTCCATCCATGGTTGGGACGGAAGGACAGTAAAAAGAAAGTAGGAAAAATAGTGAAGGAACTAGCAATATATATAGTAACTATTTGCACCTTGCAGAATTATGACATAGATAATATTACATTGGTGAATTGATTAACATACCCGGTCTGATATTTTTATGTTTGTTTACTATTTCCTATTTGTTTACTATTTTTATGTTTGTTTACTATTTCCAAAATAATTTTGTTTGAGTCTTAAGTCTTTAGTCTGTTATATGTGAAAATTACATATTGTGAGTTACACCTGAGAAAATGAAAAAGAGAAGAGAATCCATGTTTATTCGATATATGAATTGTGAACTATATCTAATAAACATGTACTGTTTTGTAACTTGTTATGTTCTAAAGTAATAGCAAGTCTGTATTTTTTGGCATAAGGATATGAGAATGAGATGCTAGGTTATCATGACCCAATAGGAACTGGTTAATGATCTATTGTATTATAGAAGGTCATAACAGGACCATAATAGGAACAAGCCATGAGAACAAGGGTAGTTTCCAAGGACAAGGAAACAGGTGTGGCGTAGGGAGATATGTAGCTTGGATAGATTGTGAACCCAGGAAAGGGGCAGAGACGGTATATTTGAACCTGTATATAAACCCCAGTCCTCCTGGGGAAAATGTCTTCTGCATGAGCAGAATTCCCTTTTGCAAAAGCTTAATAATAAAGCTTTTGTTCATGGTCTCTGGTTGTTTTTTTATTTTTATCACAGAGTCTAAGACAACAAAAGACATAGTTTCAGTTATTATCAATATATTTTGCATTGTTTATCCCACAATCAGGTCTCCACTGAAATTAGTTCAGTAAAATGGGAAATTCTCTATTTTTTTGCTGAGAGTCCAACAACAATGTAGAAGAGACACCTAGTTTAACCGGTCTTTTGATGCTCGGAGGTCAATTGTTTAGCCTCTCCTCCCAAAAAACAATAATAAATTAAATTAAAATTCACTTAAGATCATTTTGAGGCTGCATGCAAACAAAAAATATTCATGGGGCTAAACAAAGTCACGTATATTATAGCCTACCCCTATTTAAAACTAAAGTTATAAAACAACTGGGTCTCTAAAAGTTGTAAAGTTGACAACATATTAAGATATCTATAAAATAATCAGTTTATTTAAACAGGGTTATTAAAGATGCAAATAAAACTATCAGTGCATAATTAGCAAAAATACAAACTCAGATATTTTCAACTTTTCTCAGAGACAAGAATAAATTAACAAGTGCAAAACAGATAGACATAAGTAGACATAGCCATATAAATAACACAAAGGATATTTCAGTATTTATGGGGGGAGGGAAACAATGCATTATTATATTACATTTTGGCTACAGAATGAAGCCATTAAAAAAGTCATTAAAGAAATAGTAGAAATGAGATATGCAATACTGGAAATACTAAAAGCTGGATCTGAATAGTGAATCTCATACAAGATTCATGAAATTTGAAAACATATCACAAGAACAATAACATCAACGACATGGAGAATCTCTGTGCCAGCATAACTTACCAAGATTGTAAGAAGAATTGTAAGAAGACTCACCATACATATGTTCATTAAAGTCTTGCAAAATCAGAACAAAAGGAAACAAATAACTTTGAAAACCACCTGTATCAATTAAAGTGAAATATGACCTAAAAACTACCGTATTTGGACAGTGAATGGTTAATGTATTAATTAGTTGCAACAATTTGACCCAATGCAGTTGTATTACCTAAATATTATTAATATAGTTTGAAAGCAAACTATCTTATTTTTAAGCAGAAAGTTGATGAAAGTGCAATGAAAGTAACAGTTGATTCTAAAATAGAAAAGGAAAGGAGGGAGTGTATTCATAGACAAATTATTGCTATTATTTTAAACTTTAATGGAACATTGGTTAGCTTTAGAGAGTCCACAGAGTAAGGGCAGAATATTAGCAAACCAGCCAGCTTGCATCTTGTTTTATAATGTCCTTCTTTAAGAGTTTTTGTATTTCAGAATGTAAAGCTGTTATTTAGTCATGACAAGTCCATTTTAGAACTGGAGCTTCAAAGACTAATGACAATATGTTATTTAAAACTTTGATCTACACTTACTCTCAATCTTCATTTTACCAGTGATAGTGATATTTCTCAGTATTTTTATGAGAACAATTGTTTCAGCGACGATCTACATTTTAAAAATATACTTAGTGCTGATAGAATATATGCAACTATTAGAGCAAAATTTATTTTTGAAAATACAAGTCTCTAATGGGATTGGTATCCTAATTAAATGTTAAAAGGAATCATAATAGTTTTCCTTTTTTAAAAGTTCTGTCTTTCAAAAGTTCTACTATGATCCATTAAGTTTTATTTTCAAATACTTCAAAGTAATTCTCCACTGCAATTGTTCAGTTAAGGTCAGAACCTCAAAGAATCGTATTGAAATATAAATTATTCATTTCCCTTCATTTTAAAATAACACAGAAGATTAATCTCTTTATTATTTATGCAAACAACATTCTTTTTCCAGGAATCAGCATATCCTATCTCTGAAATGTTAAAAGATTTGTTGGATTTTACTAAAAAAAAGTCCCAGTGCAGAAGTAACTATTAAGATAGGGATGATCAGAATGCAGTATCCCTGTTCAAAACATTTTGCTTAATAGAGCTCTGTTATTTCTTATGTTCTCGCTGGCAGAGAACTTTCTGAAATATTAAAACAATCCTCCAATATCTTAATAAGGAGCTAACTATACCTTACTGCTCTTGTATTAAGATCCATCAGACATTAATTAACTATCTTTTTAACTATCTTAAATATTTTGAGTTAGAATCATATGCATACTGAGTATTTCGTATTATTTACTCTTTGAAAAAGTCATTTAAATACAAGAAATAACCTAAGAGCTTGAAAACATGATGTCAGTGCCTTGCAGTCTTACCAACTAGTAGTGCAACTAGGAACACAAACAGATAAACTAATTATATATTATATCAAGCTAAATTAACAAAACCTTGCATGTCTGAAACAGAAACTGAAATAGAACTGCCCCACCATCACCATCACCTATAGTCCAAACTTCTTCCCCAGCCCATTTTGCGCCTGTAGGCTATACTGTCTCTTATATGACCATTCCCAGGTAGCATTTCTTTGCCCGATATCCCATGTTCATTCATAAATATCATTACACTACCCTTAGGAAATAGAAAATAGAACAGTTTGTTTATTAGTTAGTCTTATGACCATATCAAAAAGATTAAGAAAAATAAAATTGATTCCAGGATAAACTACATAGAAAGTAATACAGTGATAAATTGAACAACAAATGAGCAATATTTCCAATGGCTGGGGTAGCACATAAGCAAGCCCACTCATGATAGGACAAGCCAGATTTGGCTATGGAATCCAATAACTCAAATCTTGTTCTAGAATAGACCTTTCTTAATTGTGACAGATTCATTGATAAGCATTTTTCAGATTGCAAAATAGTTTGTTTCTTTGACACCAATTTAAAAAATTGTTTTGAACCGATAACCATCCAAGTTTGTGCATTAATATCTAAAACTTCCTGTTTTAAAAATTCTCTTGTCTGAGAGGCCACTGAGAATGAGTAGAAAGCACATGCTGTGTAACAACTTTGGTAAGTTGGGCTGAACCATACTTACCTGTTCTTATTAAGCATCTTTTAGGAAATCTTTCATAAAACAGATCTTCTGCTAATATGTGAAAACTTCAATTATTAAATAATGAACTAGGCTACTGGTCTTTTAAGCTTTATATTCTTGAAGTATTATGGAGAAGTTGGGAATTTTCCAAAAATATCGAATTTAAATTCCCATATTCTCTCTAGAAGAGTACGCAAGATTAAGAAGGTCTATTACAAATGCAATGTTTATGACAGAGATTTCTTTCAGGACTTCCTAGACTAGATGTTTAATCCTGTTTTCCAGAATACCAATCTGATTTAATGTAAAATTAAAAAATCTTACTATTTCTTAAGGCCAATTTTAGAAAAAAATCATTCCATAGTAATGTTTAATTTGCAACATTTAAAAATAAAATTATTATTATAATTATATTTATGTCACTATACTAATGTTAACATGTTATGAGTTTTATTTCTCAATGAATCTTAAATAACACAATATCATATAATAGAATCCAGGTATTTATAAACAAAATATAAGTAGCATCAAGATCTTCATATTACAAATGGTAAAGATGATAAAGAAAACAACCTTTATGCCATCTAATAATGATGAAACTCAAGCTCATGTTCCAAGGGTCCTGGCCAAAGCTAAATTTAGATACCCTCATTCTGACAATTGACTCCTGACACTGATCGAGGGATGTTAAGCAACAATTTCTGACCAATATTGAAAGAAAACATTTAAGTACTATTTCAATGTTCCACAGTGCCCTAGTGTGAAGTAATTCTAAAAAAGTAAAACGACAGCAAGAAATCCTATTTAAGTTCTTTTATTTCTTAAAATAGGAACTTCACAATACCTGCATGATTTCTGGTCCAAAGGCTAGCAGAGAGAGATTAGACAACATAGATATAACAGAAAACCAGGTGGGAAAGGATGGATAGGTAGGAAGGGAGGGAGGGAGGGAGGGATATGCAGCAACAAGTTCAAATTTTAACTCTTTTTTCCTCTACCTGTCTATCCCATCAAAGACAGGGAGTTGATGCATCATTAACATAACTAGCCTGTCTGCATTCAGATTCTTGATAATCCTTCCAACCCTCATACCAAGAAGATTACATGGTAACATCTGCCGTAATCTAATCAATTCCTAGACAGAATAAAATTTGAAGTAGACAGTTCATGACAAACACTTTTACAGTTCAGTTTTTGCAGCTTTTTTAATTCAACAGGACATCTTCAAAACTCAATAAATGAGTGTTGGAAAGAGGTTTTTGGCTCAGATTACAGATGCTGTAAGAATCTTAAAAATAAGAATTTACAACCAGCATTGATTTTCCCATGGAAATAACTTCAAACCTCTCATGATTTATATATATCTAAGGGTACCATGTTCTATAGTGCTTCTTCGAAACCCACAGATCCATAACTGAAGAAAGGGGAAACAGTTTTAAAAACTGTTAATGAAACTAGCCAACTTTCTTGGTAACTTTCTGAAACAAATATTCCCAAAATTATAATGACAACGTTGATGAACCAAAGTTTATTACAAACTTAATTAGCAAATATTTCTAAGATTCTCTTTCCCACATAAGTGAATCTACCTTATTGCTGAGTGGGAACTGACACTTAAAATTCAGAATTTGCTTCATCGGTTAACTAGTGCTGTTGGCAAAAAAAAAAAGATTTATTTATTTTCACCTGAAGTCATAAAGCTGTTAGTTGTAGTGATTTATAATATAGGTGGGCTTCTGTGACTAAAGGTCACTATTCTATACTAAAATATTGCTCAGTATAAAAAGCTTCTTGAAAGCAAATAAAAGTACATTTTTTCTCTGACATTCTCATTTTCAAATACAGATTTATTATTATGGTTGATTGCAGTCATCCAGATGTTTAGACTGGCATATTCACAGACTTTCTATTTTTTGTTTCAAGACTTTGTATCTTGTGATTTTTTTCCAATTTTTTCTCTTCTATTCTGCTGTCTCTAGGTATTGCAATCTCCACTATACAGACTTCTTTTTGGTCTTTCTTATCAAAATTCTTAAATTTAGGATATTATATGGCAGGTGCCTGTCTGTTTGAATTCTAAAGTTCCAAAGCACTTTAGTGTCTTCATTCTTTATTGCGTTGTCTATTATTATCTGTTCACAACATTGTGAAGACACCTACCAGTTTTTCAGCTGGTATTGGCCTTCATAAGCATCAAAATTTTCCCAAGAATTATCAATATATGTGCAGGTCCATGAAGTGTGGTGTTTTACAATTGACTGATGGAACTCTACAAAGATGTGATGAATAGTGAATAGTCATCAGTTTTCTTATTTTTTTTGGTTCACACTGTTGAGTTTAGCTTGTGTCCAATTAAAAATTCCATGGGTATATTTCACAGATATTGCCAATGTCTTTGATGGCATTTCCTCTGTTCAATTTTGCCTTTAGCAATTTTCTTACTTTTCGGATATATTCTTTACTTATTAAATTTTAACTTTTCCATGCTTAATGTTGTCCAAAGTGTAAAATGCCCAAATATCAGGCTTCATCCTGTTAGTTCCTGATGGCTTCCATTATTGCTTTTGATTTACTATGATTTTATTTTATTTCTTTGCTACTGTAGCACATTTTTCTAGGACAAATTCTGTTGCTATATCTGTGCTAAAATTCTTTCAGTATTTGTCAATGACTTTGATTTCTGATTTCCCATGCTTTGAAAAGTTGCTAAAACACTCTCCATGAATCCAGACAGCAAAGACAAAAAATGCATACATTAATTCTTACCTTTATTCCACAAATGATAAAAATGGTCTTCGTTCAAAGGCTGATTAAGAATCAGAAGACAAAACTTTAGGTTTTCTGAAAGACAGGTAATATTCACAAATTGTTTTCAGGATTTACAATTCTACAATTTGCTTCTTCCCAATTTATGGCTAAAATAACAGAAATATCACATTACTGTATTATTTCTGGAGAAATGGGCAAACTTTACATCAAATTGCATAATGATTAGAAAGCAAAAAGTCTTTTGACTTTTACAAAGAATATGTTTAAAAATTCTGATATGGACACATGGCACTTGTATTAATATAGTACATGAAATCAATTAATATACCATATTTCCCCAAAAATAAGACCTGGTCTTATATTCTTTTAAGCTCCCAAATAAGCACTCAGGCTTATTTTCGGGGGGGGGGGGTTATTTTTTACACGTACAGGAGGCAGCAAGCCCCTTGGCCTCATCCCAACACCTGCTTGCTTGCGACTGCGCCCACCCTGGCCTCCACCTGCCCTGCTTGCTGACTCTTCTGCTGGCTGGCTGCCAAACAGCTGACTATGCTGCTCTGGACTCGCAGGGTCTCTTCGCCATCCTGGCAGCACTGCTTTAGGTCATCTTGCTAGGCTGCTCCAGTCTGGTGCAGGGCAAGTTGTACCAGATCTATGACCTCTGGAGTACCCCTTGCTGCCAATGGAGCTGCGCCACCTTGAACAGCCAGCACGAGAGCTAGTGCCCACCAGGGCCAGGACCTGAAGAGCACCATGCTCAGCTCATAGCCTGGAGCACCAAATAGACCAGTAGGAAGGTGCTCAACAGCCCAAAGCTGGCAGCAGGTAAAGCGATGTGGCCCCACCAGTAACTGCTGGCAAAGGGCCCTGACAGGCCAACAGGAGGGGGGGAACTTCAGAGATTGTAAATCTTGGCCGACTCATTCCATACCAAGTAGGAGCAGCCCAGCATGATGGCCAAGAGCAGCACCGCCAAGAGGGCAAAGAGCTCCTACAAGGCCAGCAGCAGCACAGCAGTCACTCGTGGCAGTAACTGCAAGAAATGACAAGCGCATCAAAAGCGAAAATTAGGACTCGGCTCTTTCCCAAAATGTAGCTGCTGGACATGGAGTGGGCGGCCCTGTGCCTCTGCCTCTGCCTGCTGCCGGTGCATGTTTTGGAAGGAAAATAAAATTAAATCCTGAAATCTCTCCACCTTTGTGCAAATCCGAGCAAAGGTAATAGGAGTTGTGCCTTTTCCCTTCCAAAATATGCCAGTGACCTGAATAAAGCCTGGCCTGACCTGCTGTTGAAACACCTCCTGGCTCTTCCCCAAGGGGAGAATAGCTCTCTGCAGTTCAAGAGGAAGCTGGCAAGTTTTGCTTTTTGTTTTTGAGGTGTTAGCCGCTTGCTTGCAGCAACTTAGACCACTGTGGGTGGCAATGGCAGCAGGCATTTCCCTTCCACTCGTTTCTCCTCTCCTTCACCAAGTCTAGCCCTCCACCCAGCAGCTAAGGATAAGGGGTCACCCAACTCGCTACAAGGCCTCTCAGGAGAACAGTACAGCGTGCAAACAAAACAAAGTGCTATGAGTCCTGGCATCCTTTCCATTTGTTCCCCATTCCTCTCTCGCCCCTTCTCCCTCTCTGGGAACTTTGTTGGGGGAGGGGAAGGCCATCAAGGGGATGCTGGCAAGACACTCCTGGGGAAAGGATGAAGCAGTTCTGCTGCCAGAATCCAAAATTTTAAGGCAGAAAAGCAAACGAGGGGGGGAATTTCAAAGACTCTGGAGAAAAAGAGCAAAGCTCTTCTGCTTGCCGTCCAAGTGAGTGCTGAGGCCAATCCTGCGGATGTGATCTGCTGCTCCATGCAAAATCTTGTAGTGGAAGGAAAGAAGGGAAAGAAAGTGAGAGATCAAACCTGTGTGTGTGTATTTATGTGTGTGAGAGAGACAGAGAGAGCATATCGCTACCAGCCATGGTATATAGTAACTCTCCAAGGTTGGATCAAATTTCTCTCTCTCTCTCTCTTTCTCTCTCACACACACCCATACCCACACACACAGATTACCCACTGCCTCCGCCAATGCTGGTGCCATCCCAGTATGTATTTTAAGGAAGATAAAAATAAATTCTGCAGTCTCTCACTGCCACCGTGCAAACCACAGCATAGGCAACTGCTGCTGTGTCTTCTCCCTTCCAAAACATGCCAGGATATAATCTGAATAAAACTGGCAGCAGTGAAATATTTCCCAAAAGCGGGGGTAACAAACAGGAAGGGCACTCACAGCACTTTCAAGCGCTGCTGGTGACTTGGTAGGAGCGGCTTTTACACTTTATTTTTTGTATGCCATGTCTCCCGAGAGATCTCGTGGAGAGGCAGGAAAGCCTCTAGTCCTTAGCTGCTGCTTAGGTGAAGCTTTCCTGACCCTCTCCCAAGTTGCCATAGGCAGGGAGATGGGAAATCGAGCCTCACAGCTGCATCAAGGAATTTACTCCTCAGTCATAATACGACGCAATCTGGCTAAGCAAGCCAAAGCCATCTCCAGTGGATACCAGCAATGCCTGGAGGGAGTAACTTCCACAACCCACGAAATTACCTCATTGGGGAATGTGATAGGTGACATATTTTGGGGGGGAGGGCGAAACAGGGTCAGAGAATAAAGTCAGAGTTGGCTTTACTGTAATGCTGACATGGTGCTCCTAATAAAAGACTGGATTTTTATTGCCAAGTAGCTTGAGCTTCTTAATTGTGTTAGGGCACTGGCTGGAATCCTGACACATGGTTTCTCTCCCTCCCCATTTCTCTTCTGCTTCAGCCCAGCCTAGGTCTCTTCCTCCTCCCATTGAGGGAGGCCAGTTTCAAAGGGGATGGGAAGGTTGGAACAAATCTACAAGGAACAGACCCTTTCTTCCACACTGGCTTTCTGCAAGCAAACTCGAGGAGCAGCCAGCAAAAAGGCAGTCCTCGAGTGACCACTCTTCCTTTCCCTCCTTCTTCCTTCCTTCTGAGATGAGGAATGAAAACCCTCATCGTTTCCAGCCACCGTCCTACCACCTGTCTTTGCTTGCGGAGTATGCAGTGTAGTTGGAGCACCAGATTGGACAACAAGGGCTGAGCGTGCAGGGGCAACAGCATGGTGTCACCCCCACCCCACCACCTGCCTTCCCTTGCCTTGCAGAAGCGGCATCAGCAACAGGTGGAGGCAGAGATGCAGTAGTGGTGGGGAAGGCACACAAACTGGCCCACCGGAGGTGCCAGGTGTTTGCTCAGTAGGGATTTGGGGACTAGCCAGTTGGGGGTCGCCCATGCAGTGGCTGAGCTCCAGAGTGCCACCCTGAGCAGGTGCCAAGCTGGAAGCAGGGGAGGGTCAGTCCCCTTACCCAGTTGCCTCTCGCGATTTCTCATCAAGTTTGTGTGTGTGTGTGTGTGTGTGTGTGTGTGTGTGTGTGTATGTGTGTGTAGGAGAAGAAACCCTTTCAAACAGCGTTGCTTGCAATTCAGCTGGCTCAGCTGATCCACGGGCCGCAGTTAAGGGACTGAGAAGCCATGATGTGATCAGGAAAAAGAAGGCTGCCTCCTATGCGCCTACCCCCATCACTAGGGCTTATTTTGGGGGTAGGGTATATATTAGGCCACCCCCAAAAAATCAGGGGAGGCCTTACTTTTGGGGTAGAGTATATTTTGAGGGAAACATGGTAATTAGAAAGAATATTAGACCTAGATTTACAGGTTTCACAGTTAGTGAAATGAGGTATTAGACTGAATCTTACAGAGAAGATTAATCACACTTCTCAGACCAGTTCCTTTCATGATATGCTTAACAATAGATATAGTATTCATCAGAATCATTGGCTGGTATAAAATAAGAGCACGATAGAATCCTATATTCACCAGATACAGACAGTATCAGCATACTTCAATATCTATGCAACTATGCATAGCAACACTGAGGTTCTTTCATTTACAATTTTACAATGTTCCAAAACATTACAGAAAATTAAAATAGTAGTGCATTGCACCACAGCAAGCAAGATGTGCATCGCAACAATCTTCTGCACAAGATGTATGGCATGTCTAAATCAATTTTACTATAAACCCAGCTGACTGTTAGCCCCCTCCCAAGATTCATGAACTCATGCTTGGGGGACCCAGTGGGAAAATTCCTGTGGGGACCCACGGGGCAGAAAGCATAGCATGAAGTGTCTCAGGGGGGTAGGGAGAGGTTGGGATAGGCGGGCTAGTCTGTACTAGGGCTCCAAGAGTCTTATCACCAAAATGCTGCATGTAATGACCACCACATTAGTTTAACAGTTCATTAGGGAGAACAGGGATGGAGAGATTAAGTGAGGTGATTCTTTTAACAGCCATTGTGACATGAGACTACAATAAGTGTATCTCAAGGTCTACCCGTATAATGTTATGACTTTTTTTAAAATAAATATTACTGAATATTATGAGTCATTTAAGTATAAACCTGTAAGTCTGCTCTACAAGTTACTGAATGACAGATCAGCAGTCCAAAACTTCTAAAATTAGTTCCATCAAATATCTTAATATCTCAAAAATCACCTCTCTATTTAAGCATACTTTCTAAAAATACTTTGAAACTAAAGGCATTATTATCGTTATCATCTGGGTGAGAATCTAGTAGATCAAGAGTCATATTCTCATATTCTCATGATCTCATTTAATTTTATTTTAAGAATCCTGCAAAGCATGTTTGGCTGACAAAATAACAGATTGAAAAAGATTAATTCAGTGAATATCTATGCCTGAAGTTATGTTTAAACTTGAACATCTCCAATTTGAGTCCAATCACTGAACTATTATATTATATAGGCTGGACTCTATTACTAAGTTTACAGAGTCAACTGCTGGTTAAAGTGTAAGTACTAACTTGGTGAATTATTTGTTTTTACACTTTCAAATATGATTTTGATTCTTTATAAATCATAGCATGTTTGAAATTTTGCCATATGTTTCTACTCTGACTTTAATTTAATATTGAAGTTAAAATTCTAGTTCAAAAACATTTGAAAAGCTATTCAGTTTCCTCTTCCCAAATGATAAACATTTTAGTCAATTCTCAAATTGTAGTATCAAGCATCCACTATGGGATTGGTAGAAATTTACAAATGGGGCATGGGCTAAAACATAGTTGCTGTTTTCAGACTTTAAATATACTAAAATTTAATGTGTGGATTTTCCACCCACGTCTTCCCGTTTGTATATGAAATTCTTCCTTCTTTCTTCTTGACATTTACATTTTTATTAAATTTATTAGGATATCAAAAAGAAAAGAAAATGAAAATTATGAGGAAATGGGGAAAGGAAAAGGAAAAGGAAAAAAAGTATAGGGGAAAAGGGAAAAAAAAGCATTGGCTTCCAAATCTTTTCAGTGCAGTAGAATAGGATATTACAGCCTCAACCTTTTACATGCTAATATGTACTAGTTATTTCTATAACAACAAACATATCTCATCAGCAAAACCCAAAATGAAAGTTTCATTTTACTCCATCTCAAGCATAAAATCCAGAAATGATTTTCAAATAAGTAAAGTTGGATGTATTCTTTTTTTTATTATTGCAGTAAATTTAGCCATCTCTGCTAGTTCCATCAGTTTTTCCAACCAATTATTCATTAAGGTATCTTTCAATTTTTATACATAAAGCATTCTTTCTGTTGTTTATATTAAAAAGTTCCAATTTTTTTCAATTTATTTGTCCATTAACCTAATAGAAAAGTCTCTGGTTTCATTTTTATATTCAGTTTAAGAATTCTAAAAATCTTCAATACTAAAATATTAATCTTATCCCAGTATTTTTATTTTTATTTTGCTTGTCATACGTCCATCAAAGATAATAAAAAGTTGTTTCCTTACATTTAAATTTTCAACATATATTTGAAATACTTTTATACATTTTTGAGTTTATCTGGTGTTAAATATCAATGGTACATCATGTTATAAGGTTTTCTTTTAAATTATAATTTAATGTAAATTTTAAACTTTTCATCCATATGTTTTCCCATAGTTCAAAAATTATAGTATACCCAAAGTTCTTTGCCCATTCCAAAAAACAGGATCTGGACAATCAAAAAAATAATGATTATTTATAAAGATAACATTTATCTAAATTCTCACAAAAATGAAACTAATATTGATAAGAAAAAAGAAATTGTACAAGAGTTCTTCGAAAATCTTTATAGCCAGGGAAAGATAGAAATGGGAAAAATAAATGAGTATTTGAAAGAAGAAACTATGACCTCGTTAATGGAAGAAAAAAGGGAACTGCAAAATAAGAAAATAATATTAACCGAATTAAAAGAAGCAATTTGAAAAGAAAAAAATAATAAGACTCCAGGACTGGACGGATTGCCAAGGGAACTCCATAAGAACTTGGGAGAATCGATAGAAACATTACTATTGGAAGTTTGTAATGAGGTATTTACAAAAGCAAAGCTACCAGACTCATGGAAAGAGGCATATATTACCTTGATTCCAAAAGAGGGTACAGATATCAAACAAATTAAGAACTATAGACCAATCTCCCTTCTAAATGCCGACTATAAAGTAGGGGTCGCCAACCTTTTGGACCTGAGGGACCACCAAACTCATAATTTTAAATCTAAGGTGTTGTGTATTGACTTGAGTTTTCACTCAAGTCCGTGCTTTGAGTAGGAAGCACGGATCTCTCCCATTGGCTGGTGCTGTTTGACAGCCGACTATAAAAGGCGGCTGTCAAATAGCATCAGCTGTTGCCGCTCCAGCTGGCTGCCGTGTTAGCGCGGCAGTAGCGGTAACCCTTTATTCCTTAAAATAAAGTAAGAGCTGAAATGTTGCCTTGGTCTCTGCCTGAGTAATTCTGCCGCTCTACAACACTGGCGACGAGGGCGGGATACTAAGTAAAGGCAAGCCAGGCAAAAGGAAAAAAGAGCGAAATCACTAGCTGAGAGCTGAAATCGCTACAGAGTTGCTGTCACTGTTTGCGAAGCGCCGTCTCTAACTCGCCTCAGGAGAAGCAGCACAGCTGACAGAAAGATGACTTCGAATCCTGGATTCCCGCCCTTCAGACCGACGGCAGAGACATGGGAATCATACAGGAACCAGTTTGACTGTTTTTTAGACGCTATGGATCTGTCAGAAATCTCTGAGCATAGGAAAAAATCTTACTTTCTAAGTTTTTGCGGAGCCACGGTATTTGACACCGCAACAGCATTACTGGCCCCACGATCTATTAAGACTATTCCCTGGGAGGAATTACAAGAAATTCTCTCAAATCATTATTCCCCTAAGCCTTCCAGAATTGCCAGACACCATGCTTTCAGAAGGCGCATTCAGTCAGAGGGAGAGACCATTAGTGACTATATGGCAGCACTGAGAACAGCTGCCTTACATTGTGGGTTCAAGGATTACCTCGAAGTTATGTTGCTAGATCAGCTGGTATGTGGAGTTAGAGATCCCAAATTGCAAAGACGATTACTAGCTAAAAGGGATCTGACCTTAAAGCAAGTCATAGAGAAATCCCAGGCTGCTGAGCTATCAGCACTCTCAGCAGCTGAAATACAGGGAAACCCAATCAAACTAGATAACCCAACAGTGAATTTTGATGAAGCCTCCACAGAGGAAGGTTTAAAAGAGGCTACTGAGATAAACCTCCTCAAACAGCCCAACGCAAATCAAAGGGAATACAGGCAAGGTACAAGACAAACCCCACGAATACAGACTGTTTAAGCTGTGGGGGCAACCATCTCAGGGCATCCTGCAGATTCATGATTGCCATATGCTTAAGATGTCAAAAGAAGGGCCATTTGGCTAAAATATGTCAGGCAGGAAAGACCTTTAATCAGCCACAAAGGCCTCAGAAACCCATACAATATCCAAGACAAATTGAGGACTGCTGCACATGCTACCAATCTAAAATACCAAAAAATAATTCTAACAAAATTAGTGTTACTGTTTCCATAGAAGGTAGACCATGCAGAATGGAAGTAGACACCGGCTCTGCACTATCCATCATCTCATGGGCACTTTGAAGAAATTACTCCCCAGGATATCAAGACAGAAGATTCCAGCCTGCAATCTAACACTACGGGATTACCAAGGCAGAACCATTCCTGTCATCGGAAAAGGCAAGTTTCTAATTCATTTTCAAGGTTTTAAGGGTCACTTGCCTCTAGTGATAGTGGATGGCGCCCTCCCAAGCCTACTGGGACTAGACTGGTTCCCCGCCCTGGGCCTCCACATAGGTGGAATCCACGCCATTGCAAGTTCAGAAGTTGATTCCCTATTCAGGGACTATGCTGATGTATTCAGCGAGGGCCTAGGCTGCTACATGGGAACCCCAATATCCTTCAGGGTAGACTCCCAGGCAGTACCAATCCGTTTGAAGCCCGCAGAGTTCCTTTTGCAATTCATCCTAAACTTGACAAGGAACTAGACAAATTAATTAAACAGGGCATACTGCAACCTATAGACTTTTCAAAATTGGAGACCCCTATAGTGACGCCTCTAAAGAAGGACGGAAATTTAAGAATCTGCTCTGATTATAAATCTTCAATAAATAAAAATTTACAAGTCAGCGCGTATCCAGTCCCCGTGGTACAACATCTACTCCATTCCCTTGAGCATGGCTCCATTTTTGCAAAATTGGATATGTCCCAGGCGTATCAACAGTTCCCTGTTGATGATGAAACTGCTGAACTGCAAACAGTAGTAACATACAGAGGGGCTTTCAAATGTACACGCCTACAATTCGGAGTTAGTGTTGCCCCTGGAATTTTTCAGTCCCTCATGGAAAGAATTTTGCAAGGGTTGCCAGGCGTTGTGCCATACTTCGATGACATCCTGGTATCTGCCACCAGTCAACAGCAATTACTACAAAGGGTCAGAAGTGTACTTGATCGTTTTAGACAGTCAGGTCTTAAACTAAAAAGGGAGAAATGCACCATAGCCACTCCACAAGTGGAATTCTTAGGTTACAAAATTGATGCCAAAGGTATTCACCCAACGGAGTCAAAGGTCAAGGCCATTCATGACGTGCCCACTCCTACTAATAAAACTGAGCTTCAAGCTTTCCTGGGTCTCCTGAATTTCTATGCTTCGTTCCTGCCCCATAAAGCTTCAATTGCCGAGCCCCTTCACAGGCTTTTAGACAAGAAATCGCCATGGCACTGGGGACCAAGGGAGACTCTTGCTTTCAAGGAAGTCAAGTCACTACTAACGTCCAAAGCTGTATTAATCCAATTCAATAAAGACTTACCACTATTTCTAGCAGCTGATGCTTCCCCCTTCAGAATTGGGGTCGTTCTGAGCCACAGACCGCCTAATGGTGCAGAAGCACCTATAGCCTTCTTTTCCAGGACACTGTCCTCCACTGAGCGCAACTATAGCCAGATTGATAAGGAGGCCTTGGCTGCAGTGGCTTCAGTAAAGAAATTCCATGAATTTCTCTACGGGCATCAGTTCGAACTCATAACTGACCACAAGCCACTGTTAGGTATTTTATCTGGCACTAAACAAACTCCCCAGATTTTATCCCCAAGGATGACCAGATGGACTGTGTTTCTGGCTGCGTATTCCTACACTCTAATCCATTGCTCCGGAAAAAACCTTTGCCATGCTGATGCACTCAGCCGTTGCCCCCTGCCAGTACCAGTCAAGGACCCAGCACCAGCAACTGCCATTTTCCTCATTGAAGAACTCAGGCTGCCTGTCACCGCTTCTGACATCGCTGCCCATTCGGCCAAGTATCTCCCAAGTCCTTGACTGGGTAGGGAGGGGGTGGCCTACAGCCCCTTATCCATCAGAATTCCTACCCTACAAGCTACGCCAACAGGAACTTTCCTCATTGCAAGGCTGTTTACTGTGGGGAACCAGAGTAGTCATTCCCCACAAATTGCAAACCTCAATACTGAAGGTGCTGCACGAGGGTCACCCGGGAATAGTGCGGATGAAGGCCCTCGCCCGCAGCTACGTATGGTGGCCACGCATGGATGCCCAAATCTCTAACTGGGTCAATTCTTGCCAGGCATGCCAAGCCACCAGGGCATTATCACCAGAAGCCACCCCTAGGACCTGGGAGGAAGCAGGCAGCCCCTGGTCCCGAATACACGTAGACTTGGCAGGCCCCTTCCACGGGCGCACATTCCTGGTGGTAGTGGATTCATTTTCAAAGTGGGTAGAATTGACCTTAATGCACTCCACCACTACTGAAGCAGTCAGCAAGGCACTGACTAGGATGTTCGCCACACATGGCCTTCCTGATTCCATTGTATCTGACAATGGCCCCCAATTTACCTCCTGTGAATTTGAGATTTTCCTAGCAAACCTGGGCATCAGACACATATTAGTAGCCCCCTTTCATCCTGCCAGTAATGTGCTGGCTGAGAGGGCAGTCAGATCTGCCAAGGAGGTACTACAGAGATTGGGTCCCATAAATTGGCATGCCAGACTGGCCCAATACCTGTTGAGCCAACATACTACACCCTGTGCCTCCACAAATAGGTCACCAGCTGAAGTGTTAATGGGACGCCGGCTGAGGACCACTCTTGACAGGGTGCACCCAAATTATGCCCCATTGCTTCCCCTTGGGTCAAACAGCCAAGACAGAGGTTCCTAGTAAATGATAAAGTGTTTGTCAGGAATTTTGCTGGGCAACCACTATGGTTACCGGGTCGTGTGGTAGCAGTAACTGGTCCCAAATCTTATAGAGTCCAGTTACCCGATGGACGTGTCTGGCAGCACCATGTGGACCACTTGAGGAGGCGTTGGAGCACGGCACCCAGAGGTCATCTAGACAGTCCCCATACAGGAGCACCTCCACCACCCGAAGAAACTAGCCTCCAGCCCACCGGGGATGACAGCCTACCTGATGAAGAAGCTGACCAAGGTCCTGACCCAGCTCCAGACAGCCCAGCAGCCTCACCGTCGTTAGAAGCCACGCAGAAGTCACAAGACAGCAACCCGGCACCATTTCCAACCGAGCCAAGAAGATCCGGATGAGTACGCAGGCGCCCAACTTACTTGCAGGACTATGCATGCTCCTCACTGGGAGGGAGGAGTGTTGTGTATTGACTTGAGTTTTCACTCAGGTCCGTGCTTTGAGCGGGAAGCACGGACCTCTCCCATTGGCTGGTGCCGTTTGACAGCCGACTATAAAAGGAGGCTGTCAAACAGCATCAGCTGTTGCCGCTCCAGCTGGCTGCCGTGTTAGCGCGGCAGTAGCGGTAACCCTTTATTCCTTAAAATAAAGTAAGAGCTGAAATGTTGCCTTGGTCTCTGCCTGAGTAATTCCACCGCTCTACAACACAAGGGACCACTAACAGTTCTGTGGGTGTGGCTTAATTTATGAGTGTGGCTTGGTGGTCTTGTGACTAGCTGGGCATGGCTTGTATGTAAATATTATAAATATTTATATAAATATTGATTTGTTTACAAAAACCAACTTTTACCCAAAATCAGGCAAAGCAGGCAGGTAGATCGAGTTGCTCACAGAATCACAGATTGATTCAGAGATCTATTTATCTTCCATTGGCTAGCTCAGTCTGTCACATAAAATTTATTTGCAAAATTAACTCACAACATGCCATGTATGTAAATATTGAATTTTTTTTATAAAAAAGAGCAACGTTTACCTGAAATCAGGCAAAACAGGCATGAGTTGCTCATTTAGTGATCTATCTATCTGCCATCGGCTAGCTCAGTCTGTCACATAAAATTTGCTTGTCGTGAGTCTTCACTGAATAATAGAACCTTCAGTCCTAAGGGAGTTTCGGCTCTGCTTAAAAGCAGAGCCGAAGATCTAAAGACTAGCTAGAAAGCAAGAAATCCAACCATTTCCTACTTCCTAGCTAATCTAAATCTCCCAGCACAGCAGAATAGCTGATGGTCGGAAAAAGGAAAAATAGTAATTTAGCAGGAAAGTTAGCCAGATAAGGAGTGAGTGGGTGGGGAGAGTTCCTACGGACCATGTGGGCAGTACAGCCTTTGTTTCTGCGCAACCTGGATTAATTGCTTTAGAGGGGTGCTCTGGGGGTATCATTTCTCTGCGGCCCACCAAAATTTTCTTGCGGCCCACCAGTGACGACTGCTACTATAAAGTATTCATGAATATTATGGCGGAAAGGTTGAAAAAATTATTGAATGAAAGAATACATTCAGATCAAAATGGATTTCTACCAATGTGACAAATAAAGAACAATACAAGAACAATTATCAATATATTAGAGTACTATGAGGCACATTCAGGAAGTCCCTAGTCTTCCTAGATGCACAAAAAACTTTCAATAATGTGAATTGGGAATTTATGATTCAACAAATCAAAATTATGAAATTTTGAAGAAAGATTAGAAAAAAATGTTAGAAGTGATGTATTCTAGTTAAAAAGCGAGTGTAATAATAAATGGGGAGATGATGAATTCATTCAAGATAATGAAAGGAGTCAGACAGGGAAGTCCACTGTCACCTCTACTTTTCATCCTGACACCACAGACACTATTAACAAGAATTAGAATAAATACTGATATAAAAGGAACTAAAATTTAAAAAGAATACAAACTACAGGCTTTTATCAATGATATGGTATTTATTATTGAGGATCCACTAGAATCTGGATCTATATTGTTGCAAAAGATAAGAAATATGGGGAGGTAGCAGGCCTTTATTAATTTTAGCTTATCTAAATCTCAAAAATCTCAAAAAATCTCTAGCTAGTCTAGAAAAAACCAAAATGCTAGTTAAAAATCTAATTGTGAAAGATGAAGGAAAATTAAAAGAAGAAATGGGGCTTCAAATTGCAAAAAAAGTAAAATATTTAGGCGTTTGGCTAGGGGCAAGATGTTCAGCATTAAAAAAGGATAAATTATTACAAAATTATTACCAAATTATTATAGCAAATAAGAAAAGATCTGGACAAATGGGGAAAATTACAGCTTTCACTTTTATGGAAAATTGCAATAATCAAAATGAATATTCTACCCTAATTGCTTTACTTATTTCAAACTATACCCATAAAATTAGATTAAAAACTTTTTAAATATTTAAATAAAATAACTAGGAAATTTATATGATCAGGGAAAAAGTATGAATAAAATTAATTTATTTATAGGGCTAGTAAAAGTAGAGGTGGCTTTGGATTCCCAGTGTGGGAGACTTATTATAAAGCAGCATCCTTAATTTGGATTAATTTAGATAATAGGAAATATTTGACACTGGAAGGACATGATATTCAAATAGGATGGCATGCCTTCATATGGAATACCAGAAATAAGAAACACTTGTATTTTCATAGACGTATTCTACAAGAATTGCTGTTAAATACCTGGGAGGAAATTAGGAAAAAGCATTATACTAAAATCCTAGGCTGGTTATCCACTATGGAGAAAATGATCCACCCCAACACACTGGACATTGGTAAAATGGTTAGATATGATCAAATTTTGGACAATCGAGGAATACTAAAAACAAACCAAGAATTAAAAACTCAGGGAATAATTATCAATTGGTGGCCATATCTTCAATTGCAAATGAGATATAAAAAAGATTTAGAGAAATGTGGATTTGAAATGAAAACAACCCAGTTAGATAAACTATTACTAGGAATAGAAGAGAAATTAATATCCAAAATATATAACTACTTATTAAACTTTGATTTAGAAGAGGAAATAGTAAAAGGGCCAATGTTAGCTTGGGCCAAAAATTTCGGACATAATATTAAGTTAGAAGAGTGGGAAAAAATGTGGAATAAGAATTTTTCTCTAACAAAGTCTGTTGCATACAAAGAAAATTTATACAAAATATTTTATTGTTGGCATTTAGTGCCATCTAGGTTTGCAAAGATATGTCCTAGTCTGAATCCGAACTGTTGGAAATGTAAACAACCACAAGGTACCTTCTTCCATGCCTGGTACTATGCCTGGAAATTAAAAAATATTGGATTAATATACAAACATGGCTAGATGAAATTACCCACTGTAGGTTAGAATTGAAGCCTGAATTGTTTCTCCTGGGGATTATTAAGGGAAAATACCCTTAAAAGATTAAATATTTGATGATACATATTCTTATGGCAGCAAGAATTGCACTAGCACAAGCTTGGAAAATATCTTCTCTCTTCATACTCTACATAAATGACCTCTGTAATCATATTAAGAGCAACTGCATTCTCTTCGCTGATGATGTAAAGCTATTCAACACCACAGACAATATTACTATCCTCCAAAAAGACCTTGACTATGTATCAGAATGGTCAATCAAATGGCAACTTCAAATCTCAACAAATAAATGCTCTGTCTTACATATTGGCAGAAAAAAAATCAGAAAATAAAATACAAGCTAAATAGTCAAGACCTTGTTGAGGATCCAAACTTTGTCAAAGACCTTGAAGTATTCATCTCAAATGATCTAAGTGCTAGAGCCCACTGTAACTACATAGCCAAAAAGGCATTAAGAGTTGTTAATCTAATCCTACGTAGCTTCCTCTCTGGTAATATCATACTACTAACTAGAGCATACAAAACATTTGCTAGACCTATACTTGAATACAGTCATCAGTCTGGAACCTACATTGCGTATCTTTTATTAACACAATTGAAAAAGTCCAGAAATATTTTACAAGAGTTCTCTACTCCTCTACTCATTGCAGAATACCTTATGCCACCAGACTTGAAACTCTAAACCTAGAAAACCTAGAATTACGCCGCCTCCGGTCCGATCTAAATATAGTATATAAAATCATACATTGCAATGTCTTACCTGCAAATGAATACTTCAGCTTTAATCATAACAGTACAAGAGCACACAATAGATACAAACTCAAGGTTAACCGCACCAAACTTGACTGCAGAAAATACGACTTCAGCAACAGAGTGGTCAATGTTGGAATACTTTACCTGACTCTGTGGTTTCCTCCCCAAACCCCAAAAACTTTAACCTTAGACTGTCTACTATTGACCTCACCCCTTTCCTAAGAGGTCTATAGGGGGTGTGCATAAGCGCACCATCCTACCATCCCTGTCCTATTGTTTTTTATTTTTCTTATAAGTATCTATCTCATGAACTCAAAACTAAATTCATTTTTATACCTGTATCTTGTAAGCGATTGACAAATCAAATAAATGCTAAATACCATCAGATGGGGTAATAATTTGTAAAATTTTTGAATGCGCAGATATGGATCACCATGGAATTAAATAATAAAGAAGATTTGGAATACTATACTGGAGTAATTGGTACCGATGGATAGACAGCAAAATATGAAAGAAATAGGTTAAAAAGAGAAAAAATCTATTTTCTATATTTGTATGGTCAATGAGAATCTATTGAAATGGATGGACATTTGGAATGCATAAATACAGTCAAGATTTTGTACTGTCAGGAAAACAGTGGTGAAATGTATTAACATACTTTTTTTTTATAGATATGTTTGTATGTATTTTAATATGTTAATTTTCAATAAAGGTTCCCCCCCCCCCAAAAAAAACAGGATCTGCACATGCAAAAAAATAATGATTATTTATAAAGACAACATTTATCTAAATTCTCACAAATTCAGCAATAACTTATGAATGAACCAGTAACTATCTTTGAAATATCAAAAGTTATTTTAAAAATGAAAACAGATAAAGCCACGGCCCCAGATGATCTCACAATATTATAAATATTTTGAGGACCAACTCCTACAGCCATTAAAATATATAGTGATAGGTGTACAACAGGGAGAAAAGATGCTTCCAACTTGGAAAGAAGATAACATGGTACTATTACCAAAGGTGGAATGGGATGTTTCAGCACCAACCTTTGGCCACATCCCCTTCCCATCCAGCCACCCAAGTCAACCAATTTACAACCAGCTTTCTTCCTCCGCTGGCCCTCCTCTGGCCATTCTCCACAACCCCCACTCCTTGCCCTTCATCCCTGCCCATTCACCCAGATACTGTTTGACCTGGCCTTTGGCTACATAGGACAGCCTGCGAAGACGGCAACAGAATCGGACAATGGGGAAGAACATGCGCCAGTCCGGGAGTCTGGGGAGGACTCGGATGAAGATCCTGTGTCCGATACAGTGATGGGGCTAGGGCCATCTGGGAGTTATGTGCTGACTCCAGAGCCTGTAGAATCTGACAGCAGTGAGGCAGAGGAACAAGGGGAACCTGTTCCCAGTGCGTGTGTGCACAGAGCTCCCAGAAGGCAAGAGCAGTTAAGACAAAAGGGGCAACTCAGGAGTAAGGCTTGGAGGTGATTGCCCCTCTCATAAGATATAAAGGAAATGCAAAGGGACAGGAACCTTTGTAGGAAACAATGTCGTTCTCTCTGTTCAGATTAAACCTTGAGGTTCTGTGTGAATTTTGTACTTCGTTTGGCTTTTTACAGTTAATTTGGCACTTTGTTGGCAGCAATTCTAAGGAGATAAAGGCTGGTGCTTATCTCAAGAGACTGTTTGGAACTGATTACGGGCTGGGAATGAACATAATTCCCAGCGTTGAAATAAAAAGAGAATTGTTTGGACTGAGTGCGTGCTTAATTATGGTCTCAGGAAGCCTTGATTAGAACAATCGGGTGATGGGCAGCAGTGATGGCGCTGGGCGATGGCATTGTTTGCCTGCTGCACCCCTCCATGGGCCACCACCATCCACCTGTCATGCTTCCCCGCAATGCCAGAAGCAGTGTCGGGATTGCTGCTTCTCCCCCTTTTTGTTTCATTGCAGCTGGCTGAGTTGAGAAGCAAGTTGTCTCTCCAATGCACCCTAGAGGCATTCTTCCTGAACACTCCCTTCCTGGTTGCTCAACTCACTCTTGCCTGCCTGCTCCCCTCTCTCATCTTTTTATAACTCAGGCCCTATTTCCCTCTGCATGACCTGTCAGAATCACAGATGTGGAGCCACCCAATTGGTCGGGAAGCACAGCCTCTTGCATCGCACGCTACCCCCACAACATCATTGTTTCTGCCTGCCACTCAATTGGCTCGGGACTATTTGTGCCATGCAGTAAAACACCCATGTCAAATGGTGTCTGAGAGAATGGGCAGGGATGAAGGGCAAGAGTCAGAGGTCTACTGGCTGTGGAGAATGGCCAGGAGGAGAAAGCCAGTGGAGGAAGAAAGCTGGCTGTAAATTGGCTGAGGAGGATGGTTGGGGTTGAAGGGTCGGTGCCTAAACATCCTAGACCAGGGGTCTGCAACCTTAAACACTCAAAAAGCCATTTGGACCCATTTTCCACAGAAAAGAAAACACTTGGAGCCAATAATTTAACAACCGATATGACAACATAACTCACTTCCACCAAGTCACATGATCACCCCCCCCAGCCATGCCTACCCAGCCAGTCATTAAGCAGAGAATTAAATTATTGGCCATGCCCAGCCACGCCTTACCCCTCCCATCCCAGCTACTTCTTGCCACACCCAGCCTCAGGTATGTGGTTCACCCCCTACCCCTCCTCTCTGTATCTGTCTTTATCTCTTTCTGTCTGTCAGTCTGTTTGTCCCTTACTGTCTGTCTGTCTGTCTGCCTGCCTGTCTGTCTCTCCCTCTCCCTCCCTTTCTCTATGTCTCTTCTCTCTCTCTCTCTCTCTCTCTTATGCCACTGCTGTTGCTGGGGGTGAGTGGAGCCAGGTTGCATTGTGGCTCCACATCATAATGGGCTCCAAGAAGAATAGGGGACACCGGCTTCCCCATTGTGAAGAGTGCTAAATTTCACTGTGCTGCATAAGGTGCTGCGAGTGCAGCAGACTGGCCACTGAGGTGGGAAATGTAGCAGCCGGATCAGGCCAGTGTCTCGGGGTGGAGAGCAGGTCATGTGTCTCCCCGAGCAACCAAGGCTACGAAACTATGTGGTCAGGCTTAGTTTTTGGGGAAGAAAATAAGAGGAGGGGAATTCTGCCTAGCAGCATCCATTGGTATTCATCTGGCTAGCATCCTGTTTAGAAATTGAAACAGTATTTGCTGCGTTAGCAAGAAGGAGACAGCAAGGAGCCTGGGTATAGCTTAGCTCAATTGTTCTATACTAAAGCTACTTGTGTGCTATGAGAATAAAACTGAAACTCCTCTCCTCTGCTTGTGTTTTGCATTTGGAACAAATTTCTTTTCAGGTGTGGAGGGGGAATAGAACTCCTAAGCATCAGAGTGTGTTAATAATAATATACAAAATACTAATGCTGTGATGGTCATTTTGAAAAATCCTTTCTTAGTGAGCACCTATTTATTTATTTATTTTATTAGTTTTTTATACCACCCCTCTCCATACCGGGACTCAGGGCGGTGTACAGCCAAACTTAAAAAATGATATAAATACAATATTTAAAAAACAATTAAAAAGCTCCAAATAAAATTCAATCAAGAATATAAAAGATTAAAACCCATTAAAACCAAATTAATCCTATAAAACCCTAGACCAGACCGGCTTGATGAAATAAGTATGTTTTCAACGCACGCTGGAAGGCCAAAAGGTCAGGGATGGTCCTCATCTCCGGAGGCAGCTCATTCCAGAGGGAGGGTGCCCCCAAGGAGAAGGCCTGTACCCTCGGGGTCGCCAGCCGTCCAGCCAGCAGCACCCCAAGGAGGCCCATATGGGTCTCCTTATGGGAGCGTACTGGGTGACGGGAGATCGATGACGGCAGAAGGCGGTCCCGTAAGTACCCAGATCCCAAGCCATGGAGCGCTTTAAAGGTTGTCACCAATACCTTGAATCGCACCTGGAAGGCTACTGAGAGCCAATGCAGCTCACGCAAGAGTGGCATAACATGGAAGCTCCGAGGAGCCCCCAAAACCACCCGCGCGGCTGCATTTTGCACCAACTGGAGCCTCCGGGTGCTCTTCAAGGGGAGCCCCATGTAGAGAGCGTTGGCATAGTCCAGACGGGAGATAACAAGGGCAGATGTGACCGTGCGAAGGGCATCCCGATCCAGAAAGGGCCGCAACTGGTAGATCCTGCGGACCTGACAAAAAGCCCCTGGCGACGGCTGCTATATTATTTTCTAACAACAGCTGCATGTCCAGGAGGACACCCAGATTGCGCGCCCTCTCCATGGGGGCAAGAATTCCCCCCCCCAGCCAGCGATGGAACTAACTGGCTGTATCAGGGCGCCGGAAAGCACAGCCACTCGGTTTTGGCCGGGTTGAACTGAAGCCAAGAGGAACATACATACCAAATTTCAAGTTTGTAGGCTTTACAGTTCTGGAGATTTGTGACGATGCATGAGTGGTATTTCATTTATATATATAATGATTATAAACTTTTTACTGCAATGCTGGTAGAAAACCTGAAGAAAATTTTACAATCTTATATTCACAAATCTGGCTTTTTGGCAAAAAGACAATTAAGAGGCAATGTTAGAACTGTCCTGAATGTTATTGAATACTTACAATATATAAAAAGAAGGGAAGCAGTTCTAATGTTTTTGGATGCAGAGTAAACATTTGATAATTTAAATTGGGTCTTCATGTTTAAAGTTCTGGAAGATATGAACTTCAGGAAGAAATTTATTCAAGGGGTTAAAATGAGTTATACTTTACAGCAAGCAAAGTTTATTATTAATGGAAACTTACCTAAAATGTGTGAAATTCAAAAGGGTATGTGACAAGAATTTTGTATCTATTTTGTTGTTGGTGAGAAAATAGCAGGCATAAATATTAAAAAGGAAGCTTATGACTTGTTGACAACTTAACAATATTTTTGCAAGACCAAAAATGGCATATAATAGTTGATGAAAAAACTAAATGACTTTGTAGCTTTAATAGTCTTCAAAATAAATACAAAACAACAATTCTTGTCAACAATATATTTTTTCAGGATTTTGAAATACTGACCCAAAAAAAGTCTGGTTTCAAAGTGGAGAAAGGAGTGAAATATCTTGGGGTTACATTGACAAATACAATACAATTCTAAATTATTTCAAAACAACTTTGTACCTGTGTGAAATAATATAAAAAAAGACTTATTAAGATGTGATAGTTTGCAATTATCTCTACTTTGTAGAATCTCTGTAATTAAGATGTATGTTCTATCAAAGATATTATTTTTATTATAGACTTTATCAACACTTAGAACTGATACTCAATTTAAGCAAAAAATTCTTCCTTCTAAAGTGATAGATAAGGCTTGAATTCTTTTCTTTATTTCTAGATGGAGTTATACTTCCAGACAAAGAAGAGGTCTGTGATTTGGAAGTCTTCCTTAACTTGTGCAAATTGAGGTCCTGGGCAAGGTGATCTTTCCTCATTTTCAACTGTTTCATTAATTGAAAGTCTTGTACCAAGATCCTATAGCAACAGTCACTCATATCTTTGTCAGCTCACATCTAGTGGACTCTTGTAGCATGCTCTTGAAGAAGACATGAAAACTTTGTGTGGATGTGGAGATAGGCATGCACTGAGCACAAATAGCATTTCTGCCTTCTTTGCCTCCAGAAACTCAAAGCTATTCTTGTGAAATAATACCAGGAAACCCTGCCAAATTCTTTCCAAGTGGAATGAAGTTGAAGCAATGTTACATGCAAAGAAACACCAGTCATATCCGAGCAGTCTGCAGAAGATTCTCATTATCATATTTTCTCAAAAGGAAGCGTGTAGTTTTAATTTTTTCTCAGTTTGAAGAGAAATGGCTTTTTCATATTCAGAGAATATTTACCCCTTCGTGGATTACTGCCTTGTCATGGCGAAGGGGCTTGTGTAGCTCAATGAAGCTACGAGCTATGCCATGCAGGGACACCCAAGATGGACAGGTCATAGCAGAGAGCTCTGACAAAACATGATTCACTGAAAAGGAAATGGCAACCCACTCTAGTATCTTTGCCATGAAAACCTCCTGGACAGAACCAAAAGGCAAAAAGATAAGATGCTGGAAGATGAGCCCCCCCCAGGTCTGAAGGTGTCCAATATGCTGCTGGGGAAGAGCAGAGGGTTAATGCTAATAGCACCAGAAAGAATGAAGCGACTGGGCCAAAACCTAAAAGACACTCAGCTGTGGATATATTTGGTGGTGAAAGGAAAGTCCAATGCTGTAAAGATCTATTGTCCACAGGAACTTGGAATGTAAGATTCATGAATCAAGGCAAGCTGGACGTGGTCAAACAAGAGATGACAAGACAGAACATCAACATCTTAGGAATCAGCAAACTAAAATGGACAGGAATGGGTGAATTTAATTCAGATGATCATCAGGTATACTACTGTGGGCAAGAATCCCTCAGAAGAAATGGTCAATAAAAGATCTTAATAGTCAATAAAAGAGTAGGAAAAGCAATACTGGATACAATCCCCAAAATGACAGAATGATCTCAAGGTTTGCCTTGAATCCAAGGCAAACCTTCAATATCACAGTAGTCCAAGTCTATGCCCCAACTGAAGAGGATGAAATTTACTAATTCTCTGAAGCCCTATAGCACCTTATAGAATTAACACGAAAAAATGATGTCCTTATCATCATGGGGGATTGGAATGGTAAAGTAGGAAGCCAAAAGATAACCAGAATAACAGGCAAATTTGGTCTTGGAGTACAAAATGAAGCAGAGCATAGGCTGACAGAATTTTGTCAAGAGAATACAATGATAATAGCAAACACTCTTTTCCTGAAACCCAAGAGACGGCTCTACACATGGACATCACCAGATGGCCAACAAAGAAATCAGATTGACTATGTGCTCTGGAGCCAAAGCTGGAGAAGCTCTATATAGTCAGTAAAAAACAAGACCAGGAGCTGACTGTGGCTCAGATCATGAGCTTCTCGTTACAAAATTTAGACTTAAATTGAAGAAAGTAGGGAAAAGCACTAGGCCACTCAGGTATGAACTAAATCATATCCCTGATGAATATTCAGTAGAGATGATAAATAGATTTAAGGAATTAGATCTGATAGACACAATGCCTGAAGAACTATGGACGGAAGTTCACAACATTGTACAAAAGGTAGCAACTAAAACCATCCCACAGAAAAAGAAATGCAAGAAAGCAAAATGGCTGTCTGAAGAAGCTTTGCAAATAGGGAAATGAAAGGCAAGGGAGAAAGAGAAAGATACATCCAACTGAATGCAGAATTCCAGAGAATAGGTAGAAGAGATATGAATACCTTCTTAAATGAACAATGCAAAAAAATAGAAGAAAACAATAGATTAGGGAGGATCAGAGATTTCTTCAAGACAATTGGAGATATGAAGGGAACTTTTCATGCAAAAATGGGCATGATAAAGGACCAAAATGGTAGGGACCTAACAGAGGTAGAAGAGATTAAGAAGCAGTGGCAAAATTACACAGAAGAACTATACAAGAATGAGCTTAACGTCCCTGATAACCACAATGGGGTGTTACTTACTTCAAGGCAGACATCCAAGAATATGAAGTGAAATGGGCCTTAGGAAATCTGAGCAACAACAAAGCTAGTGGAGATGACAGTATTCCAGCTGAGCTATTCAAAATCTTAAAAGACAATACAGTAAAAGTGCTACATTCAACTTGCCAGCAAATTTGGAAAACTCAACAGTGGCCACAGGATTGGAAAACTTAGCCTACATTCTAATTCCAAAGAAAGGCAATGCCAAAGAATGTTCAAACTATTGCACCATTGCACTCATTTCAGATGCTAGTAAAGTTATGCTTAAAATCCTACAAGCTAAGCTCCAGCAGTATGTGGATTGAGAACTACAAGTACAGGCGGATTTCAAAGAGGCAGACGAACTAGAGATCAAATTGCCAAGATATGCTGGATCATGGAGAAAGCTAGGGAGTTCCAGAAAAACATCTACTTCTGCTTCATTGACTATGCTAAAGCCTTTGATTGTGTGGATCACAACAAATTGTGGCAAGTTCTTAAAGAGATGGGAGTACCAGACCATCTTATTTGTCTCTTGAGAAACCTATATGCAGGTCAAGAAGCAATAGTGAGAATTTGGACATGGAACAACTAATTGGTTCAAAACTGGGAAAGGAGTCCAGCAAGGCTGTATACAGTCGCCCTGCCTATTTAACTTATATGCAGAGCACATCATGAGAAAGGCAGGGCTAAATGAATCAAAAGTTGGAAATAAGATTGCCGAGAGAAATATCAACAACCTCAGGTATGCAGATGATGCCACTCTAATGATAGAAAGTGAAGAGGAACTAAAGAGACTCTTGATATGGGTGAAGAAGGAAAGTGCAAAAGTTGGCTTGAAACTCAACATTAAGAAAACTAAGATCATGGCATCCGGCCCTCTCAATTCCTGACAAATAGATGGGGAACAAATGGAGGGAGTGACAAGATCACTGTAGAGGAGGACTACAGCCAAAAAATTAAAAGACACTTGCTCCTGAGGAGGAAAGCTATGACAAATCTAGACAGCATACTAAAAAGGAGAAACATCACCCTGTCAACAAAAGTGCGTATAGTCAAGGCTATGGTTTTCCCAGTTGCTTCTCGGAGCTCCCATGTTACACAGCTCCTGCGCGAGCTGCATTGGCTTCCTGTGGCCTTCCAGATGCGATTCAAGGTGGTAGTGATCATCTTCAAAGCGCTCCATAGCTTGGGACCTGGGTACTTACGGGACCGCCTGCTGCCACCAACGGCCTCCCGCCGCCCAGTGCGCTCCCACAGGGTCGGCCTCCTCGGGGTTCCGTCGGCTGGACGATGCCGGCTGGTGGCCTGAGAGTGCGGGCCTTCTCTGCGGGGGCTCCCTCCCTTTGGAACAACCTACCCTCAGAGATACGGGCCATCACCAACATTCAGATCTTCCGGCGCACAGTAAAGACCCAGTTTTTCCAACAGGCCAGCCTGGCCCAGTAACAATTGTGGGGGTTTTAAATTGGTATTTTAATTTTTTATCTGTTTTATATGTTTAATACAATTTTTATCTTTTGGCCACAAATTTAATCATTTTAAATTGTTTTTAACTCTATAATTCCGATAGCTTGTTCTGTTTTATCTGGCTGTACACCGCCCCAAGTCCCGCTTTTGGGAGAGGGGCGATATAAAAATCCAAAGATAAATAAATAAATAAAATATACGGCTGTGAAAGTTGGACTATAAGAAAGGCTGAGTGCCAAAAAATTGAGGCTTTTGAACTATGATGCTGGAGAAGACTTCTGCGAGTCCCTTGTACTGCAAGGCAATCAAATCAATCAGTCCTAGAGGAGATCAACCCTGACTGCTCTTTAGAAGGCCTGAAGATGAAACTCAAATACTTTGGCCATCTAATGAGAAGGAAGGACTTACTGGAGAAGAGCCTAATGCTGGGAAAGACTGAGGGCAATAGAAGAAGGCGACAACAGAGAATGAAGTGGCTGAATGGAGTCACTGAAGCAGTAGGCGTGAGTTTAAATGGACTCCATAAGATGGTAGAGGACAGGAAGTTCTGGAGGAATATTGTCCATGGGGTTGCGGTGGGTTGGACACAACTTCGCAACTAACAACAACAATAACAAAAGAGTAACTTTGGACGAATACTGAGATGTTTTTGTTTTATCCGAGTGTTGATTGGTATCTCCAACACTCTGATCTAAATTTATTTTTAGAATGGAAATTTATTGGGTAACATTACTGGAGACTCACTATTCCTCAGTCCAAATTTCTTCATAAGTTTTTTATTGTTGGGAGAAATGGGAAGAGGAGGGAATGCTATGAGTTCCATTATGAACCCTAAATGTAGAATCTATTTCTAACAAATAAACAAACAACTAAGAATATCTTTTTGAGTGTATAAACTATCAGGTTCCGTATAGTTACTTACTATAATGAACATAAAATTACATGATGTAGAGAAATTCTCCAATAGGAATGAATGATCTTTATAATAGCCAAAGACATATTATTCAGTATCTTAACAATATATAGCTTACTATTGATCATAGTAGCCTTCTCTCCAAGACTTCACAAATATCCAATTTTGCAATTTGACAAACTGGGAAAGTAGGTAGGTAGATAATTTGTATATATGACTCAGATATTGAGGATGGTGCTATATTTCTATATAAATATCTGGGAATCCAGGCTAATGACAAATTTATTTTCTCTACATGGGAAACCATTACATACCATCTGCTCAAATATGATTGAAAACGCATACACATTTTTTTTGAACATTACCAATTTACTTTTCAAAAATATGAAATAGCTTTGAATGTATATGCAAGATTATAAAATCCCATGCTACCATCAACTCTGTCCATTATATATAAAATTAACACAGGCCCCGAAAAGCATAATCTTCAAACAAAAAAAAATGTTAATATAACATCAAATTATTGAATATATTAACCATACAATACTATAATTAAGAAAAAAAAACTCTTAATGTCAGTGCAAATATGCTTTCATTACACTTTTCTGACCTTTTTTCATGAAACCAATACAAATTAAAGAAAAATCTAATAATTGTTTTCACATCACTCTAGCAAAATTACTTTGCCTGCTGTACTTAAATGATCTATGAACTTGCTATATAAGCCTCTGAATTATGTGTTATTAGTACATTATGTGTTAAAAGTAAATTAATACTCATCCTGTAAAACACCTGCTTTTGTTAAAATGCAGTACTACATTCTGTGAGAAAATTCATGGCTAGTCCAATCTTGAAAAACTTTCTGAATACAACAATTTTATCACTCAAAAAGTATGCAAAGTAATTTCAATTCCAAAATATTCTTATGTATTCATGTGTAGAGAGACACTGATAGATATAATTAGATATAGACATATAAATGTCCCATAACCTACACTATAAAGCATACTATGCAAATGAACTTACATTTAAAAATATGTAAAACAAGCAATTGCAAAATTTTGTTTTCTAAAGGCTGAATTAAATCTGAAAAAAAAATAGTTAAAGAGAAGGTTCTGATACCGATACCTTCAATCTAGCTCATAAACAATTAAACAATATATTTTATCTATATAGAATCAAAAACTACTTTATCATTTTATTTTAGTTTTAAAAACTTTCTAAATTTTCTAATATGCAGATAATTGAACTCTTTGTGAAATGTTTTTATCATCATTCCTTTAAGCATCTTTTCCATTGTCTAATTCCCTTTTCCACTGTCTAATATGAGTGAAATAAAGGTTTTATCAAAAAATATATGCAGTTTTGTATACATATTAGACAATTAAAAGAACAATTTAAATATTATAAATATTTCACATATTGATCATTACATTGTGTTAGTCTCTGGACTACATATATCTTATCATACATATGAGTTCACTGTGACTTTCAAAAAACATTTGAAAGTTATACTGCACACCTTCCATATTCTACCTTAGTGTGAGTTATAATTATACCTTCTTTTTTGGTTAAATATTTTTTCACACAGATGATGAAGAACAGAGTTATTACAGCAATAGCATTTATATTCTGCTCCATAATGCTTTAAAGCACTCTCTGGGCAATTTATAATTTATACAATCTGGTTCATTTTTTACTGATCTCAGAAGGATGGAAAGACTTAACTCCTGGCTGTGGCAGAGTTAGCCTGCAATACTGTATTCGAAGTACTGCACAACCAAGGCTCTTATTTGATTATCACTCTTCTACTCATGTAAGGAAGGCTGTTTCTATTTAATAGAAACTAAGCATCATATAGTGCCATATGAAATGATAAAGTAATACCATTGCAATACAAATCTGCCATTTTATACCAATACTATTTCTTCCAAACTATCATTTCATTATATTTATTAAGTATCTGCAAGATACAATCTACATTATTCTGTAGCAGTGGATTAGTAACATACAGCAGCATGGAGGCTGCTGCAATGGTGGGATTCAAAATTTTTTACTACTGGTTCTGTAGACATGGCTTATTTGGTGGTCATGTGATTGGGTGGGTGTGGCTTGGTGGTCATGTGATTGGATGAGTGTGGGCTTGGTGGTGATGTGACTGGGTGGGAGTGGCCAACTTGACGTTACTCATGTCAAGGGTGCCTTGCCTGACCTCAAAGATATACAATTTCCTTGTCTATTTGTTTACTACTACTGAACATCCAAAATACACTATTTAATCCTATGTATATATGCCATATGTGTACATACATATTACATAGTTTAGTGTGTGTATAGGCACACAAAAAGACACATTATTTTATATATACACACACACACACACACACATAGCTCTTCTAAAACTATACACATTCAGCCTCACTGCCCATTATACACTTTCTGCCACACATTTAATTATAACTTCTGTACATTAGAACATTGTACACACCTTCAGATTTACTTCCCTAGCCTGCACATGACTGTTAGACCCAGGAGATATCACAGATTGAGTAAAATGTGGTGAAACTCACTTAACAACGCTCTTGCTTAGCAACCAAAATTTTGGGCTCAATTGTGGTCATAAGTGAAGGACTATCTCTGCCTTCTTCTGCATGGCAGCCTTGTCCTCTACCAATTTTCCTCTCTGTTAGAGGCACCAAAATAATCCAGATGATATAAGGTCCCCTACTGGAGCAGGGGGTTGGACTAGATGGTGGTAGAGGGTGGTAAGGGTGGACTAGAGGGTGGTAAGGATCTTCTGCTGGAGCTTGGACTAGATGGCTTCCAAGGTTCCTTCTAACTCTGCTGTTCTATGATTCTGTGAGGATTTCCTGCTGGAGCAGGGGTTGGACTAGAACAGGGATCTTCAAACTTGACAGCTTTAAGACTTGTGGACTTCAACTCCCAGAATTCCTCCTCCAGTCATGTTAGCTCAGGAATTCTGGGAGTTGAAGTCCACAAGTCTTAAATTTGCCAAATTTGAAGACCCTTGGACTAGAAGATGACCTCCGAGATCTCTTCCAGCCCTAGCCTGCTGTGCTGTTTCAAAGAGTCTTCTGAAGCCAGGGTTTGTGTCCTTCCTTCCTCTCTTTTTTCTCTCTTCCTCTCTCTTTCCTTCCATGTATCTATCTATCCATCCATTCATCTATATATCTCATTCACTTTCTCCTCCCTCCCTCTTTTTCTCTCCCTTCCATCCCATTTTTCTTTGTCTATCCCTTTTCTTCCTTTTTCTTTCTTTTTTCTCCTCTCCTCTCTCTCTCCCCCCTTTCTCTCCTCTTTCCCTCTCTCTTTCTCTGTCTCTCTCCATTTCTTCCTCTCTCTCTCTCCCTCCCTCTCCCTCTTTTCCTCTCTTTCTATCCCTTCCCTTCCTCCTTCCCTCTCTCCTTCTAAAGCTAGGAGGAGATCCACCTGAAACATACACAGGCTTCCAAGCGCACACTTGAAACACATGCTTCTAAACAGCCAGCAGCATCGCTTGTTACAAGGGCTCTTCCCGGCCAATCTCTGGGCAGGGAAGGCTTTCGGGTCCAATAAAGGGGCGGCGGGCAGGACTTCCTCCCCTCTAGCTTTTGGGGAAAGTTAAGGACTGGGAAAATAAATCTAGGGGAGGAGACCCACCTGAAACAAACACATACATGCTTCTAAGCGCCCAGCAGCGTCGCTCGTTACAAGAATTCCGGGTTCAACAAAGAGGCGGCAGGCGACTTTCTCCCCTCCCACTTTTGAGGCTGGGAAATTCAAGCGAGGCGCGTGCTGCAGCCTAGCCCCCCTGGCAGCTCTGGGCTAGGCAGCTTTCCCGACTGCCTGAAACCTTACGTATCTTCCTCCAGCACCAAAAAAACCACATGGCAACTATAGCCTTCTTGCAGGGGCATTGCTGTGCTTCTGCAATGTGCCGCTGCTGCGTTTTAGACAGGACCATCCCATTGAGCCTACTGCACCGAAGGGACTTGCCCAAGCAAGTCCGAACACAGTGGTGCAGCACTCCAAAAGAGGCGGCTCGAAGTGACTTTTTCGGTCTCCAGTTTTCAATGCAACTGGCTGGCTACTCCCCTCCTTCTCTGCCTATTTGTTCTATATGGCTGAGGAGGAGGAGAGTAGTCGGTTGGTTGGGGAGGCTTCTTCCACTACGAAAGAGGCGGCTGAAGGAAACTCTTTTTCAGTCTCCAGACACCTCTTTCACAGTGCAAGAAGCCTCCCCCAACCGGCCGACTGCTCTCCTCCTCCTCGGCCATACAAAACAACAAGCGGGGAAGGAGGAGAGCAGCCGTCCAGTTGGGGGAGGCTTCTTGCACTGAAAAGGGGGCAGCTGGACATGTGGCCATCTACTGGCTGGCTGGCTGAGCTGGAACAGGTGCGTCCACTGGGAGAAAGAAGAAAGCAGAGAGAACGGAGGTGGGCGGATGTCCCAAGGCCGCTGCACATGCGCACTGCATGTGTAGTGGCTACACATGCAGTGTGCATGTGCAGCAGCTGCAGAACATTTGCCCAAGCTGCGCCGTGGCCACCATGTGTTAAGGAAAGCTAGGAGAGCGACTGGGGCAAATGAGCAACCAGGCAACCGGGTCAGGGGCATGGCCATCCAGGGGTCACCACTGGTTCAGTAACCCACGCCAAATCAACGCTACTGGTTCACCCGAGCCAGTGTGAACCACTTGAATACCACCTCTGGGCTGCTGGTATTATAACATCTACAGCATACCTAAATGAAATGAACAGAATTTCCAAAGCTGAATAATCTTTAAAAAAAAAGAACATTTTTTTTTAAAATAAAACAGAACATGACAAATCATTATTTTTGTGAAGACCATATAAGAATGTAGGGGAAAACTTTCACATCTGATTAAAATATGACATTCTATATGACTTCTTCCAAATTATTTTTAATACTTGCTTTATTTATTTATTTATTTATTTTCAAGATTTATATACCACCCCCTCTCCCTGCGGGACTCAGGACGGTGTACAGTCATTAAAAATATGATAATAATACAATAATTAAAATAATTAAAAGATTAAATTTGGTGGTTGAATAATAGAAACGAGACAAGGGTTTAAAAAGTAAAGACTAAAACCAATTAATTTAAAGCCCATAAAACCCTAGGCCAGACTGGCTTGATGAAATGAATAAGTTTTCAACGCGCGCCGGAAGGTCAGAAGGTCAGGGATGATTCTCATCTCCGGGGGCAATTCGTTCCAGAGGGAGGGTGCCCCCAAACAGAAGGCCCGTACCCTCGGAGTCGCCAGCCATCCAGCCGGCAGCACCCTGAGGAGACCCACTTTATAGGAGCGCACCAGCCGACGGGAGATTGATGATGGCAGTAGGCGGTCTCGTAAATACCCAGGTCCCAAGCCATGGAGCGCTTTAAAGATGGTAACTAACACCTTGAAACATACCCAAAAGACCACCGGGAGCCAATGCAGCTCACGTAAGAGTGGTGTAACATGAGAGCTTCGAGAAACCCCCAAAACCACCCGTGCGGCCGCATTCTGTACCAGTTGGAGCCTTCGGATGCTCTTCAAGGGGAGCCCCATGTAGAGAGCATTGGCATAGTCTAGGCGGGAGATAATGAGGGCAGATGTGACTGTGCGAAGTGCATCCCGATCCAGAAAGGGCCGCAACTGGTAGATCCTACAGACCTGATAAAAAGACCCCCTGGTGACGGCCGTGATATTTCTTCTAATGACAGCCGTATGTCCAGGAGGACACCCAGACTGCGCACCCTATCTGTGGGGGCAAGAATTTCCCCTCCCCCACAGTCAGCGATGGAACTAGCTGGCTGTATCGGGGTGCGGTCTTACTTGGGTTGAGCTGAAGCCTGTTCCGCCCCATCCAGTTCCGCACAGCCTCCAGGCACCGGGTCATCACTTCAACAGCTTCGTTGGGGTGGCCTGGGGTAGAAATGTGTAGCTGAGTATCATCAGTGTACTGATGAAACTCTACCCCAAAGCCACGGATGATCTCACCCAGCGGCTTCATATAAATGTTGAACAGCAGGGGCGAGAGCACCGACCCCTGAGGAATCCCACAGATCAGGGGCCTTGGGGTCGATCTCTGCCCCCCTGTCAACACAAATTGCGAACGGTCGGAGAGGAAGGAGGAGAACCACTGCAAAACAGTGCCCCCCACTCCCAGCCCCCCCAGCCGACGCAATAAGATATTGTGGTCGACAGTATCGAAAGCCACCGAGAGGTCTAACAGGACCAGGACAGAGGAATAACCTCTGTCACGGGCCTTCCAGAGATCATCCACCAACACGACCAATGCCGTCTCCATGCTGTATCCGGGCCTGAAGCCTGATTGGCATGGATCTAAGTGGACAGCTTCATCCAGGTGCTGGGGAAGTTGTCGTGCCACCACACTCTCAACAGCCTTCACCACAAAGCGAAGGTTGGAGACAGGATAATAGTTAGATAACAAACTTGGGTCCAGGGATGGTTTCTTGAGGAGGGGTCTCACTACCACCTCTTTCAAGGCGGCAGGCAGAAATCCCTCACTCAAAGAAGCATTAATGATACCCTGGAACCAACCTTGTGTCACCTCCCAAGTGGCTAATATTAGCCAGGAGGGACACGGATCCAGTAAACAGGTGGTAGCATTAAACTCACCCAGCACCCTGTCCACATCCTCAGAGGTCACAGGGTCAAACTCTCCCCAGATGATCTCCTCCAATTCCGCTCCCGACCCCCCGTCCAGAGTTGCCCAGTCAGAGTCCAACCCATCTGGGATCTGAGTGATTTTGTCCAGTAGGAAATTCGAAAAATCCTCAGCCCGTCCCTGCAGAGGATCCTCCCGCACTCTCACTTCTAAAAGGGAGCGGGTCACCCTAAAAAGGGCAGCTGGGCGATTTCCTGCGGATGCGATAAGAGCAGAAAAGTAAGAACACTTTGCCGCCTCTATCGCCACTAAATAGGTCCTAATATAGGACCGCAATAGTGTTCGGTCAGATCCGGAGCGAGTGGCCCTCCAACTACTCTCTAGGCGTCTTTTCCGGTGCTTCACCTCCCTCAGGTCCTCAGAAAACCATGGAGCCAAGTGAGACTGGCATCGGGTCAGAGGCCACAAGGGCATGGCTCTGTCAAGGGCCCCAGCCGCCACCCTATCCCAGGTGGCCACCAGGTCCTCAACCGAGTCATGTGTTCGAACACCGGGAAACGGCCCAAGCTCCATCAGGAACCTATCTGGGTCCATCAGGCGCCTGAGGTGGAACCATCATATCGGCTCCACCTCCCTGCGACAAGGGGGTGCGGCCTGGAAGTCCAGTCTAAGAAGCGAATGATTTGACCATGACAAGGGCTCAATAACAACACCCCCTATACCTTGATTATCCTGCCACTGTCCTGAGACAAAAACTAGATCCAAGATGTGACCTCCAGTGTGAGGGGGGTTCCCAATTAGTTGGGTCATGCCCAAGGCTGTCATGGAAGCCAAGAACTCCTGAGCAATCTCCGAGGTCCCACCAGCCGAAGGCAGATTGAAATCCCCCATGACCATCAGCCTGGGGGTCTCAACCGCCAAGCTGGCTATGACCTCGAGGAGCTCAGGCAGGGCCGATGTCACATAGCAGAGAGCCAGGTATGTGATCAATAGGCCCATCTGAACCCCGGAGCCACATTTCACAAAAAGGGATTCACATCCGGTCATCTGAGGAACAGTGGATTCCCTAGGACCTAGGTCCTCCCGAATAATCACTGCAACCCCCCCACCCCTCCCCTGGGCCCTCGGCTGATGAAAAACTCAAAACCCGGCTGGGCACATCTCCACCAGGGGAACACCCCCCTCCTGTCCCAGCCAGGTTTCGGAGATGTCCGCAAGGTTCGCTCCCCCCTCCTCAATTAAATCATAAATGAGGGGAGCTTTATTAATTACGGACCTGGCGTTGCATAACATCAGCCAAAGGCCCGGGGCCGGATCATTCGAACAGCCCAGGGAACAGGACATAACCTGGAGGTCAGAGCATGCCACTGCCCGTAAATAGCGGGGGCGAGCTCCCACAACATGATAAGGCCCCCTGTCAACGCCATGCCTGCCTCTCCCGCCGATTGTACCAATAGCCATCCCTTCCTCCTCCCGGAAAGAAACCCCCATCCTCGATCCGACCATCCCCAATCCCAAGACTTCCCGTCGCGTGTGACCCACCGGCCTGGCCCCTGTCTCAGGTGGGTTTTCCCCCAAATTCTACCTGGTTGCCCTCCCTAACCCCGATAAAAATTTGGATATAAATTGGTACAAATGGGCACCATGCCCAGAACATTATAATACAAGATTGCACAACTCTCTGAAAATGTTGTTGACCATGCCCTATAGATTTTATTTTATGAATCATTTGACTGCAAATCACTATTTGAAGTTATTCTTACGTGAAATATAAAAGCACTATTGTACATCATCTGTACATGAAGATGTCATATTTTCAAACATAGAATATGTTTGAAGGATTGTAGGGTTGAAAAGGACTTTGGAGTCCAAACTCCTGACCATGGCAGAAGATCTTATACCAGTGGTGGTTAACTTTTTCAGCACTGAGTCCGAAATGGGAGCACGCATGTGCATGCCAGAAACCAGAAGAGCAGTTCCCGGTATGTGCGCCGGCCAACTGATTTTCCAGCTTCTAACCTGCATGCCGCACAAAGATCAGCTGGCTGGCCGATTTCTAATGTGCATGTGCACGGCAGCCAGCTGTCTTTGTGCGTGCATGTGCACAAGCCAGCTGGTCTTCACAGGCGCATGCACATTAGAAACCGAAAGACCAGATGGCCAGCGCACACGCATGCACTGGGAGCTGCTTTTCCAGTTTCCAGTTCTCCTGTATGCACAAAGACCAGCAGGCCAGCACACATATGCGCACTGGAATCCAGAAGGGCAACAGGTGACAGTTGGCGTGCCCAGAGAGATGGCTCTGAGTGCCACTTCTAGCACACATGGAATAGATTTGCCATCACGGTCCTGTAGCATTCCAGATTTTCTTTGGACTTCATGGGATCATGGATCCACATGATCATAAAAAGAATAACAAAGTAACAGAATAGAATAACAGAGTTGGAAGGGATGCCAAATGTCTTTCAGTCCATTCCCCCCCACTCAAGAAGGAGATTCTGTATCATTTCAGAGAAATAGCTATCCAATCTTTTCTTAAAAACATCCATTGATGGAACACCACAACTTCTGAAGGCAAGCAATCACACTATTTAATTGTTTTCACTGTCAGAAAGTTTCTCCTTAGTTCTAGGTTGTTTCTCTCCTTGAGATATTGAGGCACTTAATAACATGCATAAGATGGGCAGCCATATAAATAAAATAATAATTTAAATTTAGATTTCAGCTTTATCTGTATCTGGGCAAATGATAAAGCAGACCATGCAACTCAAATGGTTGAGATTGGAGCAAAATTTATATTATAGATTATAATTGAGCAAGTGGCCTGTTTATTTTTGCCTGACCTTTCCCAAGAGCCAAATTACTGTTCACTTCTTGTATGAAATGATGCTGATTATGTAAAGCATCATTGCTTAGTTACACTCTCGCTAAATGCAGATGGAAACATTAGATTTGAAAGAGAATGTTTTATTATTGACATCTTAACAGGAAAGGCAAAATTCAAACTGAGGTTTTCCTGATTCCCATCTGGTATGCTATACCAACAAATTTCTTAATATCATTAACATAGAGATAGCCAACTTTCCTGGCCAATGCATTTTATGAAAAGTTCAAAATATGAAAATTACAATAGAATAGGTTTTTCTATATTGAGCCAAGTCAAAAAGTAGAGGATAACCTACTTTTTATAGGTAGAGGTACATAGAATGAAGGCCTGACTAAGTATTTGGTTTTCCAACTTTTTGCCTTTCAAGAAGTCTTATCTATAAATCTATAAATAAATGTAGCACAACTACAGTTTTAGGATAAAATGAAAAATGTAAGTCATATTATACATGATATTGTTCATACCTTTTAGATGCTCCTGATATTCTTTATGATCAATTATCCACCATTATAGGTAATTCTTGACTAACAATCACAAATGGGATCAGAATTTTGGTCACTAAGTGATAAGGTTGTAAAATAAGATATCACATCGCTTAGCACTCACAATCCTACCAATTTGTATTGCAATAATTAAGTGAAAATTACCAGCCATTAATCAAGGATCTATTCTAATCCAAGCCATTCTAGGCTTGTATCTGTCGCAAGCCTCAGTAAAGAATTGCCTCCAACTCTTCCTTCTCACCAATTTCCCCAATCTCTTTCATTAGGCTATATACCCTGTTTTGTGAGGTGGTGATCAACCCCAGAACCATGTGGCTCTTGACTGATTGCTACAGCCTAGAAGTTGTCCACTGACCCCATCTCAAACCCATTCGCCCCATCCAATAGATGTTCATCAATGTTGTCTTGTTCCATCTCCTGGCAAATGCCCTGGGGTGGCTTTGAATGCTGAAAAATTAGGTGGGGGGGACACTAAGTAGCTTACAGAAGCAACATGATGACAAACTGCCCTCTTGTACCATGCTCCTTGGTCAAATGGGAATGACTTTGCACTGTGAAAAGGGGGAAAGCTAAAAGCAAGTCCCCACCCTACCTTTTTACAGCTCAAAGCCAAATCTTCAGTCCAGCTCCTGTGTGAATTTTGTTTATGTGGCCATGGGAATACTGCAACAGCCATCTTTCCAACATGGATCATAAGTATTTTCATTCAACATGGGTGCATCTTCAAAGAATTGATGAATGAATGTAGTAAGTCACAGGTTACCTGCAATTCTTTGGCAAGCTTTTCACTTCTCTTTCTGTCTATTAATATACTGTAAGGTGGATAATGAAAACTAAGTGCAGAGGACGTTTGGCCATGTAACATCATTAATAGATCCATCAGGTCTGCAATAATACAGGAAGGGTTCCATAATGGAAAGCTCATGTGGTCATACAATATTGCATTGCAGAAAGCTTTCCCAGTGTGGCAACTTTAAAAAAAAAACAAGTTTTATTTCAGTTTTTCACATTATACAACAAAAAAACCACAACTCTTTTCATGTCAATGTTTAATTCTGTGGTCGACTGCAGGGCCCAATAAATGGTATAACTTTATTACTCAGCCAACTAAAATAGTTGTATTTAGTTGTTGAATGTCCATTCTCCTCCATGCTGCATCGAGAGCCCAGGATTGGGTAGACTGCTTCCTATGACGTCATTAAGCTGGGTCTGTACTAGTATATAAAAGCCAGCCCCTGGGAGAAACCCCAGATTTGACTCAGCTTCTTAATAGTCACAAGCTGTCTCTGAAAGCGTGTTAGTATTAGCTTCAGTGAATTGAAAGAGAAACTACTTTTGTTTTTTTTCAGCTCCCGGGGACCTGGGCAGCTGCAACTTCAGGAGAGCGGGCTCCGTTCTCCTGCAACGCTGGGTTATTGTTCCCAACGCTGCTAGGTGAGCAGGAAGCATGGGAGGACCTTCCCCAGTGCCTCGGTTTGCTAGATCCTAAAACTGATGGCAAACTGATAGCAGCAGCCAGCAAGCTGATCGTGTGGGCGGCTATTTTCCCCCTTTCTCGGTTGACAAGATTGCTCGGGGCTCTTAATAGCCTAAAGAGCAAAAAAAATCACCTTTCTGGACCCTGGGCAGCAGCAGCTATCAAGAAAGCATCGTGCATGAGGTGAGCAGCCATTTTAAGTGATCCGGCAGCCATTTTGGGGCCTATTCCACCCTCTTGTCCTAGCATAAAAGTTTAACAAACTCAAGCCTTGATCATTAAGATGAATCAGGACAGAGTTCTTGCTGAGCTTTCCCCTCCAGTTGAACAAGCCCTTCAGCCCAACAAAAGAAAAAGGCGCAGATTACATACTGCTCAGAGGGAGGTGGCTGCTAAAATCAAAGCCAAGGCTCTAGCCCCTAAGAAGACAATTCAGGCTGAGTTGAGAGCAGAAAAACTGCTCTAGAGAGACAATTTGACAAAAATTTTCAACAAGAGAGAGGGCAACTGCAACAGGCTTCCCAGTCAGATGAACATCATGATTCCCAGAGAAGCCCTCCCAGGGGAGGAGACTCTGTTCATGGAGCCTTTGGGAACCCCCCCCCCCCCCCACAGCCTGGTCCCCTCAGCCATTGGAGGAGCAACTAAATCCTCAGGATTTGAGCAGGTCTGGGCCATATTTCCAGCAAGGGTCTGCATTGCATGCTCCTCTTCCATCTAGAGTTCAGGCCTCCCACAGCAGGCTCGGAATCCACCTTTACACCCACTGCAGCTGGTCTTAGGCCCTCTACCACCTTTGACAACAGGCCCAGGGAGATCCAAGATGTTGTCTCCTTGGCCATCAGGCAGGGGTTGGCTGAAGGTTTTCAACAAA
Organism: Bungarus multicinctus; assembly: GCA_023653725.1. Lineage (NCBI taxonomy): Eukaryota > Metazoa > Chordata > Lepidosauria > Squamata > Elapidae > Bungarus > Bungarus multicinctus. Next base: position 71,275,509 of record CM042840.1, read on the forward strand.
TTCTGCGGCCTCTGGAAAGGGTTCAGGCCTTTCTCCCTTCTCAGCCAATTGATCCATTGCTTCACCATCGAGATCCTCACAGACCACAGGACCTTAGAGTCCACTCTTTACGGTCAGAATGGAATGATTATGAAGGGGAAGAGGGTGCCTCCCCTTCTGATTACAGTGGCTCCCCTTGTTCAGAGCGTCTTGTGATCGCAATCTTTCAGAGGAAGAAGATTCTTACCTGGATAAACCCTCCTCAGCATTGGTCTTCAAACCAGCCCTCTTCAAACCCTTGCTTAGCAAGGCCCTGGCAACTGCTAAGCTGTCCCTGGAGGAGGCAGCCCCAGATCCCCAAGGAGAACCTTCCAGGCAAGGAGACTCCCTCTTCTCCAAGCCAGTGGTTTACACGGAAGTTTTGCCTTCTCCCAGCTAGTTCCTTGACCTGGTCAAGGAGCAGTGTGCTTCCCCTTCTGCAGCTCCATGCCCATCATCCCTGGACAAGCGCTTCTACAATGTCAGCTCACCTCTAACCAATGCCCTTGCAGTGCCCTCAGTAGACACCCCAGTGGTGGCATCATTTTCGTCTTCTGGCACTCCCACCAAGCCTGAAGATATACTTAAAGCAGAAGATAAGCGTTCTGAACAGACCCTCAAACGCAACCACCAAGCAGCGGCTTGGACTGTCAGGGCTTCTACCGCTGCATCCTTTTTTACAAGGACATCTCTACGATGGCTGCATCAACTGCAGGACTGGTGGCCTGCCTCTGATCTTAGGTCCCACCAAGACCTCAACAAGATCATAGCAGCGGCGGAATTCACCAGGGATGCTACCCTCAATTTTGCCAAGTTTGCATCAAGAGCCATGGCTTCTTCGGTGGCGGCAAGGAGGCTTCTGTGGCTCCGAAGTTGGCAAGAGAGTCACATCGCAAATGGAAGCTAGCTTCTGCCCCCTGCGCAGGAGACAAGCTTTTCGGTGACGCGGAAAATTCTTTCCTCATCAGGGAAGAACGTGGACTATCGCCCAGCTCCTTATCGCCCTCCTGTTTTTCAGGCTGAGAACACCTCCCACTTTGCTCAGCCTCAGAGGTCGTATTCCCAACGACAAGACCAACGCCCAGATGCCCCTGACAGACAACAATCTTCTGCGGGTAAATGGCCCTTTCGAGGGGGAGGGGGTCGTTCCTTCCGTCGCTCTAAGTAACTCCTCATTCTCCCCACCCAACGGAGGTCGGCTAGCTTTCTTTGCCTCCAAATGGGAGGAGTCAACGATGGACGCCTGGGTGCTCAACACAGTTCGGTCAGGGCTAAAATTGGAGTTCTTATCGTCACCCCCAGAAAAATTTCTAATTTGTCCTGTCTCATGGGATGGGCCAAAAGAGCCCTTATGAATTTGGCCATCCAACACCTACTTGACATAAGGGCTATCCAACCAGTCCCTGCGCTCCACCAGGTTCGGGGGTTTTATTCTAGGCTTTTCGTTGTTCTCAAAGCATCAGGGGGGTGGCGTGCCATCCTGGATCTCAAATTTCTCAATAAATTTGTCAAATAGAGGCATTTCAAAATGCAGACTCTGCATTCTATTTTAGAGAGTGTTCGGGAGGGCGACCTCCTCTCTTCCATTGATCTCACGGAGGCTTACCTTCACATTCCCATCTGGCCCCATCATTGCCAGTTTCTCCGTTTCTGTTACCAGAAGGTCCACTACCAGTACCGGGCACTTCCATTTGGCCTCTCGTCGGCTCCAAGGGTCTTCACAAAGGTTCTTGCAGCATTGGTAGCTTCGCTTCATTCTGTTCCAGTGAGGATCCAACACTACTTGGACGACATACTGATCCTGTCCTCCAGCCTCCACTCTGCCCATCGGGACTTACAAATTACCCTAGCCTGCCTCCAAAGTCATGGCTTTTCAATCAACATCAAGAGGAGCCATCTTTCTCCCACGACCAGATTGCTCCACTTGGGAGCAGTCATCGATACAACTTTGGGTCAGGTTTTCCTGTCTCCAGACTGTGGGAAAAGCTTGCAGAGATCATCAGTCACATCCAGCAACAACAGACTGTTCCCCTATCTCTGCTGTCCAAGCTCCTGGGGAAGATGGTCTCCTGCATTGGCATCGTCCTGTGCCCGAGGCTTCACTCCCGATCGCTCCAATGGTTCCTGCTCCCCTTTCAACGAGCAGGAACCAGTCACTCCTCGATCAGCGTCCTTCTCTCCCCTCAAGCCCGAAGGTCCTCAATTGGTGGATTTCCCCATCCCTATGAAAGGATCTCCATTTCAGGGAACCACGCAGATTGGTTGTCACTACGGATCCCAGCCTCCTGGGTTGGGGCTCCCATATGGAGGGCCAGATAGCCCATGGGGTGTGATCCAGGTCAGACAGCATCCATCCCATAAACTGGTTAGAATTCAGGGCTATCCTTCTGGCTCTCAAGCAGTTCAAAACATCGATAACCGGCTTCCATGTTCTCGTGTTGACGGACAACATGGCTGCAAAGGCCCACGTCAACCGACAGGGGGGACGAGATCCAGGGCCCTCACGAGGGAGGTGGAACATTTGGGGTTATGAGCAGAAAAACATTTGCTGTCGATCTCAGCAGATCACATCTTCGGAGTCGACAACTCCCAAGCTGACTGGCTGAGCTGGAGTTCAGTTGGCCAGACGGAATGGTCCATTCCCCCTTCCCTGTTTAAGGATTTCTCCCTCAGATTCAGCTCTCCGGTGGTGGATCTCTTCTGCACTCCTCAAAACGCCCAAGTCAACAGATTCTTCACCAGGTTTCCTTGCAAGGGTGCGAAGGGAACCAATGCTCTTCAGTGCAGATGGCCCACAGGTCTCCTCTACGCCTTTCCCCCACTTCCCATCATTCTGGCATTCATATGGAAGTTGTTGGAGGAATGAGCGGAGCTAATTCTCCTGGCACTATATTGGCCACGGAGGCCCTGGTTTGCGAACCTCGTCAACCTGTTGGTAGCTCCACCTTGGAGGATACCAGCCCATTTGATCTCCCTGCACCAAGGAGCCCTGATCCATCCGGAGCCCCAGTGGCTCAAATTGACTGTGTGGCGCTTGAGCGGCTGCGGCTAAGGGAGGCTAAACTTCCAGAGAAGGTTATCCTCACCATCCAGGCTTCTCGCAAACCTTCCACAAGTCACATCTATGATGCCACTTGGAAGGTTTTCTCACAATGGTGCCTCAAAGAAGGTCTCTCTCCTACCTCCACCCAGTTGGCTGAGGTTCTTGGGTTCCTTCAGGATGGATTAGAGAAAGGTTTGGCCCCCAATACCTTACGTCACCAGGTCGCAGCTCTCTCCTCGGTCCTGTCATGGGACTCATTCCCTACCCTGGCCCATCATCCCTCTGTCAAAGAGATTTTGAAACGGGCTTCAAACCTTCGCCCCCCCTGTAGTGCACAGGTATCCTTCATGGGACCTTCACCTGGTCCTTGATGCCCTTAGGAAATCCCCCTTTGAGCCCCTCAGAACTGTCTCTCTCCAATTCCTAACTTTTAAGGTAGTGTTCCTAGTTTCTATCACTTCGGCAAGGAAGGTGTCGGAAATAGCTACCCTATTAGGCAGGATCTCTGCACCTTTCACGAGGATAGAATAGTTCTCCGTTTGGATCCCTCCTTTCTCCCAAAAATGAACACCTTATTCCACAGATCCCAGGACATTGTCTTGCCTGACTTCTGTCCTGCCCCAAGCCATGACTTAGAGCACAAGTGGCACTCTCTAGACGTTCGAAGGGCCCTTAGAATCTACATCAAGCGCACATCCCCTTTTAGACAGACAGAAGCCATGTTTGTTTCCTTTTCTCCTTCCCATTTGGGGAATAAGGCCTCTTCCCCTACTATTAGCAGTTGGGTCAGGGCGTGTATCACGCAGGCCTATAAGGCACTATCTCTCCCAGTTCCACGGGGTCTAACGCCACATTCTACTAGGAGTGCGGCCACTTCAGCCACCTGGACCACTCAGGCGTCCTTTGAAGAGATTTGCAGGGCCGCTACGTGGATTTCCCCGTCTCCCTTCATCAGGCATTACCGGCTGGACTCCTTTGCCTTGGCGACGGCGGCCTTCGGCAGACGGGTTCTTCAGCAAGTGGTTCCACCGTCGGAGTGATTGGCCGGACGAGGACCCACCCGCAGACATGCAAGCTTTGGTATGTCCCAATCCTGGGCTCTCGATGCAGCATGGAGGAGAATGGGCATTGGTAAATTTACCTGTGAACACCTTTCTACCTATGCTGCGAGAGAGCCCAGCTTGGTTCTTCCGGAGATGATAAGGCTTATATGGTATCAGAGGTTTGCTTTCAGAGACTCTTCTCAGTCTGTCAAGTATCTTCGCCAAAGCTGGGGTTTCTCCCAGGGGCTGGCTTTTATATACTTGTACAGACCCAGATTAATGACGTCATAGGAAGCAGTCTACCCAATCCTGGGCTCTCTCGCAGCATTGATAGAAAGGGCGTTCACAGGTAAATTTACCAATACCCATTTTCCCTATACATGCAAGGTAACATATGCTTCAAAAGGGAACACTTTAGCAAGATAGCGATGTATAAAAGGGTTGACAATCAAAAAAATAAAAGCAATATTTAGTCACAATACTGCCTTTACCATTCCCGCCTCTTTTTGACCCAACCTCCAGATGCTTCTGAAACAGCAGTTCAGAATTAGCTGATTATCCTTTCTAAATTTCCTGATATATCTAAGTTGCAAGGCATTGATGATTTAATCAGTGGTTAATGGCTTGCAAGAGGATTTGTACCCACTTAAAGTTCAATCTTGGTATAAACAAGAGAGTCTCTTTAGTGTTGGAAATCAGTATATGCAATCCTGCTGTCAATTTTTGAGACTGAAGGATATCTCCTCCATGTTAATTTAACATTTTATTTAGTCAGAAAATCACTAGTTCCAACCTCAGCTTCAATTCTTATACATGTCCACTGCTAATCATTTAGCTAAGTGTTCTCCAAAATTTTCAACCAATATCTTTCACAATAGATGATCCTTTCTCTTAAACTTAAGTTTGGATCCAAAAACCCCACGTCGATAAGCATTTGTATTTTAATGAGGAAATTCTAGATGCTGAATTTTTGGAAATGCATATGCTAGTGCTATATCATGACTACATCGTGCAATGAAACAATCTGTTCTACTTTATAAGCATCTCACATCTAAGGACCTGGACTGAATCCACTAAAACTGGCTGTTGACAAGCTTAAAGTACATACGATGGGTTCTCATACATTGTTTCTGGCCCTGAATGTCACATGAGAGCAGCCAAGGATCTTTTTAAGGAATTTTGAACAAGCTAATTAGACATGTATAAGCTAAAAGTGCATATCAACAGAAAAAGGTATACATGGTATTCATTATATGGAAAATAATATGAAAACATATATATAGGTGCTTTCAAAGTAAACACTTATATTGCACATTTCCAGTAACACATCAAGAACTGAAGATGTCATTTTTGAAGGGTGATTTTCTTTCCACTTTATTATTGTCTTGACTACTTACAACTAGCTCTTGTGAGATAAGGTAACAGATGTAGCATGCACAATAAAACATAAGTAAATAAACACTTTATTTCTGGTTCTTGGCATAATTTTCTGTAGAGTTAAAAATTATCTATAGTTTATGATGAATAAAACTTGAGAATAAGTGATACAGAATAAATGATAATGAACAAAAACCTTCTCAGACTTGGGGACTATAATTTGGCATTCTCTTTTGTATTTCCCATGATGGCCTTACAATTCTTGCAAATAAAAAAGACCAGACTCAAAAAGTGATATTTGATCACACCTGAGACACAAAAGAGGTTTCCTTCTCCAATTCTACAAGTTGTAAAATGCTCTCTGTATAGAATTTCAGTTTCTGTGCACACAAGTTTTGAAGGAAGATAACCCCATCCAAGACCACAGAGAAGATGGAACTACAATTAATAAAGGAAGAAGTGCTTCAATTATGGAAGTTTTTGACTTAGCTACAATTACCTAATTTAATAATTAATCAGTATCATTCTTCATAATAACCACTGCATATTATTTGCCTAACAGAAACGTTAGATATAAACTAGCAATTAATGATTAGCAATGAACAATTTAAACTATAATCCTACATGCAAAGTTTTGTAAAAGTCAAAATTTTTGTAATTATATACTCACCAGCTATTATGCTTTTTTGGCATGCATACAATGAATTTCTGATGTGCAAAAATGAATTACTGTATCTTATATATTTCCAAAATCAATTAAATAAGCTAATAAAATAAATCCACTTCATATAAAACAAATTTGAGAGTAATATTCTTAGTGCTTCTGTGAACCAGAATTCACTATTACAACTGTCAGAGCAGGACATCATCTAGGTGTTAAAATAGTGATAAAAAAAGAAACAAAGAAGCAATCTGTCACATGGCATCCTAGATTTCTACTGCAGGCAATCCTCATTTAGTGACTGCAAAATGATTCCTAAAGACATAATCACTAATCAAACTATATAACTGAGACAGAGATGTTGTGAAGATCACTAGTTGGTACTCTTTCATTCAGTTACAGTTCTCTCATGAACTGTAAAATTCCTGACACTTTTTTTTCATTTTACTTTTTCATTTTATTGCTCCCTCACAGTGTGTGGAGATTACTTAAAGAAGCAATCTCTTCCTGACCTGTTTTTCTCTGCGGTTTTTCAAAAGGGCTAGCAGAAAGCTAATAAGCTCAACTCTGTGAACTTAATTGATTAGAATCCTCCTGTCCATCCTAGCTTCTGCCTGAAACTGACTAGACCAGGGCTGTCAAACTTCCGTCCCATGGGCCAGATGCACCACGCACTGACCACCCCCATGCCCGGTTTAGCGAAGGGGAAAAAGTCCCTAGATGTCACGTGATGCCACCGTGATGATGTGAGTTTGACATCCCTGGACCAGACCATATTCAATTTACATCAAGGATTTTATTGTTGTAAATCCCAACAATGGTCAGAAAATGATTATATTTATTATCATTTATTAGTGTCATATTTGCAAACAACTGTTTTCTGATAAAGTTACTAAACAAGGATTCCCTGTATTCAGAAGTGGAGAAAGAAGGATGGCCTTTTTTCCTATTTTCTTCATGCCATGAATAATTTAATGAAACCTTTATACAGTGTTGTGCTTCTATTCTGTGACAGCATAATGCAGGGAAAGGGGTTGACAATTCAGACATGTTAATCATAAAGGAGCCTTGGTGGTGCAGGCTGTTAATCATCTAGCACTTAGTACAAGCTGCCTGCAATTAGTGCAGGCTCGAATCCCACCAGGCTCAAGGTTGACTCAGCCTTCCATCCTCTCGGGGTAGGTAAATTGAGGACCCAAGATTGTTGGGGGCAATAAGCTGACTTTGTAAAAATGCCGCTTGGGGAGGGCCAAAAGCCCTAGTAATAAGCAGGCATATACAATGGAATGAAGGCTATTGCCAAGCACTTAGCATGGTGCTCCATAGACTGTAAGCCGCCCTGAGTCTCCAGAGAAGGGCGGCATATAAGTGCAAATAAAAATAAAAAAAAAATAAAAAAAAAATAAAGCATTAACAAGAGAATCAACTTCAAAATATAAGTAGTAATCATTTCATAATGGCAAATGAGACTGGAATTCTGTCAACCAAAGTAGTTGCAAACTAAAAAATCACATGACTATGCCACTTAGTGACAGCAGTTCTAGCAGAAACCACTGCCATTGTTAAATAAGGATCATATGGTTCATAAGCAAGGACCTCACATGATCATAATTTATAACTTCTGGCCAGCTTCCTAACTGACTGCTTGAGAAAATTGCAAATCATGATCATGGTACCGTGGGACACTTGACATTGTAAGTATGAAATACGGATGTAGCTACTTTGTTCAACATTGTAAGTTGAATGGTTGCTGAACAAATAGTCATTAAATGATCATCTGTAGAATCAAAACGTAAATATACAGTTTATATTTCTCACAGTATATTTCTCTATAGGTGCTCGTTAAAATGCACTTCAGATAAGAAAGAATAATTTATAGACTTATTGCAGGTAATTGAGCAAAACTGTGAAGCTAGCCACAGGAATAGTCTATTCCATATTCCTGTATGTGACATTGTACCTACATACTACAACAGATGCTAAAATTGCTATAGGTTGGAACTTCTATTCATACTGTAATCCTCATTCAAAGAAAGGGAAGATTTATCTCTTGTAATTAAAGTGTTACATATATTTATGGAGAGCTTTTTAAAAAACAGATTCTTCTTCAGTTCTTTAGACTATAAACCCCTTAAAAAGAACACATTTATGGGCTGACTATTTGGAACAAGTTTGCTCTTTTTAAGCCTCACCCAAACACTCAAGAGTTTTTGTGATTATGCAACAAGGAACAGAATCTAAAATGTTAATTAAATAGAAAACGTTGGATCTCTCTGGCAGAAATCCTACTGAAGTGTTAATTAAAAGAATACTAAAAGAGAAGACTCAAAGATTCTTCTTTTGTTTCACTTAAAAACAAAACAAAAATCTTGCAAATTTGTTTTCAGGTTTAAGCAAGCATTAGTCATCTGAGCAGGCCAAAATAAGAGCTCAAAGTAACTGAACATAGTTTAAGAAGACGAGCAGTGTATTTTTGCTGCTAAATTAGACAGCTTGCTGTGAATTACTTTTCATGCTCTTTTTGCAAAACTAATTTCCTCCTGCTAGTTTTAAAGTGACTTGGATGTGTAGGCAATTAACTCTACCGCCTTTTCTTTATCCTCCAATAAAAGCTCCAATAAAAGCATTTTATTTGCTTGCACTCCATCCTCAATACTTCTCAGTTTTTTTCCACAACTCTCTTTGTAAAATAATATCAAATATACAGCCTCATTTTAGAGCACATGATTTAAGTTTTAATGTCTATTCTGCAATCAGTAAGATATGTGATGATATCTGAGTTCCATTTAAAAAAAAACCCTTTTATTTTCTGAAATCTTTTGCTGAACTAATGTAGCCTTGAGTAGAGGGCAGACCCATAACAACCCCCTGCCTGTATTAACTAATGCTAAATTGATATCTTGGATTTTTTGAAATTTTATGTTCATAATCTTTTAATTTTTAAATCTTAAATTAATTTTTATATTTTAATGTTAATTTATACATTGTTTATATATTGGTTATATTGTACACCTCCCTAGAGCCATTCTCTGGGGGAGATGGGTGATTTAAAAATATGAAATATAAATAAATGATTTCAGTTTTTAAAACACATTTTCTGCATTGTCTTAAATCCAAAATTAAAATAAAACAAATTGAGTATTTTGTATTACTGTGAGAAAGGTTTAAGAGTTTCTGTTAGCAGACTTTTGCTTTTAGGATGCTGATGCTAGAGAAATAGAAAGAATTGCTACTCAGATTTTTTTTTAATCCACCTCTATAATTCTCTGAAAAGTTGGTTGAGGATGCTTTGGAATAATGGGAGATATGGTACAAATACTCCTCAACTTTCAACCATTCATTCAGTTGTAACGGTATTGAAAAAGGTAGTACTGTTTTTCACACATATGACTTCGTTGCAGCATCCCCATGGTTACAGGATCAAAATTCAGATGCTTGGCAACTGATTGATATTTATGATAGTTGCAGTGTTCTGGGGTAACGTGATCATGTTTTGAGACCTTCTTTCAAGCAAAGTCAAAGAGGAAGCCGGATTCACTTATCAACTGTGTTACTAATTTAACAATTGCAATGATTCACTTAACCACGGTGGCAAGAAAAATATATAAAATGGGGTAAATCTCACTATCATTTAGCAACAGAAATTTTGGGCTCAATTGTGACCATAAATCGAGTACTACCTATACAAAGATTTAAAGGAAAGCAACCGAAAATGATTTATTTTTGTTCAAATAAAAATCTCTTTTTTAAAAAACAAGTTTTATTCAGTTTTCCACATTTTAACATCTCTTTTTAGTGAACAGCATGATTACAGGTATATATATACAAATATGAATATAATTACATATTCAATTTTTAATTTCTTAACAATGCTTTTATACATTTTCTATTTTATTATATTATTTCAAATGCTTATTTCATTATTTAATTCACATATATTGTGTTTCTCCAACAATACGCCCCCCCAATAGGAAGACTAAGCATGTTTTCTAGAAGAAATTAAGCCCCTTCCCCCAAATTTAGGCCTAATTAAAAACATGCGAAATTGGGGGAGCAGGGGGAACTTGCCGTTAGGAGTACCCCACGGGCAGTCACACCTCACCACCAGCCGCTCCTAATGGCCGATCATGGCGGAACGTGGAAAGCTTCCTACCCCCGCCAAGTGCCTTTGCTGCAGATCTGGGTATGATGCTGGGTGCAGGCCAGTGGCAGTGGCATTGATGTCGGCCTCGATGGTGGTGGGGCCCTTTTCATCGCACCCGCCGCTGTTGCTTCCTCTGCAGCTGTTGCCTTCCCTTATGCCCATGCGCTGCTGTATTTGGAGTGCTGCATATTCCTCTACCAGCAGCGTATCAGCCGCTTCTCGGGCAGGGAAGCCATAGCTTCCACGGTTCCCGCCAGCGCTGGTGCCTCTCCAGCACCATCTCCAACAATGGGAGACAGACCCCGCTGCCAGCGAGAACCACCTGCCCTCCCGCAGGGGCATCCCTTTGATTGACGGCAAGGTCCTGCAAGTTGGTGAGTCTTTCGGGATTAGGTGAGTGGAAGTGGCGGTGGGAGGGTGATGCCATCGTTTCCCCCCATGCCTCGCTTTGCTTCCCACCCCAGAGCTTCGGGTCATGGTCTTATCCTTTGTACGCTCAGGTGCTCTCGTCTTGCTCCAGCTGCCCAAAACCCCCTGTGAACCTTTTCCCCCTATTTAAGTTTTCTTTACTTCCATTCCCTCCGTCAGTTCCCTAAGAATACAGACTGGCCAGGCAGCTTCCTCCCCACCCCTCCCGGTAGTTTTAAAAAGAGAACCATCTATTCACTTCGCCCTTCGAGCAGAGGCAAACCTTCCAATCCAAACAGAAGAAAAAGGGAATCAACCTACTAACCCTTAGCATCAACCTTTGCAGAGGATTCTCCCAAAGGATCCACCCCAAAGGAGGATTCACCCCCTTAAATGCACTCCCCTCCTTTGGGGGAAATCCTTTGATGAATCCCCCTTTGGGGTTCTCCCAAAGGATCCACCCTAAATGAGGATTCATCACAGGAAGCAAGGTGTGGGAAGTGACATGTGGGGGAGGGGGAGAGAAACAATGGCATCACCCTCTTGTCTCCGCTTCCACCCACCCAACCCTGAAAGACTCACCAACTTGCAGGATCTTGTTGAGGCAGCTGCTGTCAATCAAAGCGATGCCCCTGCGGGAGGGCAGGCGGTTCTCACTGGCAGCAGAGTCTGTCTCACCACTACTGCCGTTGGTGGAGACAGCACTGAAGAGAGAGGTGCCAGTGCCGACAGGAACCGTGGAAGCTATGGCTTCCCCGCCCAAGAAGCGGCTGAAACTCTGCCAGTGGAGGAATGCACAGCACTCCAAACACAGCAGCGCATGGGCAGAAGGGAAAGCAACAGCGGCGGAGGAAGCAACAGCAGCGGGCACAATGCAAAGTGCCCCATCGCCACCGAGGCCAACATCCACGCCACCACTGCCGCCCACCCACTGACCCGGCCTGCACCCAGCACCATACCCAGGTCTGTGGAAAAGGCACTTGGCGGGGGTAGGGAGCACTCCGCACTCCACCATGATTGGCTATTAGGAGCGGCTGGTGGTGAAGCATGGCTGCCCGCGGGTCTCTTTATGCAAGGGTGCGTGGGGGGGAGAAATTAAGTTAAAAAGACAGCCTAGCCATTTTTTCGGGGATCAAAAGAAAATTAGGCCCGGCCTTATTATATGAGAAACATGGTATTAACTTCATAATTATTATACTTTAGTACTTTTAACTTTCACATTTGTATATTCCATCTTAAATTCTAATTAATAACACTCCTTCTATAAATTGGTTTCCTCCCTAAAATATCAGTTTAAGTGTGCCACCTCTAATTATATATTCATTAATTATCTCCCCTTTTAAATCCCATTAAATGTTTAACATATTACCTAAAACATTAAAATTAATAATCCCATTTAAAACTACATAACATTCATAACAAGTCAGATTCTGCATGGTTTCCCCTTTTTAATTTCATAAGCTTTATCTACAATTTCAGGAAAAAAGGACATATTAATCTAATCATTTAATCCTAAACCCTGATGTTAATTCCATTTCAGCTCTCCTCCTATATCATTTCATTTATTTCAGTATATTTAATACACATATTCCATTAATTATTCCATTCATATTTAAACAAAAAAACAGCATTCCAATCCTAAAAGTATTTCAATATACACTACTCAAAAAAATAAAGGGAACACTTAAACAACACAATGTAACTCCAAGTCAATTACACTTCTGTGAAATCAAACTGTCCACTTAGGTAGCAACACTGATTGACAATCAATTGCACATGCTGTTGCGCAAATGGAATAGAAAACAGGTGGAAAGCATAGGCAGTTAGCGAGACATCCCGAATAAAGGAGTGGTTCTGCAGGTGGTGACCACAGACCACTTCTCAGTTCCTATGCTTTCTGGCTGATGGTTTGGTCACTTTTGAATGCTGGTGGTGCTTTCACTCTAGTGATAGCATGAGATGGAGTCTACAACCCACACAAGTGGTCCCGGTAGTGCAGCTCATCCAGGATAGCACATCAATTCGAGCTGTGGCAAGAAGGCTTGCTTTGTCTGTCAGAGTGGTGTCCAGAGAACGGAGGCGTTACCAGGAGACATGCCAGTACATCAGGAGACCTGGAGGAGACCATAGGAGGGCAACAACCCAGCATCAGGACCGCTACCTCCACCTTTGTGCAAGGAGGGACAGGAGGAGCACTGCCAGAGCCCTGCAAAATGACCTCCAGCAGGCCATAAATGTGCATGCGGCTGCTCAAACAATCAGAAACAGACTCCATGAGGATGGTATGAGGGCCCGACATCCACAGGTGGGGGTTGTGCTTACAGCGCAACACCATTTAGCATTTGCCGTAGAACACTAAGATTGGCAAATTCGCCACTGGCGCCCTGTGCTCTTCACAGATGAAAGCAGGTTCACACTGAGCACATGTGACAGATGTGACAGAGTTTGGAGACACCATGGAGAATGTTCTGCTGCCTGCAACATCCTCCAGCATGACCGGTTTGGCAGTGGGTCAGTAATGGTGTGGGGTGGCATTTCTTTAGGAGGCCACATAGCCCTCCATGTGCTCGCCAGAGGTAGCCTGACTGCCATTAGGTACCGAGATGAGATCCTCAGACCCCTTGTAAGATCATATGCTGGTGTGGTTGGCCCTGGGTTCCTCCTAATGCAAGACAATGCTAGACCTCATGTGGCTAGAGTGTGTCAGCAGTTCCTGCAAGACAAAGGCATTGATGCTATGGACTGGCCTGCCCGTTCCCCAGACCTGAATCCAATTGAGCAATCTGGGACATCATGTCTCGGTTCATCCACCAACGCCACATTGCATCATAGACTATCCAGGAGTTGGGAGATGCTTTAGTCAGGTGTGGGAGGAGATCCCTCAGAAGACCCTCTGCCACCTCATCAGAAGCATGCCTAGGCATTTTAGGGAGGTCATACAGGCACGTGGAGGCCACACACACTACTGAGCCTCATTTTGACTTGTTTTAAGGACATTACATCAAAGTTGGATCAGCCTGTAGTGTTTTTTTCCACTTTAATTTTGAATGTAACTCCAACTCCAGACCTCCATGGGTTGCTAAATTTGATTTCCATTGATAATTTTGGTGTGATTTTGTTGTCAGCACATTCAACTATGTAATGAACAAAGTACTTAATAAGAATATTTCATTCATTCAGATCTAGGATGTCTTATTTTTGTGTTCCCTTTATTTTTTTGAGTAGTGTATTTAATAAACATATTCCATTATTGGTACAATTATATCTATGCATAAAGGAAGAGAGCATTAAGTTCCATTATTAAAAAATAGCAGTTCTATTTACCATCTTATCAATCTATATGTCCCCATTTCACAACTACAAATTTATTTATGATACCTCCCAGCACCTTGCAGAATCCCCTCTCCAAATATCAATCACCCATTATCTCTATGTCTAATTAAACAATTTTCTCCATTTTTTTACAATTCCCATATTTCTTTGTTCCCAAGTCCTGTTTCTTATCCCTTCTTTCCCCTTGTATTTTCCCCTTTATTTTTTCACTCCAGTTTTTATCCCCCTTTATTTATAACTTCCTTCTGCCCTTCGAATTTCTGCTGATTCTTTTTCCCATTTTAAATTTTCCAGATATTTCCCTCTTTATTCAACTCCCCAAATCTCCAATATTTATTTCCAACTTTTACCTTCTTTGTTCTCAATGGTAATTGAGGAGGCTCCACCTCCTCTTCTGTCTTTTGTCTTTGTTGTTCATATTCTGCAATCACATTTTCAATGAATTTTAAAGCAAAGCCGAGTGTTTCACCTCGTTTTTGTAATATTTCTGTCATGTTTCTAAGTTCCATTTTTAATGCCAGAAGAGATATCACCATTTTAGAATTTTCTAATTAGCCATTTAATCCAAATAGTGTCTTTAAAGTTAATTTCCAACAGTTAGCTTTTATTTTCTTCCTCTCAAGTTTTAATCCTCAACTAATCCAATGCCAAATCCATATCAGAATCAACAATTAATCCAAGGGCAGAATCTTCCTGTTTCTTTGTTTCAACGTTTCAATTTTTCAAAGTTTTTGTTTTATTGTATCAATTTTCCTTACAGTTTTAAGAAATAGAGTCTTTTGAAGGAAAAACAAGTTAGATTTAACTCAGATGGCACTCTTTGTTTTAACAAATCTACATCCTCTTTTTTCTTTTTTCTTCCCAATTATTCAGAGTTTTTAAAACACAATCTTCCAAATAAAGGTCAAATCCAATTGATATTAAATTTTCTCTTTAACAATCTATAGTTCAGCTTTATTAGTGCCTATATAGAATCAAAATATACTTATCCAAATTGATTAGATGATTCCTTCTCCAGCTTCTACCTTTCACGATTCAAAGCCCCGCAGCTGTCAAAACAATTCACACCTTTTTCTCTCTCTTTCTATTCGACGCTTTAAGTCCTTCCTTGAAAATTCTTTGAAATGTTAATCCTGGGGATACCTTCCATTTAATTGTATTGTCCCGTTCCTCCTGCTGTTCGCTTCTTTCTCTCTCTCCTGCACAAACTTATTCCAGTTTAATCTTCCCCTTCAGGGTGGCCATTTTAGACCACCGCTTCAGGTGTCTTCAGGGGGGGAACAACTGCCAAGCTGAGAAGGGGATTTGCAACTCTCCTCTACCCGGCTGACGGTTTCCCCTTCCTCCAATGCCCCTACAAGGTGGCTTCTGCCCCAAATCTGGTTGATCGGGGTCTCCGATGCTGAAGCATGGACCAAAGCCACGCACAGTCACAGTCAGTGGTCCGTCTTTGGGGAAGCTCAAAATGGGAAGCCAAATAAGAATCTCTGCTTGCTTACCTAATCCAAATTAAAGTGTCTTCCTATTCACTGAAAAGGTATTCTGTGGTTATGCTTTTTGTTTTAGCTAGCTTAAAGAAGCCTACAATCATTTGCTTCTAAGGAATGTTTCAGATAAACCCATCCAGAATATTATGACTGTGGAATGCCTTAAAATATTGTTGATAATTATGCTATCATTTCAAGTTCTCCTCATTTAGTATCTGAATCTGACGAAGCTTACTTTAGGAAAATAAAAAATTAAGAGGATAGAAATATGCTGTTTAATTAATTGTAACATGCAAACTGAAGGAGAAGTTCTGTCTTCTGTCTATAATCTTCATAGCAATCCCCATCTGCAGAACAGCTTGTCTTCATACTTCAGAATCATGTCCTCCCTGCATGATTTCTATAGGATTATAAAAATATGATTACTCAATAAAGCTTTGTGGATATTAGGGCCTAGAACGAGTGTTGGCAACCTGTGACTCCGGATCTGCATGCAGCTTTTTCATCCCGTTGCTTCAGCTCCCGGTCATGGCAGAGGGATGAAAGAGCTGTCACCCTGCCATGGCAGTGGTGATTCCTGGAGCCTTAGTGTGGGAGCGAAGCATCCCTGTACTTGCCTTTGCACGGCAACAGGATTCTGCCTTCATCCTGGTACATTTGCTGTTGCCGCCAGCAAAGAGGGCTGGGAGAAAACACTGGGGGTGGATATTGCGGGGTGGGAGCCATCCCCCAAGCCTGGCCTTCCTCCTCCCACATTGGCAGGACCAAGAGAAAGAAGGGGGCAGCATGGAGAGACACTCCCCTCCCCTGGCTGAGCGCTAAGCATAAAAGCCTAGCGGGTGGATAGATGGCCCACTAAAAGTGCCCCAATTAAAAAGTGAGAAAGTGGAGTAAAAATAGGTGTGTGTGTGTGTGTGTGTGTGTGTGTGTGTGTGTGTGTGTGTGTGTAAATAACAGCCCAGGATAGCTTCAGCCATAAACAACAGCTGCTGTTATTTTTGCTGAGAGCTTCTAAGCTACGCAGCATTCTTTAATAAATAACAACAAAGCATAATATACACAATTAAAGGAAGGAATGTGAAATTAGAGGAGATAGGAAGGAAGGAAGGAAGGAAGGAAGGAAGGAAGGAAGGAAGGAAGGAAGGAAGGAAGGAAGGAAGGAAGGAAGGAAGGAAGGAAGGGGAAATCAGTAGGGGGAAGGAAAGAAGGAAGATGAAATCAGAGGTGGAAGGAAGGAAGGAAGGAAGGAAGGAAGGAAGGAAGGAAGGAAGGAAGGAAGGAAGGAAGGAAGGAAGGAAGGAAGGAAGGAAGGAAAGAAGGAAGGAAGGAAGGAAGGAAGGAAGGAAGATGTGATGGCTTTCCAGAGGCTACTACAATACACTCCCATCATTCCTGAGTTGTGCTGTTAAAGAAATCCAATGCCACCAGGGAGAAGCCAAGTTGTGAAAGAGTGATTGAAATTCCTCACAATGAAACTAAGTGGCGATAGATCACAACAGAGTTGGGCATTCTCCCTGACGCAGTTTCTTGTTATATGCCCTATGATTTAAATTTCAGATAAATGGAGAGATGAGGGAAGGCATGGGCGGCTTGGTAGGCTTGGCTGGGGGGGTGTCATGTGACTGTGTGGGAGTGAGTGACATCAAGTTGTCCATGCCTGGTTTTGTGGCTTCCGGTGTTTTCTGTGGGTAATGGTTCAAATGGCTCTTTGAGTATTTAAAGTTGCTGACCCCTGGCCTAGAAGAATGGTGTATTTATTGCAACATTGATAATAGTGCTTTTTGGTGGGTTTGAGAGTACAGTTGTCAAGTCAGTGGGGCAAAATAGAGCATCAAGAAATCTTAGTAATAAATTCCATACTTTATTTCTGGGTTCCTTGGCTGTTCCTGCTATGAAGAGCTAGTCAGAAACAAATGGAAAGCAACCTTTACCATCAAGATGCTCAGAATTTAGATTCACTGCCGTGTGTCACAACAATTAAACTGCAGCAAGATTTAATAACAGGTTGAGCATTTCATATTTAAAAGTAAAGAATATTTATGACTGTAATGTTAAAGAGCCACCATTATAATGAGCAGTACTGATTCATGGAATCAGTTAATTAATTAACCTGTTAACCTGTTCTAATTAAAATAATGGCCTCCATTAATTTGGAATTTTCCTTTGATGACTTTGATGACAATTGATGATTTTGCAAACATTTTGCAGTCTTTATATTCAAGTCAGAATAACATGGGAACGAAACTCAGATTTACATACATACACACATGCACATTCCAAAGCAGAAAAATAAAAAATAACAGGCGGTTAAGACACCAATGAGTGGCTTTAATGATCAGGTAATGAAGATTTAGTTCCTAGGAAAAAGAAACCCAGAGAACCAATATGGAATAATGGTCATGCTCCTTCAGCTCCTAAATAAAGAGGACTTCCGATTGCACTTCCGTCGTAATCGAAGTAGAGTCCGTGATCATCCATGAATTCACTCCGAGCTCTACCTATTGGAGGATCCCCTGGAGGGGGACCACCTGACGTGTTGATGAAGAAAGGGGGACCACCTGACGTGTTGAGAGGAACTCCATCTCCCCTCCCCAATGAGGAAAACCACCTCTAAAGACGAAATGCAGCAGTAGCCCAAAATGGCTACCATGAAGACAGGAGGCAGTCTGGAAAACTAAGACTGTGCTGGAGCGGAGAAGTCATGAATGGTGTGTGGACTGGGTGAAATACTTCGAAATTTAAAAAGGTAACCCTGATAAAATTATAGAAAAAAGTTCTCATTAAGAATTGCGCTAGCAATGATTTAAAAGAGAGAAAAAAATTGGAAAAAGCAAGGAACTTGATTTTTGGAAAAAAATTAAATGGAAAGGAAATAATTCAGAGAGAAAATTTTTACAAAAAAAATATAATTATACAGTATTTGGCACTAAATAGACATTATTTAAAATGCTGAAACTGACTGTGTAAAAAAAAGAAAATAATAACTAATATTTGGAAAATTGGCGAAGTTAATAAAAGCTTAAAAACAGGGGAGAGGATGAACAGTGAAAATTGGATTAAGAGTAAAAAAAATCTACATGTCTTTTTAAAACACATGGTCTAATTAATTTGCAAACTTAAAAAGAAATAAAAGGAATTGTACTATAATAAGACCCCAGAAAGTGGGAATATTAAAATTAAACAGTGAAGGAAGACGTGAGGATATTACCCCTGGACTTATTGGTTTTGGGGAGAGGTTTTTCGATAAGGCTGATTATAATTAGGAAATAAAATCTTATGGACATTGACTTTAAAAAAAGACACTGGTTCAAATAAAAATCACAGGACAATCGGATAATTGGATATAAATATAGAAAAAAATAAGCAAAATGAGTGAAATATGCAAAGAAATAAGACTGGAACTGCAAACTGTGAAATAAATGATAAACAGAAGCTTGGACTTATGGAATAACATAGAAGAAAATCTAGAAATGGTGATGCAAACTATAGAAGAACAAAGAAAGGGGAGGAGTTAAACAAAAGAGAAACCAGCAAAATGGAACAAAAGGAATAACAAATAACACGAAAGGACAAAAAATTAAATTTAAGATGTTAATGATTGATGTAGTAAACCAAGGGGAGAATATTTTGAAGGCTAAACAAAAGGAGAGGAAATCACAGAAAAAAGATCAGGAGAGGGTGGGAGTAAAAATAAATAATTGGGGGGGGGGGGAACAGTGGAAAGTAATAGAAAAATGATTAAGAGAAAGGGCCAAAAAATGATACAAAATAGAAATCATGCTAAAATGAGACAAACTTAAATAATCAAGAGAGTAAGAGACAATGGTTAAAGATGGAAAGGATAGTGATTCCACATGAAAAGGTATTTCAGTAATTAAGATATATAAATAGAGTTGTTGAGGAGTTTGGAATCAGTATTTTGTTATAGGATTATCATTAAAAATAAATAAAATATTGATTAGAAAAAATACAGATTAAAATTTAATTGGAACAGAGATAAAAATAAGATTTTATTATAGGATTATTATTAAAGAAATATGTCTTTGGAATATATAAGAAAATTAATATATAATATGGGGAAGGAAATATGTGGAATCTGATAGATAACATATATGTACATAGTATATGGTAGTAGATAAAAATGAAAATATTGATATTAGATTATATAAATATAATATTAAAAGGAAAAAAGATGGAAAACATATTGATACAATGTAACGATGAATGTGAACATAGAATATGTTCAGGGGTGAGATTCAAAAATTTTAACAACCGGTTCTGTGGGCGTGGCTTAGGTGGTGGGCATGGCTTGGTGATCATGTGACTGGATGGACATGGCTTGGTGGTCATGTTATTGGCTGGGTGTGGCCAATTCAATATCACTCACATCGAAGCATGCATCTCCTCACCTGGCCTTTCCTGATTGTGGGGATGCTGCAACAGTCGTAAGTGTGAAAAATTGTCATAAGTCACTTTTTTCAGTGCCATTATAACTTTGAATGGTCACTCTACACAAGCAAAGTATCAGCAAAGAAGGGGGAAAAAAAACTCCAGAGACGTTCCTGAGACAGGAAGTCTAGTCCTGCCAAGAATGTAATAAGGGTTAACGGAGAGGCAGTTTCTGTAAGCAAAACCAGAATGTTTCTTTCCTGCCTTCCTTACAGGACTAGGCCAGTAATTTCTTCTAACAACCAGTTCTCTGAACTGCTTAGAATGTTAACAACCAGTTCTAGCAAGTAGGTGCGAACTGGTAGAATCCCACCTCTGAATACGTTAAAAGACAAAAATGACTATATTGTTATTAGTTTATACAATTTGTTAAATGGAAATAAGATGGGAAACAAAATTTGTGTAATGTCAAGAAGGTGGCAAAATTAAAATTAATATTGAAAAGGGGATTAATACTGGATAACATAAATTAATATGAATTTATGAGTGATTAATGGAATGATATAATTTGATAAAAATTTGCAAATATGATGAACATAAGGAAATATGAGTAATGAATATAGAAATTGACTAAAAATATACAGAGTATTATAAAGTAAAATATGAGAATATAAAATGGAAAATTGGTAATAGGTAATGATATGAAATTAGATAAGAAAGCTGAATATGTAATTATGGTCATGTTTGTTTTAGAATGTAAAAACCTGGAAACACACTGTTCATAAAAGATGTATTTAAAGAAATAAAAATAAAAAATGTATTGGAAAAAAAAGCTCTTGAATGAAAAGTATAATATAAATCTAATAAATAAATGGGGAAAAATCATTAAAATATTTAATCTAGATTCCAAAGACATTAAATTACTGGCATTACAATTATATTACATAAGGACTGAGAAACAGTCAATTGTCCTAATTTGTTACTGCTTTGCCCAATTTGGTCTTGAGCAACTTTGTTTTTTGCCCCTCAAAGGCTTTTTATATTTCTTTTTTAACGAATCAAGATTTTCCAAGAGAATCATTGTAGAATTGGGGTGAAATTACCATCACCTCAGCTTTGTCAAACTAGAGTTTAGTAGATGTATTGAAATCACAGCAAGATGGAATTTACTAGACTCTCAACGGTCTTGACCTAACAAGTAACCAAAAATTTGTATCACTAGTTGTGACAATAAATTGAATTCAAATGGTTTTAATGATTCAAGAAATTGTACGGCAGCAACTAACAATTTACAGAACCATATGAAGAAGAGTATCAGCTGCAAGGTAAATATGAGTTGCTAAAATCTGACATTCCTTAGTAAAGTAGAAAGAAAAAGAATCTACTAGTACTAGAAAGTCACTATTAAGATAAAAACAGTCCTAATATAGAGCAAAATTCAGTCCTAATTTGGAGCAAAATTATCATAAATTAACATATTATGTTAATTTAAAAAGATCCCCAAATAATATAACATAGACTAAATGGAAGTCTCTTGTGAATTTGCCTTTGTGTCACTTGGAATGTACGCAATGTCACTTGGAATGTACATAAAAGGCTAACAGGCTTGGGGCCATTCTAATCTTTGAACGGAATATGTTCTATAAACCAGGGCAACTGCAAAAAAAGTCCCACTTCTAGTCCATATCAGCCGGCACTCTGGCTGACAGGATCTGCAGCATGCTCATTCTGCTTGATTTGGTTGGATGGGTAACAAAGACAATTGGAAAAAAGCCAACTCTCAGACAACCAGATACCAAGTAATCTAAAGTTTTAAAGGTGGCAACCAGCATCTTGAATTGAACCCAGAAATATAACAGTAACCAATGCAGCTCACACAGAAGTGGTGCTATGTATGCTGTATATCTGACATCATTTACTACCTGTGCAGCCATGGTCCATACCAGTTGAACGTTTATGAATGCTCTTCATTTACAGCAACCTTATTTTGTAGCTAGAGCTAGAAATAAATAAGTTGATTCATCAAAAATATATAGCCGGAAGTTTTAGAGAAATGGCTTTGTAAAATTGCCCTCCTCTCAACTTTCTCCAAATAACTTAATTGAGTTACTAGAGCATTTACAATGGAGTAAAGTGTTCGTTCTTTTCTCATCCACTGCAAAAAAAATGACGTTTTAAGCTACTTTCAAAGAAATTGTCCATGGGATTTTGAAGACATCAATTGCTTCAATTGCTTGGGTAGAAGTTTATTTTTTTCTTTTTTAAAAATTCAACTAAATAATTAATAAAATAAGTGCTACAGGAATAAACTTCCTGTCCTCTAAAGTGTTTTTCTGTAGCTATTTAGTACCTCCAGAGTAACACTTATAGCTTTCACCTCTTTTATACACATCTTATCTTGCTGTTCTTATTCGCATTTTAAAAAATATCTGTGTTAAATGCCAAAGTGCATTTAATGTCACATATCTCATATCTTGTCAGCAAGATTCAAAAGAAATGCCCAAGTTTTTTGCAATTTATTTCACCTTAAAAAGAAATATTTCCTAGGATGCTTCTTAGGAATCTGTATCTCCAAATAAGTACTTATATAAAAACTTTTTCAGCAATTGGGGGGCCTTTGGAATCGTGGCAGGATATAAATGTGACAAATAAATAAATGAATGATGACATATACAACTCTGAATGCATTTCCACTTTTATTTCATTGTGTGGTATTTAGCAAAAAAAGTGTCATAGCCTGAAAAATCTTTGAGATGCAAATTATACATCACTCTGCCTATTTTTAAGATTAGTAAGAATGGCTAATTATGCTACACATATTTATATTAAAAATGATTCTGACATTCTGTAATGTGCATATATATGCCTATAAACAAGTTTTGAATTATCAAAACTTAACTAAAATATTAGTTAAGTAGGATATGAAAATTAAATCATTCTTCTCCACATTAAATTTTAGTTCTTCCATAAAGATTTGCTTCCTTTGATCCTATATTTATTTTATCTCCTTTGAAAAGAAAAATGATAGTTGCTAAGTTTTGACTAAATTCAGAAAACGACTGATAATTATCTTTTCCTGGCCACTTGTGTCAGTCCATTTGAAAGAAGTAAGTGAATCCAAAGAAACTTGCAAAGAGCAAGGATTAGATTCTAGCTCTTGATTTCAGCAGACTCTCAAACAATATGCAACTTAGTCCAAGGGTGGGCTGCTGGGGTCGCAAGGGTTCAGGAGAGTTCCTAGCTAAGATTCTGTGCAGTTCAGAGAACCTTCAAATCCCACTCCTGGCTGGCCCCGCCCACCTCATCCTGCCCCTCCCAGGTCCTCACAGGACCTGTTTTGGATACAGGTAAGTGCAAGGCGCACACAGAGGCTCGTAGAGGGCAAAAAACAGGCCAGAAATGGGGCTGTTTCTGGCTTCCAGAAAGCCTTTGGAACCCAGGGAGGCCTCTTGGAGGCTCGAGGAAAGTCTCCAGAGCCAAGAGGAGTGCAAAAACGCCTCCCCACACCATGGTGCAGGAGACAGACTAGGCCAAACCCACCATGGCCATGCTTACCCAGACCTGGCAGAAAACCCTTTGCTAAAATTTTTGAAGCCCACCCTGACTTAGTTCCTCACTAAATCACGATTAAAAGAATCATGATTTCTTACTGAACAATTTAGACAGCCATAACCATACTGTTGTACAAATAGGCATGGCAGGACTATTAGGGATCCATCCACAAAGGTCAGCCAAATGAGGTACAGATGCACCAAAGCCAAAAAACTTAGAAAGCACATACTGCCACATTTTGTTCTTGAAAATTAAATCTAGAATGAATGGCTCTAAACTTGTGATCTAAGCTCAAGAAAAATGAATGATGAAAGCTAATGTGGGTTGGTAGTTAAGGTGTTATATCTGAACTGAGCTAACTCAAGTTAAGGTCTATCTTCAGCTATGATAACTCTTCGAGTCAAGTCACTTTCCCTACCAAAAATTATTCTTTGGAGAAGAACTGGAGAAAAGAATGCTATGTATACCTCAATAAGAGGCCAATATCAATCCAACAAAAAAAGTTTACTTTCTCCTAAATATAATAGAATTCTCTTAGCTATAGGTATTTTTGAGAGCATGCTTGAAGTTAATCTTAAATTAGCAACCTGCAGGGGATCATGTAATTATTCAAAAAAAACCTCAGCATGATGCAGGGAACACAAGGATAACCTAGTTTGATTGCCTAGCAGGAAGAAATCCCACTCCTAGAAATAGACTTGACACCAAGTCTATTTCTAAGAAGTATATGTTTCCAGTAAAAGCCTATGGTCTGGCTGAGTCTAAACACTAAAAACAGATATTTAGCTGTCTTTTTTTTTTCCTTTGGAAAAGCACTTTGGAAACAATCTAGCAAAGATTTTTATATCCAACAGAAACAGAGACCCAACGCCTATCTGCAAAATATTTGTTCACTACTTTTAGTTATTTATAAAAAAGACAAAATAAAAATGTAATAGTAATATATATATCTACCTAATCATTAATTGCAGACATGCCAGATCCAATCTAAACATCTGACTATTATGGTGACCAACCATAATAACAATATTGTTGTATTTTTGAATTTTGGTAGTCTTGGTTCATAATACAGTACATTAGATTTAACGGTAGCTGAAAAGAAGAAAATCTGTGTAACTCATGTGACAACACCATGGGATAATAGAATAGAATCAAAGAACTGGATAATCACAAAATCGAAGTTGGAAGTTTATGGTATAAACTTACAGAAGTAGTCCCAATGGTTATCAGCACACTTGGTACCACACTAAAAAAAATCTTGGAAGGTACTTAGAAAATCTGCACATTGACAGAATTTAAATGTACAATTTACAAATCATAAAAGTCACATTTAGGTTTCATAATGGCGTTTCAAGATGGCGGCAGGGTGTATTTGGGAGGAGCTCCTCCGGTTTGGATGGCCTTTGGCTTAAGCCCTCGCACCCCCTGGGTCCCCCCACTAGTGGTTGCGGTGGCGGAGGTGGAGGAGGACCGGGGGACACCGGCAAGCTTTAGCTGGAGCTGGTCGGAGGGCTGCCGGAACCACAGGGCCGGTGAGAGCAGTGGCCGCGGCAGCGGCATTGGCGGCCGTAGCGGTTTCGGGTGGCAGCGGTGACGACGGCTGCAGATGGATCCGTCGTTCCCCCTGGGTCCCCCCCACCGGTGGCAGAGGTGGGGAGGAGGCCGGGGGAGGCCGGGGTGCCTCACCTGGAGGGGCCATCAGGACTGCAGGGCCAATGAGAGCGGCGGCCATGGCGGAGTTGGTCGGTCGCGGCAGTA
Organism: Bungarus multicinctus; assembly: GCA_023653725.1. Classification (NCBI taxonomy): domain Eukaryota; kingdom Metazoa; phylum Chordata; class Lepidosauria; order Squamata; family Elapidae; genus Bungarus; species Bungarus multicinctus. The sequence continues at coordinate 71,300,722 of CM042840.1, forward strand.
TCGGGCAGTGGCGGTGACGACAGTCGTAGACGGTCTCTTCATTCCCCCTGGGTCCCCCCACTGGTGGCAGAGGTGAGGGAGGACTGGGGGAGACCCGCGAGTCTCGCCTGGAACCGGCTGGAGGGGCTATCGGGACTGCAGGGCCGGCGAGAGCGGCGACCATGACCATGTTGGGCAACCACGGCAGTATCAGGCGGCAGCAGTGATGAAGGCTGTGATGGCTGCGGATGGACTCTTTGTTCCCCTTGGTTCCCCCAACTGGTGGCAGAGGTGGGGGAGGTCTGGGGGAGGCCGGCGAGTCTTGTCTGGAGCCGGTTGGACCCGGCACCGAACACCTGAGGCCGGACCAGTTGGCCCGCGGAAGTACTCACGGGCTGAACTTTACGCCCTAGAAAGGGTTCCCCTCTCCCTGACATGGCCAATGGGACTGTCTAAAGTCCACCTCAAGGACGGGTCTTGGGATCCAGAGAGGTGGCATGGCCATTCTGTGAAACGCTTGGGGAGGGGGAGGGGTACTCTATTGTCTTCTTTTATTTTTAGATTTTTAATGGGGTTAGGGAAGGAAGCCACGGGTTTGGGGAGGGAGGTTGGGAGGAGGGTGAGGGACAGATTTTTAGTGGGGCTAGTGGGTTAGGGGTCAGTCAAGCCGGTGAGTACACCTGGGGGAACCCGGGGGACGGGGAGGCGACCAGGGTTAGAACGACCGAGGGTGGACCTTATTGGCACTGTATGTGGGAGGGACAGATATGGCTGGGGTAGAGAGCCCTATCAGGTTAGAGGATCACGTGTCCGCTATCTCCAAGCGGTAACGTGCTCCGACCCTCTCGACCCGTCTTGCAGGCCTGGTTGTGCAGAGTCTCAGGCCCTGAGCACCCGGCTGATGTTATGCAATGCCAGGTCCGTTATAAATAAGGCCCTCCTGATTTTCGATCTGATTCAGGATGAGAATGTGGACCTGGCAGGGGTCACCGAAACCTGGTTGGGCCCAGAGGGGGGTCTCCCCCTGGTAACGATATGCCCACCAGGTTTCCAGGCATTTCATCGGCCGAGGGCTCAGGGTAGGGGTGGTGGAGTAGCGGCAATTATTAGGGAGGATCTTTGTCCTAGGGAGGCCACTGTACCTCAGATGGCTGGCTGTGAGTCCCTCTTTGTGAAGTGGGGTAAGGGAGGTCAGATGGGCCTTTTGATAACGTACCTGGCTCCCTGCCATGTATCATCGGCCCTGCCCGGGTTCCTCAGGGTAATAGCCGAGCTGGCGGTGGAGACACCCAGACTGTTAGTCATGGGTGACTTCAACCTGCCTTCGCTCGATGAATCCTCTGGGGCAGCCCAAGAGTTCTTGGCCTCCATGAGGGCCTTGGACCTGACCCAATTAGTTTCTGGGCCCACTCACACGGGAGGACACACGCTGGACCTGATTTTTGCCTCTGGACAATGGTTGAATGATCGGCTAGGGGATATAGTTGTTAAACCCTTGTCATGGTTTGATCATTCTCTCCTTAGACTAGACCTCTGCACCACCACTCCACATTGCAGGGAGGCAGAGCCGAGGAGATGGTTCCGCCCCAGGTGCCTGATGAATCCTGAACGGTTCCAAACAGAGCTTGGGCCATTACCTGAAACTCTGGCTCATAACTCGGTCACAGACTTGGTAGCCGCCTGGGATAGGCTGGCTGCCGAGGCTCTGGACCGAGTTGTGCCTTTGCGACCTCTGACCCGGCAGAGATCTTGCTCGGCTCCGTGGTTTACGGAGGAGCTGAGGGAGATGAAATGCCGGAAAAGATGTCTGGAGGGCCAGTCGTGCAGAGTCTGATCGAACACAGGTGAGGTCCTATATTAGGACCTACCCAGTGGCGATAGAGGCGGCGAAGCATTCTCACTTCTCCGCCCTTATTGCATCAGCAGAAAATCGACCCGCCGCCCTGTTTAGAGTAACCCGCTCCCTGCTTGGGCCGGGAATGCGGGAGGATCTCTTGCAGGGTAGGGCAGAGGAGTTTTCTCAATTTCTGCACAATAAAATCGCTCAGATTCGGGACGGGCTGGACTCTAGTTGGGAGGTCCCGGGGGAGGTGACTGCGGCGAGTCTTGAGATGGTTATCTGGGACGAGTTTGACCCTGTGACCGCCGAAGGTATAGACAGGTTGCTGGGCGGCTGAATGCCACCACGTTTATTGGACCCTTGCCCCTCCTGGCTGGTTTCTACCGCCAGAGAGGTGACGCAGAGTTGGTTCCAGGGAATTGTTAACACTTCTTTGGTGGAGGGCTCGCTGCCCACCGCCTTGAAAACCGCAGTGGTGCAACCCCTCCTCAAGAAGCCCTCCCTGGACCCAACTCTTTTGAACAACTATCGTCCTGTCTCCAACCTTCCCTTTGTGGCGAAGGTTGTTGAAAGTGTGGTGGCAGGTCAGCTTCCCCAGTACCTGGAGGAAGATACGTATCTGGATCCCTTCCAATCGGGCTTCAGGCCCGGGCATAGTACTGAAACGGAATTGGTCGCGTTGGTTGATGATCTCTGGAGGGCCCGTGACAGGGGTTATTCCTCTGTCCTGGTCCTATTAGACCTATCAGCGGCTTTTGATACTATCGACCATAGTATCCTATTGTGACGGTTGGGGGGGTTGGGGGTTGGAGGCACCGTATTGCGGTGGTTCGCCTCCTTCCTCTCCGACCGCCTGCAATTTGTGTTGGCGGGGGGGAGAGGTCCACCTCTAGGCCCCTCGATTGTGGGGTGCCTCAGGGGTCTGTCCTCTCCCCTCTCTTGTTCAACATTTATGTGAAGCCGCTGAGGGAGATCATCCGTGGTTTTGAGGTGAAGTGTCATCTGTACGCTGATGATACTCAGCTGTATATCTCCACCCCAAGCCACCCCAACGATGCTATGGAGGTCATGTCCCGTTGCCTGGAGGCCGTGCGGAACTGGATGGGCGGGAACAGGCTCCGACTCAACCCTTCCAAGACTGAGTAGCTGTGGTTTCCGGCATCCCAATATAGCCAGATAATTCCTTCGCTGGCTATTGAGGGTGAGATTTTGCCCCCTTCAGAGAGGGCTCGCAATCTTGGTGTCCTCCTGGAAGTACAGCTGTCCCTGGAAGATCATATTACGGCCATCTCCAGGGGGGCATTTTATCAGGTTCGCCTGATTCGCCAGATGTGGCCCTTTCTGGATCGGGATGCCTTACGCACAGTCACTCATGCCCTGGTCACCTCCCGACTGGACTATTGTAACGCCCTCTACATGCGGCTCCCGAGTGGGAGCATCCAGAGGCTTCAACTGGTACAGAATGCGGCCGCGCGGGTGGTTATGGGGGCGTCAAGGTTTTCTCATGTGACGCCCCTCCTGCGCGAGCTGCATTGGTTGCCGGTGGCCTCCTGGGTGCGCTTTAAGATCTTAGTGCTAATTTTTAAAGCGCTCCATCGCATTGGACCAGGATATTTACAAGACCGCATTCTGCCAGTTTCCTTTCACCGATCAGTGCGCTCTCACAGGGAGGGTCTCTTGCGGTCCCGTCAGCATCTATGTGCCGGCTGGTAACCCCGAGGAATAGGACCTTCTCTGTGGGGGTGTCCGCCTTCTGGAATGGGTTGCCTCCGGAGTTGCTCCCACTCGGCCACGGACCTGGGGACCTTCAGGCATGCCTTGAAAACCTGGCTCTTTGACCAGGCCGGCTTGAGCTGATTTTAGATTGGAGTTTTAAATTGGGGGTCCCTAGTGGCGATCAGAGGGTTGGGGTATTTTAATTTTAGGGTTTATAATGGGGGTTTTAACTTGTTTATTACAGCCAGGCTATTTAATTCCATTTTAATTTTTGTATATTTTAATGTTATTTTAATTGGATGGCTGTACACCGCTCCGAGTCCTTCGGGAGAGGAGCGGTATATATCTATCTATCTATCTATCTATCTATCTATCTATCTATCTATCTATCTATCTATCTATCCATGCTGACTAGAGCATTCTGAAAATTAAACTCCACAAAGCTTAAAGGAGCCATGGTGATGCAGTAGTTAGAATGCAGTACTGCAGGTTAACTCACTGCCAGGAATTCAATTCTGACCGGCTCAAGGTTGATTCAGGCTTCCAATCTTCTGAAGTCAGTAAAATGAGGATCCAGATTGTTGAGGGCAATATGCTGATATGTAAACCACTTAGAGAATGCTGTAAAACACTATGAAATGTTTTAAGTGCTACTGCTATTAAAGCTGCCAAGACTGAGAAACACTATCCTAGATTTTAGGAAAGAATTTGATTAATATAGACAGACACCAGTGATGGGATTCAAAAAAATTTACTACCGGTTCTTTGGGCATGGTTTGGTGGGCGTGGCAGGGGAAGGATACTGTAAAATCTCCAGTCAGAGGCGGTATTTGCCGGTTCTCCAAACTAATCAAAATTTCCACTACCGGAACTAGTCAGAACCTGCTGAATCCCACCTCTGACAGACACCTATAAAAGAACAGGCATCTGTGAAAAGAGAATAATCACTTTTCCTGTGAATGTGCAGCTACCAATTTAGTTACCTTGTAATCCAGGAAAAAGAAGCAACAATTTTATCAATTGGCAGATAGGTGTGATGTTTGCGCCTAAGCAAATTCAGAGGCACCATTTTGGAATTAAAACTAAAGCACAGTCTCACACATTACACCTTTCATTTTTTCATAAAATAAAATCCTACAATTCCTAAAATCATAATCAGCTGCAACCAGTGAGAATGAACTTCATACCCATACTTAGTTGGGAGTTCTAAGTCTCTATGCAACCAAATTATAATAGAATAGAACAGAACAGAATAGAATACCTTTATTGTCATTGCATTCAAAATACAATGAAATTTAAAAGCTACTCCAGCACAGTGCCCCAAACATCACATCACAATCACACTACACAGTTTTAAAAAATTAAAATAATAAAAGTAATAATAATTAAAAACCTAGCCTAAAACCTATTTAAAACATATATTAAGTTAGATAGTTTAAAAATTCCACTTTATACATAGAACTAAATCACAAATGTACTGTTTGATTCAAGACAATTATTGATATGGAAAAGAAACTGTTTCTCAGTCTATTAGTCCTCATTTTAAGACACCTATAACGTCTCCCTGATGGCAACAATTCAAAATATGAATGACCAGGATAAGAATGGTCTGTGGAGATTTTTTGTCCTCTAGAGAGAAGTCTGGTCTTCGCAATCTCTTTCAAAGAAGAAAGAGAGCAACCGATGATTTTTTATGCTGTGTTTATAACTCTCTGGAGCATCATCTTATCCACTACAGAACATCCAGCATACTGCCTCCATAACTTCCACAGTTCCCTCCGTGCTGCCGCTATTGTTGGAGAGGCGCTGGCGAGAGAGGGACAGCTGCAACTCGGCCTGGGCGCGCTTGGAATGCAGGAACGGGCTGAACGCTGGGACTTTTGGAAACTTGCAGAGCCCGAAGCTGGAGCACCAAGGATAGTAGCGGCGGAGACGCTTGCTCGGCTCTTCTCACGCCCAACCAGCCACTCGGGATTAAACGAAAATGCAGCGCACAGCACTCCCAGATACCTCAAAATGTTTCTTCCCCCTGTTGTTGTGGAGACAGGGATGGGGGAAAAGCGGGAACGACTCAGATGCTGTTGTTGGAGGCGGCACTGGTGAGAGATGCACCAGCACCGGTGGGAACCATGGAAGCTAAGGAGGCTCGAGAAGCGACAGAAACGCTGCCGGCGGACATTCACACCGCTGATCCGGTCTGCAACTAGCACCATACCTGGGTCTGCAGCAAAGGTGCTTGGCAGGGGTAGGGAGCCCTCCGCCATGATCGGCCATTAGGAGCGGCTGGTGGCGAGGGGTGCTCATAATGGCAAGTTCCCCCTGCCCTCCCCCCCAATTTTGCATGTTTTAAAATAGGCCTAAATTTGGGGGGAGGGGATAAATTTTATTTTATGCCTAGAAAACATGCTATGTCTTCCTATTGGGGGGGCAGTATTTTTGGAGAAACACGGTAGTATCTGTGCATAGTTTTATATAGCATAGAACAGTTGCAGTGTGCACCTATAACTCAGGATGGTAAAAGATATCCCAATTTGTGTTCTCAAAACAATCCTGAAGTTGTTGGGAAGTATCTTCTGGCTAAGATTTCACTGTCTTTATTATAGGCAGAGCCTGTCTCCTAAGAGGGATGTACGCTGGTGCTAAAAGCAGTGACATATGGTCTGATTGTCCCAAATGTGGTAATTGTATAACCTTATAGCCATGTTTGATGTTGGTATATACTTTGTCCAATATGTTTGCTTTTCTAGTAGCACACTTAACATGCTGGTAGAATTTAGGGAGCACTTCTTTTAAATCAGCTTGATTAAAGTCCCCTGCTATGATATGCACAGCATCAGGATACTTATTCTGCTGATTACTAACAATGTTATACAAAAATCCCAAAGCTATGGTAGTATTGGCATCAGGCAGGACATAGACTGCAGTAATCAAAACCATGCTGAATTCCCACGGAAGATATATGGGTCTACATTTAAGAGTCATATACTCCAGATCCATGGAGCAGTGGCTGTCTACAGTCTTTGTACCGATATACCAGCTTTTGTTCACATAAAGGCTTAAACTTCCCCCTTTGATCTTGCCAGAATCTCTACTCCTGTCCTGCCAGTGAGCTATGTAGCCTTCCAGCTCAACAGCTGCATCTGGAATGAATGAATGAAGCCAAGTTTCTGTGATTAGCAAAACACAGCAGTTCTTGATGAATTTAGTCTTTGCAATCTGTAGCCTTAATTCATCCATTTTGTTAGTCAGAGATCTTGCATTGGTAAGAAATATATTTGGAATTGAAGGCTTGTGTGGAAACTTACTCAGCCTAAGGAAAACCCCAGCCCGGCATCCTCTCTTTCCCATCTGCTACTGACTATATGTTAGTTATAATTGCATTGGTTACAGCATTGCTTTTGTATATCATTCAGATGAGTTTTGACCAAAAAATAGTTCATATAAATAAATATAAAGGAGCTCATTAGAGATAAGTTGCAAGTTCCAGATGAAATATAGTTGAGATCTTTATGTCTCAAAGAAATATCAAGAGGAGCGTATTATGAATACATTATGACTTTTCCAGGGAGGTATCTTTCATAGTTCCTTTTAAAAAAAAATGTATTAAGGAATAAGCCTACATGAATCATATCCCATTTCATCAGAAGCATGAAAGCTCAAGTAGATGCTAATCTTTAAGTGATGCCATTTCATATTGATGCCATTTCAGTCCAGACCATTGTACAACTTCATTCAATAGTTAAACAAGAGTATTCAACACAGAAACAAAATTTGGAATTTGTGACACAGAAGAGCACATTGTGCTACTATTATTCTTCAAGAAAGATAAAATCCAACAATTCTTCCTCTCATTTACATATCATAGATAATCCTATAGTAAATGATTTTAGCAGTTGCCATAAGATTAAAAAGATTTAGAAAAGAAGTGTTGTTTTTATTAAATAATGATTGCAACATATAATTTTCATCAATTCAGTTATACAGAGTAAATATAGAATTATTTTTCCCATGTGCCTAAAATAAGAATCTCTCTATCTGCTTACAATTTAATTTGTGGTAGCTTATACAAACAATACAATGAGTTTCTTCCCAAAATGCCTCCTACAGAAATGGGCATGTGACCATCAGGACAGAGAATCAAGCTTTGTATGGCATTAGATACCTAGTAATAAAGTTATAGATGGGAACATTTCTCCCTCCAAAAAAAAGAGCAGAAGTAATTCATTAAAATAAAGCAAGTTAAAGGGTACTGACTCTGTCTTAGATAGTTTACTTACATAAAACCTTTTTCCATTTTTGTTCAGAGTGCAGTTGAGGTTCACTTAAAAAAAGCATTTCTTAAAGATCAGAAGTTTTCTAAAATGTGCATTGTAATAAGCATTTATTCCATTCAGATATCTTTTTTCAATCTTAAAGTTCTAGTATCACTTTATGAAGCCTTAGTAAACATTTGGGCAATACTGCATCCAGTCTGGTCACTACAATATAAAAGACATTGAGACTCTGGAAAGAGTGCAGAGAAAGAGCACATGAATGATTAGGGGCTAAGACATTCCAAACATAATTAGAGCTGTGTCTAATGAAAACAAGAACTAGGAGAGATATGATAGCACTATTCCAATATTTGAGGGGCTCCTATAAAGATGAAAGGGTCAAACTATTTTCCAAAGCACCAAAAGGCAAGACAAGAAACAACAGACGGAAACTAATCAAGGAGAGAAGTTAACTAGAACTGAGGAGAAATTTTCTAATGGTGAGAGCAATCAACTGATGGAACAACTTGCCTTCAGAAGTTGTGGGCGCTTCATCACTGAAGGCTTTCAAAAAGAGCCTGGACAATCATTTATCCGAAAATGTCTCCTGCTTGAGCAGGAAGTTGGACTAGAAAATTTCCAAGGTCCCTTCCAACTCTATTATAATTATAATTAATGTTATGTTTACACTCGATAACTTAATTGTGTAATGCTAATACATTTACATTCTTGGCATCATCACTATTAGTTTGTGAGTTCTCATAGAGGAAAGATTATGAAATGACATTTACATTTGTCTACGTAACTTAAATTAGAAAAACTCAAAGTAATTATTGCTGTTAAAGAAAATTTCAGGTAAATATATCTAGTTTTAGCACACCTATTTACTACTTAGGTAGAATAATTCATTTTGACATTGTGAAATTTTTCTGATGTTATTGTATGAAATAATAAAAAATATTTTAATAGAGTGCTATTATATATGTGTTTTTTAAGTAAATAGTAATAGTAGTATTAATAATTTGCTTTTTGGACATGTTAAAAAAGAGATAATGAACAAGTAATGCTCATTTTATTAGATCTTCTCAGAAGCTTAGTTCAAAAAACAAGAACCAAAAAAAAATATAGCAATAAAAATGCTAATTAAGAAAGTTTTGGGAGAAATACTGCAGACTTACTACAAGTCTATGCACAGAAAATTAATTCTCTAGATGATGTGGAAAGGATGGCTTATAAAGTTAATGAGATATTACTTAAGGCAAGAGAAACAATTAGGCTATTAACAGTGAAGATAAACTAAACATTCTGCCATCAAATATAATGATACTAATTTAAAGTGAAATGAAAAATAAAACATGAATATGAAAGCAAATTCAAGAGCAATAAATTCAAAGAGTTAAACAGGAACCAAACTGTTGTACCAAAAAGAAGTGAAAATCAATCAGCCACAATCTTTTAATCAATAATGATAAAATTTAAAGTCTGCCCTTCATGTTTTCAGGAAGACAATAAAGAGAATAATCCTCTGATATTATTTCTAGAATGTCTAAATCAGCAATTTTCAAACATTTTGGTCTCAGGACTCCTTTGCATTCTTAAAAATAACTAAGGACCCAAAAGAGCTTTAGTTTATGTGGATTATATCTATATTTGCTGTATTAGAAATTAAGATGGAGACATTTTAAAGTATTTGTCTTCACAGACCGCAAATATTAGCTCCTGAAAAATTAAGTCAATGGGTTTCATATTAAAAATGAAATAACATTGTCATATACAACTAGTTATATCTAATAACTTTTTAAGAACATGAGGTATTTATGTATAGTACATCAATGCTTATATTTTTTAAAAAGAAAGCAAATCAAAAACAAAAGAAACCAAGTCTACTTCATAGTTCTTGCACAAAAGTCATGTGAACTTTTCTTAAAATAAAGTGTTACAGCAAGTTGTCAGTTCCTTAATGAGTAACTGTCCTTAGGATTGTAACCTGAAACTGACTGTTCCTAATATATATCTATTACAGCTATACAAAACCCTTAAAGGAATACTTTGCAATGTACATGAAAGCAATCACACACTTAGAATACTCAACACAGTTGCTTTATACTTTTTCCTTGGTTGTCTTTTTATCTCTTCATAAATATACATATGCAGAAGATCTAATAAAATCTTCATAGCAAGTGTATCAAACTTTCCAGAGTATGTGGATGCCTCAAGTATTTCACAATGGATTGTTTTCCTCATACCAATGAGCTTTGCAAAGTGCACACTACGTTAAGTGGTTTTTAAGTAATGGCTGAAGCTATCTTGGTGAATTAAATCTATCATAGTTACCACCCATCCAACAACATGTTTGATTCACTTAATTAAAGAATCTCTATTGATCACATATATAAAGCACATAGTGATTTGTTTGAGGACTAGGAAAAATATCACTGGTTTTAATAATTCTATCTAGGGAAAATTCAGAGTCCAAATCCAGATACAATATAAAGAATAAAACATAAAATGAAGTAACTTTTGACAAGGCAAACATAGCAAGAGTATATTTTAGAAGGAAGATTTTGCTGCAGTAAGATGCTTGGTTAGTTTCATTGGTGTTGGAATTTCAGAATTCTTTCACTTATCCAATATATCAGCAATGGCTAATATTTGGAAATATAGATTTTCGAAGTATCATAACTGGAGGAATAAATGAAAAAAAAATCCCAAAAGAAATGTTGGGAAAAAAATGAACTTCAAAACTGCAGAGAAGGGAAGGAAGGAAGGAAGGAAGGAAGGAAAGAAGGAAAGAAGGAAAAGTGGTAATGCAAAAACTTAAGAGAAAAATAAAAGACCGGTGAAGAAAAAAATAAGCACAGACACAGTAAATATTATTTTAATTTAATATTACAATATCTGTATTCCTCAGTACTGTCAACAGTGGCTAGGGCTATTATAATTCAGCAATATCTGAATTGCTGGAGGGCCAGGATTCCCTGCCTCTGCAGCAAATATGAAAAATAAGTCCATATTGCAAAACCAGATCAAAGGTGAATCAACGAGTGGAAATGCTGAAAATTATTATTCTGGAATATAAAACCATTCTATCATACAGCAGAATTACAGATGCAGTTCATCTCCATGTATGCAATTATTACATGATTGACATACAGTAAAATGTCTAGAAGTTGAGTTTTTTTTTCAAAAGAGAGTTACACATTATTTCCAGCCCTACCAGCCATACCGTGGCTATAGAATTCAGACAAAAAGATTGAAGTTAGATTAAAAAGTTGCAGTCCTCTATATCCTACTAAATTGAGATATTATCCTCAAACACCCTGCCCATCATGAAAGTGCTAAACAGCAAAGACATGACAGCAATCATGGTTGTAATCAAGTCACCTTGATTACTATGTAATAATATATTACTATGTATATCAAGTCATTTCTATTAAATTTAAGTATACTATCTTTGCAGCTTTGTTATTTAAGGGAGTTAGCCTGAAGAACATTATGCATGCACAACAGTTTTAGACTGCAGTGTGAATTAGGAGTATCTTTCTTTCATCAAGATTATGCACTTAATATATGACAGATAAGTCTCCAGCATCAATCCAACCACTGCAAATGAATTTTGAATATGTCTGACTTTCCCCTTCCCTTTTGTCTCTCTCTCTCCCTCCCTCTCTCTCCTAATCTGTCAGAACTGTCAGAACAAAATTAACAATATTACAGTGATCTTTAAAATGTCACAGAAATTCACTCATGTTGATATCTTAAACAGCACACTACCAGATCACAAATGGTCTACAATTCAGATCTGATCATACAACTATATGTATAAAACTATATAACTATATATAAATATATAAACTGTATATGTACAGTTATGACAAACATTCTACAGTTTCTCTTTTCATGTTGTTCTAAATGAAGTATATAATTTCTATAAAATCACCATAAGCTGATCATAATTTAAAAGCTTTTAATTCACTAAGTTCCCAACAATGCAAATTGTGATTATCTCACCCCATATAGAGACATCTAGTAATAATTCTAGGAACTTAAGTACATTACTGAAAAATATAGTACCATATTTTTCAATGTATAAGAAACACTTCCCACCCCAAAAAGGTGAAAATGTTTGTGCGTCTTATACAGTTAATGTTGCCAAAGCCTCCCCCCACCCCCTCCTTCGGCTTCTGTCTCCCAGAAATTTGCCTCCTTGCAACAAACAGCAAACAGCCTGGTCAACTTCAGCACAGCCTGATTAGCACAAGCAGCTGATTGTCAGTAGGATCGGCCCAACAATCAGATGTTTCAGGCTGCAGGGATCGCCATCACCTATTGCCACCTCTGCATGACCTATTTTTGGCCTCTACGTGCCCAGTTTTTGGCCTCCACATGTCCCGTTTTTGGCTTCTGTATGGCCCACGGCAGAGGTTGCCAATCAGTCATCTGGAACCACTGGTGGTCCATGAGAAAATTTTGGTGGTCTGCAGCGCACCTGTGTCTACAACAGAGGTGATAACCCTATTCCTTTCCTTCTACCCCCTTGCAGGCCAGGGAACCCCCAGGAAAGGGTCCGATGTCGCAATCTCCCGCACACTACCCTCCATCCCCACGCGCATCAGTCCATCCACTTTGAGATTTCAAAGAAAAAAGAGGGTGGGAGGGAGGGAAAGAGAGAGGGGGGGAGATGAGAAATCCCAGTGTTTTGTTTTCTCTGGGAAATGGGTCCAAATGACTCTTTGAGTATTTAAGGTTGCAGTTAAAGGAAGCTAAGCTAAGTGCCTGAAGGATTGCATCCCGTAAGTAGGAGTCCAGGCACTTCAGCGAACAGCATGCTAGATTTCATATTAGTGGTCCGCAGGATTTAAAATTATGAATTTGGTGGTCCCTGAGATCCAAACGTTTGGAGACCCCTGCCCCACGGGATACATGGAGGCCAAAAATGGGGTGCACAGAGGCAAAAAACGGGGCACACGGATGTCAGAAATGGGGGGGTGCGGAGGCCGAAAACAGGGGGTGCGGAGACAGTGATAGGCGGCACTCCCCGCAGAGTGGAACAGCTGATCGTCAGTATTCTGGGAGGCAGATCCAACCAACAATCAGCTGCTCATGCTAAAGCTGACCGGACTGTTTGCTGTTTGCTGCAAGGAGGCAAACTGCTGGGAGGCAGAGGCAAAGGCAGATTCTTTTTTCTTGTTTTCCTCCCCAAAAGCTAGGTGTGTATTAGATTTGGAGTGTCTTATAGTCCCAAAAATATAATTTAAAATCAAACCCCACTAAAATCTGGCTGATACAATTGTTAGCTGATAGTTTAATCAATCTCACTTATGACTGGTATTCCCCTTAGACTTTTTCTATTTTTCATATTTTTAAAAATTAATTTAGCACTCGTTATCAAAAATGTCCTAATATGTAAGCAACAAATTCAGTATGCACATAAGATGGGCTAAGAACTGAATTATTACATAAGGCTAAGATCTAGAATCCCTAATCAGCAGTGAAACTCACTTCAGTAATTATAGGCTAATAACTATTTCTCATTTTAACCTATTACACGGGGTTTGTGGGTGACCTGAGTTTTTTTTTTGGGGGGGGGAACCAACAATAATAATAGAATAGTCATTTGCTTTAATTTTCTGGAAATTGTCCACAATCTTGAAATCAGAATGAAGTATCTCTGAAGGTGAAGGAAATAAGTCACAGGTCATATTGTAATGTCTCCCAAGGATGCTTCCCAGACATGTCAGGAGACGAGCTGGTCAAAGGCTCCTAGCAACTATCTGAGAGGGATTTGGTGGAAGCATAGCTCCAGCAGGACAGCCCTGAGGTTTCAGGTGGGGAAAGTATGAAGCTACACCTGGTTAATGATGAGATAGAAGAACTGCCTTCTGCCCCTAATCCAAGTACACGTAGGGTAGAGAAAAGGCAGGAGCAGAGAAGGTCAGCCAGATTACTGGTGAGGAGGCAGTCTTGCCCTTCTTGATGGGCTGCACCAGAAGCTGGCTATTTAGCACAACAGACAGATGGAAGCGATGCTTGGAACAACATGTTCATTTCCTAGCTATTTCATTGTGATTCTGGCCTTGCTTTGGATTGACAAGTGCCTTGGCTTGAATCATGTCTTATGAATTCTGGATTTTTCTTATGATCTCTCTTGCATTGTGGATTTAATTTTGTCTGGTAGGTTTATTTTGATTGCAAAACTTTGAAGTATCTTGTAGACTCACTAGCTATTGCTCTGTGGACTAGCAGTGGTCTGCTTGTGGCTGGACTTAATTGGGACAGTTCTGGGATTTTGCTGAAGGGAGTTGCTGGGTAATATTAACAATGTGTGTATGCATATAATTACATGTGCTACATCTGAAAATGTTATCTCTAAAGAAAACACTTCAGTATTCAGGATGAGAGATCAATTTTGTCATAGTAAGGTCTTCAGGTATGCCATTAAGCCTTCCTTTCTGTGCCATTTCAAATGTATACGCCAGAAAATGCTCATCTAAGGGTTAATTCATTATGGGCCATAAGAATCTAGATAATGATACTTGTTATTGTTATTATGAGAATCATACTAGTTCTTAAACTACAGACAGACATAGTCTTGTCCGTTCTCAGCCTTGAAAGTAAGGCATCTAACTTTTAGTTACTGTATTTTTCTGAAAGATAAATTTTCCAGGAGGTTAAATTGAAGAAAATCTTACATTCTGTGAGAATACAGTAATACAGAAAGTAAGAAAGTAAAGAAGCTACTCCCAAAAATTATTTCAAGGAAAATAGATATTTCATTTCTGACTTTCTCCATTTGTAATGGTTAAGCATCTACAATGGAAAGCATCTTCATGTGGATATGAAAAATAATAAGCTCTTCATTGTAATTCTCTAACCTGGCAAAGAGCAAAAGATTAGCAAAATAACTGAAACAGAGTGGAAGTCATAAGCATACTTATTCAAATGTAACAATCCTTGAAATCATTGAGCCTTGGATTCACAAACTGAATACAAAAGTGTCCAGAGCAGCTCTTTTTAGCAAACAGAAGGAACTTAGTATTTTCTTCTCCATTTTATATGGTAGATAATTTCAAAAATGGAGTGCAATTAATTTTAATCAAAAGCTATTAAATATGCTAATATACATTTAAGTTCTAGCCCTGAATACATCTTTTTGGATTACAGTCGGTGCTTATATGTAAATGCATATTCACAAGACTGTCACGTGCCACATTGGTTAAAGAAAAAAAATCTCTAGGATCATTTCTTTAAGAATTAACAACCTTACAAGATAGGCCAGCCATGTAACGTTCAAGATTTTAATATTTATGTTTATGACCTTTCTTTGATTCTAATATTACTTTGGGGATGGGGACTTTCTTAAATGCAGGTTCATCTTATTGTCTGGCAAATGTAGTAAATCATATGCTTGTAAGAGAAACATGGTGAGAATAGAGGAGACGAGAGGATAGGTTAATGAATACTATAAATATTCCAGTTACCTAAAACACAGGAAGGTGAAATGACTGCATTGCAAATGAACTGAATTATCACTTCTACAAAATAAAATAGCAGCAACAGGCCAACAACTTGGAAAATAAAACAAATTGTTTTAAATGATTTTCAGTTAAAGAATGGTTAGCTCACAGTATCTATTCATTTAACTGAAGAAAACTAACCAGTCCGAAGAAAAATTAGTGCAATTAAAAGTTTTAAATAAAAGCTTTAATTTTGATGGACTGAATAATTCAATCATTTCAATGGATTTCCTATGCTTAGTCAGAAAGTAGTTCTTAAGTTTCAGAGTCACAGCATAGTCTAGAGACAACTGAAAATAAGCTGCTATTGGTGGCATAATGGTTAGAATGCAGTATTGTAGGCTAATTCTGCTGACTGCCGACTACCAGCTGTTCAGCAGTTTAATTCTCACTGGCTCAAGGTTGACTCAGCCTTCCATCCTCCCAAGGTCAGTAAAATGAGGACCCAGATTATTGGGGGCAATATGCTGATTCTGTAAAACACTGTGAAGTGGTATATAAGTCTAACTGCTATTCTTATTTATTTTTCAGAACAATAATTTTGGTAATCCGATATTGGGAGCAGGGGGAAATGCCTTTACCCTTCCAATATTGCTGAACTTCAATCCACAGATCTATTTAATGGGCCTGTATGGCTAATTCAGAAACATCTGGAGGGTGACAAATTCCTGCTGTAATTTCAAAAGTATGTTGGATATGTAAATGCAAAGGATTTTACTATCTTTGGTAGACTTATCTTCTCTTCTTCTTTCTTTTATTATTCTTTTATTATTTATTATTATTATTTATTTTACTTTATTTTTATCTTTTTTATGTATGTGTATGTTCCAACATAACTCTGGAACGCCTCGAGCAATTTCAACCAAACTTGTTACACAGATGACTTACCCCCTAACATCCCTCAGGAGAGTGGATGTGTGTGCCTTAAAATGGCTTCTGCCATGGTAACGACTTCACAGGGCTCCCTCTTGTGGAGGAATAGAAGAATTACAACAGCATGACTCCCAAACTACAGGATTTTCTGGTATAATACAGGATTGGGATAAATAAATACCCGGGCAATGCTGGGTTATCGGCCAGTGATAAATAAAAGAAATACTGGGGTAAGATTCATATTTTAGTACATTAAGTTTCTTATAGTGAATATAAAAATTAAACCAGAGACTTTTATTTTAGGCTTACTGGATAGAAAACCTTTTAAAAAATCTGGAACCTTGCTGTTATATATGATAACAGAAGAAAGAATGTTTATGCACGAAAGTGAAAAAATACATAATTTCCACAATAGATGAATGGCTAAAAAATGTTGGAAATAGCAGAGATGACTAGATTAACTGCTCTAATCAAAGAAAAGAATACACTCAACTTGAAAACTGCTTCTGGATTTTATATTAAGAGATGAAAAAATTGAAACTTTAATTTTGGGTTTTGCTGATTAGATAAGTTGTTGTTTTAGAAATGGATATTAATGTAAAACATTCTGTCTTCATCTTTCAATGAACTATTCTTTTCATACATTCAAAGTAATTGTTAATGAAGTACACATTTCAAAATGAAATAACAGTAAAATAAAAATGAAGTAATAAATTGATGAATGGCAATAAACTCAGTGGCTTTAATGGCCAACAATGATAGATAAAGTCAGTGGCTTTACTGGCTACTGTACATTTTTCTCCAGAGAAGAATAAGAGCTTTCTCCAGAGAATGTTCCATAGAACCACTGCTGAAAGGAAATATCTGGTGAGTTCTATTCACTGAATCAGTAACAGCAGGAACATCCAGACCTGAGCCTCCAACAATAGAAAGTTTCAACATTTTAATGATATTTAAAACAAATCAGAAAAATTTAAAATCAAAATTAAAAAATATAGCCATTGTTAATAAACTAGCAGCTGTGTTGTGAAAAAAGTGCAAATACTTCTGTTAGATTTACATGATTTGAAGGACAAAACAGGAAATTCCCTTTTAACTCAGATTTTAGATAAATAAGCTCATCATTCAGAAGAAGAAAATAACTTAACTAGGCATGTTCAATTAGCAAACAAATAAGAAAATAATGGTAAACAAATCACTTTCCAATTAAGGTTTTTAACCTTTGTCCTTTAATTTTCTTTAAAAAAATGTTACTTTTAATTGGTTACCTTATTTGGTTTATGTCTTTATTAGTTTGTTCTTAATTATGCCATTTGGTATCTCTTCTATTTTAAATCATCATTCTCTTTTCTTAAGGGGTAATATTTTTCATTCACTGGTTACTTTTGTTTTCAGTCAGTAATGAAATTCAAAACTTTAAAATGTAGGAAAAGAGGAATCACAGATATTTAGGATTATAAGTTCCCATCAGATCCCATTCAGCAGATTGAGAAAAGTTACATTAGAGTCTCTTCTATTGTGATTTCTGCCATATTGCTACTCTCATTTGGCCAATCACATTTCCCAAATGTCTTTTGCTCTGCAATAGTGGAAGACTGTACTTTGATTCACAGATTTGGGAAGAAGTACAGCAGTTGGTGCAATGATAACAGGCTTGCTTGCAACATCATTAAGATCAATATAGATTCTCCAAGTTAAAATCTAATTTAGTGCCCATTTGTCTTTCTGAATTGATCATAGTATAGTTTCTAGCCATATTATACTATACTGTACTGTACTGTACTGTACCATACCATATCATACACTACTATAATACGGTATGGTATGATTCAGTGATACATTATCTTCTTTTAAAATAGTGTAAAATCATACCACTATCAGTCAAACATTACACTATATTCTAAAATACTATACACAGGAAATATGTGTATGTGTGCGCGCGTGTATGTGTGTGCTTGTGTGTACAGCATATGTGTATATGTATATGTATGTGTGTATAAATATATATATATATGTGTAAGTAGCAGGTACTATACCAGTGGGAAGTAGACATTCCAACGGCGTACACACCCATTCCATAGCAGCTTATTACTATTGGGCTTTTAAAACTAAAATGAAATCAAAATAAATAAGTTATTGTAAGTTACAATTCATGAAACCTAGATATTAATGCAATATTTTACTATATTTAAAGAGCATAATATTTGTATAAAATATTTGTTCAAAGGTAGCCACAAAAAAGCTGATTTATGGAGAACCACAGATAGTTACATACAGCAGATAGCAAAAAGCCCATTCCAGACTGAGATTAATGTGCATATGTTAGAATCAACTAGATTGATAGATAGTGCAATTTACCATTCAACATCTTTGTAAATCTTGTGTTCCAGATAAGTAGGAAAATTGTAACTAAAGGACCCAAAATTGAGTTCAATTTTTAAGTGGTAAACATCGATATCCCATCTTCCAAAAAGGAAAAAAGAACAGACCCAGGAAACTATAGAGCAATCACCAATATCCCGGAAGACACTGGAAAAGTTAATAAAAAAACAGATCTGCCAACATCTAGAAACAAGTAGAATACTAATTAGCAGTCAGCACGGGTTTGTTAAAACAGATCATGCCAAACCAATCTTATTTCATTTTTCAATATAGTGACTAAATTAGTAGACCAGCAAAATACTGTAGACATAATATATTTAGATTTCAGCAAGGCATTCAACATAGTAGACCACAACCTACTTCTTGGTAAGCTAGAAAAAAGTGGAATAGATAGCACCATCACTAGATGGACTCACAACTGGCTGACAAACCGTACTCAACGAATGATCCTTAATGTGTCTAAGTGTATATGAAGGGAAGTAAGCATTGGGGTGCCACAAGGTTCTGTCTTAGGTCCAGTACTCTTCAATATCTTCATTAACGACTTAGATGAGGGAATAGAAGGGAAACTTACCAAATTTGCAGATGATACTAAGCTGGCAGGAATAGCTAACACCCAAGAAGATAGGTTCAAGATCCAGATAGATCTTGACAAACTAGAACATTGGGCCGTATCTAACAAAATGAAATTCAATGTAGAGAAAAGTAAAGTCCTACATTGAGGCAGGAAAAACCAAAAGTACACATATAGACTGGGTGAAACCAGGCTCAATAGCAGTAACTGTGAAAGGGATCTTGGAGTTTTAGTGGACAACCAGCTAAATATGAGCCAGCAGTATGCAGCAGCAGCCAAAAAAGATAATGCAATCCTGAATTCATTATCAGAGGGATACAATCGAGATCAGGGGAGGTATTGGTACCGCTCTATAAGGCCTTGGTAAGACCACACCTGGAGTACTGCATCCAGTTTTGGTTGCCACATTATAAAAAAGATGTTGCGACTTTAGAAAAAGTACAGAGAAGAGCAATCAGGATGATTAGGGCACTGGAGACTAAAACATACGAAGAATGGTTTCAGGAACTGGGCATGGCTAGTCTAGAGAAGAGAAGGACCAGGGGAGACATGATAACAGTCTTCCAATATTTCAGGGGCTGCCACAGAGAGGTCAAGCTATTTTCTAAAGCGCCTGTAGGCCAGACAAGGAATAATGGATGGAAACTGAACAAGGAAAGATTTAACTTGGAAATAAGAAGAAACTTTCTGACAGTGAGAACAATCAACCAATGGAACAGCTTGCCCTTGTTATTGGGGTGTCATCACTTGAGATTTCAAGAAGAGATTGAACTGGGCGTGTTGGACTAGATGACCTACAAGGTCCCTTCCAATTCTGATTATCTGTTATCTGTTATCTGATTGTTGTAGAAGTTGTTCCCTGAAGTCAAAATTGAATAATGTATTTTTTTAAATTTAAAAATGTATAGATCCACCTTTCTCATCCTTTATGATTCTGAGTAGTGTAGAAAGAACAAATAACCAAGACTCTATCAGAATCAAATAATGGAGGCTGGCAATAAGAATGTGTGCATATGCAACAAAAATGGGGAGGGGGTGGAAAGAGCAATAAGGGAGTATTCAGTTAACATGACATTTTATGTGCTCACTGTCTCCTGTCCCTTAAATATTATTCCACCTTTTATTCCACCTTTATTATCCTTATATTATTTTTACACATAACACAAGACAGTGACATATCTAATCTTTCTCCTTTCTCTTATTTTCCCACAACTAGGTGAGTTGGGCTTAGGGAGTAACTAGCTGTAAATCCCACAGTGGCTTTTATGTGTAAGTCAGAACTAGAACTCACAATCTCTTAGCTTCTGGCCTAGTACATTAACCATTAAAACAAATTGATAGTATAATTTCCTCTTTAAAACATTTAAAAGCTTGTAAACACCTATAAAAGTTTTAAATTCCCCAAATAATTTAAGGATTTTAAGGAAATCAAGGAGGAAGCAAAAGAAGAAGGGGAAAGTTCCTATCATTGGTTTGGATAATTTTGACAAAAGGAAAAAATAATTATGGTATCTGTCTTGTGCTCCAACCCACACCAAAGTCAGCCAAGCTGATAAAAGTTGAAACATGTTTAGAAAGACTCTAAGGCAGATGGAATGGAGAAGCAGAAGGACCACAATGGGTCTAATCCTGGTTTATGAACTGATTCATTTACTAGATGAGAAATCTGTAAGTAAAACTGTTAAAAAAAAAATTACTACTATTTACTTATTCTATCTATACCACAAATAGATATGACCATCTGAATTTGACTGTTAAATCAGAATTTGGGAAACACCAATTACTGGAGTTTTCCTTTTTTCTGCATGAGGAGTCAAAGCAGCAGAATGATTCCCTGCCCCTATTAGCTTCTTATACTGCTGGGATCAGTGGTGGTATTCAAATTTTTTTATTACCAGTTCTGTGGGCGTGGCTTGATGGGCTTGGTGTGACTTAGTGGACATGGCGTGACATGGTGGATGTGGCGTGGCGTGGCTTGGTGGGCATGGCTTGGTGGGCATTGCAGGGGAAGGATACTGTAAAATCTCCATTTCCACCCCACTCCAGGGGAAGGATACTGTAAAATCTCCATTTCCTCCCCATCCCACTAACTTGGTTTCCAGCTCCATTCTCCAACAAAAGAAAACCCAGTGATTAGCTGGGACTTCAATCAGCTGGGACTTGGGAGGCAGCGAATAGATGGGAGCGGGCCTAACCAGAGGTGGTATTTACTAGTTCTCCAAACTACTCAAAATTTCTGTACCAGTTCTCCAGAAGCTGTCATAACTGGCTGAATACCATCTCTGGCTGGGATTGAAATAACTGCTATCTTTTCAACAAATCTTTCTTTGAGGAATGAGAAACACACATCAATCTGTGGCATAGTGACCCCCCAAAGCAGGGGTCGCCAACCTTTTGGACCTCAGAGACCACCAAACTCATAATTTTAAATCTCAGGGACCACTAACTTGTGGATGTGGCTTGGTGGTCATATGACTGGCTGGGCATGGCTTGTATATAAATATTATAAATATTTATATAAATATTGAATTTTTTATTAAAAAAGAGCAACTTTTACCCAAAATCAGGCAAAGCAGGCAGGCAGATTGAGTTGTTCACAGAATCACAGATTCATTCAGAAATCTATCTGTCATCGGCTAGCACAGTCTGTCAAATAAAATTTGCTTGCAAGCAAACTCATAAAATTAACTCACAACACACCATGTATGTAAATATTGATTTTTTTTATAAAAAAGAGCAACTTTTACCCAAATTCAGGCAAAGCAGGCAGGCAGATTGAGATGCTCACAGAATCATTCAGTGAGCTATCTATCTGCCATCAGCTAGCTCAGTGCACATAAAATTTGTCACATAAAATTTGCTTGCAAGCACTCATAAAATTTGCTACCAAGCAAACTCACAAAATTAACTAACAATACTCCATGTATATAAATATTGATTTTTTTTATTAAAAAAAAAGCTATTTTTACCCAAAATTAGGCAAAGCAGGCAGGCAGATTGAGTTGCTCACAGAATCATTCAGTGATCTATCTGCCATTGGCTAGCTCAATCTGTCACATAAAATTTGCTTGCCATGAGTCTTCACTGAATAATAGAACCTTCAGCCCTAAGGGAGGTTCAGCTGTGCTTAAAAGCACAGCTGAAGATCTAAAGACTAGCTAAAAAGCAAGAAATCCATTTCCTGCTTCCTAGCTAATCTAAATCTTGCGGCACAACAGAACAGCTGATGGTCAGAAAAATAGCAATTTAGCAGGCAATTTTCCAGGTAAGGAGGGGGCGGGGCGGTTCCTGCGGGCCATATGGATGGCGCAGTCTTATGTTTCTGCGCAGGCTGGATTAATTGCTTTGGGGTGGGGTACTTGAGGATGAGATTTCTCTGTGACCCACCAAAATTTTCTCACGGTCTACCAGTGGGCCGTGGTTGGTGACCACTGCCCCAAAAGATTAAAATCATCTAGGAATAGCTGCATACTTTTAAACCATGGGGTGCTTAAATCTGGCCCCTGGGGCCAGGCTGGAAATATCAAGGAACCTGCCTGAAGTGCCTCTGGCAGCTAAAATGGGCCACATGTGCCCTTCCCCCATGCCTTATTTTCACTCTCCATGGCCTCTTGCAGCACTCTGCCTGCCAAAAATGAGCCAAAAACAGGCTGAAAATGCCCAAAAAATGGGATGAAAACAGGCCAAAAATAGCATGGAAACCAGGCGAAAACAGCCGAAAATACCCCAAAAATGAGCCATGCAATCCATTTTTGCTCACCAGAGTGTTGCAGGAGGGCGAAAATGAGGTACAGGGTGCTGCAGAAGGCATCTGCAGGAGGCCTGGATGTTCTTGACCCCTGAAATGTGGTTTGCCCTGAGGGACAGGAGTCCCTCCTCCCACCGCCCAAGACGTTCGGCTACCTGAATCAAGGATATGAACCGGGTCCCCTTTTGTCTGTTGATGGGCCTTGGTGGCCACATTGTTGATCATAATCAACATGTCACCTTGTTCTGGAAGTATCTCAAAGCCAGGAAGATGGCCTTGAGTTCTAGCCAACTGATAGGGCGGGACCTGTCTGCCTGGGACCAACGACCCTAAGCTATCTCGTTTTGTAGATAAGCCCTCCAGCCATAAAGATGGGCATCTGTTGTGAACATGATCCTGTCTGTTTCCTTGAAGAAATGGCCTTTCCTGACGGTCTGGGACTGCCATCACCAGAAAGAATGCAGGACCTCAATGGAGGAACTCAGACCTTGATGGAAGAGTGGCTGGTTCCTGCCCATTGAAATGGCAGCAGGAACCATTGCAGGGTTCGGGCATGGAGATGGGCCCACAGTACGATGACTATACAGTAAATCATTTTTCCTAGTAGCTGGGACAGAAGAGATAGAGGAACTGTATGCTGCTGTTGAATCCGGTGTATTAAGTTGTTCAGAGTCTCTCAGCGATCTGGGGAAAGAAAAACCTTGAAGAGGTTCGTGTCGATGATCGCCCCAAGATGAAGGAGGCGGGTCATCAGACGCAGATGATTTTTTTTGAAGTTTATGGAAAATCCGTCCTGCAGGCACCGCATCGTGGTCTGAAGGTCGTGATTGGCGGAGTGAGTTGAAGATGACTGGATCAGGATATCGTCTAGGTAGCATTGGACCCTCACAGGTAGAGCTTGAAGGAATGCTGCCAAGACCTTTCTAAAGACCCTGGGGGCCGATGAGAGGCCAAACGGAAGGATCCAGTACTGGTAGTGCCTATTGTTGTACCAGAAGCACAAGAACTGATGATGAGGGGGCCAGATCGGGATATGAAGGTATCCCGATCTATGGATGAGAAGAGGTCACCCTCTCAAATGCTCTCCAGGATAGAGTGGAGGGACTGCATGTTGAAGCACCTGAGGGAATGAACTTGTTCAAAGATTTGAGGTCAAGAATTGTTCTCCATCCCCCCCACCCCCCCAAGGTCTTTGGGATTACAAAGAGCCAGGAGTAGAACCCTAGCTCCTGTTGATCCACCGGAATCGCATGTATGGCTCTAATGTCCACCAGATGTTGAATGGCCGATTCCATGAGGGCCATTCAACATCTGGTGGACCTGTCCTGAGATATTGGACAGCAAACAAAAAACCTTGGGTGAGAGGAGAGGAACTTGAATCGGAGACCTGACCTCACAGTCCTGAGAACCCAGACATCCGATGTTGACTCCTCCCATCTTGAGACAAAGGCCAGATGACCTCCGATGGGAGGGGAAGGAAGGCAGTCATTTGAAGCGTCAAAACGAACAGCCTCCTCCTCCTCCTCTAAAGGGCTGTTTACCAGAAACTGCTGTTGTCTGCCCGCTCGTTAAGGTTGCTGATCCTGGCGAGTAGGGAATGCTCTCTGGCCCTGAGAGAAATGAGTGTTGGACTCAGGGCAAAAGGAGGAGAGTTGGAAGTATGGAGCCTGATGAAATTCCGACCTCTTCCCTGCCAATGAAAGGATCTTTCTTTTGTTGCTGGTCACTACCAGGTAAGGTTCCAGGGCTTCCCCAAACAGACTCTCGCCCAAGCATGGGGCGGAAGCTAGCTTCCATTTGCAACAGGGGTCTGTCTGCCAATTGCATAGCCACAGGAGATGCCTCGCTGCCACCGAGGATACCATCGCCCTTGAGGCAAATTTTACAAAGTTTAATGTGGCGTCAGCTGTAAATTCTGCTGCAGTGATGATCTTATTCAGGTCTTAGTGAGACCTGGAATCACTGCTTGGCAAATGATCCTGCAGCTGATGCAGCCAGTGCAGCAATGACCTTGTAAAGAAGGAAGCTGCAGTAGAAGCCCAGACAGCCCAAGCTGCGGCCTGATGAGTATATTTGAGGGTCTGTTCAGACCTCGTGTTCTCAGCTTTGAGCACATTTTCCTGTTCTGTTGAAGTGCCAGATGTGGAATAGGAGGCAAATACCGGGGCATCTATTTATTTATTTATTTGATTCCTCAATCACTTACAAAATAATAAGTATAAGTATATACGTAGTTATGAATGGGTACATGAAATGGGTACATATAAGTAAAATAAAAGAAACAATAGGACAGGGACGGTAGGCACGTTGGTGCGCTTATGCACACCCCCTATAGACCTCTTAGGAAAGGGGTGAGGTCAACAGTAGACAGTCTAAGGTTAAAGTTTTAGGGGTTTGGGAAGAAATCACAGTTAGGTAGAGTATTCCAGACATTGACCACTCTGTTGCTGAAGTCGTATTTCCTGCAATCAAGTTTGGTGCGGTTAACCTTGACTTTGTATCTATTGTGTGCTCTTGTGTTGTTATGGTTGAAGCTGAAGTATTCATTGACAGGTAAGTCATTGCAATGTATGATTTTATATAACATACTTAGATCAGACCGAAGACGGCATAATTCAAGGTTTTCTAGGTCTAGAATTTCAAGTCTGGTGGCATAAGGTATTCTACAACGAGTAGAGGAGTGGAAAACTCTTCTTGTGAAATATTTCTGGATTTTCTCAACTGTGCTAATATCAGATACGTAATATGGGTTCCAGACTGATGAGCTTTTATTCGAATATTTGTCTAGCAAATGTTTTGTATGCTCTAGTTAGTAGCGTGATATTACCAGAGAAAAACCTACGTAGGATTAGGTTAACAATTCTTAATGCCTTTTTGGCTATGTAGTTACAGTGGGCTCTAGTACTTAAATTGTTAGAGATGTGTATTTCAAGGTCCTTTACAAAGCTTGGATCATCAACAAGGTCTTGACTATTCAGCTTGCATTTTATTTTCTGTTTTGTTTTGTTTTTTGCCAATATGTAAGACAGCATTTATTTGTTGAGATTTGAAGTTGCCATTTGTTTGACCATTCTGATAGATAGTCAAGATCTTTTTGAAGGGTAGCAGTATTGTCTGTGGCATTGAACAGCTTTACATCATCAATGAAGAGAACACAGTTGCTCTTAATATGATCACAGAGGCCATTTATGTAGAGTATGAAAAGAGTTGGTCCTAAAACACTGCCTTGGGGGACACCACTATTGACAGGTACAGAATTTGATAGGACACTCCCTATTTTGACCATTTGTTGTCTATTTGACAGGAATGCTTCTATCCAGTTATGTAGTTGTCCAGAGATACCATAAGATTTTAGTTTTAGGAATAGTTTGTCGTGTACCACT
This sequence comes from Bungarus multicinctus, assembly GCA_023653725.1. Classification (NCBI taxonomy): domain Eukaryota; kingdom Metazoa; phylum Chordata; class Lepidosauria; order Squamata; family Elapidae; genus Bungarus; species Bungarus multicinctus. The sequence goes on from CM042840.1 coordinate 71,326,987, forward strand.
GAATCAAAGGCTTTACAGAAGTCTATGTAGATTGTATATATTGTTTTGCCCTGATCAAGCTGTGTAATCCATATGTTTTTGCAGTGTAAGAGTTGCAGATTACAGGATAGTTTTTTTCTGAAACCAAATTGTTTATTAGAGAATAGTTTGTTTGTCTCTAAGTGGAGGATAATGGATTGGTTAATAATTGATTCCATGACTTTACAGGGGATGCAGCATAAGGAGATTGGTCTGTAATTTTCAACTAGGCTAGGGTCTCCCTTTTTGAAGATGGGGATGACCGTGACTTGTGACCATAGGTTAGGCAAGGAGCTGGTCCTGAAAGATTTTTCAAAGATTATGCTTAGAGGTTCTGCTATGGAAGTGGATAGCTTTTTTAAGAAGTAGGCACATATTCTGTCCGGTCCAATAGATAACAGATGGTTTTAGATTTTTCAACATTGTCTTCTGTAAAATCAATATGTATTAGATCACTGTAGTTGTCTGTTGTTCAGCTAGGAAATACTGGGCATAATCCATTGCTGTTTACAAATACTGAACCAAAGAATGTGTTAAAGATATTGGCTTTAATGGTGTCATCATTGCAGTCTTTACTATTAGGTCCTATCAGGGGTGGGATGGACCTTGAGTCTTTTAGTTTGTTGTTTACAAAATTGTAAAAAGCGCGGGTGGAATTGGTGTGTAGGTTTTCCTCTTGTTTAATGTGATAATTGATGCATTCAATCTTTATCTGGTGGCATGAATTTTGGCAACGTGACCAGATTTGTTTTTCCACCAGAGTGATCTCTTTTTGGATTGAAGTATCCTTATTGTTATGGGTAATCTGTTTTATTTTGGGGGGGGGGTTGTTATTGGCACATATAGTTTGATGACTCTTTTGACTTCAAGTAAAAATATGTTGTAATGGTCTTCAACAGTATTGCATCCAGTGAATAGATTGCCAATCAAGGGATGAGAGATCGTTTTCTATAAGATCATAGTTGCCTTTTTTGAAGTTATAATTGGGGATTACATCATTGTGATGATTTTTGTGTGGGCATCAATCATATTGTGGTCACTGTTGGAAAAGTGTTCTTTAGTTTGTATTCCGTAAATTAAATTCAAATTTAAATTAAAATCTACTGGAGGCACTAGGAGGGCATTGACCAAGGAAGGGCCCACATTATAAAAATGCCTGTCCTGAGATGAGGGGCGTGGATCAGATTTAGGAATAATAGAGGAGATGGAAGCACCTCAGCTTGGACAATTGGTTTTGAAAATAAGGAATCATTATGGACAGAAGATTCCCGAGGCTCTGATGCCACTCCTCAAGTCCTAATTGAGTGGTGACTAAGGCCTTGTGCAGGAGGGGTTTGAACAGCAGCAGAGGTAGGATGCTCAGGCCTCAATCCTTCCTCCTCTGACAGATTAAAATCCCTAATTTCGCCTTTCTCCTCCTCTGACATGGAAGAGTGACTATGTTCTGAAGGATTCATAGAGCCCCTGAAGGATGCATATTCCCCCCATTCAGAATGAGTAGAAGGAAGCTATACTCATGGGGCCTAGAAAACCCCCTTTGGACAGGAGAGAAGTACCTGAGAGAAGGCCAGGAATAAACCTTGGCCCCCACAAGAGGGCAAAGTAGTTGGTGAAAACCCTCAGCAATTCCCTGCCTAATGGCCACCAAAACCATGTCCTTAATACCCTCAGACCTTCTGCCAATAGGAGGATCCATTGGGAGAAGACCAGCAGTGGTAGGGTGACCTCCTCCCTAGGCTTATGGCCACCTTGGGTCAAATAACTCTGAGGACTGGAAGCTCCTGGAACCCAGGCTGCCTGCCTAAAGTTAGGCCCAGAACTGCTCAACTCCTGAGGGGGGGGGAACCCTAATTTGTTCTCTCTGGGGACCACACCTGCCGATGACTGGTAGAACTTGTTTCTGCCTCTCTAGCCCTGGAAACAGGCTCTGGGCCAGCCTGCAAATCCCCTGATTGAACTGTTCTCGGTTCTTGGAAATTTGCTTCTTCAACGCAGTATGCTTTCTTTTTGGGGCCCTGAATTTTGAGGTCTTCATAGGTGCCAAGGCCTTGCTCTAATCTTGGCTGCAGCCTCCCTTTTTGCTGCCTCCTTCTCTTGAGTGGCCTCATTGAAATCTTGGAGCAATGGGCCAGGCTGATCAGATTGGGTCAGATCGCTCTCCATGCTGCAAAGCGCTCAACATAAGAGGCGCTGTCAGATTCCCCTGTAACATGTCGCCCTAATGCGAGGGCCAGGTGAGCTGGTTTCCCGGTGTGTTTAACCAGCTACACAACTCTGAGGCCTGTACAAAATGGCCGACTGCCAAAGTTCTTAGCCTGGCTTAAAATGGCCACGTGCTCTGGGCCTAGGATCAAAATGGCCGACTGCCTAATAAAACCTATCTGCAGGCCCAGCAATAGCCTGATCATAGATCCGGCTGTGCGCTAGGGGAAATTGCACAGGAGGCTCAGCTGAACGCTCTCTGCAAGTACTCACAAGTCAAAATGGGCCGGAGCTCCAACACTGAAGCTTCAATGCTGAAGCTCGGATCCCCGCTCTCCTGATGGCACAGCTCCATCCTGGGAGCTGTGCTGATGTTATTTTTTGCTTTCTCCTTTCGATTTTGCGATAATTTCTGCTAAGTAGCAAAAACTCTAGAGACACTTGCTCTTGATCCTCAAGGAATTGAGTCAAAAAGCTGGAGGGCCAGCAGCAGCTTTTATACTTTGGCAGACTCAGCTCGATGATGTCAGAGGGAGGAGTCTTACCCATTCCTGGACTCTTGTAGCAGTATGGAGGAGAAGACATAATGAACTTAAACAATGATTGAGCTGGTGTATCTGAACTTCATAGTTGATGGATGCAATATTAAGAACTGCCATATACCTTCATATCACTGTAAGTTGAGAACTCTATAGTCAGGAGAATATGAAATGTCACAGCAAACTTGCAAGTCTAACTACTCAAAACCAAACTGAATCCTCATCAATATGCTATCATTCTCACCTAACGATCTGATGCATCTTAATCAATTTGACAACCCAGCTAAATAGAATTAATGGAAACATCCATTGTATCACATCCCACATCCTGTATCCAAGGTCTTTAATTTCTAGTTCCTACTGACATCGTAGCAACTATTGCAAGATCTAGAATGTAATCTACTGTATCAAAACCTCCAGAAGCCCACTTACCTATCTAATGCATATAATACCTTAAACAACAAGGTATTAAACAACAATAATATTCAGCGGAAATTTTGGATCTCCCAGGAAAAGTTCCAGCTGTTGAGGCTTTCTCATAGCAATCAGAATGACATAAGGTTCCAGAGAATCTTCTTTCCCTTGTGTCCTGCAACATCACATGTTGGCCTAATAATTGATTGTGATTTCATATTTTTAACATAGATATAACATAGATAGGACACAGTGCTCCTACAAAAAATGGAATAATAGAAAAAAAGAATCATCATGGATACAACAAATACATACTGAGGGACAAGTATGACTCCTGTAATATATTTCATCATTGTCTCAAAAAACATGATTGATTGATTCATTCATTCATTCATTCCAAATGACAATCGGCAGACTAGAAAGTGATTACTTTCCAATAATTTTACTGAGCTAAATTTAGAAACAGATCTAAAACAGAGCACTGCAAGCAATAAACTAACTAGAGCAGGGCTGTCAAACTCCTAGCCCATGGGCCAGATGTGTCACATGCTGGCCATACCCAAACCTAGTTTAGCGAATGGGAAACAAGTCCCAATACGCCACTTGATGTTGCCATGACAATGCAAGTTTGACACCTTTGAATTAGAGGAAATGTTACGACCCATTACATAATAATGGTGAGATATTTTAGAACTATCTTCTAAATATATCCAAATGCTGGCTTTCATTTTAAATTATTTTATAATTTTTCCATCATCGTCACCACTTTGTAAATCTTCTTTATCAGATATATTTTAAATCTTGTCCAAAAATCTTATAGAGATTCCTCATTTTTGAAGGGTCAAAGTACTAATCCTCTTGATTTTAGATAATATTTTAAGTAAGTTGGTATGGGGAGTCCATGCCTCACAATACATTACATTCCTCTTTTTTCAAGGTAAAAGGTTAATCCAAACTGATTTTGAAGGTAATCATAAATTATTGCCTCCACATATATATGAACCATACATTGTATCAAAATGAAACAGAATCCTTACCATCAATGATAATGACCTAGATCTTGTTTTTGCAAAACAGAAATAAACTAAGATCCAGGGGTATCTTGTTAAAAGAAGAAAATAGTCACTATCCAGTCACATCAAAAAGCCATAAGGCTAACTGCATCATTACAGCGCAGCCACTACCTCTTTGGGGTAAGTAGCAATCACACTCTGAAGGATGTGAAATGTGTTTGAATATTAATAGCTTGGGTTGGTGGTTAGGCTGTTCATTTGAGCTTCAAACTTGGCAATTTGGTTGCAAACATTTCATCACTATTTGAGACACCACTGTCAGTGTGTTTTGAGTAGTGCTCATCTGTCAAAACACAGCTCTTTAAATAACTTTTTGTGAGATTCAAATTAATTTGAATGTGTTTGTTCGGATATTTCGGACTATTTGATTGGCTGGCTGTTGTTACTGGGCTATAGTTAAGTACCGTCTGCACGATGCAGATTAGGATTAGATTCTAGGATTACACATCACTGAATGAAAAAAAAGCATATGCCTGTGTATGATATACTTGCTATAGCTTTAAATCCTACAATAGGAAGTGTTTTATAATTCAACATTTCTGGAGGGGTCCCAGAAATCAGGAATGTAGAAGACCACAATAGAAGAACATAATCACCAATATATTTGGTTTCAGAAGGAAACTGTCCTGTAATCTGCAACTCTTGCACTGTAAAAACATATGGATTACACAACATGATCAGGGCAAAGCAATTGACACAATTTACATAGCCTTCTGTAAAGCCTTTGATTCAGTGGTACATGACAAACTACTCCTAAAACTAAGGTCTTATGGTATCTCTGGATACCTGCATAATTGGATAGAAGCATTCCTGTCAAACAGGCAACAAATGGTCAAAATTGGGAACATCCTATCAAATCCTGTACCTGTCAACAGTGGTGTCCCCCAAGGCAGTGTTCTAGGACCAACTCTCATCATATTCTATATTAATGACCACTGTGATTAGGAGCAACTGTGTTCTTTTCGCTGATGATGTAAAGCTATTCAACACCACTGACAATGCTGCTACCCTTCAAAAGGACCTCGACTATATGTCAGAATGGTCAAACAAATGGCAACTTCAGATCTCAACAAGTAAATGCTCTGTCTTGCATATTGGCAAAAAAAATAAAAAAATAAAATACAAGCTGAATAGTCAAGACCTTGCTGATGATACAAACTTTGTCAAGGACCTTTGACTACTCATCTCAAATGATCTAAGCGCTAGAGCCCACTGTAACTACATAGCCGAAAAGGCATTAAGAGTTATTAACCCAATTCTGAGTAGCTTTTTCTCCAGTAATATCACTCTACTAACTAGAGCATATAAAACATTTGCTAGACCAATACTTGAATACAGCTCATCAGCCTGGAATCCGCATTATATATCTGATATTAATACAATTGAGAAATATTTACAAGAAGAGTCCTCCACTCCTCTACTCGTTGCAGAATACCTTATGCCACCAGACTTGAAATTTTAGACCTAGACAACCTAGAACTACGCCACCTTCTATTCGATCTAAATATAGTACATAAAATTATATATTTCAATGTCCTACCTATCAATTAATACTTCAGCTTCAACCAATAGATACAAACTGAAAATAAACCGCACTAAACTTGATTGCAGGAAATATGACTTCAGTAACAAAGTAGTCAATGTCTGGAATACTCTACCTGACTCTGTGGTTTCTTCCCCAAACCACAAAATCTTCAACATTAGACTATCTACTATTGACCCCACCCCTTTCCTAAGAGGTCTGTAGGGGGCGTGCATAAGCGCACCAAAACGTGCCTACCGTCCCTGTCCTATTGTTTCTTTTTTTTTATTTGTATCTATTTCATGTATTTATAATGTTGTTTATAGCTATATCTATTATCTAATAATTGTTTGACAATAAATAAATAAATAAATAAATATGATGGTACTGAGAAAAGACAAATCCTTAAATACTGAATAAAAACAAAATGTTCATTTGAAATTCATGAAATACTGCATAGAATCTAGGAGAAATAATAATGAAAGATTGCAGTAAATCAGATCTGAAGTAAAGACAAATGAAGATATGCCATAGTGGTCTGTCAAGTAACAGACACAGGGGATCATGATAATGGTAAACTGGATCTCAAAATGTATTCCCGATCAGGGAACCTCCTCTAAATGACTTAATAACCCATTCTTTCACAGATATTTCCTTATCTAAATATAGAAACAGAAAGATTATGGGAAGCCAAAAAAAGCAATGAGACCTGTAGAGACTTATGACCAGTGGTAGGATTCAGCCAATTCACACCAGTTCAGGAAAATGGGTAGCTAACTTTCTGAGCTGTTTAGCAAACCAGCTGAATTCCCTCCCAGCCACTCCTTGCCTCTGTCCCCAATTAAGTATCGGAGGGGTCAATCACAGGTCTCTTTCTTCCCTGGATCCATAATATTCTCTAAATAGAGCAATCTGGCTAGTCATTGGCTTTGTTTGTTCGTTTGTTCAAAAAGAAGGGCTTTGGGAAGTTTTCCTCCCTTCAATAATGGGAAAGCGATAAGGTAATCTTTTTGGACTGCTGCTGCCTGATCGAGTTAAGCAATGCTGCTGAGGAAAAAAAATTTTTTTTTCAAACTGCATCTTTCCCTTTTCCCTCCAACATAGCTTCTCATTCTGCTGTTAATGAAATTAGTATTTAAGGGACATCAGCACAGGTGTTCGAGAAAACTGGGGGAAAGGTTTCCCAAGAAAGATTGTGGCCAATCTTCGCCAGGGATCCTTTCTAGGCTTGGATTGGAGGTGTTTCCAGATGTGGATCCAGCAGTGGCCATCACCCTTGTCTGCAAAGGGGGAGGCAGCCCCAGAGATCCATTGTAAAGGCAGAGACCTTGGGAGAAGAGACTGGTTGGATTTAGAGGTATTTACCTAAGGGTTGGCATAGCCATAGAAGAAATGGCTGAGAGGCAAGATGCAAGCTTGTCACTCTCATTTTTTTTATCGCCTTTCTAGGGGAATGTGATCTTTTCTTAAATTTGGATGATTTCCTTAGGATACCTTCTGAGATGAGTGAGACCAGCCAATGTGGTGCAAATGGATCTAAGGATTGCTTCTCTTGGGTGAGAAAGGGTGCTTTATCACTGAGCACAGAAGTCTCGTCTACGTGAATTCTTCAGACATACAGGTCATGGTTGTCCCAAAGATGCTTTTGTCAAGAGGCAACTGGACTTTCTTGGTTTCCAGAAAGTCCAGTTGCCTCTTGAAAAACCACCTTTGGAACAGGAGTCTCTTGCATTGCTTCAGAGTGACCAAAGCACATGATTGTTCACTGAAGATAACATTTTTTTAAAAAAGAAGTATGGATCCTCCCTCCAATTCGCTTTAGTTTTCTCATGATAATAAGGCTTAGTAACATGGCACCAGGTTCGAAGTTTATTTAGATACCTATGGCATGTACTAATTTTATGTCATTGATCTTAAGTGTGTATTCCCCCATTTCTAATCTAATGGTTGATATTTAGGGCAGCTTTTTGTAAGCAAATAAGATTTTTGACAGTGTTTGTAAAGTGAATTGTGTATTATGTAACCAGTCATTCTGGTTCCATAGTGCATGGAACTCCTTATGTTTAATTTAATGCTGGGCTTAGCAAATGACTACCCCTCAGTAGGGAAAGGCCTGGTTAATATTTGAATGGGAGACCTGTGGAGAAAACATGATTGTAAGCTAAATGGGGAAGTTGAAAAAAACATTTGTCCTCTGGAAGAAAGTAATGAAAGTTTCATAAATATATCCATGAAGAAGGGATAATTGAAACTGGCAAGGCTGGAAATTGGACACCAGAACAGATTATGATCAAAACAGGATGCAGCTCCGCATCATATCCAGATTTTTTAAAAAAGCAAGAAAAATGGAAGAAAGAGAGGTAAGATTTGAACCCCAAGGTGGATTGCTAAGTTCTGCAATAGCTGATTATCTTTATACTTAGAGTGTCTTGTGTTAGTAATAAAGAACACTTTCTACCTAAGTCTTAACTTTGATTCCTCTACTACTAGCTCAAGAGTGCTGCTTGAGTTTCCAGAAACAATTATTATTGTGCTCGAAGTGTCCTATGAGATTGGCTGATTACTTGCAACTCTTAGGCTAGTAAGTTGCCATTCTTGAAACAGTGGAGAGAAAAACAAACACTCTAGCAGTTTTCTCTCTCATTCTTTCATTTAAACTAAGCTTTTTTTCTGGATAAAGGATTAGGCTTAAAGAATTGTGACTTTTAGCTTTGAAGTTTCACAGACTCTTGAAGGGCATAAAAATATTCTACATTTGGAGAACTAAAATACAGGTATTTTTTTCAGGTATATACACCAACCAACCAGGATTAATTATAAAAAAAAATCTGATTTAATGGTTAAACACAAACACAGGTCTGCTGCTATGCATCAAAATCTTTGTAAGAATGACATCTACAACATAATGCTTTATTTATATTTTTGTACAGGTAATCCTTTATTTACAACAGTTCATTTAGTGACCAAAGTTACAATGGAACTGAAAAAAGTAACTTATGACAATTTTTCACACTTACGACCATTGCAGCATCCCCATGGTCATGTGAAAAAAATTCAGATGGTTGACAACTGCCTCACATTTATGACAATTATAGTCTCCCAGGATCATGTGATCCCCTTTTGCAATTTTCTAACAAGCAAAGTCAATGAGAAGGCCAGATTCACTTACTTCGTGTTACTAACTTAACTGCAGTGATTCACATGTGGAAAGAAAAGTCGTGAAATGGGGCAAAACTCACTTAATAAATTTCTCACTTAGCGACATAAATTTTGGGCTCAATCATGGTCGTAAGTCAAGGTGAGGCGAAACCAGGCATGACAAAGAATGACTGGGAGGGGAGGGGTGAGGCATGAGTGTAGCGAGGAGAGGCCAGAAGAGGCGCCCCTCAATGTGAGTGACATTGAGTTGCCCATGTCCACCCAGTCACATGATCACCCAGCCACGTCTACCCAGCCAGTCATTAGGGCAGAGAACTGGTTGTTAAATTATTTGAATCCCTACAGAACCTGCTTATGACTACCTGCCAACTTCCTCACTGATTCTGAATGGGAAGCTGTCAGGGAGCATCAGAAATCACTTCTCCTCTTCAGCTAACCCACAATCTGCCGTTTTGCTGGAGAAAGGGGAGATAAGGAAGTGAGGAACTATACAGTAAACTGCACCCCCACTCCCAATTCTATAAAAGCGCTGTCCTGATGATGTCTAGTAGTCCCCAGCCAATCCTACCTAAGATTGTAAGGCCTTGCCAACAGCCAACTTGATTTAGAGGTCAGTGGAAGGCAAGAAAAAAGTTGGGGACACATCTCTCCTCTCTTCCCTTTTGCCATAAAACAATAGCTATCTAAGAAATGTGCAGTCAGAATGTGCATTTATGCTGAAGTAGCCACAGCTTTGTCAAATTTCAATCACACAGGAATTATGGTTCCACAAAGTCCATTTCAGATATGTTGATTCAAAAATTATTGCCCTATGATGTACTCTTTTGCCTAATTGAAGGTTACAAACAATCAGATACAATCAGATAAGAATTTTAGTAGAATATAGATTATCTGGCATTGGACTTCATCAGAACTTAAAGAATTCTAAGTAAAGCATCTATTTTGCAGTTGTAGAATTCTTCTAAAAGAAGCAATACATCCTCGGATGCTGTTATAGAAATTACAGAGAGCAGACATAGAATCAAAAAGCTAAACAGACTAATTGGATCATATTGAAAGCTGCATGACTAAATAATACTACTTAGAAAAGAACAATCTGCGTCACCTGTAAAGTCATGGAATCAATTATTAACCAATCCATCATCCTCCACTTAGAAATAAACAACCTACTCTCTAATAAACAATTTGATTTCAGGAAAAAACTATCATGCATCAGTCTGGAACCCACATTATGTATCTGATATTAACGTAGTTGAGAAAGTCCAGAAATATTTCAAAAGAAGAGTTCTCCACTCCTCTACTCATTGCAGAATACCTTATGCCACCAGACTCAAAATTCTAGACCTAGAAAACCTAGAACTACGCCGCCTTCGGTCCGATCTAAGTATAGTATATAAAATCATACATTGCAATGTCCTACCTGTCAATGAACACTTCAGCTTCAACCATAACAACACAAGAGCAAACAATAGATACAAATTCAAGGTTAATCGCACCAAACTTGATTGCAGGAAACACGACTTCAGCAACATAGTGGTCAATGTCTGGAATCCTCTACTTGACTCTCTGGTTTCTTCCCCAAACCCCAAAAACTTTAACCTTAAGACTTTCTACTATTGACCTCATCCCTTTCCTAAGAGATCTGTAGGGGGCATGCATAAGCACACCAATGTGCCTACTGTCCCTGTCCTATTGTTTCTTTTCTTTTCTTTTTATTTTTCTTATATGTATCCATACCTATATATATATATATAGGTATAGTACCTATACCTACTATCTTGTAAGCAATTGACAAATAAAAATAAATAAAATAAAAAAATAAAAATAAACATGTTGGTTTCTCTGTAGAAATTGAATCTATCTGTATTATAGGGAGTAATAGTATATTCCTTGCAATAAAAGGGTTTTATTAAAATTCCATTTTGTTTCAAGTCAGAGATGAGGGCATATAATTCTTCATAAAAACAGCCATTCCTTCTAATGTGATTCTTCCTAAAAAATGAGCCACTTACTGATAGGGACTGCCTAGTCTTGGCCCTATTTGAAATGTCTGCAGATACCAGTTTTAATTAAAATGCTAAAAGCAGTGGTCTAATAGGGTAACCCAAGTTTTGTCCTTCCCAGACTGCATGTATTGACACAATGCATGTACAACAATGGAAGAGCCTGCATCAGAGTGGCACAGTGCTGTTTTCATCCTTTCTCTCCAACTTGCATATACTGTATCTTGCTCACTCTATAGAAAGCCAAGTTCTATTAAAAGGGAGGGATACAGAAGTAATCAAACATATATTTAGAGCTAGGCTTTGGTTATCAGACTATAATCTAAAGCACACTCCTATATGCCCCACAGAAGACAAGGATAATTATTTCTAGCATGTTTACTAGCAAGACAGTCCTGCTCAAATCTAGAGTTAAAACCTTTGCAAATAAAGCATTGCTGTACAACATTACAATACAGCAACTTCAAACTGGTGTTCATTTATTTTAGACATAAGCCCTAGAAACATCCCTTCCTAGTAACCACTCTTAAAAATGAGACTACATAATTTTCCTCTTTTATTTAGTTAAGTTTAAGTAGTACCTTTTCCTCCGTGTGGCTCTTTTATCTCTGGATTTTAATCTTTTATTGTACTTTATTGAGCTTTATCAGATGCATTTTCTCTTCCAGCAATTGTTGGGCAAGGGATATAATACCTAAGAACTGGAGTTAACAACGAATGTAATAAACTATTATTAATAATTACCTATTCCTTGCCTGCCTTTCCATATGTGAATACATTCTCTGTCTTAAAAGAAGGAACTTTTTAACAGAAAAAAATAATATGTAACTATCATATCATAATAGCCAACAAGAGTAGAGTTTACCATTTAATTCTAGGAAAAACACAGCTTAATTTACAGCATTATTTAGTCCCAAACCATTAGCTTAGCTTTAGTTAGCTAAACTACCAGTAAAGAGAAAAAAAATGTATGGTCATATACAATCAGGTTTCAGGCCCGGACATAGCACTGAAACGGCATTGGTCGCATTGGTTAATGATCTCTGGAGAGCCCGTGACAGGGGTTATTCCTCTGTCCTGGTCCTATTAGACCTATCAGCAGCTTTTAATACTATCGACCATAGTATCCTATTGCAGCGGTTGGGGGGGTTGGGGGTACCGTGTTGCGATGGTTCGCCTCCTTCCTCTCCAACCGTCTGCAATTTGTGTTGGCGGGGGGGGGAGAGATCCACCTCTAGGCCTCTCGATGGTGCCTCAGGGGTCGGTCCTCTCTCCTCTCCTGTTCAACATTTATGTGAAGCCGCTGGGGGAGATCATCTGTGGCTTTGGGGTGAGGTGTCATCTGTACGCTGATGATACTCAGCTGTACATCTCCACCCCAAGCCACCCCAACGATGCCATGGAGGTCATGTCCTGTTGTCTGGAGACCGTGCGGAACTGGATGGGCGGGAACAGGCTCCGACTCAACCCTTCCAAGACTGAGTGGCTGTGGTTTCCGGCGTCCCGATATAGCCAGGTAGTTCCATCGCTGGCTATTGGGGGTGAGATTTTGCCCCCTTCAGAGAGGGCTCGCAATCTGGGTGTCCTCCTGGATGTACGGCTGTCTTTGGAAGACCACATTATGGCCGTCTCCAGGGGGGCGTTTCATCAAGTTCGCCTGATCTGCAAGATGCGGCCCTTTCTGGATCGGGATGCCTTACGCACGGTCACTCATGCCCTGGTCACTTCCCGACTGGACTACTGTAACGCCCTCTACATGGGGCTCCTGAATGGGAGCATCCGGAGGCTTCAACTGGTACAGAATGCGGCCGCGTGGGTGGTTATGGAGGCGTCAAGGTTCTCTCATGTGACGCCCCTCCTGCGCGAGCTGCATTGGTTGCCAGTGGCCTCTCAGGTGCGCTTTAAGATTTTAGTGTTAACTTTTAAAGCGCACCATGGCATCGGACCAGGATATTTACAAGACCACATTCTGCCATTTTCCTCTCACCGTCCAGTGCGCTCCCACAGGGAGGGTCTCCTGCGGGTCCCGTCGGCATCTATGTGCAGGCTGGTGACCCCGAGGAATAGGGCCTTCTCTGTGGGGGCGTCTGCCCTCTGGAATGGGTTTCCCCCGGAGTTACATATAGCCACGGACCTGGGGACCTTCAGGCGTTCCTTGAAAACCTGGCTCTTTGACCAGGCCGGCTTGGGCTGATTTTAGATTTGGGTGTTTTACTTTTTATATTAAATTTTAGGGTTTTAGGGAGGGGTTTTAATTGATTACAGCCAGGGCCTTAGTTTAATTTAGTTTTAACTTTTCACATATTTATTGTTTTAATTGTATGGCTGTGCACCGCTCCGAGTCCTTCGGGAGAGGAGCGGTATATAAATAAATATTTATTATTATAAGAAGCATCCCCCTTGAAGCATCCCCCTCAAGCCTCACATATTTAAAATTAAACCCAAAGGTCCTCTCCATCACCTTTATTTTGAAAATAACCATTGGGCAAAAGTCCAAACTGAAATGCCACAAATTTAACCGCTAAAAAGTATATAAAAATACAGTTAACCAGTACAGTTAATAATACAAACAATATTATTTAACCTGTAATCCTATACATATCACCTGGGAACAATGAGTTCTGAGTAGGCATTCACGGGATGGCAGTGGGATGGATATTTAAAGCAAATGAATTCTGAAAAAAAAAACCAGAGATGAACCTAAGTATGAATAGGAGCTCTGTAACTGTTTATCTGTCTATTGTTTTTAGGGGGTTCCTGAGTTCTGTGCAGTACTTAAATAATTATACAATAATAAAATCTCTATGTCAGAATTGTCATGCTGAAATGAAGCACTCTCTTCAATAATAATGGCATCATCAAAAAAAGTTTGTGGTTTAAAGGAATGCATATTTAGAAGCACTAAAGATGGTATGATAAAAGCAAGGGTATTTTATTTATTACAAAAATAGATTGTAAGAATCACACACACACCCCTTTTAAAAGCAAGATTTATGAAATTTGCAAATCTGTAAACAAATATGACTCAATGTGATGTTTCAGACTCAAAAAACAAAAAAAATTACCAAAATTAAGAAGCTAGGGTCAAGGGCCATATAACCCTGAAGATCTAGATCCTGGCACAGAATATGGTTCAGGTTTTCTCTCTTTTGTTAAATGAATCCAGTTCATTACAAAACCTAGTTTGAAATGATGGCAATTCCACTGTATGAGACAGAACATTAAACAAAAAACAGAGTACAAGACTGCAAGGCTGGCAACTGTCAGCAGACAGGGCCTGCTGTTTAAGGTGTGTTTTAATTAACCAAAATAAAAGGATATGATAGCTCAATAGGCACACTGCTGAAAATAAAATTTACAACCAACCACTCTATTGACTCATGCTTGGAAATTGGTTCAAATTGGTCTGAATTCCTAACTCATAATATCAGGCTACCTAGTATCCATTTTCTCTTCCATCTCAACTACTGCATTTATGACCCATGTATCAGATTAGGTTTTCTCACTTAGTTAATCATCCTAGTGGTCCGAATTACATGCCAATAGTTTAGCTCTGTCTGACATTAATCTGATAATCACAGGTCACAACAGAATAAGATAAATGACACACCCTAAATAACAAATTTTGTTGTCCATTAATTTAAAAAAAAAAATAGTCTTGAAGATGTATATGACAAATAACAAAACAACATGGCTGTTAGTTTTAAAAAATAAATTAAAGCCAAACCTGATTGTTTTGATATAGATATATATATTTAATTTGTAACATCTCATTTAGGGAGAATGTCAATAAATAATTAAAAATGTTTTTATATCTCTGAAAACATTCAAAATGTTTTGTGAATATAAATGTACTCATACAAATGTATTTTTATGTATGTCACTCGAATAGCAAACATAGATAAATATCTGTCACATTTATAATTTTATTTTATTTTAACATAGTGGTCACAATTAAATAAAATATATAAAATAATAAAACAAAAGAGGAGTCTCCCAAATGCAGAAGGCAGCCTAGGTTCAAAGGTATTTTTTAAATTAAATTATATTTAAATTAAATTAAATCAGATCAGATTAAATTAAAATAGCTGCAGGAACAGAAATTTCATGGAGCAAAGTAGAAGGTCCTTGCTTTAATAACTGTCTCGTGACTATCGCCGAACTATTGTCCAACAACATTATAAAAAGCTAGAACTGCTCCAAACATTACAAGTAATATTTAAACTTTTCTCTAAATCATTATTCTTATCTAAATTATACATTCTAATCAAAATGTTTTTAAAACAAAGATGCCATCAGTATTACCCATCCCTTTCTTCAAGTAGGCGACCTAGTTCTTTTATCTTCTTGAAAACTTTGGGAAGTGGGTTAGACTGATTTAAATAAATAAATATCTCTGAAATCAGATAACAGATGATCAGAGTTGGAAGGGACATTATAGGTCATCTAGTCCAACCCCACCATCCAAACAGGAGACCCTATACCATTTCTGACAAATGGCAGTCCAATCTCTTCTTGAAATCTCAAGTGATGACACTCCAACAAGAGCAAGCTGTTCCACTGGTTGATTGTTCTCACTGTCAGAAAGTTTCTCCTTATTTCCAAGTTAAATCGCTCCTTGTTCAGTTTCCATCCATTATTCCTTGTCTGGCCTACAGGCGCTTTAGAAAATAGCTTGACCCCCTCCTCTCTGTGGCAGCCCCTCAAATATTGGAAAACTGCTATCATGTCTCCCCTGATCCTTCTCTTCACTAGAGTAGCCATGTCCAGTTCCTGTAACCGTTCTTCATATGTTTTAGTCTCCAGTCCCCTAATCATCCTGGTTGCTCTTCTCTGTACTTTTTCTAGAGTCTCAACATCTTTTTTATAATGTGGCAACTAAAATTGGATATAGTACTCCAGGTGTGGTCTTACCAAGGCCTTATAGAGCGGTACCACTACCTCACTTGATCTCGATTGTACCCCTCTGTTAATGCAACTTAGGATTGCATTAGCTTTTTTGGCTGCTGCTGCACACTGCTGGCTCATATTTAGCTGGTTGTCCACTAAGACTCCAAGATCCCTCTCACAGTTACTGCTATTGAGCCTGGTTTCACCCAGTCTATATGTGTACTTTTGGTTTTTCTTGCCTAAGTGTAGGATTTTACTTTTCTCTATATTGAATTTCATTTTGTTAGATAGGGCCCAGTATCTTCTTGAGTGTTAGCTATTCCTGCCAGCTTAATATTATCTACAAATTTAGTAAGTTCTCCTTCTATTCCCTCATCTAAGTCGTTAATGAAGATATTGAAGAGTACTGGGCCTTGTGGCACCCTACTGCTTACTTCCTTCCATATAGACTTAGACCCGTTAAGGACTACTCGTTGAGTACTGTTTGTCAGCCAGTTGCGAGTCCAGCTAGTGGTGGTGCTATCTATTACACTTTTTTCTAGCTTATTTATTTTATTCATTTATTTACACATTTATATACCGCCCTTCTCCCGAAGGACTCAGGGCAGTGTACAGCCAACTATAAAACATTCCACATTATAAAAGTTAAAAGAAGATTAAACATCCTAAGGCTTCCACTAAAATATAGCCCAACCCCAATAAATTAATAATAAAAACCCCAAATTTAAAACCCCGAAACCTAAAACCCAAAATTCTAAAATTACTCTTTAAAACTCCCATTTCAGCCCAGGCCAGCTGCTCGAAGAGCCAAGTTTTCAGTGCATGTCTGAATGCTCTCAGGTCGGTGTTGTTACATAGCTCAGGAGGCAGACCATTCCAGAGGGTGGGTGGCCCCACAGAGAAGGCCCTATTCCTTGGGGTCACCAGGCGGCACATAGATGCCACAGGGACCCGAAGGAGGCCCTCCCTGTGGGAGCGCACAGGTCGGTGGGAGACCAGAGGCAGAACATGGTCTTGCAGATAGCCTGGTCCAATGCCATGGATCGCTTTAAAGGTCAAAACCAGAACCTTAAAGCAAACCCGGAAGGCCACCGGCAGCCAATGCAGCTCACGCAGGAAAGGCGTCACATGAGAGTTTCTTGATGCCCCCATAACCACCTGTGCGGCCGCATTTTGCACCAGTTGAAGCCTCAGGGTGCTCCCCGCAGGGAGCCTCATGTAGAGAGTGTTACAATAGTCCAGGCGGGAGGTGACCAGGGCATGAGTGACTGGGCGTAAGGCGTCCCGATCCAGAAAGGGCTGCAACTGACGAATCAGGCGAACCTGATAAAAAGCCCCCCTGGAGACGGCCGTAATATGATCTTCTAAAAACAGCCGTGCATCCACCCAAATTGTGAGCCCTCTCTGTGGGGGTTAAGATTTCTCCCCCTATAGTCAGCTGATTATATCGGGGCGCCGGAAACCACAGCCACTCAGTCTTGGAAGGGTTGAGCTGGAGCCTGTTTCCACCCATCCAAATCCGCAGGGCCTCCAGGCACCGGGACATAGCGTCCACAGCATCGTTGGGGTGGTTTGGGGTGGAGAGGTAAAGCTGAGTATCATCAGCATAGAGATGACACTGCACCCCAAGACCACGGATGATCTCCCCCAGCAGTTTCACATAAACGTTGAACAAAAGCTTACTAAGAAGTACTTTGTCGAATGCCTTGCTGAAATCTAAATATATTATGTCCACAATATTTTGCTGGTCTACTAATTTAGTCACTATGTTGGTAAGACACTTAATCAAGGTTACCAATATTGACTTGGGAGTTGAATTTGGATCTGCCCTATTCTAGTTTCATGTTGTACTGGTATATGCAATTAGCTAGAATTCAAAAAGAATACACATGTAAAAATATTATAGTGCTCTTTTCATGAAAAAATTAAACCATGACACAGAATAAATGATTAAGATGTAAGACAAATATGTTCTGATTAGACTACCTTTCTTCGTATTTAGGATTTGTTTGTTTTTGTTTGAGATTTTTGAATAACTTGCTATCACTCCATTTCTACCTCTAGGAGACTAATAAAAGCAAGGAGACAATTATGACAGGAAAAAAAAACATAAGGAGCTTAAAATGTAGTCCCTTGTCAAGTGCTAATGCAAACATTTAACATTCTTTGGTTTCTTTCTTCGGTGTTGAAATCTAAAAATTTAATTGACTTTTTTAAAAATAATCCTCCTTGTGAGATAATTCATTCATGGTAATTCCAGATTTTTTGCTCCCATAATGCCCCTGAATTTCTCCGACAAGTTATCACTTGTTTTTTTGAATCCACTTGAATGTATTTGGGGAATCTGAATTATTATTTATAAAACAGATCAATAGATCTCTTCCTTGAAGCTACAACACCCCAAAGGATGTGTTGGGGGGTATGCAGTGGCCTGAGTTGTAGTATATTTGGAAAAAGTGCACAGAGGGATTAAATTCCTGCCCAAGTTCATACGTTAAATTTAAAAGCCCTTGTCTCCTGTTTCTTCTTCAGGATTGAGAAAGTGAACATGCAACCACGCGGCAAGTTTGAAGTTTATGGACCTCGCTATAGAAATTAAGATCAGTCAAGATCTTTGGAGGCCTCTCTTAACTAAGGACAGGAAGCGACTCTACGCTTTATCCCTCGACAGGTTGTGAAAGAAGAGAGACGCAGAAATCAAAAGAAATGTTAAGACGCTACAAAAAACACTACCTAGGGTCAAGATCCACGCTCCTACACGCTCTTCTTAGAGATAAGTCGCAGGGATTTACTGACGAGTAATTGTACAGTTTGCAAAAATCATCATCGTCGCCTCTACCACTGTCTCTTGAAACTATAGGCTGTCTCTCGCCCTCACAGAAAACAGGAAAGAATTAATAAGTAAAGGGGGGGAGGAGTATTTCGCTTTGCAGAGAACCTGATGTCGCCGGCTCACCTTCCCAGTCACGCATTTCTTCAGATGTTCCTTTTGCACTGGCGCGCCGCAGACGCTTGCGTGTAGAAGTGAGAGCGATCACATCGATCGCCACGGTAATCAGCGATTCGGCATTTGATTTATAACAGTGCCGGTAATCGCCGGGAGAGGAAATGGAAGGAAAGCTAGAAAAGGCTGTCCCTATTGGACGCTGAAAACTGAAGCAAAAAAGTCGGTTGTGTGAGAAAAGCACCACCTTTAGAATGGAGGATGTTTCGTGGAAAAAGTTGCTACTGCCGACTGCCTAGCTGCCCGTTCCTGGGCCTTTAATTATTAGGATTAATCAGGAAAGCACTGTGACATTTGAAACAAGCATGGCACATACTGTAAACCTCCGCAATGCTGCTAGCTTTACGATAAACCATGCAACAAACTAAAGATACAACCTTATCTTTGCATTGGAAGAATAAATTACAGGCTTTCTTCTAAAATCGGGTTTAACAGCTCTGGAGCACAAAATTTCAGGTCACAGTCATAACTTTTTGAGTCCTAGATACAATAGTCCTTGTATTAATAAGAACTACTAAGATCTACTTTACAGTTAAGCACCATTTATCCCTAAAATGCTTATGTGGCCTCTCTCTTCTACCACAGATTTTAAAAGTAGGTTTAGTGTCTGTACTTTGCAAATAAATTCTCAGAGGCGTTTATTGTTTTGAATATATTGGTATAATCTGCAATTATTGGCAGATCTATATCTCACTACAATGATTTTAAGCAAATCATACTGTAATAAATTAACTATTTTCTGTGGAAACTAATGCTAAATGACTGAATTGATTGTCCAAGGCCATGAACACAGTTTAGGTGTGTAGAAAGTTAGCATCCACCCCTCTCCTAGAAGAATGAAATAGTCTGAGAAATATTAAAAAGGCAGAATAGTTCCCTGGATGAGAAATGGAGAAATGTGCTTTTGGAAAGCAGACCCCACCTTTCTTAATAGCCCTCAGCAGATGTCAGCACTTAAGAGATAAAGAGATAGCTAGCTCTATTCAGGAGCAAATAACCTCACCCAAGATCCAATAAAGGTAGGATTAGCCCTGAGCCACAATAGTAAGGTGACCAACTTTTTTACAATGAGAAGGACACAAATAAATTGAAGAAAAAAAAAAAACAAAGCCACTTGCGCACGGCGCACTCTTTCATGTGGTGCACTCTTGCATGCGGCACACTCTCAAAACAATTCTGTGTGGAGTGCATGCGTCTCATAATCGCGTCTCGCCGCACTGTACCGAGTTTTGACGAGTCATCTTGTCAAATACAAATAAATCACATCACACACAATGGATCAGATCAGCATTGATCAAATATGGAGATTTACAGATTAGTCTTCAAATATTAAAAAGGAGGACATGTAGAAGGACACTTTTCAAGGGAGGATAGAATTTACAAAAGGAAGACTGTCCTCCCTAAAGGAGGAAGGTTGGTCACCTTAACAATAGGAATTGTCTAACTCCCCTTAATTGCATCAGCTTCAGAAACATCAACCAAACATAGCTCACTTACATGGCCCTTGGGGAATCTGACAACAGCCAATAGAATACATCTTCTTGCACAGGAACAGGAAGTTCAAGTTCAAAGCCCAAGAGAAGGTATAAATACCCCCCTTTCACTCCATATAATCAATTGCCTAGGACCATCCATGTGCTTCTGCTTCATCATTAAACCATCTTTCAAATCATCCTCAAGCCTCCGTTTTGTTTCCAGTGCCTTTCTCCTGGCTTGGAACTGAACGAGATGGATATTTCTTCCAACAGGTATTTGTACATGTCTGAAACAGTTGTAAAGAATGGAAAATGGATACATGAAGAATTTCACATGTAGATCTTGTGAGCTGCCCAGAGTCACTTAGGTGAGATGGGTGTAGAAATTTAATTAAGAAATAAAAATACCATGGATTCTTGAAGAGCTCCACTTAGATAGACAGTGGTCAGAGATGCCAAATATGTCCACACCTTTTTATCAGAAGCATGGACACATGTATGTAGTTACAAAAGTTTCAAAGCATGCAGCCATATAGTACAATATAGCTTGTTCGCTTTCGAAGTATTACAGACCCCCACCAACTGATTACTGTAGATCAGGGGTGTCAAACTAGTGGTGTCACATTGTCATCACGTGACATAATATGACTTTTTCCCCCTTTGCTTAAATGGGTGGGCATGGCCAGCATATGACGCATCTGGCTGGCGGGCCACAAGTTTGACACTCCTGTTCTAGATGATTATTTAATATAAAATTCAATCCATAGAATATTCAAGAATGTTAGGAAATGTAGTTAAGAACCATATGGAAGGGGAAATCAACTGCAGTAAGAGTGATGGAAAGTTCCTGCTTAGTGTCTGATGCAAAGAAGCATCAAAGCCTGAATGACAACAGTTGCAACATTTTCATGACATCATCACACGTATTATCATTTCCACATTTTGGAAATAAATGATTCTCTATATCTAGTGAAGGAATTGGACAAACGTATCCAGAAGATGCCATTAGACAAGATGAGATCAGCAAATAATTTGGAGAGAGCAAGAATCCCAATGTGTCAATGTAGCTTGCAGAATCTTCTAATTATATATTGATTTTTCATGCCATGTTTATCATTTTTATTGGTGAAAACACAATATTTCTACACCTAATATGAGAACTGTTCAGAGATTATTATACTCTATGGGGAGAATTCTGTTCATATGCCTCACACGCAACTCAAGTGATAAAAATCAGTTCAGTATTGCATCTCTATTTTCATATAGTTGTTATTATTTAGATACCTTTCATTTTATTCATTATTACCTATTTAAATTTTGTATCTCATTTAAAAAAATCTTTTGTAAAGTTTCTAAGGTTTTTTTCAAACAAATCTTATAAAAAACCTTTTGTAAGATTAAAAAAAAAACTTTTGTTGCTTCCAGTCAGCAAATCATATAACATCTAACCTGCCAACTTCACATTTTCTCTTCAATTATTCATTCTGTAACACAAAGTCTCCAAATCCACATTACAAATTAATCAAAAATAATGTTTCATCTTATAAAAAGAGCAAGGGTAATATATGCAAGTAATAATCCTTTTAATTTTTCAATATTCCCATTCTTTTTAATAATTGCAATGTCTCTGTCTGTCGTTAATTGATATGTTTGTTAAAAGTACAAAACGTGACTCCAATCTCTTCTTCCCAATAAGCTGATAGTGGAGGCTTTGCACTTGAACTTCCTGTTCCTGTGCAAGAACATGTATTCTATTGGCTATTGTCAGACTCCCCTGGGGCCATGTACAAATCTTAGGAGTTTGTCTAAGTTTGGTTTCTAAGGGTGATGCAATGAAGCGGAGTTAGACAATTCCTATTGTGGCTCAGGGCTAATCCTACCTTTGTTGGATCTTGGATGAGGTTATTTGTTCCTGAATAGAGTAGCTATCTCTTTATCTCTTAAGTGCTGACATCTGCTGAGGGCTATTAAGAAAGGTGGGGGCTGCTTTCCAAGAGCCTGTTTCTCCATTTCTCATCCAGGAAATATAATATTTTGCCTTTTTAATATTTCTCAAAATATTTCATTCTTGAAGAGGGGTGGATACTAACATTCTACAATATGAAGAAATTAATATTACTACTATCTACTTTGGGAAAGCCTTAGTACAAAAGTTACAATTTATGATTTCATTCCACTTATTTCTCAGAATCATTTATGGAAAATGATCCTATGCTCTGCAGTAGGGGGCAGCAAAGGAACATCATTGCATAAGTGAAAGGATACCGATAATATATTAAATAAAAATTATAGATATCTCTCTTGATGCAAAGCAAATGGCATAATACTTTTCTGCTGTTTCATGCCCGAATGAAACTATTCAAGCAATTGTTATGTAATGTTATATGTTAAATATTTCAGTTTGTTTCTGTCTTTTTGTACAGTATTTGTATGTCTATACAAAATACATAATAAGTAAAAGAAATGTGAATATTGAAAGCTAGGTAATTTGTGTATGCTGGAAAAGGTTTGCATTTTAAAACAGAATGCAGATGTATCATTTGTTTAATTAAATTAGAGTATGTTTGGACTTTGAAAATTCCACATTTGTACAGTTATTATTTTTAAAGGATCGACTATCATGCTTCTCTGTCTTGGTACTTTGGATTCTTTTAGTCCAAGCATACACTAACTGGAGAATATGTTATAATTCTTTCAGCGCATATGAGGACAATGGCTCATAAGGTTAGAATGCTGGGTTGGAGGATAACAAGGCCATATTGTGTGCTGCCATGGGTTGGGATGAGTTCATCTCCTTTGCTCCAGCTCCTGCTGGCTATATGAAAAGATTCCCAACTAGGTATCCCCCAGGTATCTCCAACTATTGGATGGTCCCGGGGGAGGTGTCCGGGGCAGGTCTTGTGAGTGTTATCTGGGAGGAGTTCGACCCTGTGACCGCCGAGGGTGTGGACAGGTTGCTGGGGGGTCTGAATGCCACCACCTGTTTATTGGACCCTTCCTGGCTGGTTTCGGCCGCCAGGGAGACAACACGAGGCTGGCTCCAGGGGATTGTCAACGCTTCTTTGAGAGAGGGGGTGCTCCCTACCGCCCTGAAGGCGGAGGTGGTGCGCCCCCTCCTCAAGAAGCCTTCCCTGGACCCAGCTATTTTAAACAACTATCATCCAGTCTCCAACCTTCCCTTTGTGGCGAAGGTTGTTGAGAGTGTGGTGGCACGTCAGCTTCCCCAGTACCTGGAGGAAGCTACTTACCTCGATCCGTTCCAATCGGGCTTCAGGCCTGGACATAGCACTGAGACGGCATTGGTCGCGTTGGTCGATGATCTCTGGAGGGCTCGTGACAGAGGGTTCTCCTCTGTCCTGGTCCTATTAGATCTCTCGGTGGCTTTCGATACTATCGACCATAGTATCTTGTTGCGACGGTTGGAGGGGTTGGGGATTGGTGGAACCGTCCTTCGATGGTTCTCCTCCTTCCTCTCCAACCGTTCGTAATTCATGTTGGTGGGGGGGAGAGGTCCACCTCTAGGCCCCTGGTTTGTGGGGTGCCTCAGGGGTCGGTCCTCTCTCCCCTCTTGTTCAACATTTACATGAAGCCACTGGGTGAGATCATCCGTGGTCTTGGAGTGAGGTGTCATCTGTATGCAGATGACACCCAGTTGTACATCTCCACTCCGGACCACCCCAACGATGCTGTGGGGGCTATGTCTAGGTGCCTGGAGGCCATGCGGGACTGGATGGGCGGGAACAGGCTTCGGCTCAACCCATCCAAGACCGAGTGGCTGTGGTTTCCGGCACCCCGATATAGCCAGCTGACACCTTCGCTGGCTATTGGGGGGGAAGTTCTGCCCCCCACAGAGAGGGCTCGCAACCTGGGAGTCCTCCTGGATGTACGGCTGTCGCTTGAACATCACATCGCGGCCGTCTCCAGGGGGGCGTTTCATCAGATCCGTTGGATCTACCAGTTGCGGCCCTTCCTGGATCGGGACGCCTTGCGCACGGTCACTCAGGCCCTTGTCACCTCTCGCCTGGACTATTGTAATGCCCTCTACATGGGGCTCCCTGCGGGGAGCATCCGGAGACTCCAGCTGGTGCAAAATGCAGCCGCGCGGGTGATCATGGGGGCGCCACGCAGCGCCCATGTGACGCCTCTCCTGCGCGAGCTGCATTGGTTGCCGGTGGCTCTCTGGGTTCGCTTTAAGGTTCTAGTTTTGACCTTTAGGGCGACCCATGGCATGGGACCAGGTTATCTCCAGGACCGCATTCTGCCAATGATCTCCAACAGGCCAGTGCATTCCCATAGAGAGGGTCTGCTCCGGGTGCCGTCGGCTGCTGTGTGTTGTCTGGCGGCGCCGAGGAGTAGGACCTTCTCTGTGGGTGCCCCCGTCCTCTGGAATACTCTGCCACCGGAGCTCCGTACCGGCACGGACCTGAGGGCCTTCAGGCGCGCGTTGAAGACCTGGCTCTTTGAGCAGGCCGGCCTGGGCTGAGATGGTTTTAATTTGGTCTCCATCTTATTTAATTTTAAATTGGGGTTTTAAGGGTGGGGGTGGGGTTTTTAGTTTATTAATCAGCCGATATTAATTTAATATTTTTTTAACTTTTGTATTTTTGTGGGGTTTTAGATGGGCTGTACATCGCCCTGAGTCCCTCGGGAGAAGGGCAGTATATAAATTGAATTAATAAATAAATAAACTAGGTATCCCCCAGGAAACAGTGATGTCACTGGCCAATCATTTCAATAAGGAAACCCCTTAGTGCTTTTCACATGTGGATGATGTGAATGCATACAAGGGCCAAATATATTACTAACTAAGATAGAATTGGTGTTGATGGTTATTGAGCTTCAAAACCAACATAGTCTAATGCCACATTTAGGCCTGCCTTCCATCTCCTTCTATCCTAAAACTGAGAAAACAGCATCTATTTTATGTAGAACCCAACTTCTATTTTCCATTATTTCTAAGTCTTCATTAACCTGAGCAAATAGTCCTCCAAGATGCAGTAAAAATTTTATTTTAAGAGCTCACCAAATACTACAGATGTCATAAGAGAGTCACCTTTGGCTTAAATATCTCTATGTATTTTTAATCAAAATTAAAATGGGTCAGATGTAGGGGGGGAAATCATTTTTGGTGTAAAATCAGTTATTTCTTGGAAAAACGAAAACAAGTATCCAATGAAGTATAGTATGAATTGTATCCTATGCTGTGATTGTTTTTATTGTTGAAAAAGCAGGAAATAAATTTAATAAAGCATGAAAACAAATTCTCCTCCTCCATTCCCTTGCATACTTTCCACTTTCATAAAGACTTAGTGCAATTTTTTACTAATTGCAATCTACTTTCATGACTGCTTTATCTCTTTAAATATCCTGCTAAAGGAATATAAGCTCCATTACACTAGAAATCACTCAGGAGTGGCAAACTGCCAAGCTCTGTTAATCATTTCTGGTGCAAATAAAAAGCTCTTTATTAATACATTCACTAAAATATGACATCCCTTTTACCCATATTCCCATTTTGTTTTTTCTTTTCTAGCACATCAGTTAAGTTTTCTGTGCGTTTCTTTTAGAGTTCAGAGACAGGCAAATAATCCAAACACAATAGCAAATAATTAAATTACAACCATTGTTTTTCTATATTGTTAGTGCTTAATAAACATTGTGTTGTCTGGATTATTTAATTGCTTAACAGTACAGGTTACATTCTTAATCTCCACCTCTTTTTTGCAACCACTGGTAAAATAAAGTCCATTCTGTGTCTTCTTTTTGTTTAATCTTCAGTGTCAGTCTGTCCATTTCTTCACAATCTAGTATCTTCCTAAATATCTTTTGTCTTGCAGTATTTCTTCATTTTTCCAATATTGTACAAATATAATCCTCACTGCTGTTAAGACATACAATATTAAATATATACTATTACTTATCAAATTTTTCTGATGCTATATCTAATAAAAACAGTTCAAGTTTATAATCTACATGTTTTCCTATCTTTTCTAATCACTTCTTTATTTTGCCCATTTTTTTGGGGGGCTTTGAAAACAAGTCTACCATATATGATAATATGTGCCCATTTTTTGGTGACATTTCCAACATTAGCTAGACATATTTTAGGATTGCTTATTTGGAAAACAATCCTTTTAACTCTTCAGATACTTGTTGACATTCAAATATCCAATTTAGAGGTCGGTTGGGTTTGGGGTTGGGGTTGGTCCCCTTTGTTTTAATAGTTCAGTAAGTAGCAGCAAATGTGATAATGAACTGCCGGTAAAACTTTGCAAACCCCAGGAAGCTTTGAAGTTGTTTCTGGGTGTGAGGAGGTTGCCAATTCAGTATGGTTTTAACTTTTTGCAGGAACATTTCAATCCCCTCGTTTGACACTCGGTAGCCCAGGTAATCTAAGGAGGTCTTGTGGAATTCGCACTTTGACAACTTGGCATAAAGCTTAGCGTCTAGGAGTTTTTTAATACTTGTCTCACTAGTATTAACACAGTTAATATTAGTTAAAATTAACTGATATTAACACAGTTGAGAAAGTCCAGAAATATTTCACAAGAAGAGTTCTCTACTCCTCTACTCATTGCACCAGATTTATGCCACCAGACTTGAAATTCTAGACCTAAAAAACCTAGAACTACTCTGCCTCCAGTCCGATCTAAGTATAGTATATACAATCATACATTGCAATGTCCTACCTTCAATGAATATTTCAGCTTCAACCATAACAACACAAGAGCACACAATAGATACAAACTCAAGGTTAATCACACCAAACTTGATTGCAGGAAATACGACTTCAGCAATAGAGTGATTAATGTCTGGAATACTCTATCTGACTTTGTGGTTTCTTCCCCAAACCCCAAAAACTTTAACCGTAGACTTTCTACTATTGACCTCACCCCTTTCCTAAGAGGTCTGTAGGGGGCGTGCATAAGCGCCCCAACATGCCTACCATCCCTGTCCTATTGTTCCTTTTATTTTTCTTATATGCATCCATGTATTTATAACTATGTTTTTACTTATACCTATTATCTTGTAAGCAATTGACAAACCAAATAAAATAAAATAAAAACTAGTATGATGTGTTCCTCCATTGTCTTGCTGAAGATTAGAATATTGTCCAAATAAACTAGAACTCCTTTATATAGGTGCTCTTGTAGCACCTCATTAATGAGTTGCATAAACACTGCTGGGTCTCCTTGTAGCCCAAATGGCATAACCTTAAATTGGAAGCTGCCTAACAGACAATTGAAGGCAGTTTTCCATTCATAGCCCTCTTTTATCCACGTGCGGTAGAAGGCTTCTCTACTGTCTAGCTTTGTAAACACTCTTCCTCTCACCAGATGGTTTAGCATGTCCTTCATGAGGGGAGGGGGAGGTGTTTTGTACACACATGGCATTTATCCTCCAAAAATTAATGCACAGCCTCAGCCCCCCATCTTTTCTTTAAACAATATGGGGGCTGCTACCTTAGATTTGGCAGGCTGGATGAATCCTCCTGCTAAGTTGGTATCAATGTACTTCCTAAATTCATCCATTTCTTTAGGGGTCATCGAATACATTTTTGGCTTTGATAGTTTTGCCCCTGTTATTAATTCTATCATGCAATTAGTAGATTGGTGGGGAAGAAGTACATTGCACTTGTCTTCGCTAAAGAATTCTGCTAAGTTTTGGTATTCTTTGGGCATATGTGGGAAACCAGGCGGCACTTCTGTTGTGGAGGTTCCCTTCCCTCTTTCTGGCTGTGATCGCTGGGCTCCAAAGATGGCCGGTTGTCAGATTGCAGGAGGGGTGATAGCGGCCCGATGCCTATTCTTATGATAGCCGTCTTCCCATGTAATTATGGGGCCCCTTTGTCTAGTCAAGCCAAGCCAAGGATGAGTGCCTCAATCATTGACTACGAATCATAATTTCCCAGTGACGCTCCATCTCTAGCCTGACAGGTTCGGTGACCAAAGTTGCTGGCTCTCCCCCAATTAGTGAACCATTTACCTATTCAAAGCAAATAGGGCAGCTCAGTGTTCTCATTTGAATCTCTAAATTTTGCACAGTCTGAGAACAGATTAAGCAGTTGCAACCAGTGTCTATTATGGCCTCTAATTTTCCATCGGCTCCTGTCCGGGGAATCACTATGTGAGATTTTACGTTGAAAGGGTGGATGGCTTCACTTAGCATTGGGTCTTCATTGCCACTTCCGTTAAAAATCAATTACCTCCAGAGCCGGAATTCCCCCTTCACCGGATTGCAAGGGGGGGATCTCTATGGCTTGCTGAGCAAACTTCCTCTTATCTTGCAGCTTTTGGGGAGTTTTCTTCAGTTTAGCTGCAGCTGGTGTTCGAGCAATATGGGTCAGCGCGAGGCATTCCAAGGCTGGGTGGCCCTGCTGATCGCACCCAAAGCACTTGACTCCAGGGGTTGCTGCTGATCGCTTCTCTACTGGAGGCTTGCTGGCCTGTCTGTGTCCCAACAGCTGCTTAGGGGGTTTCTCTGGCACAGATCTCTGGTGGGGGTGAATTTCTAAGTCCATAGTCACTGCCATCCAGTACCAATCTTGGATTCAGTTGGGCACCCCCTGAAGGCGCATGCTTGTCTAAGGTCCTGATCCAGGGCTTCTTTAAAATAGTGGAAGAAGAGTCACTCAGGCCAATCTCGTAATTTTCCAGCTACTCTTCTAAAGCCCCACAGAAACTCTTTGGGGGGCGACCACGCTGTTTCAGTCCTTTGATTTCTGCCTCAGCTTCCTCCCAGTTGCCTGTGTCCTCAAATCGGGTTCTTAGAGACTGCACGAATTCATCCACATCTTCCAACTTAGGGGCTCCTTTGTCATGGAGTTGAGCAATCCAATCTGCAACTTCCCCCTCTCTCATATTATCTGCAATGATCAAGATCATGTCTTGGTCTGATTTATATTGAGCCCCATATCAATCAATGTGAGCCCAGATTCTGTTTAGGAAATAGGCCGGTTTTCCTGAGTGCTATCAAAGGTTGCCAGGAATTGTGGTGAGGCAGCTGCTGCTGGGGCTGCTGGGGTTGGTGGGATTTGTGTTGAGACAAGAGCCAGCATCCACTGGTACTGGATCCACCCCTGCGTAAAAGCTGGGCAGAATTTGGTCAGCTGGTGGTAATCCGGGAGGCACCAGTGGGAGATGATGGGCAGGCCTGATAGTCCTCTTGTTCATCCCCTGGTGCTTGGGCTTCATAGTCCCATGGATCTAGGGTGTCACCTGGCCACTGTGCCTGCTGTGCTGCGGCTTCAATTGATTGTGTCCAAGGTGGAAAGCTGAGCTTTGGTCTGGCCAGTGCCAAGTGGAATGAAGCCGAAGCCCTGGTTTGGACTGCTGTGCTCCCTGAGCCTGGAAAGTGGAATGTAGGCTGGGCTAGAGTCCAACTGGGCTGGATCGGATATGGAGATGTCTGAGCAGTGGGTCCCACATTCAGCTAATCAAACTTCTCGGGTAACCCTGCAGGCAACTGGCTTTGTGATGATGAAGCCTCCATTCCCTGGACTGCTCCAGGGGCCTTCAAGATTTCCACTCGAAGGCTGCTACTTGCTCGGTTGCCCCAACACCCTGGAGGCCCTGGGGTTATCATCATGGGCTCCAACTCTAGTGGCGCATCTGATTCGATTGGTTGGGACTGCCATAGGACAAGCTCCTTGAGTCAGATAGCCTCCAGATAGCCTTGGCCTCCACTGCCTCTGTTTCGGCTACCATAGTAGCTGTTGGATAGCAAAGGGCTCTACAAATGTCCTCGGAAGCAGATCTGGTAGCTCTGAGGATCTGGTAGATTTGTCAGGGATCACCATCTTCCATGAGTCTTTACATACCCCATTAGTTTGGGGTGTGCTCGGGGCTCAGGACCCAGACAATGGCACCACTTTGTGAGAAGCTACTGGGTTTTTTTTTACATGCAGATTTGGGTTAATGTCAGTGTTCCAAGTAAACTCTCCAAACAATTCAGAATTCCAAGATAAAGTCCATCAAAGTAAGAATTTATTACAGTAGTCGTGTTGGCACATCTGGGGAAAACCCGAATCTGAATTCCCGTGTTTTCCCCCCTCCACACTAAAACTCATACCCTGCCACATTTAGTGACCCTCGGATTACATTGGCCAATCAATCTCCTGTCTCCAAATTCCAGTCACTCCTCTCCAGGTGCCAGCCACTCATCCTTGATCACTGGCAAAAGAATATTGTTGTGGCTATACTCACTTTGCTACTCTTCTGTTCCCACAGTTTGCCCATCCCCTGCTATGGCAACCCAGAATTTGTCTCAAGATGTTATTCTGTTTGTAGAGGGAAGAGCCCTGTTTCTATATAGAGTTGACCAGACATACGGCAATGAAGTCCTGAAAAAGTCAAGAAGAAGGCAGGAACTATGTAATAAAACCTTACCTCTTTTTCTACAAATGAGAAGTAGGGAAATTATTATTATACCTAAATCCATTCTGAGTTTAACATTATTTTAATTGGTACATGACTAATAATTAACAACGACATTCTAGTATTGTTAAGTAATTATTGCATCCTGCTTTTTCTCAGGGAACAAGAAACAACAACTAACCAATATTCTCTGAGCTTAAAAATTAAGATGATTAGCTAGTACTTGGAAGGAAAATCACTAGGGCATTTCCAGTTTAGAATTCTGCCTGCCTGCCTGCCTGCCTTCCTGACCCCCCACTCTGTGTGTGTGTATTTGGGTGTGTGTATGCATGTGCCTGTGTCCTAGAACAAGGCAGCAGCAAGAAAAATGGTCCTTTAACAGCAGTATTGCTACGTAACTTCCTGATAATGGTGTTTCATTGACACCAAATCTGAGAGAGGTTACACAGGAAAAGATTCCCACATATCATATATTATTAGGCAAGATTGCCTCTTGATTATATATGTGATTAATGAGGATACATCACATTTGACATTTGTAATCACTTTTTAAATAAATAAATCTATTAATAACTAACTTTGCTGGAATTATCTGCTAATTTGTACAGAATGCATGAACATCATTAACAATCTCTTTTAAGCAAGGCCAAAACAAATTAGGCAGGAGGAATTATACACAAAAAATCAATAAGGAATAATTATGTACATTGACATATGCAATAATTATACAAAGCCAACCAATGAATTTGTTTTGAATTAGATTTAAGGCATTGTAAAATGTGGTAGCATAGACTTGTGGATTTGTTACCAGAATCATGCATAGATTATAACTCTTGCCTAATCCCATATGTGGATTTAAGAAAGTTCTCTTTTTTAAACTTAATCCAAAATTAATTAATAGAGTCATTCTGAACTTCTTGTTCAAAAGTTTTTATTATGATATCTGATATTCTAGAAAATTAAATAATTAGGAATAGATGTCTGGTTTTTCCCTACCAAAATAAAAGTGTGGTTCCATTCTACAAACTTAAATTTCAGTATTACAAATACTGGAAGGAACATGAAATGGAAATAATGAAAATAACGTTATTGGAGACTGTAACTCACATTAATTTAATTCAGTTTAGCTGCAAAGATTCAATAGAACTATTGATAAGGAAAAGAAAATGATACTATGAGAATTCAAATGTGAGATATGCCATCAAATGTACTGAGATTATAAACTACATCCATTCTTGGACCTGCCCTACAGTTTCTGCATAATTTAAATGTCAAAGCACTGTCATTGTTTGTAAATAAATAGCTCAAATACAAATACAAAATCTTAAAGCTGTCACAAAAAAAGTTCTTTCTCCCCACTCAGATAAAGCCCATATGCTAATGAAGTTGTTCTGTCATGAATGAAGGCAAATATACATGTCCCAAGATAATCTTGCAGGATCCAATCAGGGTTGGACACTGGGACTAGAAGACTTTTAGTTTTCCAAATACTTAGACTTCTAAGTACCAAGTACAGTTATTTAGGAGCCTAGGACTTGGCAGCACAAGGAAACAACAGTCAATGACTTAATAACCATCCATCAATACACAATCATCAATAAAAAGCCACACTCTACCAGGCACCATATAAATACTGTGCATGAAACAGCCCAAAGCATACATTCTTTGAAGAGAGAGAAGTTCCCAGGGGATAGGCTTCAGCACAAGTCCAAAAGTTTAGAAGACTAAACCTCTGGTCCTGATGACCGATCCAGTTTGGATCCTGAAATTGTTCTGTTTTTATTTTATTTCTCACGGAATAGACTATCTACTATATTCTTTAGCCTACTTCTCAACTTGAATTTCAATCAGTCCATTCTGGGAAAAGCTTAAACTCTGGTCTTCCTAATAGAATACTATGGAGAAAAGGTTTAATTACTTTATTAATGAATTTGCTAATCATTATAAAAATAGACTCTCATTGTAATCACAGCATGCAATACAATTTTAAATAGATCCTTCCTTTTGTACAGGTTTACACTCAATTTGCTGAACTTATTAGTTTATTACAATGAGTGGACAACATCTTATTATATATCCCATGTATATACTAGGATTTGTTTACATAGCAGCTGTCTATTACTTATTTTTGAACAGTCATTAATAGTTCAAAGACTGTTGAACAGTCATTCAATTCCTTGATTCTGAATACTCATAAAATCAGATGTAATAATTATGGGTGAAGTATATTATAAAACTGAGATTCTTTCTTTCTTTAAAGTTCCTATGAAGGCTCTCACACCCTATAAATCCTGTGCTGCCCTATTTAAATAGTGGCGTATTTCTGGAAGGAAAGAGCAAAGAACATTGGAAATATAAACTCAGCAGGATCACCAAGGCTATCCCAGCTTCCAGTTAAAGCACATTTATTAGGAAGGAATGGTACAGGAGGGTGCTGAACATGGATAACGATGGTGAAGACATCATTTTATAATGCACAGGAGAAAGTAATGGTAAACCACTCCTGCATTTTAGAAAACTATATAGATAGATAGATAGATAAAATAGTGACTGATGATGTTTTGCCAGAGGATATATTCTCAGGTAGATGACAAGATCTTTCAGAAAAGTAATAGTGTTTATGATACTGTTATGAGTAAAATTTGAATATTTATTTGAGAATATAAAGAACCAAACTGAAGTCATTTTGTGTTCGCAGTTTGACCTTTTAAAGCTCAGAACATTTATGAAATGTGTTTTTGTGAGACAATTTATTTGGCATAGGTTAGAGGACATTTATACTGGGGCACTCTGACATTATAAATGTCACATTAAGGAATATTAATGTTTCCTTATAATTTTTCTGGTATGTGAAAAACAGGACATCTGAAAATATTGGAAGTTTTCCATGAAAG
This sequence comes from Bungarus multicinctus, assembly GCA_023653725.1. Lineage (NCBI taxonomy): Eukaryota > Metazoa > Chordata > Lepidosauria > Squamata > Elapidae > Bungarus > Bungarus multicinctus. The sequence continues at coordinate 71,360,556 of CM042840.1, forward strand.
GTTGTATAATGTCCATATATGGAAAAAGGAAGTATTATGTAACTGTGATTTGATAAACCTATATAAGCTGTATTCACTGAAAGGAGGGCGTCTCCTTTCTCTTAGAAAATGTTTCTTTTCTAGAGTGAACTGAGTCCAATACTGCAGTATTTTCCCTAATAAAGCATCCTATAACTCAGATTATCAAAAGTCTGTTGTTTCATTTTTGAATGCTTATAACAATTTTGGCGAGCCAGGCAGGAGTTAGACTTTTTTTCTTCCTTTGGACGGATGATTTTTCAGGACTGCAATGGCGCCTCTCCGCTGGATTTATGGAGGCAGTTACTGGGTCTTCTGCCCAAGGGAGGGGAAATCGCTCTTAAAAGCTTGACTGGTAATCTGGTTGTAGATGCTTGGAACGGCCGAAGTTTGGTGCACCGGGGGTTTCAGGTGAGCTGAATTTTAATTAGTAACTTTTCACATTGTGTTACAACATTTCCTAAATTGGAATGGGATTGTTTAGATGGGTCTGAAATTGTTTTGTTTGATGTGTGTATGAGAATTTAAACTGTTATTTTTTTTCTTGTCTCTTTTCTCCCTGTCATATTTTGTGTTAAAGGGGGTTAATGAGAACAAGATGTTTCTAAAGTTTCAGAGTTCTCTTTTGGAGAGCTGGTTCAGCTTTTGGCTGCTGGTATTGAGGTATTATTCCCTTGATACAGATTGTATTTTGTATGGCTGGAATGGCTGAAATATGTTTGAAACAGTTTAAAACTTTAGAGTGTGTATTGAAATGTGTATTGGTTTGAATGCCTTAAAAGCTGTGTTAAACAGTTAACTGTTGAATCTTTGTATTGTCTCTTTTAATGCTGTGTTGAAGAGTTAAAGAGATTATGCCCAGATGATTTATGTTGATCTGTGATAGTATGTGGAAGGGTCTTTTCCCTTCTGAGTGAGAGGCTTTCTTAAGGAATATGTGAGCCAACTTTGTGAGAGAGAGTTGTGAGGATTTTTATGTTTGGAATAATTATAAAATTTACAGCAAAGAAATTTTATTTGTAGTGTGCAATGCCTAATAGTCTTACAGATGTGTTATTTACTTCCTCTGATTTGAGGAATTATAAGTTGTCAATGCTGAGATTGAAAAGTGTTCTGGTAAGGAGTTTGTTCATGGTTTAAGCATTTATACTTTTGTGGAGTTGCAGCATATTTTGGATTATTTGTTTACTTCAGAAGGGATATAAGTACTATACTCTATTAGTATAGTCTATTGCAGGAAATACCTGATGATATACTGGCTGGAATAGTCAGGGCAGTTTAGTATAAGGTATTAACAACTGATGTGCCAAGAGGACAGAATCTGGTTAGAGGTTTTTTCTTAGATGGGTCAGTTTAAAGATGAATTGTCAGCTGAATTCTTGAATAGAATTAGAGTTAGTTTGAATAAGTGTTTATTTTTTTTTTCTTCAGAGAGACACCAGAATATTAAGTGTTAATGAAATTGTAGTTTGTGACAGACGCCACGGAAAGTTTTTTTTTAAGTTGTGATGAAATGGAATCTTGTCAGTGAAATATGTTTTCTGTGTTTGAAGCTGTTATGAAGCTAGAGAGAGAGAGCAGAGAGAGAGAGCAGAGATAAGTCAGATGGATTTGGACTTGTAATAGTTAATAATATCACAGGATTGGATATTCATATTTATCTACTGGAAGTAGATGGAAGCATCCAGAGAAGGGGAGAGAATAGAATTTCTTTCCTGGAATAGAAATACCTGCTGAAAAAAGTAAGCAATGTTTTGCTTGTGGCATCTTTTGAGAAATTTGCCCGGACAAGCGGAGAAATGCAGCAGAGGCTGTAATTGGAGATTGGGGGGGGAGGGGGTCAACAAGGCTTTTAACACTTGCATCTCATCAGATGTAAAGGTGAGATTTGAGGAAACAGTTGTGGTTTCCTGATAGATACGTACCCAGAATTTTCTTTTGGCCAGGTATGATGTATCTAGTGTTAAGGGAGAGCCTTTTGATGTTGCTATTGTTCAAGATGTGTCTCTAAAAGGAGGACACTCTGAGATAACATTGGATGCTATGTGTATACCTGAAGAAGGTATGGACCTTTTAGGATGAGATGCTTTGTCCTTATTAGGTTGTGCTTATCTTTCTGAAGATAAGTGTACTGTTCAGTTATTGACTGATGAACAGGAGAGATTTATATATCCTATTGTATGGGAAGTAAAAGAGAATAGAGGTGTTTTGACTATTACACTTGTGATATTAGTGATATTGTGCCAGTGAGGCGGAAGCAATGTGATATTTCCCTAGAAGGGAGATGTGGTTTGAAGCTAGTGATAAAGTTCCTGTTAGGGGATGAGCTAATTGAGCCTGTGATGTTATACCATACAATATATTCATATTGCCTGTAGAGAAACCTGATGGTTTTTGATGTCTAGTGGTTGGTTTCATATAATCACTTGGTGATTATTATGCCAGAATCCCTATACGGTGTTAGGGGAATTTCATATGAATACAGGTATTTTAGTGTGATAGATTTGAAAGATTTTTTTTGGGACTTGCCCAATAGTGAGGATTGATCCAGATACACATTGAACTTGACAGTATCGATGGTGTGTTTTACCAAGAGGGGTTCTTAGAAAGCCCTAGTTTGTTTGGACAAGCTTAGAGCAAGTCCTTGGGGGTTTTGAACTGTCTGTGAGTATAAAGGTGTTACAATATGTAAATGATCTGTAGGTCTTAGGTGAAAAGAAGAGAGATCTTGAGAAAGATGTGTAAATGCTTTGTTACATTTCTTAGGACAATAGGGCCTAAGAGTTTTAAGGAAGGAATTGTAATCTGTGGAGTCTGATTTAGGACATTTGATTAGGTATAAAGAATCAATCCAGAGAGAGGATTGAGAGGATAGTTAGATAATCTATGCTGAGAACTAAGAGAGCTCTTGTGTTGACTTTTTGTCTGAGTTTAAGGAAACCTTTCCATTTGTTTGTAGCTGTGGAAGAGGTATAGCTGAAGGTGTTTGTTCTAGCTTAGGTGTGAGCTGGGAAGCAGAAACTTATAGTTCTGTTGTTGGTTGACACATGATGGATTTAATAGTGCTTTAGTAGTTTTAGTGTTTTAATGTAGAAAATATATGTGGCTTACATATGTTAGTTTTTTAAAGCAATTTTATTGTTAAGGATAATTTTTTTCAACTGACAGGAATTTAAATTTAGTTGAATTCCTTTTGAGTGAGAGACAGGAATGGAAGATATAGGACTATACATGATTGTATTGAAGTTCTAGATTTACTGACAAAAGTGAGAGAGGGTTTGGAAGATAGCCCAATAGAGGGAGGTATTAATTCATGTATTGATTGATCTTCTTGAAGTAAAGAATGCTTATCTGTTGCGTATTTTGCTTAGGCGTTTGCTTTGGTGCAAGCTTTGAAGCTTCTAGAAAATGCAGTGGGTATGCAGTGGCTGAAGTTATAGAATAATAGGCTAAGAGAAGTTTTCCGAAATGCGATTTTGGGAAATAGATTAGCAGATGAGGCTTATGTATATATATATATATATAGAGAGAGAGAGGGAGATGCATGTATGAGAGAAATACCGATGATGGTTTTAGTTCCTGTTTTGGAATGGGATGTAAAACCAGGTTTCCTTGATGAAGAAGAGAAACAGATGACGTTAGAGATGTGGAGTATAAAGATTACATATAGTTAATAAGCCTATTACGAGAGACATAATAGAGAAGGTACATGAGGGTACTTATTAGGAAACACAAGTATTTGTGGCTTGTGTGAAGAGAAAATATGTTTGTAGAAGTATGTACACAATAGTTATGTAAGTGAGTAGGACATATATATATATATTGTTTGAATGCATATAATCCTGATAGGAGGAAGAGATTTGGCTATTTGGCCATTTTAAAGAATGTGAGTTGCTTGTACTGTAATATCAACAGTGAGTACTTTGAAATATCTGTTGGTGATTGTTGATCATTTGAATGGCTGGAAGCCGTTCTTTGTGCGAGAGCGAATGCACAAATGACTGTGAAGTTAATATTGGAACAGATAGATAGATAGATAGATAGATAGATAGATAGATAGATAGATAGATAGATAGAGACAGATATGCATTGATAGTGCATTTATAATGATAGAGGTACACATTTTACTTTTCATGTGGTAAAAGGGGTATAGGAAATAATTGGAAATAGATTGGCAATAGACTTGTTGAGTTTTTTTTTTCCTCAGGTGGGGTGAAGAATGTGAGCTATAAAACAATACATTGAAGAAATTAATGTTAGCAGTTCATTTACCCTGGATGAAATGTTTACCTCTAGCTCTATTGTGAGTGTGTACTTGTTTGAGAAAAGATGTTGAAATTTCACAAAAGATATATGAAATGATGTTTGGAATACCTTATACTGGAAGTGTGGATATGTCTAGAAATTGTACTTGAAGATATTTTATTTTGTTTAGAAAATATATACAGGGACTGTCCCAGTGTTTTTATCTTTTAAGGTCTAGATGACTTTTGGCGCAAACACCATCGTTTGATTTCCGAGTGCATGATTTTAAGAGTGGAGACTGGGTCCTGATAAAACAATGGAAAGCTTTTGGGAAGCTGAGGCCTATCTGGAAAGGACCATTAAAAGTACTGTTGACTACTGAGTCTGCTGTACGGACATGTGAGTGAGGCTGGACACATCATTTGTGTCTACAGGGATTTGTGGATCTGATTCCTGTTTCCAGTGGAAGAAAGCTTCAAAAAGACTGGACTTTTTATTTTCTATTTCTTTTAGATAGTGGGGATAGATAATTACATGTCTAGTTTAGCTTAGGTTTGTGGAACTTTGGATGGAAGAATTGATTATTTGGTTGAATGTAATACATTTTTTCTTTATATTGTTGATTATTTTAAGACGTGAAATGAAATTAATAGACCGTTGTATACAGGTATTATAGATATAGATAGATAGATATTTATTTATATACCGCTCCTCTCCCGAAGGACTCGGAGCAGTGTACAGCCATCCAATTAAAGTAATTTTGTATATTAAAATATACAAAAATTAAAATATACAAAAATTAAAACTGAATTAAATAACCTGGCTGTAATAAACAGATTAAAACCCCCACTATAAACCCTAAAATTAAAATACCCCAACCCTCTAAGGTTGGAAGTGCAGAAGAAGATAAAGATAAAGGTTGGAAATGTGGAAGAAGATAAAGAAGTGGATGTAAGTCCCCAAAGACCGGTTGTAAGTTTTGAAGTGTAAAACTACATATGTTAAGGTGGGTGGGGGCCTAATCCATTTGTGAATATGATGTGGATAGTGATTATTGCCTTATGTGGGGTAGGTATGGAGGCTTCTGAGGTATTGCCTGGTTATTCATTAATGTGGCAATGGTTATGTTTCCAAACTGAACCCGACAGTACTGAATATGAAGGACAGATATCACTGACATTGATGAAACCTATGGCTGAGGTTGGAATCTGTATAAGATCCATCTTAGATGATGGTTTATATTTGAGGAAATATCTAGCATGTAACCGCACATATGACATATGACATGAGGACTGGTCTGAGAGGATGGAACAACTATATGATCGTTGTTTTGACCTGTATGGCAATTATTCTCCTTCCTATATGAGACTTAGAGCTCTGGAAGAGATGTTATTTATGCCATTCATTGAAGTAAGAAGTACTCTAAGAAGTTGATGTTTTGTGTGACAGTTTAGTTAGTGCAAAATGTTCATTTAAATGGAAAAGTAGATGTACAGTTAGATGTTTTAAGGTACCAAGAATTTTACAGAGAAGTGTAAGGTACTGAAAGGAACAGAGCCAAATGCGAGAAGTGAAAAAGTATAAACATGCAGATGGCAAAACAATTTATACTTATTTACCTACTAAATAAGTTTTTTTATTGAATGGCGGTTGAAAACGTAGGTGGAATGACACATATGTTGTATTTACCTAGAGGTTGGTTAATGTTTTGTGGAACATATGTATATGCATTGATACCAATTAATACAATGGGTGTGCAATTGGTCGTTTAATGACTGTTATGGCAACTGCCCATACTAAATATGAACATGTGAAGAAATATAGAGGACAACATTAGTGTTTAGTGATACTTCTTTTACAGACTGTAATGATATGTAAGTTGTGTTTCTGCTGTTGTAAGGCTAAGAAACCTGATGCAAAATGTAAAACATTTAGTCAACAGGAAAGTAGGCTTATGTTAAGGGATCTTGATGATAATTCTCAAGTATAAGTAGGTAAAAAAAATAAAGGGAGGATTGTTATGAGTAAAATTTGGATATTATACTTGAGAATATAAAGAACCAAACTGAAGCCATTTTGTGTTCGCAGTTTGACCTTTTAAAGCTCAGAACAGTTATGAAATGTGTTTTTGTGAGACAATTTATTTGGCATAGGTTTGAGGACATTTGTACTGGGGCGCTCTGACATTATAAATGTCACATTAAGGAATATTAATGTTTCCTTATAATTTTTCTGGAATGTGAAAAACAGGACATCTGAAAATATTGGAAGTTTTCCATGGAAGGTTGTATAACGTCCATATATGGAAAAAGGAAGTATTATGTAACTGTGTGATTTGATAAACCTATATAAGCTGTATTCACTGAAAGGAGAGTGTCTCCTTCCTCTTAGAAAATGTTTCTTTTCTAGAGTGAACTGAGTCCAATACTGCAGTATTTTCCCTAATAAAGCATCCTATAACTCAGATTATCAAAAGTCTGTTGTTTCATTTTTGAATGCTTATAACAGATACAGTTAAATTAAATTTTTGAGACGTCTAGATGTCACTGCAAAAAAAGAAAATCTGAAACTGGAAAAACAAAATTATATTGGAATATAAGAAATATAAACATGGAAATGAATGTTTCATCTTTCAATCCAAAAAATGAAACAAATTGACAACACACTGACTTCTTAGGCATCAACACATTGAAATAGACTGGAACATTCAGTTAGATTATCAGAATATTTACTAATCAGGACATGAAACAAAAAGAGGGAACAATGTTGCTTTCATAATAACACTAACAAAAAACTATAATAAGAACAGTGCTTGGGGACTTCTGGTTTGGGCTTCTTTGGCGACGGACCAAATTCCGTGATTGTGCACAGTTTCGATCTGTGCTTGCCGTTGGAGCACCCCTATCCTTTGGATTCAGGACTGAAGCCACCCCGTAGAGGTGGAAAAGAGGGGGAGATTGCCATCTGAGTTGAGGGGAGGTGCATATCTGCTCCTCAGCTAGCCATTACTCCCTTTCCTGAAGGCGGTTTCAGCAATGGTCAGAAATGGCTACCTCAAAGGTCCTGTCTCCAACCTTCCCTTTGTGGCGAAGGTTTTTGAGAGTGTAGTGGCGCGTCAGCTCCCTCAGTATATGGAGGAAGCATTCTATTTAGATCCGTTCCAATCGGGCTTCAGGCCCGGGCACAGTACCGAAACAGCATTGGTCGTGTTGGTAGATGATCTCTGGAGGGCCCATGACAGAAGTTATTCCTCTGTCCTGGTCCTCTTAGATCTGTCAGCGGCTTTTGATACTATCGATCATAGTATCCTATTGCGGCGGTTGGAGGGGTTGGGAATTGGGGGCACCGTTTTGCGGTGGTTCTCGTCCTTCCTCTTGGACCGCTCGCAATTTGTGTTGACGGGGGGGGAGAGGTCCACCCCTAGGCCCCTCATGTGTGGGGTGCCTCAGGGGTCGGTCCTCTCCCCTCTTCTGTTCAACATCTATGTGAAGCCGCTGGGAGAGATCATACGTGGTTTTGGGGTGAAATGCCATCTTTATGCTGATGACACTCAGCTTTACATCTCCACCCCAAGCCACCCCAACGATGCTGTGGAGGCTATGGCCCGTTGCCTGGAGGCTGTGCGGAACTGGATGGGCGAGAACAGGCTTCGACTCAACCCTTCCAAGACCGAGTGGCTGTGGTTTCCGGTGGCCCGATATAGTCAGCTGACTCCGTCGCTGGCTATTGGGGATGAGATCTTGACCCCCACAGAAGGGGCTCGCAATCTTGGTGTCCTCCTGGATGTACGGCTGTCTTTGGAAGATCATATTACGGCCGTCTCCAGGGGGGCTTTTTATCAGGTTCGCCTGATACGCCAGATGCGGCCCTTTCTTGATCGGGACGCCTTACGCACAGTCACTCATGCCCTGGTCACCTCCCATCTGGACTACTGTAATGCCCTCTACATGGGGCTCCCTACGGGGAGCACCCGGAGGCTTCAACTGATACAAAATGCAGCTGCGCGGGTAGTTATGGGGGCGTCGAGATACTCCCACGTGACGCCCCTCCTGCGCGAGCTGCATTGGTTGCTGGTGGCCTTCCGGGTTCGCTTTAAAGTACTGGTTTTGGTCTTTAAAGCGCTCCATGGCATCGGACCAGGATACTTACAAGACCGCATTCTGCCAGTAGTCTCCCACCGACCGGTGCGCTCCCACAGAGAGGGTCTCCTCCGGGTCCCGACGCCTTCTATATGTTGCCTGGTGACCCCGAGGAACAGGGCCTTCTCTGTGGGGGCACCCGCCCTCTGGAACGGGATGCCCCCTGGACTACGAACGACCAGTGACCTGAGGGCCTTCAGACGTGACCTGAAGACTTGGCTCTTCGAGCAGGCCGGCCTGATCTGACTCAAATGGGATTTTAAATGGGGTTTTTAGATTAGTTGGGATGGGTGTACAAAGTTTTAATTTATTTTAATTGGGGTTTTTTAGATTTTTATAGGGACAGCCTAGGGTTTAATTCTTTTTTAACTATTTATATTTGTCTACATGTATTTTAGTTGGCTGTTCACCGCCCTGAGTCCTTCGGGAGAAGGGCGGCATATAAAACCTAAAATAAATAAATAAATAAATAAATAAAGGGGAACTCAACCGGACAAGATTGAGCAGGAGGGAAGACAAAGGGGAGAGCTTGAAAGACCAGGCTAAGCAGAGATAATGTCTATGCAAGGTACCCTGGAACTAAAATTATTAAGAGTGTTATTCCCAAAAGAAGATTTTTAAAGCAGCAGAGAGGGAAAAGGAAAAAAGATTTTTTTTCTTTCTCATATGGACAGTTGCAATTGGCTTTGAATGCTAAAAAGAAGAGATTTAAGTAAGAAATTTGTGCTAATTTACTTTGACATTAACAGGCAATTTTAAGCTGAAATTAAAGTGTCAAAGGGAAAATAAACACTTTCTGGATATTCTAAAGTCTTCAAAAGGAGGAAAATGGAGGAAAAAAGAAAAGGTGGACTTGGAAACAACAGAGAGTGCCACCTGGAAATAAAATTAACTGTGAAATTTTAACAAGATTTCCAAAGGATAAATTGTAGCTGAAACTTTGCTACAAGATAACAGAGCCCCTGAAAAGGGAATGGGAAAAAAAGAAGCAAGAAGAAATAGTTTTGGATTATTTGGTGATTTTTGGAATTTTGGGTGTTGGATTTTTAGTGGTTTGAATTAAAATTAACTGGGTGGTTGTTTAAAAGTGCTTAAAATGGCAGTACTCCTTGAAAAATTAAAAATCGAAGTTAAATAAATAAAAGAAGAGTCACAAGAGGAAGGAGGATCCTTTGGCTTCGCACTTCAATTCTTAGAAATGGAGATTTTGAACTATGAAAAACAACAAGAAATGCCTGAAGAACAAGAAGGGCTGGACAAAGAAGAAGCCATCTTTAACAATAAAACAATTCAATGTGGGGTAAAATGGAAAAGAGGGGAAAGGAAGTTAAAAATTCAAGATCTGAGGAAACAATTAAACAAAAGAAGTCTGAAAAGTAAATATAACATTAGGAAGAAGAAGAAGAGAGGATTACAGAGGGGAGAATCAGAGAGATAGGGGGACAAAAAGGGTAGTGAGAAAAAGAGGGGAACGATAAAAAGGAAAAGAAGTTATAAGAGACAGAAACAGAAAATAAAGAAACAGGACAAATGTACAAGGATTAAAAGTATTAGCCAATTTAAGAGACATAAAGATAATGATTAAAAATATAAATTAAAAGAGGATTCTGCAAGGGTACAAGAGATAGTGTTGTTATATTGGAAATAGTAATGAGCTAGAAAATATGAAACATAGGTGATTAAAGTGAAAGACAAAACTGGTACTGTTATGTAATGCAATGTTTGCTAATAATTAAATGAAATAAAGAAAGGGAATAAAAATAAAAGAAGAGGGAATAAAAGGAAGAAGTGAAAATACTTTGTTTTTAATGATTTATAAAATACAATTGAAAAGAAAGGTAAAAGATTTATAATGGAATTAATATCAGTTGTCAGAATGAATTTGAATAGAATAACCATTTTATTCATTATTGTTACATAATTTTTCTTTTTTTTTAGAATTTAGTGTGTATTTTTAAGGGAAAGTACCAAGCGGAATTCAGTTGATAAGAGTTATATGATATAAAATAGATATTAGAAACTGAACGTTATAATTGTATAAGATATAAATTAAATGTTTAATGAGATTTGAAAAGATAACAATTATAAGATATAAGACACACTCTACTTGGTAATCATAGGGGAAACTTTGCTTTTCAATGCCTGGAAGGGGAGGGAATTGTTTTTTTTTCCCTTTCCCTTTTGGGATGATGATGGGAAAAGAATGTATGAAATTGTAAACAGGACAGACAAAAGTACAAATATAATGACTAGAAAGATATAGAAATTTAGAAAAAGATATGTAATTGGAAAGGAATGAGATAATTATAAATAAGGTTGAGGAAAGTAAGGAAAAGGAAAAAATATTGAGAAATTGATAAAATAGTGACAAGATATGAAATTGAATACAAAGATGAATATGTAACTGAGATTATGTCTGTATGGAGATATGATAACCTGGAGTCATGCTGCTCTCAAAAAAGATATTTTATTTGTATTATGTTTTGTGAAAACCCAAATAAAACTTATACCCCCAAAAAATAGTGTTTGGGTACAATGTAGCCAAAAGCTAAATAATATCAGTTAGCTTTATCAACAGTCTTTTAATTTAATTGCCCAAGTTTATGCTCCAACTACACTGCAGAAGAGGAGATTGTGAGTTTTATGGTTAAATTCAAAGAAAAAATTGATAAAACATGCAAGCAAGATAAGGAATGCAAAATTGGAAGTATTAAGGAGGAAAACATAGTTGGAGTACATAGTCTAGGAAAGAAAAATGAAGCAGGAGAATTACTTGTTTTTGCCAATCAAAGTCTTTTCATTGTTTCCTGAACTGGAAGATAAATTTATATCAGCATTTCAGGTCATTATCAAGCTAGAAATCAACAGGAAATAATGGGATGTATACAGAAATATGGCAAGCAATTGAGAAATCATTGGTAAAGATTCTTACTAAACTGTGACAACCATCTGGAGAACACAGTAGTCAACAGATTGGAAGAAGTAATTCTACACTGATATGCCAATAAAGGATACTTTACAGAGTGCGCAAATATTGGAAGAAGTAATTCTACACTGATATGCCAATAAAGGATACTTTACAGAGTGTGCAAAATTTTGTATAGTATTCTTAATTAATTTCACAACCTAGCAAAATAATAATAAGGGTCATCTTTTGAAGATTATAAGTATGTGTAAAGGAAGATTTCAAGCTGACTCTAGAAAAGATTAAGAACAAAAACTTATGTATACTTTATAATTGAGAAACCAAATTATACTATAAATATGTCAGTATATGCTTCACTAATTATAGAAAGGCCTTTGATTATGGCAAATAAATCAAACTGTGGAATGGTTAGGAAAATGAGAATTCCAGAACTAAGAAAGATGTGTGGAGAGACCAGTTCAGATTGAATAAATCAATACTGACTTGATGGATATGATAAATCAATGCAGGGAAAAGAAATGGTAACTGCTGTGGTGACAAATTTTGGAGGTACCTGTTCTCTTGTTTACTTCAGATTCACCGTGGAAAGAGATAAGTATACAACAGAATCGTGAAATACTTTGGATTTGAGTAAGAAAGTTGCTTTGTAGCACCTGGGATATAACTATATTTTCAAGTACATACACTTTGCATGTGTGTTGAATCATCTGTTTAGAACTCCAGTCAGAAGTGTTGCATAGCATTACTATTAAAATATGCAGAACTGACAGAAAAAGGAGGCATGACATTTCCTCTGCACTGCACAAGAAATCAATGTTGATAACTTATCAAATATTTAAGTTTAGTTTTATTGTTAAATTACAATGTTGAAGAATTTTAGACATATTTTCTAGATGCAATTGTTAATTTTTAAAGTCTTTCAGAATGGCAGAAAAAACAATGCTCTGAACTTTCTTTGCACAGGACTTTTCACTTTGTCCCATTAATTTCTGTGAAAAGAGAATATGAAAGTATTCAAAAACATCAATAGGAGAATAAGGATATCAACAGCTAATAATCACAATATTTATGAACTATCTCCAATATATTAAGTAAACACTACTGGCAATTTATGTTCTGTTGATGGGTTTTCCACAGATATCATACTGGCCTGTAGGAAAACAGAATACTGGATTAAATATTCAGTATTCTTATCTTCTGAAATATTAAATGTCATATATTCCCATTGTATTGTTGTATAATTGCGCTCCGACCCGTCTGGCAGGCCTGGTTATGCAGAGTCTCAGGCCCTGAGTACTCGGTTGATGTTGTGAAATGCCAGGTCCGTCATTAATGAGGCCCCCCTGATTTGCGATCTTATTCAGGAGGAGGGCGTGGACCTGGCTGGCATCACCGAAACCTGGCTGGCGTCACCGAAACCTGGTTGGGCCCAGAGGGTGGTATTCCTCTGGTGGAGATGTGCCCACCAGGCTTCCAAGCATTCCATCGACCAAGGTCTCAGGGAAGGGGTGGTGGGGTGGTGGTGATTATTAGAGAAGTCCTTTGTCCTAGGGAGGCCACTGTTCCTCAGACGGCTGGTTGTGAGTCTCTCTTTGTGAAGTGGGGTCAGGGGGTTCAGATGGGCCTTTTGATAACGTACCTGGCTCCCTGCCATGTTCATCGGCCCTGCCCGGGCTCCTCAAGGTGATAGCCGGGCTGGCGGTTGAGACCCCCAGGCTTTTAGTCATGGGGGATTTCAACCTGCCTTCGCTCGGGGAAACCTCTGGGATGGCTCGGGAGTTCCTGGCTTCCATGACGGCCATGGATCTGACCCAATTAGTTTCTGGCCCCACTCACACGGGGACACACACACTGGACCTGATTTTTGCCTCTGGTCAGTGGTTGAATGATCGTTCTGGGTATCTAGTTATAAAACCCTTGTCATGGTCCGATCATTCTCTTCTTAGACTGGACTTCTGTGCCACCCCCCATCGCAGGGAGGCGGAACCGAGGAGATGGTTCCACCCCAGGCGCCTGATGGATCCTGAATGGTTTCAGAGGAAGCTTGGGCCATTCCCTGAAACTCTGGCTCATAACTCGGCCACAGACTTGGTGGCCACCTGGGATAGGTTGGCCGCTGAGGCTCTGGACTGAGTTGTGCCTTTGCGACCTCTGACCCGGCACAGATCCCATTTGGCTCCATGGTTCACGGAGGAGCTGAGGGGGATGAAGTGCCGGAAAAGATGTCTGGAGGGCATCTGGAGGACCAGTCATGCCAAGTCTGACCGGACACAGGTGAGGTCCTATATTAGGACCTACCTAGTGGCGATAGAGGCGGCAAAGCGTTCGCACTTCTCCGCCCTTATTGCGTCGGCAGAAAATCGGCCTGCCACTCTGTTTAGAGTGACCCGCTCTCTGCTTGAGCCGAGAGCACGGGAGGACCTCTTGCAGGGTAGGGCAGAAGAGTTTTCCCGATTTCTGCATGATAAAATCGCTCAGATTCGGGATGGGCTGGACTCCAGTTGGGTAGTCCCGGGGGAGGTGTCCGGGGCAAGTCCTGAGACATTTATCTGGGAGGAGTTCGATCCTGTGACCGCCGAGGGTGTGGACAGATTACTGGGGAAGCTGAATGCCACCACATGTTTACTGGACCCGTGGCCTTCCTGGTTGGTTTCTACCTCCAGAGAGGTGACACGAGGCTGGCTCCAGGGGATTGTCAACGCTTCATTGACGGAGGGGACTCTTCCTACCGCCCTGAAAATGGCGGTGGTGCGGCCCCTCCTCAAGAAGCCTTCCCTGGATCCGGCTCTTTTAAATAACTATTGTCCTGTCTCCTACCTTCCCTTTGTGGTGAAGGTTGTTGAGAGTGTGGTGGCGCGTCAGCTCCCTCAGTACCTGGAGGAAGCCTTCTATTTAGATCCATTCCAATTGGGCTTCAGGCCCGGGTACAGTACCGAAACAGCATTGGTCGCGTTGGTAGATGATCTCTGGAGGGCCCATGACAGAGGTTATTCCTCTGTCCTGGTCCTATTAGATCTTTCAGCGGCTTTTGATACTATCGACCATAGTATCCTATTGTGGCGGTTGGAGGGGTTGGGAATTGGGGGCACCGTTTTGCAGTGGTTCTCCTCCTTCCTCTCGGACCGCTCGCAATTTGTGTTGACGGGTGGGAGAGGTCCACCCCTAGGCCCCTCATTTGTGGGGTGCCTCAGGGGTCGGTCCTCTCCCCTCTTCTGTTCAACATTTATGTGAAGCCGCTGGGAGAGATTATCCGTGGTTTTGGGGTGAAATGTCATCTTTATGCTGACAATACTCAGCTTTACATCTCCACCCCAAACTACCCCAATGATGCTGTGCAGGTTATGGACCGTTGCCTGGAGGCTGTGCGGAACTGGATGGGCGGGAACAGGCTTCGACTCAACCCTTTCAAGACTGAGTGGCTGTGGTTTACGGCGGCCCGATATAGTCAGCTGACTCCATCGCTGGCTCTTGGGGATGAGATCTTGACCCCCACAGAAGGGGCTCGCAATCTTGTTGTCCTCCTGGATGTACGGCTGACTTTGGAAGATCATATCACGGCCATCTCCAAGGAGGCTTTTTATCAGGTCTGCCTGATACGCCAGATGCGGCCCTTTCTTGATCAGGATGCCTTACGCACAGTCATCCATGCCCTGGTCACCTCCCGTCTGGACTACTGTAATGCCCTCTACATGGGGCTCCCTGCGGGGAGCACCCGGAAGCTTCAACTGGTACAAATGCGGCCACGCGGGTGGTTATGGGGGCGTCGAGATACTCCCATGTGACGCCCCTCCTGCGCGAGCTGCATTGGTTGCCGGTGGCCTTCCGGGTTCGCTTTAAAGTATTGGTTTTGGTCTTTAAAGCGCTCCATGGCATCGGACCAGGATACTTACAAGACCGCATTCTGCCAGTAGTCTCCCACCGACCGGTGCGCTCCCACAGAGAGGGTCTCCTCCGGGTCCCGACGCCTTCTATGTGCCGCCTGGTGACCCCGAGGAATAGGGCCTTCTCTGTGGGGGCACCCGCCGTTTGGAACGGGTTGCCCCCAGGGCTACGAACAACCACTGACCTGAGGGTGTTCAGACGTGACCTGAAGATCTGGCTCTTTGAGCAGGCCGGCCTGAGCTGACTCAAATGGGATTTTTAAATAAGGGGTTTTAGATTAGTTGGGGTGGGGTATGAAAGTTTTAATTTATTTTAATCAGGGGTTTTAGATTTTTATTAGGGCAGCCTGTAATTTAATTCTTTTTAATTGTATTTATCTCTGTGTTTGTATGCATTTTAGTTGGCTGTTCACCACCCTGAGTCCTTCGGGAGAAGGGCGGTATATAAAATTACGAAATAAATAAATAAATAAATAATCAAAAACATAGAAAGTTTGCCTCATCATGAAGAGGCTCTCATATGGTTCATGTTACAAAATTTGATGAATACACTGAATTCACTTTTCTGATTACTGGTCTAGGCTGACATATTATAGTGTTTATATTTTAATCTTCCAAGTAAAACACTTTGAAAGCAAACCTATTAATGTTAATAGAATGAGCTTGCAATGCCCATGGTTAGGAAAGGAGACATCCTGTAAATTATTTACCAAACAACCTGTCACCTGTAGTCATAAGGCTAAAGTTCTAACCATGGATCACTCTTACTATTTTCATGAGATTAATTTTTAAAGTGCTGTGTTATTCAAATTTAAGCCACAAATGCCTGCTTTGTTATCTATTGTTATTACGCTCACTTTAAATGCATTAATAGGGAGCAACATATGCATAACTTTAAAAAAGCTTTTCATATGAAAGCATTCCATTTTTTCTATATGATGCCAGTATGATGCCAGTATGATGCCTACTTAATATAATTAAATTACTGAAGTTACATCTTTTAAAAAAGCAATTTGAAGAAAGGAGATAGGTGGTCATCTTGTAGTCTATTTCAAATAAATTACTGAATTCCCAATAAAACAAAATCAACATAATTAAATGTTAGTGTGAAACTCAACATTTTCCTCACCGGTGAAACTTAGTTTTATTTTAAAAATTAATGCTATTATATTTAGTACATAATATTGATGATGCTATATTGGCCACAAAAATGGGTTGCACTAAACTTTAAATTATAACTCTTAGAAGAAATATCCTTGTGGGTTCAGTTCCAAGTAGGGAAAAAGATACTGGAAACATGGAGGTTATTTGGAAATATTGTTTAATAGTGGACAGGATCACATGCCTTGTACTACTGAGCGAAAAGGGAAGAAATGTTGAGAGTCCCTGGGTTTTATGCTCTCTCTGGGCTTTGAACTTTCTGGAGTACAGGAAGAGTATCCTGATTGGTTGCTGTCAGGGGTCATAGCTAGCTCTGTAGGTTGTCTGTGTGCTAAGTTTGGTTGAATCCTGCTGGGTGGTGAAATCTTCCCAGGTGCCATGTGGTGAGATGAGTAGAGGGTTAATCCTATCATGAATCAGAATTCTTCCATTAGTATCTGTCCAAATTAACTCTGCTTTCATATCTGGCGACGTATACAAATTCCCTAGTTTGGGGCATTCTAGATATTTTTCATCTTTCTTCCTTATGTGAGTTTCTTGTAAGCATATTATATCTGCATTTTGTTTAATTAGCTTAGTTAATATTCTTTTCCTTTTTATCCTAGAGTTCAGACCATTTATGTTAATTGATAATATTTTCTTTTCCTCGTCCATTACCTAATTAATTCTTGCTCTTTGTCTTGTAGTTATTCCTGTCTCTCTTGGTAGTTGATTTTGTGTTTTCTGTTTCTCTCTCTCTTGTTTCCTACCTCTAATCTTTTGGTAATCTTGATCGTCTTGTGAGTTTGATTCTAATTCGTCCTTACTACTTGTTTCTTCTGAACCTACCAATCGTTCATAGAATTCTTGGGCTTTTTCCACGGAATCTACTCTGACTTTCCTTTCTTCCCATGAAATTAACATCCCCTTCGGGATTAACCATCTGAATATAATGCCTTTTCGATTCAATTGATTTGCCAAGAATTTATAGTCTCTCCTTTTTTCTCTCACTCTTCTT
Source organism: Bungarus multicinctus (assembly GCA_023653725.1). Lineage (NCBI taxonomy): Eukaryota > Metazoa > Chordata > Lepidosauria > Squamata > Elapidae > Bungarus > Bungarus multicinctus. Next base: position 71,377,923 of record CM042840.1, read on the forward strand.
GGGATTTGTTTAAGGACTAGAACTTCTTTCCCTTTATATGTAATTTTCTCTTCTCTAGATATTTTATATATAACATCCCGAACCTTTCTTCTAGCAAATCTTACGTGAACCTCTTTTGGATATTTATGGCGTCTTGCATAGGTTGTATTCACTCTGTAGACCTCGTCCAATTCTTTCAGAATATCATCCTTACCTTTTTCCAACAATTCTGCTAGTATTCCTGCCATTACGTGTTCCAAATCCTCTTCTTTGGATTGCAATATATTCTGGAATCTTAAATATGCTGCGGCCTTATCCATTTCTAGGTAGACCAGGGAATCGTCCATTTCTTTATTCACATTTCTTAATTGTTCACTGACCATTTCCAACTTCTTTTCAGTTTGTTCAGTCCTTTTCTCGATCTCCTTTATTGTTGATTCATTTCTCTCTATTGCTTGCTGTATTATTCCAATTTTTTGATCCAGCTTTGAGATATTTAATTTCATTTCTGCTTTTAAATTTTTAATTCATTTGTGTCAGCTCTTGACTCAATATGGTTTTTTGTCATTATTTCCCGAAGTTTCAACATAGATTCTTGTCGAATAAGAAGAGTTGATGGAATATTAGCATTCGTGATAGTAGATTGTTTCTCTCCAGATAATGTTTCCTCAATTGTCTTTTGTGCCATCACTGAGGGCGATGCCGCCGCTGTAGTTTGTCCTGAGGTAATCTTCTTCCCAGATTTAAGTGTTGTATTAGCTGTAGAAGTCATCTCTTGTAAAATTTGTTTCTGTTTTTGTATTATATTAAATACGTTATCCCAAATTAACATTCGCGATTGAAATGTATCCAATGGTAGTAGCCACTACTCTAATTAGTTCAGTATGTTAATAAATTAAACACACCTATTTATATAAATATTCCCCAACACAGTTAATTTCTAAATCAAATACCTGGATTTATAATTCCTAATATTATCTCAGATTTCTCTGTTTAAATTTTAAATATTACTGAACTCTATATCTATAAATGTTATTAAATTCTCAATGTTATAAAATAGTACCTCAAATATTTATAAATCTAATTAAAGGTATATTAATCTTACTATACAACAATTGGTTATTTAATCTATAATAATCACAATTAATCACAATTAATTATTTAGTCTTCTATAATCAACTTCTATATTCAAATATTAATACTTAAATAGTTAATTAATTATCACCTCCTTTTTTTGTATTGAAACCAGATGTAAATTCCAATATTTACTGATATATCAATTAAATCATATAAAAAATCCCGTTACCACATTCAAAAATCAGTTGAGTTGGTGTCAGGTGATAATTACATTCAGCAGGAGTTATAGGCACAAAGTGTCTTAGTATAGCAGTTCAATTCGTTCTCTCCAAATCAGAAATTTCCTTCACCAAACGGAAGTGCAGTCTTGCTGAGTAATGTCTCTGGCTTTACAGTCTCACTGTACTTTCCGTTATCACTGTTCCATCTTTCATTCAGGAACCCTACAAGTCAATTTCTAAATTTCATATAGTGTTTTTCTTTGGTAAATCTCCTCCACTTATTACGGTTCCAAGTCAATAGTCCAAAAAGAAAAGTCAATAGGTTAATCAGGCTTCTTCTGTGGGTTCTTTGAAGTTACAATAAAGCTATTTGTTTCCTCCCTTCCGATCTTCCAGTCTCAAATTCATCTTTCCACTCTTCTCGAAATCCCCAAATCAAATCTCTCCCACTTTCCAGATAGTAAGGTTGTTATTCTTTTTTCCCCCAATTATTGTCAATCACTCAGTTCTCTCCGCTTTTCTTATATTTTCTTTGTAATCACTCACGTTCTTATCCTCTTCCGTCTCACGAGCACTTTCACTTTCGCTGCCACTCGTATCTGCTTTGGCCGCTGCTTTCGGGCTTCGCTACGACCAATTTTTCCCAGTGTTTAATGCTCAATCACGATCGCAAATTCCTTCACTCCCACTCCTCTTTCACCACAGGCTGTCACTCACTCGCTTCCTCTTGTATGTAACAATCTGGACTTCGGGACCACCATTGGTGGCGGTCTCTTGATGTCGGTCTCTTCAGGGTCTCTCTATGTCATGATGAGAATCGCCTTCTCCACACCGCAACTCAAATCTCCCCACACCGGCACGTTTCTCTACAGGATACGTGCACCCCTAAGGGTCGCTCCAACAGCAAGGAAAGGTAACTTGAAGCCCAGAGTGAGCTTCAGCACCTCCACTTGTCCATACCTTGTCACCGGAAGTCCCCCCAGCCAGTGTCAACTCAGCCAATATATTGAATGAGTAGCTTTGTATATATTTTATCTGGTGGTGGAGAATAATTGAAATATTTCTATTTATGAAAGTTCTGATCCTTACCTTCTATCCTGTCTTCCAATGACTTTTAAAATATCTTCAATATTTAAAAGTACTGAATATATTTTATATCTGCTGGCAAATTTCAGTTGTTTACTCTCAAATATTACATTCTTAGCTCCCACAGCAATATAATCACATGGGGTATATTGTAAAATTATTCAAAAAAAAAAAATTCTGCTTGCTGAAGGTGTTCTAATATTTTCTTATTTATACATTATCAGGACAAGTATATTTCAAAATAAAAAACATGCTTATTTATTTAAGGACAAAAAAACAAAGTACTCATAGAAGTTATTTTAAAAAATCACAATCTATATAATCCTAATATGCATTTTGATATGCATATGTCAGTGAATTACCAGCTGTAGGCAACCAAGACAACCAAGTTTTCAAATGCTATATTCTGAATTCAAAATATTTGCCTATGTTACCTCTGTCGTGCTTATTTAAGGACAACACAGATGTCCATGTTTTGAAAGGAGAAATTAATTGCAAAAGGAAGGAAGCAACTTTGAAAAGGAGACCGACGCAGCCACTTTTAATTAGAGTTACAGTTTATATAAATACATTAATTATGCTGTAAACTAAAAAGTTAGAGAAGAAGAGAACCACCAATTTGTAAAACTTTAGAAATGTATGGTGAGCATTCCTTAGATAGATTTCAAATGTTTTTAACAGCTTTTCAGAATGAATATCACTTTAACTTTCTTGTAGAAAAAACATACATACATTTGCTGTCTATCTATCTGTCTTCTCCCCTTTTTCACACATGCACACACACACACATACATTTACATGTTCTATTATATTAATACTGTCAGTTGCTTATTTTTTTTAGTCTATTTTATGAAAACAGCGATTCCCAGTCCATAGTTTAGAAGCTCTATGGGTCCAGAAATGTCCTGAAGCTGATCATTGGTACTGGTTCCAAAGCAAAATAAACATTGTCTTTAGAGACCTATATCAACAGAAATTTCCAATTCTCATATAGCATTATCTGAAATCACATGTTTCCTTTTCCCAGTCTTGCAATATGTCGTAAAAAAAACTATTAAAATCTCTTGAGATTTGGCAATTTTTCAAGTTCTGGCTCTGTTACTGGCCTTATATTGTTTTATTTATTATTAATTATTTGCTATTTATGTATTTATTCATTCATTTTTTGAGATTAGAGATCATTTGTTTTTCACACCAGGCACAATCTTCAATCACAGTTCACTAAATAGTTAATGCCTTATTCAAAACTATGTTACTCAGCAGAAGATACAGATACAACTCGATAAGATTGGTCTCTTTATTGTAAAATGAATGAAGCTACCTTCATATAGATGTGTAGTACATCAAAATCAAAGCTTATATAAAGTTCCATATCCTGGGGTTTAAATTCTAGACTGTTGTCTCCTACCTTTCCTAGTTAATTGACATTGGATTTTCAAGTTTGAATTATTTGTTTGTCAGACAGAACACATTTCTATATCAGTCAGAATTCAGTGAAGTTCTGTGGTACTAGAGGCTAGTAGCAGTATTTCAGGAATAACAGAAAGTCTAAGTAAAACTCCACATGTCTGGACTCATTACACATTGCTTCTTTTCTGGTTTCCCTAGCCTTTGAGATTTGCGGTGATATGATTGCCTTATTTCCCATAGTGACGAGGGTAAAGTCAGCAGATCTAGGTATAAGGTTTCATATGGATGTACAATAAACCTCACCCTTCCAAATGCTTAACTTTTTATTCAAAATAGAACTAAACAAGATTTGTATAGTTACGCAGAAAAAAAATCACAATACAATACTTTCACTTGTTGCTTATAGAGAAATAAAGGGCCATGTATGGTTTAAAATCTTAATTTTTTTCTCCTTGCTTTCTAAGTCAAGATATACTTGCTACTCTCTCAGCGGCTTTAAAGTATCCACTCTAATGAAATAACAACTCTTCCTAATAAAACCCCCCACTGATTCTTGTCTTAGAGCTTTATTCCTTCAACATGTCATAGTTCCACAGGTATTGCAATGACAGTCTGAGTCTTATTGTTAAAGTGTCACATTGCTGAAGCTCAGAGGTTTTTGATGATAATGTAGTAGTCTGCACAAAGGAAACCAATGAATATGTTCTCTGCTTATCAGTTGGTTAATTACTGTAGTTAACAGATCAATAATAGAAATCGAAATGTGATTTACTTTTTTCATTATATTGAGACTTTATTGAGGTTTATATGCTAATGCTGAAAGCATGAATGCTCATGTGAGGATGAGAGAATGCTTGCTTTTAAAATAAATATAGATTGGCATACCAGACATTTGGTGGGAATGGAAAGAAGCAGCAGAATATTCAACCTCAGTATGAAAATCAGTGATGCCTAAGGATGGGTATACCAAGACTGAACTGCTGTCCAAATTAAAAAGGTAGGAGCCTTACTTATGTTTTTTTTTATTCCCTTTACCACTGTGGCCATAGGAGACAGTTGCATTTTCTGTCTAGAAAGTACTGAGTATATATTTCCACGAGGGATTAATCAGCACGTGGATATGTGTGTTGTTTGTAAATACGTGTTGGTAAAGTTCTAATTAGGAAAGTACAAATGTATTATCTTTATGTAAATGTTCTACTTTCCCCTTATGTTGCATCCCTGTATTTCTGAGTGTTTGTGTGACCTAGAGAGCATAGGAACAGTTGCATATGCTCTGATCTGTGTCACTTGATGGGAAAGAAAGAAGGAAGGACCAATATCAGCAATGTCTAGAAACTTCAGTTGGTCTAGAAAACAGTTATCCTTTTGATAATGGGCTGGACCCAATATTATCACATAACATAACTATCACATGTTTCCAGATGTAATTGTCAGGATTCCGGCAGTTACTCCAATTAAATATGAGCCTCGAGCTACACTGCCAAAACTAAAAAAGATTTATTTGAAGTTAACATTCTACATCCGGCATTTACCTGGGCATAGCCAACTCTGAGTTATGTAATTCACTATCAAACTTGATTCTGCTCCCCCCTACCTCTCTGGGTGTATCATCCAACAAAAACATCCATAGCCAAGAATCATCAGTCATGCTCTCCAGTTAGATTTTTGTGCAACAGAAGGTTCAGTCATCTAATCAGTCTTTGAAGAAAATATGAATGGAATGTACTTTCGATTCCACACTGCTGCCTGTTCTTTGAAACGTCCCCCCTTCTTTCTGTTGTCAACTATAAAACGTGGATACAAAATGTTTTATGAGTTGACAGTAATGTTGTTTATTACCTATAAAGCTATATATAACTCATAATCTCAGTCCTACCTTCAAGAATATAGTTTCAAATAAAATATGCCCAACAGTTGCATGCAAGTAGAGTATTCCTGCAAAAGATCAGCTTCTATCCATTTAAATATTATACTGGATAATATCTTGTTTAATTTGCACCCATATACTCCCAGCCAATCCTTTTTATCTAGGTCATGGCACAGTTTAGCTAACTAGATGTTTATTAAACATCAGCAAAGATCAAAAATAGATAATGACAACATGAGACAAAAAACAGGCCAGGCAGAGAGAGGTAGAAAATGAATGATGGACAACAAGTAGAAGTTTTAACAATTCTCTACATTATCTACAGTAATAGTTATGTATATATGAAAAAACAAACTCTTTTCATACTCTACATAAATGACCTCTGTGATCATATCAGGAGCAACTGCGTTCTCTTCGCTGATGATGTAAAGCTATTCAACACCACAGAAAATACTGCTACCCTTCAAAAAGACCTTGACTACGTATCAGAATGATCAAACAAATGGCAACTTCAGATCTCAATAAATAAATGCTCTGTCCTATATATTGGCAAAAAAATAAATAAATCAGAAAATAAAATACAGGCTGAATAGTCAAGACCTTGTTGATGACCCAAACTCTGTAAAGGATCTTGGAGTACTCATCTCAAATGACCTAAGTGCTAGAGCCCACTGTAACTACATAGCCAAAAAGGCGTTAAGAGTTGTTAACCTAATCTTACGTAGCTTTTTCTCTGGTAATATTACACTGATAACTAGAGCATACAAAATATTTGCTAGACCAATACTTGAATACAGCTCATCAGTCTGGAACCCACATTACGTATCTGATATTAACACAGTTGAGAAGGTCCAGAAATACTTTACAAGAAGAGTTCTCCACTCCTCTACTTATTGCAGAATACCTTATGCCACCAGACTCGAAATTTTAGACCTTGAAAATCTAGAACTACGCCACCTTCAGTCCGATCTAAGTATAGTATATAAAATCATACATTGCAATGTCCTACCTGTCAATGAATACTTCAGTTTCAACCATAACAACACAAGAGCAAACAATAGATACAAACTCAAGGTTAATCGCACCAAACTTGATTGGGGAAATATGACTTCAGCAATAGAGTGGTCAATGTCTGGAACACTCTACCTGACTATGTGGTTTCTTCCCCAAACCCCAAAAACTTTAACTTTAGATTGTCTACTATTAACCTCACCCCTTTCTAAGAGGTCTGTAGAGGGTGTGCATAAGCGCACTAATGTGCCTACCATTCCTGTCCTATTGTTTCTTTTTATTTTTCTTATAAGTATCTATCTCACGTATTCAAAACTATATTTATTCTAATACCTATTATCTTGTAAGTGATTGACAAATCAAGTTAAATAAAATAAAAAATATCCCCCTCCTGATAATTAAATGAGAAGAAGTAGATGCCCTAGGTAAGGGGGTGGGAGACGCCAGAGGAATCCCTGAAAGGATCAGAGCAGTCTAAATGTGTGTTGAGGGAAACTGGGAAAGCCTTGAGGACAAGTACAGGAAAATCAGGGTTGGACTATGTGGCACTGTGTTGGGTATAAACACAGTGAGATCAGGAGTGGACAGTGGGAGCACAGGAAAGGCATGGGGGCCTTACCAGAGACAGACTTGCAACCTTTCCTCTAGCTTCTTCATTGACTTTGTTTGTGGGGAGCTGGCAGGGAAGGTTGCAAATGATTATAATGTGACCACGAGGAGTTGCCACCATTCGTAAGGACCTGCCCCAGCTGGTCCTTCAAGAAAGCAAAACTTTTGACTCCATTGAACTGAATCAAAACTTTTACTGAAAGAAAGTAAAGAAAGTAAAGTCAGACAAAAACTGAAGGTCCCAGGAAAAGCAATTCTTCCATTTTCCCAAACCCAACCCTCTGGCCAGTCTACCAGCAGCCAATTTGATGCCGTAAGGTTGTTTTGAGAATGCTGAAATGCTAGGCAGATAACAGATCATGCTCAGGGCACAACGGAACTGGAAATGGCTAGAAGGAGTCTGCTCCGTCTCTGAAGACAATCACCCTCCCTAATTCCCAAGCGTACAGCAAAAGAGAAATCATCTGAAAAATGCCAGCCTTCCTCCCTCCCTTCTAACAGAATGGCAGGACATAATGGTGGGCCTGACACCATCAGAAATACAAGCTGGTTACTAGGAGCCTAAACTGCAATAATCTGACTGCAGGAGTGCTTCAACGGCTGCAACTTCAGCAACTGGTTGTAAATACCACTCACTAAGCATCACTGCAACTTTGGTCTTTAATGAGTGGTCAATAAGCAAAAATTAGCTTTTACAGAAAAACAGAGATGAAAAGTAGGCAATAGGTGACCTTTATTCAGTACTATAAAAGAAACAATTTAGTAAACAGGGACAATAAATACAAGATGTTTAATGGAAAAGGTCATGAGAACAGGCATTCTCTGTCAGTGCTCCTTTCCTCTGAAAAAACATTGCTTCCTTCATATTTTTATGGAATGTTTTAAAAATCTGATTGTTTCAAAAGTCTTTTGGAGAAGAGGATGAAATAATATATTATCTGCTTAATTATGGCTCCATGTAGTGTAGTTACTAGTAGTTGTTTATTGTTTGAGTAGTTGTTTTGTTGTAATAATCAGGGGTGGGATTCAACCAGTTTGGGCCAGTTTGAGCAAACTGGATTTTAAAATTACATTTAGTTTGGCAAACTGGTAGTTCTGATGTTGAGCTGGCTCGCCTCTCCCAGGAATCCCCATTTTTTTTTTTTTTTTTTATTTTTAATTACATTTATATGCTGCCCTTCTCCGGAGACTCAGGGCGGCTTACAGTCTATGGAGCACCATGCTAGGTGCTCAGCAATAGCCTTCATTCCATTGTATATGCCTGCTTATTACTAGGGCTTTTTGGCCCCCTCAAGCGGCATTTTTACAAAGTCAGCTTATTGCCCCCAACAATCTTGGGTCCTCAATTTACCTATCCCGAGAGGATGGAAGGCTGAGTCAACCTTGAGCCTGGTGGGATTCGAACCTGCACTAATTGCAGGCAGCTTGCACTAAGTGCTAGATGATTAACAGCCTGCACCACCAAGGCCCATGCGCTCCATTTTTGTTCCCAGGTAAGTGCATGGAGGCCTCCTGGGCCCAAAATGGGATGCATCACTGTGTGTGTGGTGCAATCACACCATACTCTGTTTTGGTTCTCCTGAGGCTAGAGGAAAGCTTGCTAGGCCAAAACTGGGCATGAGGGGGTATGGTGCAGCCTCCATGCCCTGTTTTGGCTTTTCTGAGGCTGCAGGGAGGCTTCCTCTGCTCCTCTGGCAATAGCCCTCTTGCAGCAAACCAATTTCTTCTGCATTCCAGTGAGGTCCACAGGGGAATCATAAAAAGAAGAAAAATCAAGACTGCAAGACAGAAAAGGTAGAGCTGGGATTGCATGATGATGGCTATCTGCTTGAGGCTCTGAAGAGACCCTGCTTGTTTTCTATCTGTGCAGGGAGGTTCACCTTCCCTGACTCAAAAACTTCCCCTCTCCTCCCCCATCCTGTGCGCATCCTGTTCCCTTCATTCTTGTCTTTTTAATTTATTATTGTTGTTGTTGTTGTTAGTTTTTATTGCTTCAATGGTTTATTGGCTTTTAATGTTTGCAAGCTGCCCAGAATTGCCTCCAAATGTGATGGACAGCAAACAAACCAGATAGATAGATAGATGGATGGATGGATGGATGGATGGATGGATGGATGGATGGATGGATGGATGGATGGAGGGACAGACAGACAGACAGACAAGAGAGGGGGAAAGCCGTGCCCACTCAGTTACATAGCCATGCCCAAGCGAGGCCACAGAACCGGTAATAAATTTTTTTTAATCCCACCACTAGTAATAATGTATTTATTTATTATACATGTTGTATTAGTATAATTTAATAGAAGGCAGATTTCTGGGGCAATAACTAAATCCACTAATTAAAAATGCATATTTACTATTGCAGAGCCTTCCTCTTTTAATGAAAAGGAAAATGTAAATTATTTTCTTAAGGTTAAGGTTTATTTTGCTTTAAAATACAGCCATTCCCTATATACAGAAAAAGAATCATCTCCATACTAGTATACAAACACCCCAGTAACAGATCATTCCTGTTGCAAAAGGAATACAGTATTACTCTCTCAAAGCTTTTTTCCAAAGCATAATAGAACAATAAAAATCAATTTCTCCTCCAAATTGTTATAGAATTACTATATGTGTTTGATAATATTTAGAAAAAGTGACATGGAAAGAGTGTAACTGTGTTTTATTTTTTAATAAGCACCTGAATTTGCAAAAGAGCTGCCACAATTCTTACTAACTCACCCAGCGGCTTCATATAAATGTTGAACAGTAGAGGCGAGAGCACCGACCCCTGAGGAACCCCACAAATTAGGGGCTTCGGGGTCGATCTCTGCCCCCCTGCCAACTTAAATTGTGAACGGTCGGAGAGGAAGTGGAAGTGCCTCCCACCCCCAGCCCCCCAGCCGCCGCAATAGGACACTGTGGTCGACAGTATCAAAAGCCACCGAGAGATCTAACAGGACCAGGACAGAGGAATAACCTCTGTCACGGGCCCTCCAGAGATCATCCACCAACGCGACCAAAGCCATCTCCGTATTGTACCCGGGCCTGAAGTCTGATTGGCGTGGATCTAAATAGACAGCTTCATCCAAGTGCCGGGGAAGTTGTCGTACCACCACACTCTCAACAACCTTCGCTAAAAAAGGAAGGTTGGAGACCGGACGATAGTTAGATAACAGAGTTGTTTCCAGGGATGGTTTCTTGAGGAGGGGTCTCACTACCGCCTCTTTCAAGGCAGTAGTTTTTGCCTGCCTCTTTCAAGGCAGGCAAAAACCCCTCACTCAAGGAAGCGTTAATAATTCCCTGGAACCAACCTCGTGTCACCTCCCAAGTGGCCAATACCAGCCAGGAGGGACACGGATTCAGTAAACATGTGGTAGCATTAAGCCCACGCAGCATCCTGTCCACATCCTTGGGGGTCACAGGGTCAAACTCTCCCCAAATGATTTCCCCGAACTCCCCCCACCCCCGGTTCCCCATCCAGAATTGCCCATTCAGAGTCCAACCCATCCTGGATCTGAGTGATTTTGTCCAGCAGAAAATTCAAAAAATCCTCAGCCCACCCCTGCAAATAATCCTCCTGCGCTCCCACTTCTAGGAGGGAGCAGGTCACCCTAAAAGGGGCGGCTGGGCAATTTCCTGTAGACGCGATAAGGACAGAAAAGTGAGAATGCTTTGCTGTCCTTATCGCCACTAAATAGGTCCTAATATATGACCGCAATAGTGTTCGGTCAGATCCAGAGCGGGTGGCCCTCCAACCACTCTCTAGGCATCTTTTCCAGCGCTTCATTTCCCTCAGCTCCTCAGAAAACCATGGAGCTGAGTGGGATCGGCATCGGGTCAGAGGTTGCAAGAGCACGACCTGGTCAAGGACCCCAGCCGCCACCCTATCCCAGGTGGCCACCAGGTCCTCGACCGAGTTGTGTGTTCTAACACCGGGAAACGGCCCAAGCTCCGTCAGGAACCTATCCAAGTCCATCAGGCGCCTGGGGCAGAACCATCGTGTTGGCTCTACCTTCCTGCGACGAGGGGGTGTGGCTTGGAAGTCCAGACTAAGGAGTGAATGATCAGTCCATGACAGGGACTCAATAACAACATCCCCTATACCTAGATCATCCTGCCACTGTCCAGAGACAAAAACCAGATCCAAGATGTGACCCCCAGTGTGAGTAGGGTCCCTAATTAATTGGGTCAGGCCCAAGGCTGTCATGGAAGCTAAGAACTCCTGGGCAATCCCCAAGGTCATGCCAGCCGAAGGGAGGTTGAAATCCCCCATGACCATCAGCCTGGGGGGTCTCAACCGCCAAGCCGGCTATGACCTCGAGGAGCTCAGGCAGGGCCGATGTCATATAGCAGGGAGCCAGGTATGTGATCAATAGGCCCATCTGAACCCCAGAACCACATTTTACAAAGAGGGATTCATATCGGGTCGTCTGAGGAACAGTGGATTCCCTAGGATCTAGATCCTCCCGAATAATTACCGCAACCCCCCCACCCCTTCCCTGGGCCCTCGGTCGATGAAAAACCTGAAACCCAGCCGGACACATCTCCACCAGGGGAACACCCCCCTCCTGTCCCAGCCAGGTCTCGGTAATGCCCGCCAGGTCCGCTCCCCCCTCTACAATTAGTTCATAAATGAGGGGGGCTTTATTAACTACGGACCTGGCGTTGCACAGCATCAGCCGAAGGCCCGGGGCCAGATCAATCGAACAGCCCAGGGAACGGGAAGTGACCTGGTGGTCAGAGCACGACACCGCACATAAACAGCGGGGGCGAGCTCCCACAACATGATAAGGCCCCCTGTCAACCCATATCTGCCTCTCCCGCGCAAATAGCCATCCCATACCTGCCTCTCCCGTGCAAATAGCCATCTCTCCTCCTCCCGGAAAGAAACCCCCATCCTCAATCCGACCACCCCCAACCCCGGAACCTCCCGTTCATGCGTGACCCCCAGTCTGGTCCTTATCACAGACAGGTTGTCCCCCAAACCGAGCCCGGTCACCCTCCCTAACCCCGCTAAAAATTTAGAGAGAAATATAACTGGGTGCGCTTCCCTTGGCTGTGCTACCTTTCAGGATCCCAAGATCCATCATCGAGGTACGCCATAGAAAAGTCAGGGGGCCACCTCAAAGAAAGGAGGACATTTCTGAGTGCCCACAAATCTGCCGCTGAATAAGTAAGTGACCAGGTTAAATGGTGGCTGGCTGATCGTGTCTGTAATGTCTGACATCAGGATTGGGGGAAGGAAGGCCCATAAGATCGGGATCGACCTATCCAGATGTTCCAGGTAGCTGGTCGTGGCCTCCATCCTCGCTGTCGCCATTGCTGCCATCGCTGGGGACGGGATCGGGGGTGTGATGGGCTCGTCCTCGGTATTGCTGCCGGTATCACTGGAGTTCGGGCCCCCATATTTGGGGCTGCCACCATCCTCAAGCCAGGCATCCCCACCACCGGGCCTGACAGGTCAGGTCACCACCACCGATGCCATCGCTGCCGTTGGCGAGGTCTCTGGGCCACCGTTACCATTTCCGGCAAAGCCGTACTGGCCAAGGTTGTCGCCGCCACCGCTGTCCAAGGTCCCGCTGTTGAAGTTGTCACCACTGCTAGGCCAAGACGCTCCAGGCAATGCCGAGGACGCCGAGGAATCATCCTCGGCTCCGTCCACGTCGCTGGGACCACTAACAGAGCCGTCCAGGCCGGGGTATCATCCCCGGAGCCAGCAGCTCCAGTAAACTGGGCGGCTCTAGTAAACTGGTTTGCAATAACGGGTGACAGTGATGAGCCCATAGGGGCTCCTTCAATTTGCTTGCATCTTTGTCTTTTATATATGAAATATGTGTTGGTTAAGCAGTGTTCTGCTAGTTCCATGAGGTGTTTGAGTGGTTGGTATTTGTTTTTGATGATTTCTAGGGTTTCTTTTATTGGGACTTGAGTGAATAGTGAAACCATGTTGAAACTTACAAGCAGGTCTTTTTGTTCCATGATCTTTGATCATTTTCAAGAGGTTCCTATTAAATTTTTTCTAGGTAGTTCTTAGTAAACCCAACATTATTTAAGTTTTCAATAACTGAAGAACATATTGTCTCTGAATCTTGTTTTTCCAATTCAACTAGTTCAAACAAAACAAAAATTGTTGATGAGGTAACTGAATCTTCAACTGTTAAGAAAAGTATAACAAGTGGTTTGCAAGATATCATTGAGGCTTCAATGAAGGCTGGCAAGTGAAGAAAGCAGGTGAGGAGGAGCGGAGATCAGTAATATTCAATTACTTCTAAGAGTGTCTGGCATTATAGTTAGTTAGTATTTAAAAGATGTTATGGAAAAAGAACAAATTTCACCAGACAAAACTGAGACTGAGCTGAAAGTGGATTTGAAAATAACAGTCTATTAAAAAAGATGTTATACTGTATATAAAAGAATGGCTGATATTTTCATAATTACAATTAATTGAAAAATAAACACTTAAAATGGAAATATTATTAAACAAACTAAGGGAGTTTGTTATTTTGTGCCAGTATTAGCACAAAAATCTTTCCTAGCCAAGACTTCTTTACATTACTCCAGATTTTACCTGGACCAACAGTCCCTAATGGAATGCTCTCTGTATAACAGAGAGAAGCCAGGGGAAGCCGTGTTTAGTCATCTAAGCTTTTGAGATTTTTCATCTTAAAAATGTACTGAAGCTTTTTACAGCCTTATGCAGATAACCAAAAAAAGATATAGTACAAAATCATCTAAGAAGTTAGATTAAGAATGAAATTCATGGGCACATTCACAGAGCAGTACTGAATTCTTTTTCTGAAATTTCCTATTAGGAAAAAACAAAAGAAAAACAAGTATCAACAAAATATGTAACAAAATAAGTTTTATTTATTTATTTAGTATATGTTTTTTATTCATAAATAGTATTGTATTGTCACCATTATCTTCAAAAACCATTACACTTCATTTACTTTTACGTTTAAATCCTTTAACAGTTGTACATACCAAGTTACCTCAAGACAAAGCTCAGATAGAGCAATAAATTTTGCCTCTGCAGTAGAAATGGCTACAGTTGTTTGTTTTCTGGACTTCCAACCAATTAAAGCCTCTCCAAATTGGACTTTCTGGTTTTTACATCATTGGCATAATCACTGTCAACATTTCAATTTTAATTCTTCAGAGACCTGTATTTAAAGACCCAAATTCACAATTCCCTTCAAATACCTGAGAATCCTTTTTACACCCTTCTAATGCTATTGCATTGGTGCAGCAATAAAGTGACTTAAGATGCTTACTGCACAAGCTATGTCTGGTCTGGACTACTGTGGCAGATATAACAAGCTCCCTATTGCTGACTGATATATCTCTTGATCACAGGCTTCATTTTTGTCCTCACCCAAATTGTTATGAAAATCTGTGCTCACAGGTGTTGTAGGAGAATTATAATCCTTCATGTTGTATCTCACCAACAGCTGTTCAATTTTTCTTCTTTGACTGAAACCATAACCACCTTTCTCAATTTTTTTTGTATCTACACTAAGATAATTTTGTATTTCACCTAAATTTTTAATTCAAATTTTTTTCTCTAACTGATTAGCAAATTCTTTTACCTTTGGCACATCTTTTACAATGAAGCAAAGATCATCCACAAATGTTAATAATTGACAATCCCCACCTTGTAACTTTCCAATATATATACAACCATCAGCCTTGCAACTCTTGAACCCAAGACCCTTCAATGTCATATCTAAACAGATATTCCAATTCCTGGCTGACTGATTCAATCCATAAATGGCCTTGTTTAATTTATACACAGTGCTAGGCTTTTTATTTTCATACCCTGGTGCTTGAACCATGTAAATTTCTTCCTCTAATTCTGCATAGAGGAATGTTGTGGTTATATCAAAATGCCAAATTTTATATAAGTATATATTGAATTATATACTTTTTAATGTTTTTATGTAATAAAATTCAGTAAAGTTTTCTAAAAAAAAAATGCCAAACTTTATGGCCACATGCCGCTGCCAACCTTATGCTTTCACTCTTTACCATTGGTGTGAATACCTCATCACAGTGCATGTTTTTCCTTTGTGAAAAACCTTGTGCTACTAATCTTGCTTTACATTGTATCTCATTGTTGGGGTACCACTTTCTTTTTGCACTTTGCACCCTTGTGGCAAAGTCATAGATGTGAACACTTTATGTTCACCCATGGATTTCATTTTTGTCCGTGGCTTCTTTCCATTTTACTTGTTCAATTTTGGGTAGTACCAATACTTCTTGATAGTTTCTTGGCTCATACCATACATTACACACTTTTATTTCACTAGCAGAATACCTGTCAGGTGGAATCCCCTTGTTCCATTGCTTTGACCGGCATGGCATTGACTGCTGTTGTGTTTCAACCTTTTCTGGCTTCATACCTGAGTTATCATCTTCTCCTGACTCCTTTTCTTGTTCTTTTTTAGCTTCTTCTCCCTGAATGCTGAAACAATCACTAAGTGAGTTAACGTCACTAAGTGGGTCATTCCAAAAATTGGCATCAATTCAGTTCTAAAACTAGCAGACCTGGAAACCACTATTCTCTTGCTCCCATCGCTAAAGCAATAGCTCTTTGAGCCAGGATCATAGCCCATAAACCTGAGCTTTCGAGCCTTTGGTTGACCATTTCTCCTATTGCTTTTGGAATATGCACCCATGCATTGCTTCCAAACATCCTTAAATGTGCTAGAGATGGCTTTCTCCCATAGAACATATGGAGTATCATTAATTGAGGGACTCCACAGTCTATTGATTAAATAATTAGCAGTCAACATGGTTTCACCCCAATATGACCTGCTCAGATCAGAATCCTCCAGCAGTGAGTCCTTCATTATTTGTAAAACTGCATTCTGCCTCACAGTGTTACCATTTTCAGCTGCTCTGTACGGATTTGTGCATCTATACTTTATTCCTAACTGAAGAAGTTTAGAAATTATTCTTAACTGAAGAAGAAGCATTCATGCGTGCCACGCCACATTTGAGAGGACCAACAGCATCGCGAGCTCCAGATACAAGGCGCAATTTCCAAGGAAAAGCCTTCGTTCCAAGGATGCCAAGATGCTACGTTTGTGGTCATCTGGGACATATCGTCTGTGATTGTCCCCAGCAATCTCCAGCACCTGTCACATACCAGCCCAGAGGAACAGATTCCAGAAGCAAGGGCAGAGGTGAAAGACAAGGTCATCATGGTTCCAGGCGTGATCTACAAACTCCACATATCACATTGGCGTGGACCAACGAAGGAAGTCCGGATTATGACAGAAGACATCTCTGGACTTTGGATAGTGGAGCAGCAGTGCATGTTACCTGCAGAAGAGATCTTTTCACAGAGATGCACGAGCCTGAACCTGATATGTGTGAACTGTACACTTTTTCAAATAATACTGTTCAGGTCAAGAGAAAAGGAACTGTTTATATTGAAGAGCTAGATGCATTTATTCCTGATGTTTATTATATGCCAACAGCAACCAGCAGTTTGCTTAGTCAGAGTCATTTGTCAAGAGTATCCAAGTAGCAGGTTCACCATTTTGAAAAAGCAAGTTATGTGATGAAAGAAGGTAATATTGTTGCTGAAACCATAGTAATTGGTGGTGTTTATTACCTAAAGCCGAAGTCTACTTCGCAAGTACAGGCAAGTATATCTGTTAGCTCTCTTCAGCTAGCCATACCCTTACTGGGATTCGAATTGTAACACAAAGTATATACTTATTCCCCTGCCTCTGCTGATAAGGATAGAGCCAGGTGGTGTAGTGGCAATTACAACTGCCTCACATGTAATACTTCCCTGGTTCGAATCCCAGTAAGGGTATGGCTAGCTGAAGAGAGCTAACTAGCTCGAAATAGATCTATCCTAGTCTCCCTTATTTATTATTTAAAATTATCAGCTCAAAAACCTTACACACATGTAAACTAAAGACAATGAAACAAATAGCTTTCTGTCGGTATAGTCTCTGGTGATGAGCCGAAAGACAGAAAAGAAAGCAGTATGCTTTCTCCCTTAATTGGGGCTTAACAGAGTGTTGTAACACAATATATATATATATATATATATACTTTGTCAGTATATATCAGCTCAGGCAGGGGAATAAGTATATACTTTGTATTACAACACCCTGTTAAGCCCCAATTAAGGGAGAAAGCATACTGCTTTCTTTTCTGTCTTTCGGCTCATCACCAGAGACCATACCGACAGAAAGCTATTTGTTTCGTTGCCTTTAGTTTACATGTGTGTAAGGTTTTTAAGCTGATAATTTTTAAATAATAAATAAGGGAGACTAGTGGTGTAGTGGTGTAGTGGCAATTACAATTACTAGCCAGTGGTGTAGTGGCAATTACAGTTTTTTTTAAAAAAAGAAAGAAAAATATTTTTTTAAATGGTCCATTTCTTTCAAAGAAATTTCTTATATATATCATGAATGCTATATTTTGTTTTCCCCAAGTTTTTTTCCATTTCTCAATAGTTTTTTTAAAAAGTCAGTTTATGCAATGTTTCATCATTTCTCCTGTCACTAACTATTCCTGGTGTTTTGGAAGCATCTGAAGACCTGGCTTTGCTGAGTCACTTCTAACTCACAGAGAAGCACACAACCTTGGGGTTGATTATCACTTTAGGGGCCCTTCCTTTCTCTTTTTAGCTTTAATTATTCCAGTCTTGTTTTATCTGCCTCCGAATGGAATATAATATTTATATGTTTTTTTATGTTTTTAATTGTACATTTCAAGATCCAATCAATGCAATTGTACATTGCAAGATCCCATCTATATGTGTCTCAGGATAATGTTGTAGGATTCAATCTGGATTGGTCACCAGAAGTTTTGTCTTCCAAGCTTTTGAATTTGTACTGGAGCCCACCTTGAGGTAACTCTAGCAGAGTATGTGCTAGAGAACTTCTGCTAAAGAAAAATTCCCTGAAGATGGACTCCAGTATGAATCCAAAAGCTTGGAAGACGAAACCTCTGGTCCCAGTGACCAGTCCAGATTGAATCCTACAACATTATTCTGGGACACACATATTCAATTATATTATTTATTTATTTGTCAATTGCTTACAAGATAAAAAGTATAAGTAAAATATAGTTATGAATACATGGATACATATAAGAAAAATAAAATATATAAAAAAACAATAGGATGGGGATGGAAGGCATGTGGGTGCACTTATGCATGCCCAGAATGTTGCCCAAATTGCCCTGTGAATGAAATGGGTGGTTTCTACATTTTATATATAAATTAAAAAATAGTAAAATTGAAAGTAAATAGACGTATTGAATATGAAGAATCTTCAGAAGGAGAAATGTGATTATACAGGGTGATTTCCTTCAGTCCACAGTGAAAGAAGTTAATGTAAAGGTAAACTATTTAAAAGTATATTTAGAAATAAAAAAGAAAATGGGTGATTTTGATTAGCTTTTAAATGGAAGAATGTGTCAGATTAACTAGAAGTAAGATTTGAAATCATTATAAAAATATTTGTTTAAAGTCTTCTTAAAATATTTTTTAAAATATGAATATTTTGAATTTAAGTATAAGAAATCTTTCCCTGGGAAAATATTGTGGATTAGAGTATGCTCTCTAATCTTTTCAGCTCTGTGAACTGGCAACAGCTGCAGTAGTGGAAACAAGAAGGGCTGGTTTAACGTGTACACCCACCACTTGTGCAAATGCAACTTCACACACTCATACGCTCTCCTGCTGCTTGCACAACCCAGTTCCCAATGGGCTGCAGACTGGTACTAGGCTGTAGACTGGGAGTTGAGGATATCTGGATTAGAGAAAAAAACACAATAGAATGAGGTATTAAAGATTGATTACTAGAGGCAAGTAAAAAGAATCAAAGCTAATAATTAAAGTAGAAAAGCCACTAGTATAGAATGGAGAAAACCATTTTTGCACTGAAAAATTCAAGGATAGGGTTATCCCCATTGACTATCTGCAGCAGAGACGGTATTCAGCAGGTTCTGACCAGTTCTGGAAAACTGGTAGCAGAAATTTTGAGTAGTTCAGAGAACCAGCAAATGCCACCTCTGACTAGCCCTGCCCCCATCTATTCTCTGTCTCCTGAGTCCCAGCTGATTGGCTGGGTCTTCTTTTGTTGTCCTGCACAGGAGAACAGAGCTGGAAAGCAGGTTAGTGGAGTGGGGAAGGAATGGGGATTTTGCAGTAACCTTCCCCCAGGAGTGGGGTGGGAATGGAGATTTTGCAGTATCCTTCCCTGCCACACCCACCAAGCAACACAATGTCCACCAAACCATGCCAACAGAATCGATAGTAAATTTTTTGAATCCCACCACTGATCTGCAGTTGTGCCCCTTCTCTATCCTCTGCTTCTAGTTGGCCTTCTGAGCCTCCTAGTTACAGCTGTGTTTCTTCCATCTCTTTGTCAGCCAGCCATTTGTCCAGTTGCTCCTTCAGCCCTTTTGATGTTCCTGGCCTCTCATCCTCCTCCTCTTGCCCGTCCCTTCCTGATTCATTCTCCTTCATGTCTTCCAGATGATCCTCTAAGCCTTGATTTGAAGTCCCTGAGGCCAGCTCAAGCTGGCTTTGTGGACATCCATTACTGTAACTTGCTGTTTCTTGATTAGTATGGATGTGGATCATCTGTCCATCCATAGTCCCCTCGTACACTTCATATATCCCTTCTCATTAGGTCTTCTGACTTGCCTATATATGGTTTTTTCCAGTAGTCCACTTATCAACTGATCTCCTAGTTTCTCAGCATTTGACATGTTAATTCAAGTGATATCCAAGCCAATATAACTGTCTTTGTTTGTGTCATTCTCATATTTTGAGGTAGGTAGGTGAAGCGTTTAGGGAATGCTTGCCCAATGACCCCTAATGATAAGGTAGCTACAAGTGAGAATTTGAACTCCAGTCTCTCACATCAAAGGCAGCACTCTAACCATTAATTATCTAGCCACACAAAAAGGAATAGTATTACTATGTTTACAAATAATTCAAGATAGCCAACATATCAAAACCTTCCTCCTATTTTCCCTACAACAACAAACCTGTGAGTTAGGCTGGGTTGAAAGCGAAAGATTGGCCGAAGATTAACCATCTGGTTTCATGGCCAAGGTGGGACTTGAACTCACAGTCTCTTGCTTTTATCTTTTCATTTACTTTTAAACTTTTTTAAAAAAAAAAAACGTTATTAGTTTTTACCTTTCTAATTTTAAACTTCAATAAAAAATTAATAAAAATAAATAAAAAAGCAAAATGATTATATTTATTATTTTCTGATAGTAAATGTCAATCATATGTGTATGAATAACTACTGTAAGAAAAATGAATGTACCAAAAATATTATCTATAGTTGTTACCATATTTTCTCCACAAAAAATATATAGAAAAATATATTGCTTAATATCTTATTAGGGAATTTAAAAGCTGAAAGCATTTTTCTTGCAATTATTGCAAATTGCCATCACATCTTCCTTTCAATCAAAAAGAAAATTCAATATACATTGTAAGTCAGAGGTGAAAGTTAGACATCAGTGAACAAATAGATACGATATAGTTGGAATAACAGAAACTTGATGGGATAAAACCCATGATTGGAACATACTGGTAGAAGGATACAAACTATTCAAAAAACAGACCTCATAAAAGAGGAGGTAGAGTTGCACTGTATGTAAAGGATCACTATATTGTTACAGAAATGCATGAAACCAAAGATGAAAACCTCCTAGAATACGTATGGGTCAATATAAAAGAAAAAAAGAATGACATGGCCATAGGTATATATTATAGGCCACTCAATCAAGCAGAAAAATAGATGTCCTTTTTGCCAACCAATTAATAAACATATGCAGGAAACACACAAGAATAGTAATGGGAGAGTTCAATTATCCTGTATCAATTGGGAAACTAACTCTGCACCAAATGAGAAATCAAGTAAGTTCCTAGCAAACCTAGCTGACAATTTTGTTCTCCAAAAGATAGAGGATGGATCTAGAGGGACAGCTATACTGGACTTAATTCTTACAAACAGAGAAGAAGCGATAGAGGGAGTTTAAATTGCAGGAACCTTGGAATGGATTCCATGGATGAAAATCTTAAAGGGGAAAACAACTCAAGAATCTTGGGAAACTCTGAAAAGTATGATCATAGAAGCCCAGGCCAGCACAATACCACTGAGAAAGAAAAACAAGAAATCTAAGATGAAACTAGCATGGCTGCACAAAGATCTCTTTGCAAATTGAAAGAAAAAAGGACAAATACAAAAAAATGGAAAAAGGACATACAACTAAGGCAGAATATCAGCAGATAGCCAGAATCTGCAAAGACAAAGTCAGGATAGCAAAGGCTCAGAACGAACAAAGACTTGCAACAAAAGTCAAAGATAATAAAAAAAGTTTCTTACAACACAAGAAAATACAAGAAAAAAATCAAGAAAACTGTCGGTCTACTAAAGAGAGAAAACAGCAAGGAAGTAACAGGCAACAGAGAGAAAGCAGAACTGCTTAACTCGTTCTTTGCATCAGTCTTCACGCAAAAAGAAACTATAGCTCAACCCACCAAAAACATAACTGTAAAAGACAGACCAGAAATAAAAGTTAAAATAAGCAAAAAAAATAGTAAGAGAACACCTGTCTGATCTTGATGAACACAAATCACCTGGGCCTGATGGATTACATCCCAGAGTTTTAAAGAAGCTGGCAGAGGTCATCTCAGAACCACTGCACCATATCTTTCAAAAATCCTGGAGCATCGGAGAACTACCAGAGGACTGGAAAAGAGCTGATGTGGTTCCCATCTTCAAAAAAGGAAAAAAAAAACAGACCCAGGAAACTATAGACCAATCAGCCTAACATCAATACCCGGGAAGATACTGGAAAAGATAATAAAAAATCAGATCTGCCAACATCTAGAAATAAGTAAAGTAATAACTAGCAGTCAGCATGGGTTTGTTACGAACAGATCATGCCAAATCAATCTCATTTCATTGTTCAACATAATGACTAAATTAGTAGACCAGCAAAATATGGGGACATAATATATTTAGATTTCAGCAAGGCATTCAACAAAGTAGACCACACCTAGTGCACTGCATCCAGTTTTGTTCACACATTATAAAAAAGATGTTGACACTCTAGAAAAAGTACAGAGAAGAGCAACCAGGATGATTAGGGGACTGGAGACTAAAACATATGAAGAATGGTTACAGGAACTGGGCTTGGCTAGTCTAGTAAAGAGAAGGACTAGGGGAGATATGATAGCAGTCTTCAAATATTTGAGGGGCTGCCACAGAGAAGAAGGGGTCAAGCTATTTTCTAAAATGTCTGTAGGCCAGACGAGGAATAATGGATGGAAACTGAACAAAGAGAGATTTAACCTGGAAATAAGCAAAAACTTTCTGACAGTGAGAACAATCAACCAATGGAACACCTTGCTCTCAGAAGTTGTGGGAGCACCATCACCTGAGACTTTCAAGAAGAGATTGGACTGCCACCTGTCAGAAATGGTAGAGTCTCCCACTTGGGTAGGTGGTTGGACTAGATGACCTACAACTCTTCCAACTCTGATTATCTGTTATCTGCTTGATTGGTGTTTCTAATATCTTCTGTCTGTTTTGTAGCATTTTTTTGTCTTGATTGGCTGGCAACATTGTTTTTCCTGTATTGCAGGCTTTTAGCATGACTTGGCTTCAGGTGAATGGCTGGCTATCATTTATTAAGAAGCTAGGTTTCATCTGGATGGCTGGTTGGAGTGTGTTTGGGCTGGAGGTATCAGAGGGGGTCTGTTTGTGTCCAGGTGTTTGCTTGGCTTGTGATGTGGAGACTTTTTTGTTTGTGAGCGCAGGCTTCCAGGTGTGTTCTGTTCAGATGGGGGCTTAGTTGTGCTAAGGTTAGTCTTAGTTGCTGGGGGATTTGAGATGGTGAGCTGTGATCCTGTTGTGTGGCTTCGCGTTCCTGGTCATGCCACATCTTCATGGTGGGAGTCAGTTCCCTTCATGTATGGGTTCGGGGGGTTTGAAGCAGGTAGTGATGCAGCTGTGGTACGGCTTCTGGTCCGTGGTCGTGTTTCATCTTCTATGTGGGTGTGAGTCTGCTTTCTACGTGGAAGTGTGGTGGTAGCATCTTGCATGGCCTTCGTGTGTGTGGGTCTGGTGTCATTCTTCATGTTAGGTGCTCATTTGTTAATGAGGGCGGGTTTCCATATGGTTGGTAGGCGGGAGGTGTCATCTCATTTATTCATGCTGTGTGGGCATTTTTCTATCTCTATGGCTTCTCTGATTATTCTGTTGTTGAGTGTTCGGTTTTGATGATAGTTTTGCTATTTTTAAAGTCAATCTCATGTCCTGTGGTTTTGAGGTGTTGGACCAGGGAAGAGGTCGGTTCTTCTTTTTTGATTGAGTTCTTGTGTTCTTCAATGCGTGCACTTATTCTTCGGTTAGTTTGTCCAATATACGTGGTAGGGCAGGAAGTGCAAGGGATTTTGTATACTCCTTGGTTTTCTAACTCAATTTTGTCTTTAGGGTTTCTTAGGATGGTGGATATTTTTCTGTTTGTGCAGAATGCTGTTTTAATGTTGTGTTTTTGGAGGATCTTGCTAATTTTGTCTGTAGTGCCTTTTATATATGGGAGGAGGGCTTTGTCGTTCTCTTGTTCTCTGTCTTGGATTTTGTTTGGGGTTTCTTTTTGGATTGGGTGATAATCTTCTTTCTTTGGAATCCATTGGCTGTTAGTACGTTAGTGAGAGTGTGTAGTTCGTTTTTTAGGTGTTGTTCATCGGCTAAACATTTTGTTCTGGAGATGAGTGTCTTGGCTACGGAATGGATCTGTGCTGGGTGGTGGTGTGAGAGTGCGTGTAGATAGCGGTTTGTATGTGTTATCTTTTGGTAGATGGTGTGTCCTAGGGAGTCATTGGATTTTTTTTGTATACTAAGACATCTAGGAAGGGAAGTTGATTGTTAGCTTCTGTTTCCATTGTAAATTGTATTTTGGGGTGTATGCTGTTGAGGTGTACGAGGAGGTTGTTCAGTTTTTCTTTCCTGTGTGGCCAGATTATGAAGGTGTCATCTACGTATTTGAGCCAGAGTTTGGGTTTGTGATCATATTTTTCTAGAGCTTGTGTTTCAAAATGTTCCATGTAGAGGTTTGCGATGACAGGTGAGAGGGGTGATCCCATGGGTGCTCCTTCTATTTGTTTGTATTTTTGTCCATTGTAGGTGAACTGTGTATTGGATAGGCAGTGGTTGGTCAGATTTAGTATGTACTTGGGGGGGTTGTATTTGTTTTGGATGGCTGTCAAGGCTTCTTTTATAGGCACTTGGGTGAAGAGGGATATGACATCGAAGCTCACTAGGGTTGTAAGTTTTGTTTCTTTATTATCTCAATGAACTGGAATGAGTTTCTCACATGTGAGTTGATGGATTCTGCATAGGGCTGTAGTTGTTTGGCGAGAAATTTGGCTAGGGTAAGCCATACCACAGCTGCATCACTAACTGCTTCAAACCCCCCGAACCCATACATGAAGGGAACTGACCAACCAATCAGAACACAGCCAAGCCCCCACCCAATCAAGCCACCCCCACTGACAGTTAAAAGGAAGAAACAGCTGCAAGCTCACATTACTCCGAGAAGCACAAAGCCGAAGACACAAGCCTGAAGATGATGAATGAGACTTCATCGAAACGTCGCCTAGATACTTCCAATTTTACGTGGGAGAAAACCCGAATTATCAAAGATCCACATACAAATACCCACGAAAACCTTAGAAAACAAATATTGCACCTCTACAGGGAGGAAACCACCATCTGACCAGGACTTGAAGTCCAAAGAGCTTCCATTTTATGTGACCTCGCATTCCTACGCACCTGCCGAAATCAAAATTTAATCCCCAGAAGCTTCCAATTGAAATTCCATAACAACACAGCAGCCACCAAACGCATCCTAAAAAGAACAGAATTGGCCCTAATTAGAAATGAACTTCACACAAAAAGATTCCTCCTAGACCAAATCAACAAAGATCTCCTCACACTTCACCTCAGACTCAGCAACAAGATTCACCCCGTACTTTGGGACAAATCCAAACAACTTGCTGTCTGGAGAGCCGAAACATAGACCACCCTCAAGACAGACATACACACCAACAAACTCAGAAAACTACAACAATGCCAGAAACAAACTCCTGTCCCGTCACAGCCACACATGAAACAAACAGTGCAGAACACCTCAGACAAGATCCTCAGCGAAGCCGAAACCAATGTCCTTTCGAAAGGATTCAACTTTGCTGTCGCCCCCAAACATGTCCCACAGAAACCATCATATGTGGAGTTGAAACCAGCCTGACCAAAACCAACCCGGATGATGCTAACAGAATAAGACTCAAAATCACCAATATCCTCTGCACTAGCAAACCACCCAAAAGCAACTTATCCAAAGAAGAACAAACTGCACTACTTAACCTGAAAGAAGACACCAGCATAATAATCCTACCAGCAGACAAGGGCAACGTGACAGTGGTTATGAACACATCTGACTACCAAACCAAGTTAACCAACCTACTCCAAGACCCCACCTACAAACCTCTTAACACAGACCCCACCACCTACCTAGAAAAAACCACCAGATCCAAAATAAAAGTCTCGCCCATCAGCGAAGAAATCCAGCAAAGAATCATACCCAGAGAGAAATCATCCAGATGTCCTAAGCTTTATGGTCTCCCCAAGATACACAAAGAAGGAACCCCACTTAGACCAATAGTCAGCTCCATAGGCTCACCTCTACAAAACCTAGCCAAATTCTTGCCAAACAACTACAGCCCTATGCTGAATCCATCAACTCACATGTAAGAAACTCATTCCAGTTCATCGAGATCATAAAGAAACAAAACTTACAACCCAGTGACCTGCTAGTGAGCTTCGATGTCATATCCCTCTTCACCCAAGTGCCTATAAAAGAAGCCTTGACAGCCATCCAAAACAAATACAACCCCCCCAAGTACATCCTAGATCTGACCAACCACTGCCTATCCAATACATACTTCACCTACAATGGACAAAAATACAAACAAATAGAAGGAGCACCCATGGGATCACCCCTCTCACCTGTCATCGCAAACCTCTACATGGAACATTTTGAAACACAAGCTCTAGAAAAATATGATCACAAACCCAAACTCTGGCTCAGATACGTAGATGACACCTTCATAATCTGGCCACACAGGAAAGAAAAACTGAACAACTTCCTCACACATCTCAACAGCATACACCCCAAAATACAATTTACAATGGAAACAGAAGCTAACAATCAACTTCCCTTCCTAGATGTCTTAGTATGCAAAAAAATCCAATGGCTCCCTAGGACACACCATCTACCAAAAGATAACACATGCAAACCGCTATCTACATGCATTCTCATACCACCACCCAGCACAGATGAATTCCGTAGCTGAGACACTCATCTCCAGAACAAAATGCTTAGCCGATGAACAACACCTAAAAACCGAACTACACACTCTCACTAATGTACTAACAGCCAATGGATTCCAAAGAAAGATTATTCACCTAATCCAAAAAGAAACCCCAATCAAAATCCAAGACAGAGAACAAGAGAATGACAAAGCCCTCCTCCCATATATAAAAGGCACTACAGACAAAATTAGCAAGATCCTCCAAAAACACAACATTAAAACAGCATTCTGCACAAACAGAAAAATATCCACCATCCTAAGAAATCTAAAGACAAAACTGAGTTAGAAAACCAAGGAGTATACAAAATCCCTTGCACTTCCTGCCCCACCATGTACATTGGACAAACTAACGGAAGAATAAGTGCACGCATTGAAGAACACAAGAACTCAATCAAAAAAGAAGAACTGACCTCTTCCCTGGTCCAACACCTCAAAACCACAGGACATGAGATTGACTTTAAAAATACCAAAACTATCGCCAAAACCGAACACTTCAAAAACAGAATAATCAGAGAAGCCATAGAGATAGAAAAACACCCACACAGCATGAATAAATGAGATGATACCTCCCGCCTATCAACCATATGGAAACCCGCCCTCATTAACAAACGAGCACCTAACATGAAGAATAACACCAGACCCACACTCACGAAGGCCACACAAGATGCTACCACCATACTTCCATGTAGAAAGCAGACTCACACCCACACAGAAGATGAAACACGACCATGGACCAGAAGCCGTATCACAGCTGCATCACTACCTGCTTCAAACCCCCCAAACCCATACATGAAGGGAACTGACGCCCACCATGAAGATATGGCATGACCAGGAACGCGAAGCCAAACAGCAGGATCACAGCTCACCATCTCAAATCCCCCAGCAACTAAGACTAACCTTAGCACAACTAAACCCCACATGAACAGAACACCCCCCCAGCCAATCAGAACACAGCCAACCCGCCAACCAATCAGAACACAGCCAAGCCCCCACCCAATCAAGCCACCCCCACTGACAGTTAAAAGGAAGAAACAGCTGCAAGCTCACATTACTCTGAGAAGCACAAAGCCGAAGACACAAGCCTGCAGATGATGAATGAGACTTCATCGAAACGTCGCCTAGATACTTCCAATTTTACACGGGAGAAAACCCGAATTACCAAAGATCCACACACACACACACATATATATATGAAGTTAACTTTAACTTAAGAAGTTAAAGAAAAAGATATATTAAAAAGTTTTGATTTTAGAAAGGCTGTGTTCTTTGTGTTTAAAAAGAAGTTTAGCATTTTAAAAAGGCTGTGGTGGAGAATATTTTTCCCTGTAAGGTCAAAAAATAAAATAAAAATACAGTGAACCTTATTAATAAAAATGGTGATATTTCACAAAGGTTATTAGGTGCAAATAGAAATGCATACTATTTCTATAGCAAGGAAGATAAAGCAGGAAAAGTTAAACTGATCATTTTATTCAAAGAGGAGAATATATTTAGGTATATTTTTCACTTGGATATCACTTACGGGTTTTATGCTTGTGATTTAAAAAATGAAATTTTGACTTTGGTTTTGTCTGGATTTTGGAAATATTCATGTCCCTTTTAAACTAAATTCCCAACAACCTTTCTAATAAAGTTATTGGTGTCTGTCAGATGAAAAAAAATGTATATAACTATTTTGATAGTTCTGGATCTCTCTGACTCATAGTCAGAAAATCTGAAATTTGAAGAGGTGTTGGAGCTACTGAGTTTTCCAATAATAATGCTGCCAAAATCACTGCAAAAACACAAAATAAAACCACCCAAAACCATTGATAAGTATTAGCAGAGTTTCCTTGGTTACAAGGAGTATGCAGCAAACGAAAGCAGTGTGCAAAGTTGTAGCAATGAGCATAAAGTCACACAACCACAGAAGTTGAAGGATATTAAAGTAAAGGTTTTATATACAGGATATAGGTACAGTCCAAGATTTAGTCCAATATTCATACACAGTTCATCAGTCAATACAGTAGAAAACTAACCATCATAGTCAGCAGGCAAAACAGCAATATCGTAGCTCAAACACATCAATACAGCAATGGAGAGAGATGGAGAGATATGGAGAGATAAAGAAGATATACTCTCTGGCTTCCTGCTTTATAACAAGCCTGCTTCTTGCAGCCAATCAGTATCCTGGCCTCAGTAAAATGATGAGTCATCATGACTTACAACCATATATGGTAAACCAAATAGTTCGGATTCTTAAAGAAACCTAACATTCTCCCCTTTGGTTTATTATATATATATATATATATATATATATATATATCCAACATATACACATCCAGAAAGTTACAGTGCATATTTACAATGTTACAGAGTTATAGAATTAAACCATATTTCTTACAACAATCATTGTGTTTTTGAAAACCTTGTGCCTTCGTGAAGTTATTAGCTATATACTGTTCACTTTCACAATACTTTAGCACAATCAGTTTGTTTTCCACACATTGCCGTACATTCAGATACCTTAAATCAGTATGCTTTGATCTTGTTTCAACAGCAGTACTGGTTGCTAATTTTATAGCAGCCTGGTTATCTTCATACACAGTAAATGGTTTAGTTACATCCAACTCAATATCCAAACAGAGTTGTTTAAAATAAATCAGCTTTGTACATAACAAAGATAAGCAAGAAAATTCAGCTTCCATTGTTGAAAGACTGATATGTTGCTGCCTAACTGACTGCTATTTTATCAATGCATTCCCTAGCATTATTACCAAACCAGATGTTGATTTCCTTGTTTTGACATCGTTTTCAAAACTTGCATCAGCATATGCAATGAGACTTAATTCCTTATCGGGTTCTAAATACAATGCATAATTCAAAATGTTCTTCAAATATCTAAATATTCGTTTTGCAGCCTGCCAATGTTTAACATTAGGCTCTGTAGTGTATCTTGCCAACTGATTTACACTATAAACTATATCCGGCCTTGACCAATTTCCCAAATATGACAAACTACCTACTAAGGACTGATAAATCTTCTTATTAAATATAGGACTATCAGTGTTATCCTTGTTAAACTCCTTCCCCATAGGAGTTTTGGAAGTTTTGCATTGGTCCATGTTATACCTTTTTAATAAAGCAATTATTTTATCCACTTGTGATATCTTGAACCCTTTTTGTGTCCTACATATATCAAGTCCAAGATAGTGTTTAATTTCCCCTAGTGTTCTTATCTTGAATTTTGCTTGCAAACTATCTATTATGTCCTCAGTTTCCTGCATAGTCTTAGTGATTATGGCAATATCATCAGTAAACAGCAATAAAAATTCCAACACCCCATTCTTTTTTCTTTTTAACAAACGTGAGTCTGCCAAACCACTCTCAAAACCTATTTTGTTTAGTTCCTTTACTATGCATTTGTTCCACTCATGGCCTTATTGTTTAAGTCCATATAGGGTCTTCTTTAATAACCAAACAGTTTCTTTCCTATTATCATCTATTCCCAAAGGCTTTTTCGTGTATATAGTATGTTGTAATGGTGTGTGCAGGTACACTGTTTCAACATTTACATGGTTCACTATGTATTTTTTTTGCTGCCCATACTAGCACTACTCTTAAAGTGCTAGCCTTTAGGCTTGAAGTAAAAACTTCATTGTAGTCTAATTTTGTTTGAGTAAAACCCTGAGTGACTAGGTGTGCCTTATGGGTCACATTTCCTTCCATATCCTTTTTAAGTTTATAAACCCATCTGCACCCAATTGCTTTTTCACCTTTTAGAAGTTTGACTTCATTAAATACCTTCAATTCAGTCAATGACTTTAATTCCTTTTTCATAGATTCATTCCAAGCTATTCTCTCTTTTTCAGAGTAAGATTTAATGTTTTCATAGTTAAAAGGTTCAAGACCTATTTGCTGAGCAACATTAGCCTGGTATCTATCAGGAGGTCGTGACACTCTGATAGTCCTTCTGGGCAATACTGGACTAGTCACCTTAGTAAACTCCTCTTTTACCTCCCCTATCGAGCTTTCATTTACTTCTTCCTCTTTCACAGAGATAGAGGATTCCTCTATATCTGAATCATTACTTAGTGTCTCTTCTACAGATTCATTATCATCATTATCCTTAATTGGTACCTTTGATTCAACAATGACATAATCCTGGTCTATTTTCTCCCATCCTATGTGCTCTAGGAACTTCACATTAGCACTACGATAAACCTTAGTTGTGCCTGGTTCCCAAAATTTGAATGACCTGTGGTTTGATTCGTATCCTATAAAAAACAGTTTTTTAGCCCTAGGTTGCTCCTTGCTTCTCAGCTGAGCTGGGATATGTACCCATGCAGGGGTCCCAAATACATGGAGATAACTAAGATCTGGTTTTCTACCATGCCAGCGAACAAACGGCAATTCATTTGTTGCTGTGTGGACTACATTATTTAGGATATGATTAGCACCTTTTATAGCTTCTCCCCACAATTTCTTATCCAAACCAGAATCACTGAGCATAGCTCTAACCATAGTTTGTAATGTTTGATCTCTCCGTTCACAATAGACATTATGTTGAGGTCTATAAGGTGTAGACTGCTTATGGTCTATACCTGCCTTCTTCAACATAGCTACAAATTTATTGTTAGTAAACTCTGACCCATTATCAGTCACTAATGTCATGACTTTACGTTTTGTCTTTCTTGTTGCAAACATTGCAATCTACATAGTGATTACAGGGTTTTATCCTGATACCTTTTGATAATTCCACGGTTCTTCTTAATACATGCCCCCTACGTCTATGTAATAGATGAATACATTCGTCATGTGGCTTTCTGTTCTCAAACCCCACCTTAGTGTTTAGAACTGGATTATCTTATAACATAAACAAACCATTATCAAGTTTAGCCATAACACGCTTACCTTGTTTCTCTAGTACACATTCTAACCCTTTGAATGTTACCATATACCCCACTTTTATCAGTACACTCACTGATAACAACTGATATGTCACATTAGGCACATATAACATTGCCAACTCCTCATTTAGACATGAACAAAATGCATTACCTTGTCCTGAAGCCTTGAGCTTCCAGCCATTAGCCAGTGTCCTTTCTCTGTCTTGACTCTTCTATTACCCTTCCTTATTATGTTAGTCAAAGT
Source organism: Bungarus multicinctus (assembly GCA_023653725.1). Classification (NCBI taxonomy): domain Eukaryota; kingdom Metazoa; phylum Chordata; class Lepidosauria; order Squamata; family Elapidae; genus Bungarus; species Bungarus multicinctus. The sequence goes on from CM042840.1 coordinate 71,409,742, forward strand.
CATTTCTTCCTTGTCTAACACTTCAAGTGAAGATACATAGTCATCATAAAAGTCATCTAAAGAGGAAAAGATAATATAGACTTAATGAAGTTCAGAGAAAATCAGCTCCTGTTCATGAAGTTGTTGCAGAGCTCTCTTCATGTACTCCAAACGAGCAAGCATATCAACGCCTTTACGCATACGTGCTTTAAACAGCTTTCATGTTAGATTAATATGAGAACCAACACTGTCTCTAACATAGATCTTCTTGAGGATCTTCCAGAATTCGGCTGCAGATTCCACACCATGAACATGCACAAGCTGTGAATCACCAAGAGTAAGTCCGATAACACACAAAGCTCTTTCATTGTCTCTGGCAAAATCATCTAGCTTCTTTCGGTCAGCATCGTTCAAGGTATCCAAAGCTTCTACATCCAGCGGATCAACAACAGCATTCCATAGTCCTTCTCTCTTCAAGAGCAAACTGCACTTGGTGGACCAGGTAATGTAGTTGGTGCCATCCAACCGGGTAATCATAGTTAAACTGGACATAGGTTCTTGTGCCATCTTCACATCAACCATATACCACAATAAACCTTCTGTATAGTGACTCACTCAGTTCACACTAACCACCTTTGACACTGGGCCTGGGCCTGGGATATCTAGGCCTGGGCCCATAACAATGATAAGTATTAGCAGATTTCCTTGGTTACAAGGGCTATGCAGCAAATGAAAGCAGTGTGCAAAGTTGTAGCAATGAGCATAAAGTCACACAACCACAGAAGTTGAAGGGTATTAAAGTAAAGATTTTATATACAGGATATAGGCACAGTCCAAGATTCAGTCCAATATTCATACACAGTTCATCAGTCAATACAGTAGAAAACTAACCATCATAGTCAGCAGGAAAAACAGCAACACCGTAGCTCAAACACATCAATACAGCAATGGAGAGAGATGTAGAGATATGGAGAGATAAAGAAGATATACTCTCTGGCTTCCTGCTTTATAGCAAGCCTGCTTCTTGCAGCCAGTCAGTATCCTGGCTTCAGTAAAATGATGAGTCATTATGACTTACAACCATATATGGTAAACCAAATAGTTCGGATTCTTAAAGAAACCTAACAACCATCTTTTAAAAAAACCAAAGAAACATCCAGGGAATTGCAGGATTACCTTGTCTTGGCTCAATTCATCAACACAAAATCAAAAATTCTGGATAAAAATGGGATTTACAGTTTAATACCAAAACAGAATTCCTTTCTTAATAAAGAAAACATAAATATTTTCTTTATTAAGCACCTGGATCACATACCTTTGAAGGAATATTATATGGATAAGTTAAAATTTGAATGTCTCAGGCTAATGAGTGATATTTTTTTCTAAACTGAATCAAATATTCTGCATTAAGATCCTCAAACAATCTATCAAAAGATGGTATTGTTATGGTTTGGGAATGGATGGTATCTCAACACCTGAGTAACTTACATCATGAAATACATTATTTTTTAGTTTGATCAAAGAATTCTACAAAGAATTATCAGATCTGTCCATCAATTTAAGCTTAAGTAGATGTAGATCATGCATCAACATGATGAATCCAAGAATACATAAAGTAAAGTCTTGGAATAGTTTAAGTTCAAAGTTCAGACCAGAAAACCATAGAAATGTTTTATCAGAACTGAAATGAACAGTTCATGGAGAAAGTCATCAGGTGTTACTGAGTATAAGAGCTTAACATGGATGAATTGTTACACAGTGATGTGAAAGACTGATCACTATTATAAGAAGCATATGGCTGCTGTTTTGTAGTTAAATATGGTGGAACCAATGATTGAATGTAAGGGGCTGATTACTTTTTCACACCAGTACTTTGTATATTATGTGATTGTTCATCCAAACCCCCCTCTATCTATCAAATAAGATCCACATGGAACTCTGACAGCACCCAGTGACAAAGATATGCAAATATTTAGAATATACAGAATGAGCAAATATTTTTACACAGAACTAGCTAGGTATTTCTAGAGTTGGCACAAGACATTTTCTATCTGTAGGGAGCAGTGAATGATACTATCTATCCAGTTAAGGCAGCACTAAAAGTCTACCAGGTTATTTTAGCATTTCATATTTAAAATTTCCCTTTCTATTTCTCCCAATCTTTGACAGACAAATAATTAAATTAAATTTTAATTAACATTATGCTGCCTGCATGTCTTTGTCAGTTTTGTAACTAACTGCATTTCTTTTGGAAATAAACTATTCTTTCATTTGAAATGTATACCTAAAATCTTTTAATTTAGTTGTTCTTTTCTCTTCCTGACATCCCTGTTACATTTCTTGCTTCTTTAAACATTTTCCAATAAGATACCTGTATCAATTTCTGTAATAGACTTGTTTATACTACTGAGACTGCTCAGCTAGAGAGAAGATGCAATCATTGCAAATAAGTTTAATGTAAATAAAGAAAGAGTTCTACTAATTGTTTTCACCCCTGTAATTTAATAAAACTATTCAATAGATTAAAAGTAGATTTGCCAAAGTGTGTATTATGTACTAATAATTAATTCGATCTCCTGACATAGTGGGTGCAGGTAAGACCCAATATATTAGTTTGCTCCTAAAATAATTGCATTTTGCACAAAATATAGCATAAGTTTAATCAGTCCACTATGTCAGTTAGATATTCTGGTAGGTTTATTAACCTTTAACAATTAAATGTGATGTTATTGTTTTTAGAAGATCTATTGTTATTCAAATTTAACCCACATTAGCACAGGTTTTGTGCATATTATCTACAATTGTGCAACTACATTCATCTAGCACAATAGAGGTAAATCACAGGTGCCTTTGGCATAACTGTTTTCTTTTTTCTTTTTTTGCTGATCTAACATTTTATTGTCCCAGTACACATTAGAAAATCTGAAAAACGAAATATCAGATGGATTAACCATGGACAAGGAACCCACAGTATATCTCTGTATAAGGTAAATGGATCCAAAAAGAGCAGCCAGACCTTATTAAATAGCAGTAAATGCATCCTTATTTTCTTTTTTAAATAATGTTAATGTTTTCCATTCAAAGTTATATATAGGTCATTTCACTGGATATATTTCAGAGCTGAAGAGAGAAGTAGCATGTTTCTTTTTATCCCTCATATACTATTTCACACAAGGATGTAAGAACGTTTGTATTCTGAAGAGTTAGTGGTATTTTCTTTTTTTGCGCAAGGTTTCCAAATAAATAAAGTTCACATAAAATATTCACATATAACAAGAGATAGATAAATGTTAAAATATTCATTCTTTTTGGCTTGCTAACCATGATTTTGTAGAAAGTATTTCCTTCTTCCCCATAGAAGTAATGCTTTTATTATTTGTTTAACTCCATGAATAGATGTAAGAAATATAACAGCAAAACTTTGACTCATATTATTTAAGAGTTTCTTCATCTCTTTCATTAGAGGATATATAACATATTTCATAGCACACTGTGTTTTTGGCAGCAGTGGGAATTTCCTCTCTAAGCTTTTTTGTTTTTAATGTATCTGTAAGAACAACCTCAGCAATTGAGCCTGATTGCTCTCTCTCTCCCTAAACTAGGCAGAATTAATGGTCCCAACCTTAGTACAAATATACAATGAGGCAATCCATATGACGGTATTTATCTGAGATGATGTATATTTGTACAAGAATTGGACATTTATATGTCTAGGGAAATATTGATCCAGATTGTACTTTACTATCTCAGAACCTGCATTACACAAATTCATTATCAGGGTTATGCCAAACTTTGAATGGCTATTCTAATCTGCTTGGAACTGCTTTAGACTTCTCCAGAACTTGTCTTAAAGGAAAAGGTTGAGTCTTCTTGTCTAATCAGTATCCTCCAGGATAAGTAGTGTACTTGCATTTACAAGAGCCATCTAGCATCATTCTTAACAATTGAGTTCAGTAGACTTTTCTGGTTGGCTACAGACTTTGGAATTAGTGGCTGGTGAACACTTGGAAGAAGCCAATGGCATAGGATGACTGTCAACTCGTAACCCTGCCAATGACCTTCTAGCCCTAAAAACTACTATCAAGAGGGAATATTATGAAAGATATTTCAGTGATTGGCTGTTTCTTGTACGGAATTTGCCTGAGCTCAGGCCCTTTTGCTCACTCTAAAGGGGCACTGGAACCATTGTTTCTAATATGCATATGAAGTCCTTCTACTGCCAATGTAAAGAGTACTCAATATCTGGTCCTCTTTGATGCATGCAATCTGTCCATGCCACTCATCTTCTCCAAACCACTGGTGAATGGTTTAGGGGAATTAGCCATGTAGAAAATGTCCTTTCATGTATTTCAATCAAATGTTGTTAGTTGAGGTAGACCAAAATCAAGAAAGGACACATCATATCAGGAAAGGCGAGCAACATATATCTCCCATATATCTTTTTCTGCAGTTGTATGGAATGCTATAGAGTGTGATGATCCTCTCCCATAGCACTTGTCAATTTAAGGCAATCCATATGATGGTATTTATCTGAGGTGAGTCAAGACATTTCTTCTGTTCAGCAAAGCTACTTTGGTTATTTTTGCAGTACCTATACATTGAGCAATTTCTCCATCTCTTACCACACAATTAGCCACCCTCTTTCCATCCCACTCACTTCCACATCCTGCTCTAACCTGAGATGCAGAGAGGAAAAAATGTTTTACATGCCACTGACCAGGCAGGCAGAAATTTCCTTGTCTTCCACCCAAGAACAAGAGAACAAACTCATTCAGTACCCAATTGTTAGATGTTCTTAAGGTTTATCTCTCACTTTTTCTCCATAAGCTCAATGCATCTCCTATGGAGAAGTCACTTTATTTTATTATAATAATTCTGTGCAATCACCTGAGACACAGTCACTAGCCCAAATTATCATGAATTTCTATATATGAGGATGGACTCAAATGGGGTTTCAGCAGCCTACTACAATAATTGAAATTTAGGCATCTCATTGAAAGGAATCCTGCTTATTTAATCATTTTATCATAATAAGAGAGACACAAAGTTGGTATGAGATCTTCTTTTATATATATTTGGCATGAGATGAAGTTTATACTGAGAAGGCAGTGAAAATAAGCAGTGAGCAAGAAAAGCATATTGAGTGAAAATAGTATGTATGTGGGGGGAGAAAGATGAAGAGAGGGAGAGAAAAGAGGAGGGAGAAGAACAAGGGTAATAGATGAATGACCCTCTCTCTATATATAAAAATTTAAATAAATAAATAAATATACAAAGACACACACTTCAATTTATAACAAAAGGATTTGTTTGCTTATTATCAGTTGCATGAGCCCTGATGAGCTAAATTCAGTGTTTCTCAAATTTGGTGATTTTAAATTTCCAGAATTGGGCAACTCACTGCAGTACTCCCAGCCAGATTGCTGTATGACCAAAGCATTCTGCTGCACTGCACTCCAGAATTCGTAATAATAAAGTTTTGCCTTCTCTTTAATGCCTGCCTCTGTGTGTGTGAGAGAGAAAGAGAGAGTGGGGAAGAGGAAGAGGGGAACAATATCAGAATGAAAGATAATATTAGTATCGACCATGAATTAGGAAAAGTGGCTTTTCATTACAAATTTCAACCATGGTTCTATAGATACCTCCATAACTTTATAAATAGCAAAAGGCTAATCTGTTGACTTTTTTATGGAAAATTGCTGGCACTTGCTGTGCATCACGTTTGCTGTATAACATTGACAGTACTTAAATTCAGTTTGATTACTGAGACCTATTCTAAAATATCTTTCCAAGTCACCCATATATCTACATCTTTATTCTTTGTTGATAACTTATAATGGATCTTAGCCAAAATCAACTTCCAAACTATTTGCAGTCAGAATCATTCTTTTATTGTAGAAAAATCAAACCAATTCACGTCCATGCTCTCCCTCAGATACCACTCCTCCAGGAGGTAAACAAGAGAGAGTTCAAAACCAAAACTGAGCATCCTTTATAACTGGTGGGAGGGGAATATGCAGTGATGCATTATGGGACTTGTATGCTTAACCAGTTCGACATTTTACCTTAACATTCTTGAGCTGCCAATCATCCACTTCAAGGTTTCCATTAACTTCTTTTTGCCACAATTCAATCCAGCTTGCTTTTATGCACAATGAAAGATCTCTCATCTTAACAAGGATTTTAGTTCTCTGTATTGCATCAGCCTGTGGAATAAATACATTTCAAGATGATAGTAATTCATCTTTATCAATATTCAATAAATTGTTTCTGCTATCAAATTGGTGGATTACTGCTGCATTGCTTGTCTCATGTTTTGACTTTTATGTCAGCCCTTCAGCTCTCAAAACTTAAAAATAATTAATGTCTATGTACCCTAATCAATAAATCTCCAGGTAGTTGAACAATAGTTTGTTTCTTTTGCCAAAACTAGTGGTGGGATTCAAATTTTTTTACTACTGGTTCTGTGGGCGTGGCTTGGTGGGCATGGCAGGGGAAGGATATGTAAAATCTCCAGTCAGAGGTGGTATTTGCCAGTTCTCCGAATTCAAAATTTCCGCTACTGGTTCTCCAGAACTGGTCAGAACCTGCTGAATACCACCTCTGGCCAAAACAGTATTTTAATTTTGGATTAGGAACAGTTAGAGAATTTGTGTGTGTCTACCAAGATTCATTAATAATAATTAATTGTTTCTGCAGTATTTTGTAGTATTCAAATTGTGTTGAATAAGCTCTCTTTTATGGTAGTAACTGAGATTTCAGCACTATTGGAACTTTTCTTATAGTTTCTGTCTTATTAATTGACTTAAAGCAGGGATGTCAAACTTAATTTCGTTGAGGGCCGCATCACATCCACCCCACCTCCCTGAGGTCAAACACAACCATGATATGGCCCTCAATGAATTTCAGTTTGACATGTGGCCCTCACAAGCTCCATTTTTGCTGGCACAGGTGGGCTGGTCCTTTACTTTTTCCCGGGCCTTGAGTTTGAAACCCCTGACTTAAAGGAACTTATTTTATGAGAACTCTGAGAATGACCACTATTTGGAAAGCTTATCAAACAATGTTTCTACTGGACAATAACAACTACTTTATCTTCTGAAAACAATGAACAAACATTATTGTGCTTCCTTTTCTTTTTCCAGGCCATGTGGAAGATGTGAGGAATTCTGCATTTTGATACAGAGTACAAGTTTCCTAAGTTGGCTTTATCCTGAGAAGTCTGACTGGACAAACATGATATTTACTTTCTCAAAAAGAACTCTCAAATATAACTATTTTCACTTAATAGTTTTCTAATTAAAATTATCCCTATTAGTATTTATAGCATGGCTTTTGGAAAGGGGGTTACAAATATAACCCTTGTAACATTGAAGAGTAAATCATTTGAATGGGAAAAATAATGTCCAGTCTCCCCTAAAATATCTAATCTTCTAATGCAAAATGACCAGACAGCTTGGACTACTTGATGGTAAAATCTTTAATTAATAAATAACATCTAAAAATTGCTTTACTGTATTAAAGTTTATTTTCCAAGTATTTCCAATACTTTGCTTGTATGCATGTTTATAAAATTACACAATTATCTTACTTTTTAGGATTTTTATAAGATTTGGTAAATTCAGTATTTTTGGATAGAGGGAATCATACTTATTTTCCTTTCTTTAAAAACTGGGCTAAATGGACTATCTGTGGCCTTATGACTTAGAACTCCTTATCTCAACATATACTATGTAAGGAGGTTCAGGCTGACTGGTATCAATTTTTCATTAGCTGATTTGTTAATTTTGCCAAACTGGCCTCAATATAAATCTTCCAACATTTGTATAAAATCTATTTCTCTGGTTAGTAAATAGTCCAGCAACAAGCCATGGGCAAGTTGAAATAAAAAATGAGAAAACGATGGCAGATCCTGGTAGAACAGAATGTACTCTTGCAGCAAAAGAAGCAGCAAATCATCAGCAGTCACAATGGTTGGAACATATATGAGCTTCTCTGTAAGGGATGCTAATACCGTCTTAAGCATCTTTTTTTTTTTTAACCCTCTGCTGTTTGTGAGGATCGGGGCTAAATGAGCAACTATATATAGGTTTGTTTTCTCTGTGTGTGACTCTCTGCTTTTAAAAACACTAGCTAAGAGACATGTATAACTGGCCCATCAATTAATTGTGTTATCCTTGTTAGAATATGTAGAAATAATACTTTAGCTGAGCATTTGCACTCTTATTGAGATTCTGTTTTATTCTAGATTATTTAGTGGCCTTATTTTTCACTGTCCACTGGCTTTGAAAGTAGCTTACCCAGGAAAGTGACAAAAATATACATATCAAGGAAAGTTTTTCATTAGATAATTAGAAGCCCTGGAAAGGAAGGAAGGAAGGAAGGAAGGAAGGAAGGAAGGAAGGAAGGAAGGAAGGAAGGAAGGAAGGAAGGAAGGAAGGAAGGAAGTTCCTTGTTCGAAATGATGTTGAGCAAGTTGGGTGAATGGATAAGGGAACAGTATTGTAAAGTAGGTTCTGATTGAAATATTTATTATCTGTGCTGAAAGGAGGAGATCTTTGCAGCTACCCCCTGAACAGTTTGTTGTCATTGCTCTTGGGTGAAGAATAAAGAACTTAATTTCATGCAACTGCCTGTTTTTTGTTTTAATCATCCTAGCTCAGAATGGATTTGATAAGGAATAAAAATAATCCAATAGTTTATTCTCTGTAGGAACTTGCTTTCCTATCAGAAAGCCATAGAGGCAAAGATCTATTTCTTTTTTCTGTTTAAAAACACCATATATTTTAGAAAATAAGAAAAAAATCAGTTTCAAAATGTCCTGAAGATGCATACACTACTGTGAAACTATTTTTGTTCATCCGCAGCAGGTAATGAGCACTTTGAAAAGGAAGAAAGAGGAAATATAGCCTGACCATAGGAGATAATAATTTGTTCATATGTTAAATACAACTTTACTCTTCAGTTGCTGGCTCAAGACATTCTAGAAAACAATGAAAAGAATGCTCATTCAATTAAATCATGTGCAATGACATTTGTCACACTTACTATATCAGAAGGCAGGAAATGGGGACCATATCACCTTTTTAAACTCTGAAGCCATTTGTTGATGCATAAATTGATTTTCTTTTCCAGCATTGTCTAATTCTCAATCATCAAGTGTTTGCTTTAACCTCAGTACAAATTCACCTACAAATAAAACAAGGGATTTTAGGACTAAATTTCATTTACCTTTAATTAAAATGGAATGAACTAAGCAAAGCCTATATAACTACTACCCAGTCACTGACTTAATAGTTTTGTTCCCTATCCCATTATTTTGGTAATAGTATTTATTGGACAGTGTTAAGGCACACAAATATTAGGAAGCTATATCTAGCTCTGGAACTTTGCCTAAGAGATTGTCAACCAGATTTAGGAATATGTATGAATCAAGCAAGTTCCTGCAATTGATTGTAAACCATCTTCAGTCTCGTATATTTCTCACTCACTGTGGCATAATTGTCCCAAAGAATGTTATTTAGGGGAATCTCAAGATTCTTCTACTTGAATTCTATGATTACTCATAACTATAGCAGCAGATGTAGCATTGAAGACAGAAATTGTTTTTGGTAACTCACTTCCATTTTAATAGCAACATGAAGAAAGCACTTTATAATCCAATTAGTGCTTTCAGGAACTCCCAAATCACTTTATAAAGCATTAAGGATAGAAGGGCAAAAAAGAATCAGAGGATGGTAAACTTTTTATAAATATGTGTAAATGGTAAAATTCTGCCTTCTCACAGGAAACTCAGTAGGGAAAAGCCTTACCTACTATTATATAAGGCACCGTTTGACAAGTATGCCATTGAGAACTGCTCAGAAATACATTATTTATCCCCACTGGAAAATTATTTTCCTTAAGTTTCTTTAGAAAACTCTTCTACTTTCCTAAAGAAGTTTCATGTCAGAACAAGCTCTTTCCCAAGCATAAGACCAGTGCCAGAAACTATATTTCTATCACATTAATGTTCTTTGTTATCGGTGACCAAACCAAATTGTCATATTTTAAAGTTACTTTGTAAGCTATGTTGTGTATCAATTGCTATGCACTCTGGTACCATTATCCTTCACATTGCATGCTGAATTATTTTATTCTTATATAAAGTAGTTTTCTTTCAACTTAACATAAAACATATTTTTTACCATTTTGTCTCCAATTTTACATGTTGTTTAAATTGTATGTTATGATTTTGTGTTTTAAGGTAAACTTTCTTTCAAACTAAGTTCAACTGGTAATTTCATAAGGACATCCTTACAGTAAAAAAAATGTCAAGGAAGAAGGAAATGATAAAGCATTTCCACTGCAAAGAAATGATTTGTCTTGTCCTAAGATACTTTTAATACTAACCTGGTTGGATTTTGCTTCATTTATAAACCAGATTCTGTTGCCCACACATCTACAATTAGAAAATTAGTTAAGTTGTGTTTGAGGTTTGATAAATATGCTGAGCAAAGAACCAAGCTTGGCCATTGCATTTTATTATATGCGTACCCTGAGCAATGGGGCGGGGGGGGGGGATTTAAATCTGCTGAAAGGTCCAAATCCAACCATTTCTTTTTTATTATTAACTGGCTAGTTTAGAACATTATTAACTGGCTAGTTTAAAACATTAATGTATTTTATATAATATAGAAGAAGTCATTTTGATAATGAAAAAGAATCCAAAATCCATGTGGAGAGATTACTGACGGCATACAAAATATTTACAAGCTTTTGTGTTTCCAAAAATATTTCATCAGCAAGATGCTTAAATATCAAAGGAAAAGGAAACAGGAAAAATAAGCCTGGTGTTTAAGCTAACTCTTAAAGCCAATTCTGTGCCAGAATAGAAATGAGAATCTATAAAGTTGTATACTCGGTTCTATCAGGTGTGAAATGGTGTGAAATAATTGTAATTTTTCATTTTAAAAAATATAAACTGTTAAAACCAAAATATGTCTCAACCTATGTGGAATATAGTCAATTCTTGAGATCATTGAGATAAACATTTCATAAAATCTAGAAATAATTAAGTCTTCACCTTCCCATTTCCAAGTAAAATTTATTTTTGCTTGGATATTGTTCATTTCTCTTCTGGGATTAAATCAAAGTTGAGGTTACATTCTGATGACCCTTTCAAGTACTCTAAATTAAACCAAATTTAAACAATCTCTCTGGCATACACTTTCATTATAGGAGAAGGATATAGAAATAATATAGAGTTAAATAAAGAAGAAAGGTCATTTTCAGTTGCAATAGCAGCAACAAATGTTTGTAAGCAGAAACTCTAATGCTAAATTAACTTTTGACAAATGTTAGAAGATTTTTCAAACATATTTTACATGCTATTTGTCAGATTCAAGTAGAAAACCATCCAATTATTGAATCTGGTTTTTTTATCATGTTTCTTGATATTATAAATTTGAGTCTATAAATAGATTCAGATAGAGTATTAACCAGCTATTATTTGAAGCAAATAACTTGATCCAGTTTTATAATTTCCAATATATGTGTGACAATTCCTTTTTAAAATATCATTCTGATAGAAAAGAATCCTTTCTGATGCTGTGAAGTTTTTGAGCATATTTCCTGATAATTTATTATATTTTCCTCTAGGCAGGTCAAACAAGTAAATGATATGTTGTTGGAATTCACAGTAAAAAGATGAATGCAATAAAAACAGTGATACAGTTTAAATGAAAGAGAATACAAAAAAAAGCAGTAGCACCAGAGATAGTAACAAAATACAGTCCTATTTCCAACTCATACATAATTTAAGTACTAGTGGGTTCAGTGAACTTGGAACTATTACTGACCACCAACATTCTATAAGGTTGCTCCTCCAAAGTCTCCAGTAGAGACTTTGTGGGATTCAGCTGATTTTAGCTGGTTTAGGCGAACCCTTGGTAAAAAATTCTGACTGGCTCCACCCGTCCTGCCTCACCTGTCCTGCCTTGCCTAGTCACCCCTCATCTTGTCCGCTCACCCAGCATAGCTGCTGCTGCTTTCCATCTGGCTCCCTGGCTTGCCTTGACTATACGGTCTCTGAGGGCCAGCCAGCTTGCCTGCTACCTACGCAGCACTCAATGCATGGCTTAGATGAGCTGCCCTGATCTGCCTGGAAGCCTGGATGAGACTGCAAGCAGCAAGGCCTGAATCCTGTCTAGCTGCCTCCCATGTGGTCCAGCCAGTTTGCCTTCCTTCTGCATGGCTGAATCCCACTCTGCGCTCTCTGCGCAGCCCTGCTAAGCTACCCTGATCTGCCTAGGTGAGTGACTGCTAGCAGAAAAGCCTGAATCCCAGCCTAGCTTCCTCCTATATTGCTCCCAGTCCCTGAGGCCCAGCATACTTGCCTGCCTTCCCATCCGCTTTCCCTGCAGTCCCCAAGGCCCAACCAGCTTCCCTGGCTTCCGCATAGCCTTCCCAGTGATCCCTGAGACCCAGGGTATTTGCCTGCCTTCCCTACTCCCTTCCATGCAGCACACGGCCCCACTATGCTTCCCGACCTTCCCCGCGGCTTTTCCAGCAGTCCCCATGGCCAGGCCTGCTTGCCTGCCTTCCCTACTGCCTTCCATTTGGCACGTGACCCTGCCATGCTTGCCTGCCTTCTTTGCAGGGAAGAGAAGTGGCTGGGTTGCCACTGCCTTTCATTGGGGCATGTGGAGCAAGATGGAGCTCCTCCAGCCATCTTTTCTCTTCCCCTTCTCTTCTCTTTATGAGCAAAAGAGTTTTCCCTACTCATCATCACCCAGATGCCCTCACTTTCCCCAAATTCCCCAAGCATTTCTTTGGCTACCTGATGTCCAGCTCCATCATATTTCTCACTATCATGTGCAGGGAAAGAAAAGTTTGTATAGGGCTAAAAAAAAAAAGTTCAATCAATCAATTGCAACTTCTAGTGAAAGAAAAAGATCTTGTGAAGTTGGAATTCACTGACTGAATTTTTTTTAGCCACACAAACTTTTGTTTCTCTGCACAGCATGATGAGCAATGTGACAGAGCTGGACATCAGGTAGCCAAAGAAATGCTTTGGTGAACAAGGGCATCTAGGCGGTGGTGGGTGGGGAAAGCACTGTCAGGGCATTGCAGGCTAAACGGGCAACGAGTGTCTGGTGCAAGGTAAGGAGAAACAAAACAACTCCATCGTGCCATGCCCTTCCTGCTGCCAAGTGCAGCCAGCCATGCATGAACTTTCCTTCACCCACGCCTTTTCCTGCCATTCTTGTGCTGTCTGGGAGGCAGGCCTCTCATCCGCACCACTTCCTACATTTACCAGAGCTTCCTGCTTGCCTCTGAGCCCTGAATGCTCTTTGTCTTGCCAATGGCTTCCTGACACTTCTTCTCCTTGTAGCACTGAGCTGCTTGGCTTTTGAAATCCAGTGCCGCTTCTCCTGCGCTTCTCCTGTGGAGCTGGAGCACTCTTTTTTTTTTATTAAAGTTTTTAATTTTTATAACAACAAAAAACAAACATATAAAACCTTCTTTCTGTTTCACAGTGTAGTTGGGTACATATTTCTTCATGCATAAAATAATGTTATCATCCATATTTAACTTGCATAAATTATAATCATTCTAATCAATATTTTATATCACATATATCATTTATTCTATTATCCTTAGCTTTATAGTTATTGACTTTCAATAATATATTTCAAGTTCATTTTCTTGTTCTATCTAACTCATCCACTTATCAATAACATTATACTATACTTTTATAATTCAATTCTTTACTCTTCTATCCAGCCATTCATAAAATAAATTCCAATTTTTATAGTAGTCTTTTTCTTCTTGTTCTCTAATTGCCATTGTCAATCTACTCATTTCTGCACATTCCATTATTTTCTTAATTATTTCTTGTGTCAGAATTTTTTCATTTCTCCAATTTTGTACAAATACAATCCTTGCTGCTGTTAATATATTGATAATCAATTGATAATCAGGCAAAATTCCCAATAAAAATGTCTGTTTTTAAGTCTATAGGTTGTTTTATCATCTTCTCCAGCCACATGTGTATTCTAGTCCAATACTTTTTAGCCTCTGTGCATGTCTGCCACATGTGGTACTATGATCCTGATAGCTTCTAACATTTCCAGCACTTCACCAACTTGTCTTTAAACATCTTAGCAATTCTCATTGGGGATTAATTTTCACCTGTAAAACATCTTATACAAATTCTCTTTATAGGCTGTTGACATAGTTAATTTATAATTTCTAGACCATAATATCTGTCATTTACCTAAATCTATTCCATATCCAAAAGTTTTCCCCCATGCAATCATTGTTTCTTTTACTTATTCATCCTCTAATTTCACTCCTAATAAATAACCATATAGTTTTTTAATCAACCTCTCTTCGGTGCCTGTTAGGATTTTATCCAATTCAGTCAATTCCTTATAAAACTCAGTCATCTTAATGTCTTTTTCATACCTTGTATGTATTTGCAAATACAAATATCAATTTATATTTATCCCTTGTAAATCTAATATTTGCTTTGTTCTGAGTTCACCTTTTCATTTAGAATTTCTTCATATCTAATTATATGTTCCTTTTTAAATAATTGTGGATATGTAAAAGCTTCTAATGTTGATAACTAGACAAGTATTTTCTTATAATGATAGTCTCTTATTTTTTCCCACACTGTTAATAAAGCATCTCTAATGTAATGTCTCCTAAATATCCCTGTACCTTACTTTGTTTATACCATAAGAATGCATGCCAACCCAATTGTAAATCATACCCTTCTAATGTTAATAATCTGGCATTTTTCAATATGATCCATTCCTTCATCCACATCAATATTGTTGCCAATTGGGTAATCCAAAACCCCCTCTCAACCTTGCATCTTGTAATAATTTTATCTTAATTCTGGCCTTTTCCCCCTGCCAAATAAATTTCATCATCATTTTATTTAAGTCTTCAAAATATTTTTTTTCAGTCTTATTGGAATCATTCGGAATAAGTACAATATTTTTGGCAGTATGTTCATTTTAATTGTCGCTATTCTACCTATTAGAGGTATATTTTTCCATTTTTCTAGATCTATTGCAATCTGTTGTAGTAATCTGTTGTAGTTATTTTCTTTAACTGTTCTACATCTAGCTATCATTTGCATCTCTAAATATTTCACTTTTTTTGTAATTTAAATATTTAGTTTGTCCATTAATCTTTTCTTTTGTTTGTCTGTCATATTCAACATTGTAGTAGAAATTATTTCCTGAATTGTCTTCTAAAATTCAGCTGGTAGCCCACCCAGACTAGGGACTTTTCCAATATTTTGTCTGTTTATTGCTTCTGTCAGTTCCATCATTGTTATTTTCTCATCTAACATGATCTTTACTTCATCAGGTATTTTCAGTAATTCTGCTTCTTGTAAATATTGCTGTAATTTGTTTTCTAATATTGCCTCTTGATCATATAGTTTCTCATAAAATTTCTGTATTATTTTTTTCTTCTCTTCATTTTCATCACATAATGTGCCATTTTCATCCATTAATTGTGGTATTCTTTTTTATTCTTTTTCTTTCTTTAATTTATATGCTAGCCATCTCCCTGGTTTATTTGCATTTTCAAAATAGTTCTGTTTAGCTCCTTTTGCACCAGTTCTTCTTTTTCCATTAGTCCAATTTTGTGTTTAATTATATCCATTTGATTTTTAGTATTTTTTTAATATTTTTATGCTGTGGATATCTTTATAGATCCTTCTCCAATTTTTTATGCTCTTGTTCTAGGAATTGTTGTATTTGTCTCTTTTTAATATTCCTTCTTCTTGTATAGATTATAATCACCCCTCTGATATACACTTTCATAGTATCCCATACATTTTGTAATGAGGTTTCTCCTGCTTTGTTTTCTTTAAGGAAGAAAGCCAATTCTTTTTCCAGGTATTTAATAAATTCTTTTTCTTTCAAAATTGAATTATTCAAAGTCCATCTTAATCTTTTCTTCTGTCCCTTCCATTTAATACTTATTGGGTTATGGTCAGCCCAAATGTTTGTATCAATATTTGCTTCTTGAATATTAGATATTAAATCTGTTGACATCCAAATCATGTCTATTCTTGACCATGATAAATGTCTAGAATGTAAATTGTCTATTTTTGCTACTCTCCATATATCTTTGATACTCAGCTCCTCCACCGTCTTGAAGAAAGATTAGGGTAATATTTTCCTATTTTTCTTATATGTTTTCTGTGTTTTATAGTCCAGTCCAGTGTTTAGAATTGCATTAAAATCTCCAAGGATGCATATCTTATCATAATCCAGTTCAATTATTTTATTATGTAAATTCTTATAAATTTGATCTGTCTGGTTATTGGGAGCATAAATTGCAATTAAAAGTACTTTTGAGTTATTGTCTATTATTTCAACCATTAATATTCTTCCCTCTTCATCTGCATACATTTGCTTAGCTTTAATTGTATTTCTAATATATAAGGCAACTCTTCTTTTATTTTGTTGTGTCAATGATGTAAATATAGTCCCAATTCTAGGGCAATTCAACAAATGTGCATGTCCCTTACAGGGACAGGCTGAGGATTTTTCGAATTTCCTGCTGGATAAAATTGCTCAGATCTGGGATGGGTTGGACTCTGAATGGGCAACTCTGGGCGGGGTGGGGGTGGGGGTCAGAGGCGGAATTTGGGGAAGTCATTTGGGAAGAGTTTGATCCTGTGACCCTCGAAGACGTGGACAGGATGCTGCGGGGGCTGAATGCTACCACATGTTTATTGGACCTGTGCCCCTCCTGGCTGGTGTTGGCCATTTGGGAGGTGACACGAGGTTGGTTCCAGGGTATTATTAACGCTTCCTTGAATGAGGGATATCTGCCCGCCACCTTGAAAGAGATGGTGGTGAGACCCCTCCTCAAGAAACCGTCCCTGGACCCAACTTTGTTATCTAATTATCGTCCGGTCTCCAATCTTCGCTTCGTGGCAAAGGTGTTGAGAGTGTGGTGGCACAACAGCTCCCCCAGCACCTGGATGAAGCTGTCTATTTAGACCCATGTCAATTGGGCTTCAGGCCCGGGCACAGCACAGAGACGGCATTGGTCACATTGGTGGATGATCTCTGGAAGGCCCGTGACAGAGGTCATTCCTCTATCCTATTCCTCTCAGCGGCTTTCGATACTGTCGACCACAGTGTCCTATTGCAATGGCTGGAGGTGTTGGGGGTGGGGGGGGCACTGTCTTGCAGTGGTTCTCCTCCTTCCTCTCTGGCCATTCGCAATTCGTGTTGGCGGGAGGTCAGAGATCGGCCCCGAGGCCCCTGGTTTGCGGAATCCCTCAGGGGTCGGTGCTCTCGCCCCTTCTGTTCAACATCTATATGAAGCCGCTGGGTGAGATTATCCGTGGCTTTGGGGAGAATTCCATCAGTACGCTGATGATACTCAGCTGTACATTTCTACTCCAGGCCACCCCAATGAAGCTGTCGAAGTGATGGCCCAGTGCCTGGAGGCCGTGCGGTGTTGGATGGGGCGGAACATGCTTCAACTCAACCCATCTAAGACTGAATGGCTGTGCTTCCTGGCACCCCGATATAGCCAGCTGGTTCCATCGCTGGCTGTGGGGGGGGGAAAATTCTTGCCCCCACAGAGAGGGCACGCAATCTGGGTGTCCTCCTGGATGTATGGCTGTCATTGGAGGACCATGTGGCGGCTGTCGCCAGGGGGGCTTTTGGTCACATCCATAGGATCTACCAGTTGCGGCCCTTTCTGGATCGGGGTGCACTTCGCACAGTCACCTCCGCCCTCGTAATCTCCTGCCTAGACTATGCCAACGCTCTCTACATGGGGCTCCCCTTGAAGAGCACCCGGAGGCTCCAGCTGGTGCAGAATGTGGCCACGCAGGTGGTGTTGGGGCTCCTTGGGGCTCCTATCTTACGCCACTCTTGCGTGAGCTGCATTGGCTCCTGGTGGTCCTCCGGGTGCGCTTCAAGGTTCTAATTACCATCTTTAAAGTGCTCCATGGCTTGGGACCAGGATATTTGCGGGACCGCCTCCTGCCATTATCGGCCTCCCGTTGGCCAATACGTTCCCATAGAGTCGGCCTCCTCGGGGTGCCGCCGGCTGGACGGCTGACAACCCTGAGGGTGCGGGCCTTCTCGTTGGGGGCACCCTCCCTCTGGAACTAATTACCCCTGGAGATGAGAACCATCCCTGATCTCTTGACCTTCCGGCGCGCGTTGAAAACCTATTTATTTCATCAAGCCGGTCTGGCCTAGGGTTTTTAGGGGTTTTTAAATTCGGTCTTACTTGGTTTTAGCTTTTAACCCCTTTATATTTTTTAGCTTTTCAGCCTTTATATTTGGTTTTTTAATTGTTTTTAATTCTATATTGTTTTTGTATTTTAATTCGGCTGTGCAATGCCCTGAGTCCTGTCAGGGAAATAGGGCGGTATATAAGTTCAATAAAATAAATAATAAATAAATAAATAAAATAAATATGCACTTCTTGTAGGGAGATTATATCCATATTTAATTTTCCTAATTTATGAAATATCTTTTTCCTTTTAATAGCTGAATTTAATCCATTTATGTTTATAGAAATCAATTTATTTTCCTCTTCCATTGTTTATACTTTATAGTTGGGATTTATTCCTCTTGTTGTTCTCTGTTCTCTTGGTTCTGTAATTATCATTTGGCCACCTACTGTACCCTCCTCCTGTCTCCTCTCCTCCCTTTGTTCCTTCTCCATTTCCATTTCCATTTCTGCTCATATTTTGAGTTCCTTTTCTCTTGCTCTCTCATCTTCTATTTTTCCAAAGTATTCATTGTAGAATAATTCTGCACTCTCCACCGAGTCAATTCTGTGTCTTTGTTCTCGCCAAATAAATGTCAAACTTTCCGGGATCAACCATCTATATTTAATTTCTTTTTTGATTAACATCTTTGTCAGGAATTGATATTCTCTTCTTAAATCTCTCACTTTTTTTGGTATTTGTTTCAAGGCTATAATATTTTTTCCTTCAATAAATTGTCTCTTGCCTTCTGCAGTATCTCTGTTCTTATTGTTTTCTTGCTAAATCTCACATGTGCTTCTCTGGGTAGTTTGTTTCTCATTGCATGTCTAGTAAATACTCGATATATTTCATCCATTCCATCCATCACTTTTTCTTTAGTCATCTCTAAAGGTTCCGCTAATATTTCTGTCATAATTTCTTTAAAGTTTTCTACCTTTTCTTCCTCGATATTTTGAAATCTTAAATAAAAATCAGCCTTTTCTAAGAGCACTAGATTTCAAAAGCTAAGGAGCTAAGTGCTACAGGAAGAAGAAGCACCAGGAAGCCATTGGCAAGTATCACAGGGCATTGCTGGAGCTGAAGGGGCTGGTCTTCCCCTCTGCCATCAGCCACAGGAGGAAGTTAGGGCAAGGTAAAGCCAAACCACTGCCCAGGCAAGAGCTGCCAGCCGGGGTGGGCAAGGCTGCAGGGTGAAAGTTCCCATCCCTTTGTTTGTAAATCTCCCCAAAAGAGGGAGGGAAGATGTTCCACCGCTATCCCACCGGCATTTCTGGGCAACATGGGGCCCAGAATCATCCCTTCACACACTGTCCCCAGGAAACAATGTTCCAGGAGTGCCTGGCGGGCTCAGACTTGACTGTCTTGCAAGGCCATCGGTGGCAGGGTCACCACTTAGGGGATGCAGCCAAGCTCCAAAATTAAATGTTTCCTTTTCTTGCCAAGTGCATACAAGCAGCATTAAAGGGAGAAATTGTGTGTTCTGTAACCAGAAAAACTGAGAATGAAAACAATGTATTCCAGTTAAATTAGAAGTAGTTCTCTGTGAAGGATCTGTGAAAATTTTGGAATATTGCAATAACGCCAAAGAAAAAAAGATTTAATTAAAGTAGAAGAGAAAAAATGATAAGACATCCACTAACTGACTGCTTTGAAAATGCCTTTTAACTGTGTTTTCAATTGTAGGATTGGAAATGTTTGCTTGACTGTATGCTTTAATATTTAAAAATAGTAATGTTTATTAGTATAAGCAGAGATGTATTCTTTAAGCTGTAATGCATTTTGCAAAAATTGTTGTAGTAAACTGAATACCACTGCAGAACATCATTTCTCACCAAAAATGCAATTTAATGGAGAGTTAAGTTAGACTTTACATAGGCAAGAAAAAGTGTATAGAATAGGTAGTGCCTGGCTCAACTGGAAGTAACTGTGAGACAGATCTGTGAGATGGAAACTTATCAAACAGATCCAGCCTAGAAATAAGAAAAAAAAATTCCTGACAGTGAAAACAATCAGAGAAATGGGATGCCTTCAGAAATTGTGGATATACCATCACTGGAGATTTTTAAGAAGAAAATTGTCCACAATACTATAGGGCCATGATGGCGAACCTATGGCACGCGTGCCACAGGTAGCACTCAGAGCCATTTGTACTGGCACGCGAGCTGCAGGCAAACTTAGCTCACTGCACATGTGCGTACCTCACAGCTGATTTTCGGCCTGTTTGAGGCCTTTTTTGGCCTCCCAAAGGTTTGAGGAAGGCTTTTTCAGGCTTCTACAAGCTTTGTAGGCCGAAATCTAGCCCCATTTCGTCACTTCTGGTAATTTCGGAAAAACAGGAAGTGATGAAACAGGGCTAGATTTCAGCCTCCAAAGCTTGTAGAAGCCTGAAGAAGCCTTCCTCAAGCCTTTGGGAGGCTGAAAAAGCCCTCAAACCAGCTGAAAATCAGCTGTGAGGTGCAGTGCAGGTAAGGGGGTAGCAGGGGTAGGGTGGGATTGGCGGGGGGGGGGGTGCTGCACAAAAGAAGAAGCCACACTCACCCAGTCACATGGCCACTCCCACCTAGCCATACTCACATAACCGGTAGTAAAATATTTGCATCTCACCCCTGGAGTGATGTGTATGCTGTCTAGATTTGCCATAACTTTTCTCCCTAGAAGCAAGTGTCTTTTAATTTTTTGGCTGTAATCCCCATCTGCGGTGATCTTGGAGCCCAGGAAAATAAAATCTATCACTACCTCCATTTCTTCCCCATCTATTTGCCAGAACTGCAAGCTAATGAGTTTTTTTTGCCACTATTAACTATCAGATTTTATAATCAATAACAATATGGTTATTGTTTCAACCAAAAAATTACAGCTGCATTTTAAAATAGTTACACAATTACTGTATGTTTAACAGGCTAACAGGCTAAAATGAATTTAATTTAATTTAAACTAGTTTAAAATATTTTAAATAACTAGAATGCAATCCAAACAAAATCTATCTTCAGCAGAACAATCAGCTTTTTCCCATAGGCATCTGTGGAAATCTAGCCCCCTTCAGTTGTGAATTACATGATAAAGACTATAAATGATCAAGTGTGGAGCTACCAACTGATCTTCAAAATCCAAAATGTCTAAGCATTGGCTTGGACTATTCCACAGGGGAAATTTAACAAGGAAATTACATTCACATGTAACTTTTCATATAATTGTATTCGTGTTGACCAAAGATTCCAAGTGCATTGAAACCTACCTATAAGCAGGTAATCCATGAACCACCTTTCCCTTCAGTTTGTCCAAGCATCAAAAAAGAATAGAAATATAAATAACAATGTATCTTTTACTGGATCTGTACAGGCAGTTGTCAGGTGTCAAAAATTATGGAAGGTTTTCATAGATTTTTGCCTGGTTTATACGTCACACTGTACATTTCTTATTCTGATATTTCTGTAAGCATGGATAACTTTCATCCCGTATTTGACAGACTGATAACAACAGAAATGGAAGAGAAGGGAATATATGATCATCAAGAACCTGGAGGTTATGGATGAGGGAATGGACGAAGTAGAGAAAAATGGATCATTTCTTGGGAAGAGAAGACAGCGTTGTATGTCTGATTAGGATATATTATATAGAGATTTTAATAACTTTTGGATATACTCTATTGAGGTTGGGTATAGATTTATAATAAAATAATAAAACAAAAATATTGGATTGATTATGCTGAATAAATGATTCCTATTGAAATAAATTTTGGTTTAGTAATAAAAAAGGAACTCTAAAAGGAAATTACATTTGTTAAGGGCATGTATATGAATATCTAATAGTTTAGATAAAAAAATAGATCTTCTAGAGATTTATGCATTGTTATTTTATAATTAAGGTATAATTTTTATTGATAATGAGTTATGATTAAACTTGTAAGATTTGGATATAGTATTGATTTTGATTATTGATCAGCATGTGGTTTAAAAAGTGAAAAATATGATGAAGTGTATCTTCTATGAAATTTTTATAAGTAGGTAAAGATGGATGTGTAATTGAAATTAGGAACTTTTTCCCATGGTGGCTAAATAGAATAAAGGAAATATGGGACTTTGTTTTTTTCTTAAGGCTATATCAGTGAAGCACCATAGTGTAAAGAGATGGAAGAAATGTAAAAATTCGTTAAAAAAAAAAAAAAAGCAGTGGATTTGAAAAAGAAGATCGATACAAATGTTGAAATTGACCATTTTGGTTATTTTAATATTTTGTTAGGATTTATTTTTAAAACTAGATTTTATAATTTTGTTTGATAATTATGAGTATTTTTGAATTAATGACTGAAAATAGATTTAGTTAGTATTACAAAAATGTATGTGTTGTTAAAAGATAATTTTTATGTTTAACTTAGAGTAAGGGATTACCTGATTATATATTTATATCTGTATTAAGTTGGAATTCTTTTTCTTTTCTTTTTTTCTTTTCCCATCCTTTAAAGTTGGAATTCTTTTTTTTCTTTTTTTCTTTTCCCACCTTTTCATCTCTCTACATTTTGATTCTTTTTCTCCAATCTTTATTTTGTATATTATTCTTTTTTTTAAAAAAAATCAAGTATTTTTGGAGAGACTTCTGGTTTGACTTGTCTCGAAGACGGGCCGAAATCCACGATCTTTCATCGGAGGGTCCCAATCGTTTCGATTTGGGGTCAGAGCCGCCTTGTAGGGGTGGCGAAGAAGAGGGAGACAGCCAGCTGAGTCGAGCATCTCCCCTCCTTGGCTGGCAACCACTTTTCTCTGAAGACGACTGCAGCGGTGGCCAGTAAAATGGCCACCCCAAAGAGATAAGTCAAACGGACAAGATAGTGCAGGAGTGGTGAAGAAGAGGACAGCATAGAAACCAGCAGAAATTTGGCATAAGATACCCTGGATTTAAATCTTTTAAAATTGTTAAGAAGGTGGATTTAAGAGGCGGACAAAAAAAATTAAGAAAGAAAATTCGTGACAGCTGAAGTGGCTTTGTACCGTAAAGGAAGAAGCCAGAAGAAGAAGCTTGTATTTAAAATAATTAAATATATAACCCTGACACCAAACAGGTTTATTAAAGCTGGACTGGGCTGTGTCAAGGTGGAAAATAAAATTTGAAAACTGATGCTTGGATTCATTGATATTGGAACTTTAAAATTTGAATGAGTGAGAAAAAGCCGGGAAAAAGAAAAAGAATTGACTTTGAATAAAGCGAAGAGTGCCATCTAGTGGAGAAGGGAATTGTTTATATATATCCCTTACTATTTCAAAACTTGGATCCATTAAAGACCTACTTGATACAAAATAACCAGAATTAGGATATTACAAAATAGGGACTCTGGAAAGTGAAAGTGAAATTTGAAAACAAAGGGAAATTGTGGAATTGTTTGGTGTTTTTGAAACATAACTTTAATTTATGGATATTGAAAAGTGGAACTAATCTGGAAATCTTTGGAAGAGAAATTAATAAGAGTTAAACATTGGGAAAATTTAATAAACACTGTTTAAAGATGGCAGGAATGCTACTGGAACTTAAATTGGAACTTAGAAATATGAAAGACGTGCTACAAAAAGAAGGAAATCATTTGGTTTTGCATTGCAATTCTTGGAAATGGAGGTTTCAAAATACCAAGAACAACAAGAAGAGAAATCATCACAAGAAGTGGCCATCTTAAATGAACACTTGAAACAATGAAACTTAAGCAAAGGGGAATTAATAATAGGAGGCTTAACATTGGGGGGAGGGTTATTTTAAAAACCGAACAAAAGGAGAGAAAATAGCAGGAAAGGAATTTCAGAAGGGAGTAATGAAAAAGAAGGGGGATAGAAATTGGAGTGATAAAAAGAGGGTAAGAACAAAACAGGATCAGAAAAGAAAGAAATATGGCAAGCACACAAAAATGAAATGGAATTGCTTAATTAAAAGACACAGAGATAATGGTTGATTGAGATTTAAAAGAAGGGGATTCTGTAAGTGTATAAGGACTAGCTTAAATAAATAAATAATAAGTTGTTTAGAAAATAGTGGAATATAGATTATTAAGATGGGAGATAGGGACTGATAATGTTCTATTATTGTAGTGATTGTTTTTTTTCTTTATTGTACAAAATTAAGAGAGATAACTAGAATAAAGATATTAATAATATTAAATGAATTAATAAGTTATGGCAAACAGAGTAGGAGTAATGTTAAAAGGAAAACAATATTAGTTCTTATGAAATGATTGAATTAATTATGTTGTTTTGTTTATAATTTTTTTAATTTAGATATATCGTCTATGTAATAAGGGGAACTTGCAGACCCAGGCTTAAAAGAGACATATGTAATGTAGAAATTGTTAGAAAAGTATTATTGTGGGTTTTTTAAAGTGTTAACTCAGAATTAAACTATGGGAATCTTATGGGGGGGATTAATTACGCGATATGTTAACCACAGGGATGGCATCTTGAAATTGGCAATAAGATGTGGGGGTTGCTTTGTTGTTGCTTTTTCTATGTTGGAAATGTGTGAATTTTTGGAATGATGAATTAAGTATAGATGAGTAAGTTGCAGACCTGATAGAAAAGAATATAAAATACAATGAATATGAAGACATATAATGATGTACTAAGGATTTAAAGAAATAGATTAAGCAATGTATTGGAAAATTCATAAAATAAGATGGAAAAAACTCTACGTTTAAAATTCAAGAAAATATATAAAGTAAGATTAAGACACGTTATTAAATGTGAAAGATGAGTAGGAAATGAAAGTCAAGTTTGTAATGCAAATATGTTAACCTGGAATCATGCTGTTCTCTGAAAAAAGATTTTTTTTCGTTCTGTAATATGTGAAAATTGAATAAAACTTTTTTTAAAAGTATTTTTTAGCAACATTCTAAACACATTCATAGTAACTTTTGGCTGAAAAATACAATACTGAAAGACATGCTATTCCCCAGGCTAAGAGTAGGCTCCAGTTTGAAGGGAAGACAAAACAATAAAAAATAATGATTCTAGTGCCATTTTACATTACCAAAGGAATAAGCATCTATATTATATTATAATACAGATTGAACTCAAAAGGTATTCTTTTTTTTCATTTTTCTTTTTTCTTTCTTTTCTTTTCTTTTTTTGAGCAAATCTCTGGTACTTTTATTTAGACAACCTTTCATTACTACACAGACATTCTGTAAACTGATTTGTCTCAAGAAATATAATAGCACTATGGACGTTTTCTTGCCAACATCAGTAGGGCACATGTTCTTTGCAGCAAGTAAAGCTGCCAATGAATTTTTGCCTCTAGTGAATTTGATGCAAACATTAAGACAATTCTAAGTCTGAGTAAAATCTGTATTGGAATTCTGACAAGATTGGTTAAAACTCTTGCAAAAGGAAAATGCTTGTTTGCCACAGCAGCTGAGTTTTGTCTAATGCAAAATCTAACATATATACAGAAGACTTTTTGGCTCGTTGTAAAAACCTAAATGTATTTTGAGCCAAATGAAACAAGCATAAAAAGTCAAAGAAGAATCCACAGCTGCAGAATATATTTTAAATCCAACATGGATGTATTTCCAGCCAGCCTAGACCTTTTTGAAATACCTACAATAAATCTATTTTTTCTCTGCATTCTGTCTCCTTATTATTTTTGAGAGATATTTTCCCCTTGAAGTCAGGGAGAGAATTTTGATAGGTCTTAATGTGAACTTCTATGCAAAATATGTGATTTACATCTAAAGTAGAGATTTATTGTTTGTACTGAATTATCATCCTTCTTTGAAAGTCCCTCACCCTTCCTAAAAACAATTCATCATCATCGCGACAAACATTTTTCTGTACTTAACTTGCATCATGGATAAACCCTGAATTTCATGCAATGAACTTATATTCTCTTTGGATTTAGGTTGCTCAGTTAAATATCATTTTAGGGTGATGATAACAATGAATTTTAGAATTATTTGTAAAAAATACTATGTAATTAATTGGATTTATTTGGATTTAATGGATATTTGCAATAATATTTCAATAGTATTCTTCCATTGCAAAATAATACCTTTAAAAATAAAGACCTAATAATGTTGCATGAGAAAAATTTAGATATCCATATTGTCAGCTCCGGATCCATCTTGATTCTGATTCATAGCTGCCACAGCTCAGGATGGGCAAGCTGTGGGAATGGGAGAGCATTGAAGGAAATATAGCCACAATAACATTCTTTCACCTGAGATCAAGGACATGTTGCTGCAGTTTGGAGGGGAGTGACTGGAATTGGAAGTAATTCAAAAATGAAGTGGATTGGCTAATGTGATGGGGGAGTCATAAAATGGAGCAGGGTATGAGTTTTAGTGCAGAAGGGGGGAAATGCGAGAATTCAGATTCAGCTTTTCCCCAGATGTGCCAACATTCTTTAATAAATTTTTACTTTGTCTGGGAGTTTTGAATTGCATGGAGAGTTTAATTGGAACACTGACATTAACCCAAATCACCTTCTAAAGAAAATCCCAGTGGCTTCTTGCAAAGCGGTGCCACTGTCTGGGGTTCTGAACCCTGAGACCCATCCCAATATAATGGAAGTGTAAAGATTCAGGGAAGATGGAGCAGGGAATGGAGACCCCTGAAGGAGCTGCCGGATCCAGGAGTTTGTGGAGCTACTATACCTGCTAGTAAATCAGCTGCAGTGATGGCTGAAGCCAAGGCAGTGTAGGCTGAATTATGGAGGGGCACCAGACCCAAGGAATCAGCCCCATGGCAGACCCCTCCAATGGACCGTCTGTGAAATTAGAGTTAGAGCCGGTGATGGTGGTCCCTGGCATCAGGATAACCTGAACAAGTGGCTGCTTTTGAGTAGAGACTACCAAGACTCCTGGAGACTGGCACGTTCAGAGAATGGAGGCTCCAACCATTGTCACGTAGCCAGTCACTTGCCAGATTAAAAGTTTGATCTACTGAGTTTGGGACCCAAGGTCTAGACCTCCTCACACTCAATCCACTCCAATTGGATTGACCCAGCCTACATTCAACTTTCCAGAGTCAGGAAGCACAACAGTCCAGAGTGGAGCATCTGCTTCATTCCACTTGGTGCCAGCAGGACCAAGGCACAGCCTCCCTCTTCAGACCCCCTCCATCAGAACTGCACCCAGCCACAGTGTCAGGATGACACCCTGGACCCTTGGGCCATTCAAGCCCAGGGACCAGGGGAAGAATGGGAGGGTTGCCGAGGCCTGCCCATCAACCCTCACCAGCACCACTCAGATTGCTGCCTACTGACCAGATTCTGCCCAAGTGGGCCTTTAACCCAGGCCACATGGGCCTTTTACCCAGTACCAGTGGATACCGGCTCCCATCCTGCCACCGATCCACCAACCATAGTTGCCCACTAGCAGCTGCCCCACTGCAGTTCTTGGCTACCCTTTGATAGCACCCCAGGAAAACTAGCCTATTTCCTAAACTGAATTTGGGCTCACATTGATTGATATGGGGCAAGACCAGAACATGATCTTGGTCATTGCAGATAATATGGGAATGAGAGAATGGGAAGCAGCAAGGGAATTGCTCAAGTCTTATGGTGAAGGAGCCCCTGAGTTGGAAGATGTGGATGAGTTTGTGCAGTCTCTAAGGGCCCAATTCAAGGACATAGCTAACTGAGAGAAAGTTGAAGCAGAAATCAAGGGGCTGAAGCAGTGCCATCAACCCCCCTTCCTCAAGGAGTTTGTGTAGGAGTTTAGAAGAGTAGCTGGGAAAATATGAGGCTGGACTGAATGACTCTTCATCCATTATTTTAAGGAAGCCCTGGATCAGGATCTTAGGTAAGTTTGCTCTTACAATAGGGTGCCCGACTGGATCCAAGATTGGTACTGGATGGCGGTAACTATGGACTTGGAAATACTCCACTAGAGGTCAATGCAAGAGAACCCCCCCTAAGCAACTGTTGGGCCAGAGACCAACCAGAAATCTGCCAGTAGAGGCAAAACCCATGGCAAGCCCTGGAGTCAAGTGTTTCAGATGTGGCCAACAAGGTCACCAAGCTTTGGAATGCCTTGCGCCAGCTCCTATTCCTCAGGCGAGGATGCCAAATGCAGACAAGTTGAAGAGAACTCCCAAAAATTACCTGACAAGGGGACGTTCACTCAGCAACCCATGGAGGTCCCCTCCTTTCAGTCCAAGGAGAAGTTATTGACTCTGGTGGCAATGAGAACCCAATGGTAAGTGGAGCCATCTGTCCTTTCATTATATAGACTTGTATAAGGGTATCCTGGACCAGAGTACATGGGGAACTGGAGGCCATAATAGACACTTGGCTGCATCCAGTGCTTAATCAGCTCCCAGACCATTCAAAAGTTAGAGATAAAAATAATAACTCTGAAATGTTCCATCTGTTTTGAACAAGTAGATGGTTCACTTATTGGGGGAGACCCAACGACATTAGTCACCAAACTTGTAAGGCTGGTGTTGGACGGCACTGGGAACTGATACAATTTGTGATTCCCCCCTCCCCCCCAAAAATGACCTCATTCTCAGCTTGGCTTGGCTAGACAAATAGGCTTCCACCATTAACAGTTACCGTAGACAGTTACCGTAAGCTAAGGATAGGCATAGGTCCCTTGCCTTCCCACACACAATCTGAGAGCCAGCCACCTTTGGGACCCAGGAGTTGCAATCAAAAGGAGGGAGTGGCCTCCACAATGGAGAGACTGCCCAGTTGCCCGTGAATACCCGAAGAATATCAGGACTTAGCAGAAGCCTTTAGTGAAGACGAGTGTAATGTATTCCCTCCCACTGACCAAGTGAACAATAGAATTCATCCCAGTGGCAAAATTACCAAAACCAAAAATGTATTCAATGACCCCTAAAGAAATAGATGAATTGAGGAAGTACATTGATGCCAAAGTAGTGAGAGGATGCATCCAGCCAGCAAAATCTTGGGTTGCAGCCCCATCTTGTTTAAAGAGAAGAAAGATTGGAGGGGATGAAGCTCTGCATTGATTTTTGTGGGATAAATGCTGTTTGGATACAGAATACCTATCCCCTCTCCCTTATGAAAGACATGCTCAACCATCTGGTGAAGGGTAAGGTGTTTACCAAGTTAAACCTATGAGAAGCCTATTACCCAAGCAGATAAAAGAGGGCAATGAATGGAAGACTGCATTCAATTGCCCATTAGGCAATTTCCAGATTAAAATCATGCCTTTTGGGCTACAAGGAGCCCCTGCTTTATTTATGCAATTCATTAACGAGGTGCTACATGAGCACCTATACAAGGAGTTCCTATTTTATTTGAATAATATTCTCATCTTTAGTGAGACAATGGAGGAGCATGTTAAACTAGTGTGACAAGTGTTGAAAAAACTCCTAGATACTAAGCTTTATGCCAAGCTGTCCAAGTATGAGTTCTATAAGATTTCCCTAGACTACCTGGGCTACCGAGTGTCAAACAAGGGAATTGAAATGGATCTGACCAAAGTTAGAGTTTTGCTGGACTGGCAGCCTCCTCACACCCGGAAACATTTTCAAAGTTTCCTGGGGTTCACAAACTTCTACTGGCAGTTCATTCCAGCATTTGATGAGATAGCCTTACCATTAACTGAGCTGTTAAAAATCAGGGTGGGCAACCTTAAGCCCAAACCCAACCAGCCTCTGAACTGGACACTGAAATGTCAATGAGTTTTTGAGGAGTTGAAGGGACTGTTCTCTAAAGAGCCAATCCTGCTGCACCCTGATCTCAGCCAGCCATTTGTAGTGCAAGTGGATGCCAGTGATGTTGCCGTCCCTGCAGTGCTTCTAGAGGAAAACTTCCTGACCCAGCTGCAACCCTATGACTATATGTTCAAAAAATTCACTGACACTGAGAGACGATGGGCCATCTGGGGAGAAAGAGGCCTTTATGGTCATATGGGCCCTCCTCTCTTGGAGACATTTCTTGGGGGCAGTAAAGTCCTTTTGAAGTCTGGACTGATTACAAAAACCTAGAGGCACTGAAAATTCCAAGAAAACTGTTCCCTAAACAAGTCCGCAAGGCACAATACTTTAAATGCTTCAACTCTGAACTAAAGCATATCCCAGGTGAGAAGAATAAATTGGCTGATTCTCTGTCAAGGAAACCTCAGTTTAACAGCCAATGGGAGGAAGTAGTATATACAATCATACCCAGGGGTGGGCTGCTGTGGGTTCTCATGGGTTTGGCCAATCCTCTAGCTAAGATTATGCGTGGTTTGGTGAGCCCACAAATCCCACCCTTGGCTGGCCCCACCCACCCACTGCACCCCACACCTCCCAGGAGTCCCCACATAGCCTGTTTTGGATGCCAGGTAAGTACAGGGCCCACACGGAGGCTTGGGAAAGGCAAAAAATGGGCCTCCTGGAAATTCTGGAGCCTATTTCTGGACTCTGGAGGCCCTCCAGAGCCCAGGGAGGCCATTTTCACCTTCCCAGAAGCTTAAGGAAAGCTTCTGGAGCCTGGGGAGAGCAGAAACCCAGCCTCTCAGAAGTTCTGGAAGACTGGAAATGGGCCTGGCCTCCAGAGGGCCTCTGGAGCTCAGGAAAGCCATTTTTGCCCTTCCAGAGGCTCCAGAAAAACCTCAGAAGCCTGAGGACAGAAAAAACAGCCCTCCAGCTGTGGTGCAGGAGGCTGACTAGGCCATGCTCACCATGCCACGCCCACCCAGCAACCGGGCAGAGAACTGGTTGCTGATATTTTTGAAGCCCACCCCTGGTCATACCCCAATCTCAGCCAGCTGCTCAAGTTACACAAACATCCTGAAGCTTAACAGGAGTTGGAACAACTGCACAGCAGACCAGATCACTGCGGAGATGAAGACTGCACTCCCCACTGACCAGTGGCTAAAAGATAACCCCACTATGAAATGGGTTAGCTTGGAAGAGATCTAAGTTGTACGTTCCTGTCAGCCTGAGACTGAAAGTACTTCAACACAGTTACAATTCTCAGTTGGCTGGTCACTTTGGATTCCTAAAGACCCTCCACTTAGCAAGGAGGCAGTTTTGCTGGCTGAAGATGAAGGCAGACATGGAGGACTATGTAAAAAGCTGTTCCATGTGCACTGCCATGAAAATGTGAGCAGGGAAGCCACCTGGTCTGCTCCAGCCAGTAGTTGATCTCAGCCATCCATGGGAGGAAATAGCCATGGGCTTTATAATCAAACTCCCAGAAAGTGGCAGAAATACCCTCATTTGGAAAGTGGTTGATTTATTTTCTAAACAAGCACATTTCACTGTTTGCTCATTACTATCAGCTAAGAGATTAACAAAAATGTTCATCAAACAGATTTATAGGTGCATGGAGTGCAGCAGTGGATTTTTCTGATCAGGAAGTCCAATTTACCGCAAGGTTCTGGAGGAAATTCGTATAGTCCATTGGGTCCTCTCAGGGTTTGAGTTCTGTTTTTCATTCAAGCATGAATGGGACCGCAAAACAAATGCATTCTGTGGTGGAACAGTATCTGAGATGCCACATACACTACCAACAAGAAAATAGGACTTTTCATGGAACAACAAACCCACAGTAGCACAGGCTTAACCCCTTTCCAAAATCACCAGTGGAATGGATGTGCCTATGCTTGAGCTATCTAGAGAGCCTCCCATCTCAATTTCCCTAGCCGAGTAGATGGACTCACTAAAACAGGGGTGGGATGCTACCAAGCATCCCCTCACCCAAATAGTTGAAAAATACAAGCAGTAGGTGGACAAGCACCGATCCCCACAAGCTCCCTTTAAAGTGGGAGATCGGGTCTACTTGTCCACTAAATATCTTAGATTAAAGTTGCCTACAAAGATAAACCCAGTAACTAAGTCTCCCTCACTTGTTAGGGAAAGTGCATCCGGTATTTTATAGCAGTTTATTGAAACTGGCTGTTAGCTCACAATTGAGACCAAGAGATCAGCCTGTTGCTCAATAGTAATCCAAGATGAGAAGCACTATAAGATAAAGAAAATCCTAGGCTCTAAACTATATAGGGGGCTATTACAAAACCTAATCCATTGGAAGGGGTATCCTTTGTCTGATGCCACCTGGGTAAAGAGTTGGGATGTAAAGACAGATAAGTTGGTAAAGCAGTTTCATGAAAAATTTCCCAGTAAGCCAAAGGACCCTCCTGGGGGGGTGGGGGGAAGAGGTGGTTAGTTGGCTTCAATTCCTAAACTCCTGTCACTTGTCTCATTTCAGGATATTATCAGTGCTTGAAGGGAGACAGCCTGTGAGCCCCGGATCCATCTTGATTCAGATGAAGGGCTGAATCAGGGGATGGGCAAGCTGTGGGAATGGGAGAGCATTGAAGGGAGTATAACCACAACAACATTATTTCACCAGAGATCAAGGACATGTTGCTGGAGTTTGGAGGGGAATGACTGGAATTGGCAATAGTTCAAAAATAAGGTGGATTGGCTAATGTGACTGGGGAGTCATAAAATGGGGCAGCATGTGAGTTTTAGTGTAGAAGAGGGAAAGTGCAGGAATTCAAATTCATCTTTTCCCCAGATGTGCCAACATGACTTCTCTAATAAATTCTTATTTTGATGGACTTTGTCTTGGAGTTTTGCATTGCATGGAGAGTTTAACTGAAATGCTGACACATATTTGATAGCATATGCCACAAATGATGATAAGCAGTGGTAGGATTCAAGTAATTTAACAACTGGTTCTTCCTTGTGACTGGTTGTGTGGATGTGGCTTGGGGGGATCATGTATCTGAATGGGCATGGCCAACTCGATGTCACTCATGACAAGTTAGGGCAGTGCAGGTGGGATGATGCTGCAGAGAAAGGGCAATTTCCTATATACCATTCTGAGCCCCCCCCCCCCCCCTTGGGCTGATAAAATAAAAGCCCATCTAAATATTGCAACTGCCTGCTGAACCTGTCTGGCACATGCTGGCAAAAGGAGGGTAGTAGAGGGAAAAGAGAAGAGCCATTGGAAATGCCCTATTTTCTGCCTCCATGCTGGATTTGGATGGGGAACTGGGGCGGAAGCAAAAAGGTCATTTGGTCCTTATTCAGCACGACAGTGAATATCTCTTCCAGCTTGCCAATTTGGGCATTGGGAGCTTGATTATATGCCCTGAAGTCCATCTGGTGCTGCTCCAAGCTGAGCTCTGGATGCAGAGGTCACCAGCAGGCATGTTAAGACATACAATATGCTGCCATTAAGCTCCTGGGTTCCTCACATGAGTGCTGGAAGTACGGTACTCCTTCCCCACCCAGTCAGCCCACACTTCCCTCTTGTTCCAGGCACCAATTCCCCCAGCACACCATGTGCACAACCCCCTAAAACATTTAAGAATTAGAGCCACGGGGAGGCAAGGCACACTCACTGTTTTCCTCTAAGACTGGTCTTGGAAAAGCCTGCCCTCACAATCAGACTCTCTTTCTTAATGAAGTCCAGGACTGCATTGGTTTTTTTGACAGCTAGAGTACACTGTTGGCTCATATTAAAGTGGAGGTCCTCTATGAGTCCTAGATCACGCTCACAGTTACTACTGTTGAGCCAAATACCACATATTCTATATCTGTGGTTTTGGTTTTATTGTGTGTAAAACATTACTTTTCTCACCATTGAACTGCATTTTGTTGGTTACAGCCCAGTGTTCAACTCTATTAAAATCCTTCTGGAACTTGAACCTACCTTATAAAGTATTAGCTATTCCTCCTACCTTGGTATCATCTGTAAATTTGATGAGTTTCCCTTCTATCTCTTCATCTAAATTGTTTATGAAGATGTTGAAGAATATTGGGCCTAACTTTGGGGTACCCCAATGCATGCTTCCTTACAAGACAAAGTGGATCACACACTGAGTGTAGTTAGTCAGCCAGTTAAGAATCCATCTGGTAATGCTGTTCTCTATCCCACATTTTTCTATCTTATCAAGAAGTAAGTTGTCAAATGCCTTACTGAAGTACAAGTTTACTAGGTCCAAAGCATTTTGCTGGTCTATTAATTTAGTCACTGTGTCAAAGAATGCACTAAGCTTGGTCTGGCATCCTCTGTTTTTGATAAACCCATGTTGGTTTCTAGTAATAGCTTCACTTTCTTCTAGGGATTCTCAGATCCATTGCTTATCTTTTCCAGGATTTTATTTATTATTTTATTTATTTGATTTATCAATCGCTTACAAAATAATAGGTATAAGTATAAACATGAGTAAGAATACAAGAAATAGGTACGAATAAATGGGGACAATAAGATAGGGACAGTAGGCACGATGGTGCACTTATGCATGCCCCTTACAGATCTCTTAGGAATGGGGTGAGGTCAATAGTGGATAGTTTGAGGTTAAAGGAGTGGGGATTAGAGGATGTAACTTCAGAGGATACCAGACCAAGCTTAGTTCATTCCAGGCATTGACCACTCTGTTGCTGAAGTCATACTTTCTGCAATCAAGTTTGGAGCGGTTAAAATTGAGTTTGTATCTGTTGTGTGTTCTTGTATTGTTGAAGCTGAAGTATTCATTGACTGGTAGGACATTGTAGCAGATAATTTTGTGTACTACACTTAAGTCCAACCATAGGCGGCATAGTTCAAGATTGTCCAAGCCCAAAATTTCAATCCTGGTGATATAGGATATTCTGTTGCAAGCAGAGGAATGTAGTACTCTTCTCGTGAAATACTTCTGGACTCATTCAATTGTATTAATATCCGACATACAGTGCAGATTCCAGACACATGAGCTGTATTCAAGTATTGGTTAAGCAAAGGTTTTGTATGCCCTAGTTAGCAATTCTATATTTCCAGAGGAGAAGCTTTGTAAGATTAGATTTACAACTCTTAATGCCTTTTTGGCAATGCTGTTTCAGTGAGCTCTGGTGCTTAGGTCATTAGATATGAGTACTCCGAGGTCCTTGATAGAGTGAGGGTCATCAACAAGGTCATATCCGACTAGCTTCTATTTGGTGTACTGATTTTTTTTTACCAATGTGTAGTACAGAGCATTTGTTGGTCGAGATTTGGAGTTGCCAATTGTTTGGCCATTCAGACACATAATCAAGGTCACTTTGAAGAACAGTAGCATTGTTGGTGGTGTTGAATAGTTTTACATTATCCACGAAAAGGACGCAATTGCTTATAAGGTAATTGCAAAGGTCATTTATATAGAGTATAAAGAGTATAGGTCCTAGAACACTACCTTGGGGGACACCACTGTTAACTAGAGCAGGGTTAGATATAATGCTACCTATTTTTACTTCTTTATTTGTTTACCTTTTTGACAGGAATGCAATAATCCACTTATGGAGAGATCCAGAAATGCTGTAAGAGTTTAGTTTTAACAGTAATTTGTCATATACCACTGAATCAAAGGCTTTGCAGAAGTCTATGTAAATTGTATCTATTGCTTTACCCCGGTCAAGTAGAGTAGTCCATATGTATTTGCAGTGTAGGAGTTGTAGGTTACAGGACAATTTTTTCCTGAATCCAAATCGTTTTTAGAGAGTAAGTTGTTTGACTCTAAGTGGAGAGTGATGAATTGATTAATGATTGATTCCATGACTTTGCATGTGACACAACACAGTGAGACTGGTCTGTAGTTTTTAAACCAGGCTGGTGTCACCTTTTTTGAAGATAGGGATGACCATAGCTAAGGACCATAGGTTCGGTAAGGAGCTGGTTCTGAATGATAACTCATATATAATACTTAGGGGTTCTACTATGGCAAAGGAGAGCTTTTTTAAGAAGTATGCATATAATCCATCGGGGCTAATAGATAGGGATGGTTTTAGGTTTCATAGTGCCTTTTCTACGTTATTGTCAGTAAAGTCAATATGTAGTAGATAATTGCAGTTAGTTTTGGTACGGCTAGGAAATGTGGGACATGAGCCATTGCTGTTTACAAAGATGTGTTGAAGAGATTGACCTTAACGGCTTCATTGCTGCAGCCTTTCCCATTTTGTCCTTCTAGAAGTGGGATGGTTCTAGAGTCTTTAAGTTTGGTGTTTACAAAATTGTAGAAGCGCGAGTAGATATTGTATGTAGGAGATTTTCCTCTTGCTTGCAGTAATAATTTGCGCATTCTGTCTTTAAGGTGTTGTATCAGTTTTTAAAGTTTGCTACATAGCTAGTTTTGTTTTTAAGCCATAGCGAATTTTTTTAATTGAAGTTTCCTTATTGTTATGGGTAATTTGTTTTTTGTTTTGTTTTTAGGGGTTACTAATGGTACATATAGTTTAATGACTCTTTCAAGTTCAAGTAAGAATGCATTATAATGGTCTTCTGTACTATTACTGTTAGAGACCAGAATATGCCAGTCAAGAGATGATAGGTTGGTATCTATGAGATCATAGTTGGCTTTTGGAGATCTGTAATTATGATCTTCTTTGTGAGGGCGTAAATTGAGACAAAAGTCAATTATACCGTGGTCACTGTTTGAAAAGGATTCTTGTATTTGTAGGCCATATATTGAGTTTGAACTCTTGCAGAAGATGAGGTCAAGGCAGTTGTTGAGTCTAGTGTTGTTAGTTATTAATTGATCCAGTCTCAGTGTAATAATGGCATTGTACAGGGTTGTATGTATGGGTTCGAATGTACATTTGTTTAGGGTCCAATCTATAAGAGGTATATTGAGGTCACCAAGGAAAATAAGAGGGTGTGGACAAGAGGCATCTCACGTCAGCAGTGAAGTTAATTTGTTTGCATGAACTATGTCATAATCAGGGGCTCTGTAGCATAGTAAGAAGCGAATAGTGGTATCTAAGGACAGTTCACAGACGACAGTCTCTGGAAGAGCAAGCTCCTGTGTAATTTGAACTTCTTAGATTTAGAGATTTTTTATAGAAGATAGCAACTCCACCTCCTCTACAGATTTCACGATCTGACCGATAAACATGATATTCTCTGACTGTGGTAATGGAAAAGATGCATTCAACCATATCTCACAGACAAATATATCGAATGTGGCTGTGCTTAGTAAGATGAGGAATTCATGCATTTTGTTTGTGAGGCTTCTTGCATTGAGTATTTTGCATTTTAGATATGTAGTAGTGGGTCTGGAGGAAGTAAGGGGCATGCATGCCTAATGTTGGATATTGGGGTAATGGTTATTGGAATGTAAATTGAAGTCTTGCTTTTGATATATTCTGTATGGTAGTCAATGTATAGGTTAGTATTTCCTTGTTCACAGAGTCTTTTGAGCTCGGAGCGTAGCTCACGGGACATACATGTTGCTGTAAGGTTAGATCAGGGTGAGAATGGAGATTCTTATGGTTGGTGTTGCTCTTGGCAAGTGAATTTATAGTGTAAATGAATTTTCATTTACTTAATATATTTTTGCAAATGACCCTGCAAAAGTGTGGGGCCAATGAGCCATCACTGTTTTTGAACTCTAGGCCGATGTGGGAAATGTTGAGTATGTCATCAGATGCTTGATAGTCACTGATGATGTTGTGGACATTTGTTATGTTATCATTGTCATTGTTGTCCTCTAGACCAAATAAGATGGCATTGGGACATTTCCATTTGCATTCAATGGCTTCTTTGATGAGGATTGGGATATCATTATTTGTTGGATTTGTGGTTTTTTGTGGATTGAGTTGTAGTTGCAGATGTTGGATAAAGATGTGGTTTGTAGCTATTGGATGTTTGTTGTTTTTGTGTTAGTTAATCTTGTTTTTATAGTGTTCAGGGATTCTACTATGGTGTCAAGGGAAGTTATTCGTGTTTCAATATATTTTTCCTGTTTGGGTCTGCAGGGTGGACATGGTGGATCAGGTATTGATATCAGGCTGATTGGTCTTTAGTTTGCTGGATCTATTTTTCCCCTTTTCTGAAGATGGGAATCACATTAGCTCTTTGCCAGTCTTTTGGTAGTTCCCCAGTGTCCCAGGATCTTTCAAAGATATGTTTCAATGATTTTGAGATTATGTCTGACAGTCTTTCAGAACTTTGGGATATTATCTGTCTGGGCCTAATTATTTGAACTAGTCAAGAATGGATAGATGTTGTCTTATCATTTTCTTGTCTATTTTTGACTTTTATTCCTAATCTGTCTTTTATAGCTTGTTTTTGATAGATTGGACTAGTGTTCCCTTTTATGTAAAGATAGATGTAAACAATGAATTAAGCAGTTCTGCTTTCTCCCTCTTTCCTGTTACCACCTTGCCATCTTGTAGCATTAGTGGACCAACTGTTTCCTTTTCTTAGTTTTTACATGTTGAAAGAAACTTGTTTTTGACATTTGTTGCAAGTTTTGAGCCTTAGCTTTTCTGACTTCATATTTGCAAATAATGGCTATATTCTGGTACTCTGCCTTAGTTATGTGTTGCTCTCTTCATTTTTTGTCCATTTTGTATTTCAGTTTATCAGAGAATATTTTAAGTAATCATGATAGTTTCTTCTGCAAGCTCTTTCTTCAGTGGTATTGTGCTAGACTGAGCTTTTATCATTTCATTTTTCAGAGTTTCCCAAACTGTTTTCCACTGTAATATTTCCATCCATTGATTTCTTCCTAAGCTTTCTCTAAGTTGTTGAAATCAGCTCTCTTAATATTTAAGGCATTAGTATTTGTTCTATTGCTTATGCCTGTTAGAGTTAACCCCACTATATCTGACATCTAATTCCTTTTTCTACCCTTTGAGAGACAAAGTTGTCTGCTAGGTTTTTCAGGAATCTGACTGATTTTCCACTTGGGGCAGAGTTGTTCTCCCAGTTGATGTCAAGGTAGTTAAAGTTTCCCATTATTGTTATAGTGTGATTGGAATAGATACTTACCAGAAATATCCCAGATTAACTTGGGTCAAAAAATAGAGAAATCATAGAGTTGTCAATTCAGGTTACTGCTTGAATTGAGCACTGGACAGTTGAGGATTAGAGAATCATAGCTATTCATATTGTGATCCTGATGGCAAAATATTTTACTTTAATTTATTTTACAAAGCAATAGCACTTATATATTGCTTCATAGTGCTTTACCCCAACAATCTGGATTCTCATTTTAACCAATGTACCGGAATAATGGAAGACTGAGTCATCTTTGAACTGGTCAGGATCAAACTTCTGGCTGTAGGCAGAGCTAGCCTGCAATACTGCATTCTAACCACAGCATCACCACATTTCCTGTATACATTCCACATCAGGGATAAAAGATAGACGGGAGGTCCAAGGAGAGCAGTGAATTCAGTTGAGCATTCTCCCCTCCCTCATCACATGCAGTATAATTTGAAGTGTGGTTATGATTGGGGGGGCTTATGGAGGTTGATGGATGAATAAAACATAGAAAAACAAAAGGGAGATAATCTGGCAGCAGCCAAACAGCATGCACTTGGAAAAGCTGGTTGCAGAAGAAATGTACACATTGGCATGAACTACCATTCTCAACCTTAAGTTGTCAGTGTGGATAATGGACAATTCCAGCAAGACAATTCTAGGAAAAGATACTGCCAAAGAAAGGAAAAGAACAGAATCAAGAGGGAATTGGGAGCACATAAAGATTGACTGAAGTGAAAGTTTAAAGGCTAATTTTTTTTAAAAAAACCTGAGTATTGAGGAAGACTAAAAAGGAAACATTTAAAATTAGTGGCCAATTATAAAAATGAACAAATTTGGAACTGAAATGGGATGAAGAAAATGTACCCTGGAGAGAAATTCTATCAATCATTCAGCATAAATGTTAAAGAAATCTGTCAAAGATGTCTACTTCAAAATACCACAGCTTGCCAAAGTAGATTATCCTGCAGCACAGACAGCAGCAATTGGAATCTATTGCTATCCATTCTTCATGGTTAGAAAAACTAATAAATACTAGTATAACTTAGTTAAAATGCTCCATTAAAATCACCATATCATCAAGGAAACTGCATATATATTTCATAAACTTATAATCAGAAACAAAATGGTAGGAAAAATTATAGTTAAAAGTATAATAAAGAAATGAAAAGTATGTATTTGAAATGTTGTGGAGAAAGCATTTAGTCATGTGATACACATAAAAAATATGGGGTTGTTGTTTTGGTTTTTTAATAGCTTGCACAATCTATATAGGGAGGCTGCAACATTTTCCTGCCACTAATCTGTATAATAATTTAATAAAGAAATGGATTAAAAATAATTAAAATATATAAAGTGATCTAACTCATACAAGTTTTTTTTTTAAAAAAAATCTCCTGACATACCAGGAATGATATTTTGTATGATAGTATCAAATCTTACAGTGTTTACATTTTATCTAAAAATGGAGCTAAACTGGCACCATTTAAGAGTGTCAAGGGTATCTTGTTCCCAGTGGCACTACACCAATTTTAGTTTAAAAAGAAATATACTGAAAAATGGAATAGAACACTTTTAATACTTGCAGCATTAATATCAGCCAAGCTTAATCCCTACTCTACACATAGAATATAAGCAGCAGTTTTCTTTCTCAAATTAAGGGATTCTTTTGTGTCTAAGGGAAACATGCCATATAGGTAGCTAAGGTTGTTGGTAAAAATGAACTTAGAATACCTGCTTGAAGAGGACCAAGCTCTTTGCAATATCTGAAGCAATAAACTTGCATCCTCACACACTCTATTATAAATTCCATTCTACCCGGGTTTTTTATTTAATACAATGAAAAGTCTTCTTAGAAATTGTGCTTAGAATGCAAACAAGTGTGTTATCTTGCATAGTAATATTTGCTTATAATTGTATTTTTTAAATTATTTAATATGCTCTTCTTTCTGTTAGAAGTTTTCTTATTTTTGTCCCGAGATATTTTCTTTCAAAGGGCAACTGAACACTAGGCTAAATTCTCTTGACTAAAAATCCCCATAGCTACCGTGTTTCTCCAACAATATGGCCTCCACCAATAGGAAGACCCAGCATGTTTTCTAGGCATGAAATGAAATTAAGCCCCTCCCCCAAAATTTAGGCCTAGTTTAAAACATGCTGGCGGGGGAGGCCGGGGTTTAAAACATGCTGGGGGGGAGAGCGGGGGAGGAACTTGCTTTTATCAGTGCTTCCGCACACACACCCAACAGCAAGAGAAACGCTTCCACATTCCTGCCAGCACTGCTGCTATTCTCATGCCGGCGGGAATGTGGAAGACACACAGGAGGCTTCCGCACACACCCGAGCAGCAGGAGAAACACTTCCATGTTCCCTCCGGCACTGTTGCTGTTCTCATGCCGGCGGGAACGTGAAAGACACACAGGAGGCTTCTGCACACACCCGAGAAGCAGCAGAAACACTTCCACAGTTCCGCCGGCGCTGTGGCTGTTCTCGCGCCAGTGCTGACGGGAAGTGGAGGTAAGCGAAGGAAAAGCAAGAGCAGCAGAGGAAACAGCAGTGGCAGTCACCGAAGGTCTTGCAATTTAAAATGCCCTGCCAAAGCCGACATCCACACTGCTGCCGCCCACCCACTGATGGGGGGGGGGAGAAATTAATTCACCCCCAAAAAGACAGCCTAGCTGTTTTTTGGGGGCTCAAAAAAAAAATAAGGCCCTGCCTTATTTTATGAGAAACACAGTATGTACTTTGGGATGAACACCCTTTAAATTGTGGGGGAGTATGAACAGATTTTCAGAAAAATTTCAGACTCCAGGATTCAGGTGACCTTGAGGACACAAGATAAACCTCCAAGTGGCCTTAATGATTCTCAGAAAGAGTGCTAATGATCAGATGACTGCAAGGAATATAAATCCTTCCATTCTCCACTATTCAGTCAGAACTCAAGAAGCTTCTTGGATGAGAAGCAAAATGTCTTCAAGCAAAACAAGAAAATCCAGGTGTCCTTTGAAAGAAAGTATCTTTGGGACAAGCATGACCTCAATGACTGAAAATCTAGTCATAGACATTTTTTTTATTTTTATAAAATCCCTTGAAAAAACTTGGCCAATCACTTGCTTTACCTTATCTGGCACTTACTTTCTGATAGAACAGTCAATGGTCAAAGAACAAAATCTTTATTACAATCAAAGATCAGCATAAAGAGAATGAGATACAGCCAATTAGATGCAAAGGAATATATCAGTTCGTTTTGTTGGGAACCTTTCCACAAGGGAAGCTTTGTAAGAACATTATTTAGATGATTACAAATGTACTGCAGCAACCAAAAACACCAGAAAAATAAAACAGACCACTTATACATCATCTTCCAACAAAATCAACATCAATGCAACCTTATCACTCAATCCATTATAGCACCACCAGCGCAAGTTATAAAAATGAGAATACTATAATACATAAATGATCAACAGATTATTATAACCACACGATATCAACACAGCACACAAATCAACAAAGCCACCCAAAACATTATAAATAACTAAAAGATTCAGTAGTCCAAGAAGAAAAACCAAAGTCTATTTACAACATAATGTAGAAGGATTATAATAGTCACTATGCAGGAAAGACAAGCAGAAGACTAGCAGAGCACAATTATGAATATCAACTAGCAGTGAGAAGGCATGGTGAAAATTCCTTAATTTCACTATAACAGACAGAATTAATGGTTTCAATTTTCAACTGAAAAACTATGAACATCCTAGAGCAAGCTAAATCCCAAAACACTAGAGAATTCTTGGAAGCTTGGCATTCAGACAAATTACCCACCAACTAGCACATAAACAACATGTATGCCCTATTCAAAAGAAACAATTAAAAAAGCTAAATAGGAAACAAATAGATTCTTTCCAGCATTCAATATCCAAACAAGCAGGAAGAGATTTAACACCAAACAACCAAGCAGTAAACAATACGCTAATCAAGGAACTGTCAAGGTGAAAACAACACTCCAACCAAACTTAAAGGGCTAGCCACTATATATATATATATCAGAAAGCAATCCCTTCTAGTATTGAAGATGTTACCTAGTTGGACAACAAAATGTCTTCAAACAAACAAACAGGTCCAGAGTGCCCAAGGATTCCGTAGTTTCATTTTCTCCTTTGATTTTTTTTTTAAATTTTAAACTACTGCACAATGCCTGTTTACTATTTCTTCCCTCACTGCTAGGGGCACCATATATTATTCAGCAAGTCAAGGAGGAGTGGCTACTAGTTTGCCTCATTACTTACCAGTCATCCTCCTTCTCACCCAAATCTTGCTTTGCCTCAGATATCGAGGAGATTTTTCAGACAGGAAGTGCTATCAAGTCACCTTTTATAGTGGCAAAGGATAGCCCCTCCTATCCTGTTTAAATAAAAAACAAAAATCATGCTTTTACTGAAACTTGTGAAGACAGTAAAATTCCAAGAGGATTGGTATTTATTTCAGACTAATGTTTATTTTTATTTTATTTTCAGGTTCCATGGAAGCTTTTAAGTCCTGTGGAATCTACCAATATCATGACCATTCTCTCTCTCTCTCTCTCTCACGTGTGCACGCTCACGCACACATGCGCACATGCACACATGCACACACCCTGGATATAAAAAGAAGTATAAGGTTGAGTTACAGTACTTTTAATATAATATATAGGGTTAAAACAATCCTAGTTCACCCAAACCAACTTTTCTGATTTCAAGACCTCTGCAATATTCAGCTGAGGAGAACAATTGCATTAATTGGTAACAGATTTAATCCTAGCAAATACATAATGTCATGATTCCTGAACTCCTGGAGAGTTGGACTATCCACAAAAAAAGCAGAAAAAAAGAGAAAATGG
This sequence comes from Bungarus multicinctus, assembly GCA_023653725.1. Classification (NCBI taxonomy): domain Eukaryota; kingdom Metazoa; phylum Chordata; class Lepidosauria; order Squamata; family Elapidae; genus Bungarus; species Bungarus multicinctus. The sequence continues at coordinate 71,453,523 of CM042840.1, forward strand.
TACTCAATATAAAGTAAGACAGGCTTTCACTGCAGACATGCTAAATACAAGGAATGTATTTAAGGAATATTCTTACAAAAAAAATTGTTGGGAAAAACAACTTTCTCACAAAGCTATTTTCAACTAAGAGGAAAATAGGATAAGTCAACAAAGGCCTAAAGTAAATAGATTTAATTAGATGTAATTATTTTTTCATGGGCAAAAGGGTAATATATATTTCAGCTTGCCACAAAAAATATACAGCAAAATAACTAATATTTTCCTCTTTTCCTTCACACTCACAGACATTTTGCACAGATTTACTATCATTTGTATGGGTCATTGACCTGTAAAAGCATCAAGAAAAGAATAAAATGGCTTGATAGTTCTTCAGATTTAGTTCTTCACCAGAATACCCAAATTAACTAATAATAGTTGCTTTTCCTTGATATTGATACTGATATTTTGTGATAACTATCAAAATGTCCTATAATCCATTTACAAATTACCAATACCAAGATCCTACACTGGGGTCTTTGTACTGAAAACACCATAAAATGATCTAAATTGCTATTATGGGTATTCACACTTTTATATGCTGCTCTGCTCAAAAGATTATAAAACTTTCTGAAACTCCAGAAGTTTTCATTAAGCCAGCAGAGCCAAGTAGATGAGTCCACTTTTATATCCAAATTCAATAGTACCAATCTGAATCACTGTTTATTAGAAGAGGTCATAGTGCAAAACACTCCATCAAATACACAAGCAGAGGAATTAGATAGAGATTTCTTTGTATTTCTCCACTGGAAAGAGAAGTCGTTCAATAATTTCTTAAGAACAACCACAGTACTACTAAAAAGCCCTATTAGAGGGTTCTGTCATGATCTCACCCTTTGGCATTTAATCAAAAACGGTAAGACATAGCAGCTGCAAACTGCCCAAGAGATTATTGCCCCAAAGAAAGGCATATATTCCCTTGGCCATCTCTAACAAAGTATGTTATGATGAGCATTTCTGGAAGAGTATCTTCTCCAATGATATAAAGCAGGGGTGGGATTCTACCAGTTTGCACCTATTTGCTAGAACCGGTTGTTAACATTCTAAGCAGTTTGGAGAACTGGTTGTTAGAAGAAATTACTGGCCTAATCCTGTAAGGAAGGCAGGAAGAAAACATTCTGGTGTTGCTTACAGAAACTGCCTCTCCGTTAACCCTTATTACATTCTTGGCAGGACTAGACTTCCTGTCTCAGGAACATTTCTGGAGTTTTTTCCCCCCTCCTTTGCTGATACTTTGCTTGTGTGGAGTGACCATTCAAAGTTACAATGGCACTGAAAAAAGTGAATTATGACCGTTTTTCACACTTACCACTGTTGCAGCATCCCCACAGTCATGAGAGGCCAGGTGAGGAGATGCAAGTCTTGATGTGAGTGATATTGAGTTGGCCATACCCAGCCAATAACATGACCACCAAACCATGTCCACCCAGTCACATGACCACCAAGCCACACCTACCACCTAAGCCATGCTAAAGTCCCAGTTTTTTTCTTTATGTGGACCACTATGCAATGCTATTATTAAAGCTCTTTTAGGAGCACCATATAAGCTAAGGGATGAAACAAAATAGCATCAATGAAATCTGATATTTATTTGTTTGTTTGTTTGGTCAAAATCTTGTGAAATAACAGCTCTCCCAATTTTTCAAATACCTACCCGAAATACTCAAGATTTCAAGCAAAACTTTTAGCAATCTCATAGGGTTTGTGCCTTTCAGAATATGTATTTCTGTCTCTGAGAATAAGTGACTATGTAGATAAATTAATGGATAAATTGATGGTTGGACAAATTAAATAAAGTTTATATATATGCCCTGCCTTTCTTTTAAGCAAGCATATAGATGGTTCATGTGGCACTTTTCCTTCAAACATTTCATAAAATTTGTCACTTCTATCTATGGAAATAGATATATTTTTAATTATTATCCTAAAAGTAGATATAACCACTAAACATCAACCATTAATTTTTTAAAAAATCTTTATTTAAAAAAATAAAGCCTATGACTCATGAATTCAAACCTCATGTAATTCTGTGGAACGGACATACAGAAAGTCCTTATAGGTGACTATGTAAATCTTATAAACATCAAATTTAAATATCTCATAGTTTCATTCCATTTCAAGTGAAAGCAAGTTTAATGTTTTATTAATATCTTATATTTCTCAATTTAGAACTATACCAATCTGTATTTCCTTACTTCCAGAATGAAAATACATTGTAGAAAATTACAAGGTTTGCCTATTAAATTTAAACATCATTTATCTAGGAACAGCTGTGGAGGATACAAAATGAATAGGACTGAATTCTATACATATTTTATATCTGAAAGAAAAAATGCACAATTAAACATTCCAGAAATTAATCAATCTGAAAGTTTTGAAGATCAGAATAGTTTTGTAATAATACTTCACAGTAAAAACAAAATATCTGAAATATGCCAATAATGAAATTCCAATTATTTTACTTAGCACACAATAATTTAGAACAATCTATATAAAATCTATAATTTTATAATAGCAGGAATTAGAGTTAGGTAATAAATATTCAGGTAAATTCCTTTTGCAGTTTACCTGACAATTTTTTCTTTTTGTTTCTTTTTAGTAAATATCTTCAAAAATCAAAATGGTAGTTGGAAATTGATTCTGCAGATCAGGTTTCACTTTCTATTTGCTGATTGTGTTCTAATTTTCTATTAATTTACTTGCTTATTTATTATTATGTACTAGGATAGAATAGAATTTAGAGTAATATCACTGCAAGAAATTCTGTCAACATCACAGAAGTATACATAAATAATTTTTTTTTAGAAAACTATTGAATTTTATTACATAGCATTAAAAAGTATATAATTCAATAACAGCTATTTGTAGTGCATTATCATATAACAATCATTTGTGTGATAGTAATAATTTATACATAACTATATTCTTATTCTATCTATGTTCTATATTTAATAATCATCTATCCTTAGTCTGTCTCTTATCTATCCAATTGTACCATTGTTCCCATACCTTATAAAATATTGAAGATCTTTTAAACTCAATGTTAATTTATCCATTTCAGCACAATTCATAACTTTTTGTATAACCAGTTCTTCTACAGGTGTGAATGACTGTTTCCAACACTGAGCAAAAGCAATCCTGGCCGCAGTCAATATATGTAGTAATAAGTATGTTGTAGTCTTTACATTTTTTTTTTCAAAATCCCCAATAGGAAGAGCTCTGGTTCTAAATCTAATTGTTCATTGGTAATTTCCTCTAGCCAATTTTGGATTTTAAGCCAATATTTTCGAGCCTCTGAGCAAGACCACCACATATGATAACATGTTCCCTCTTTTTTCCTACATTTCCAACATGTGGGATTCAGTTTAGGGTACATTTTCGCTATTCTCGAAGGGGGTAAGTACCACCTGTAAAACATTTTATATGCATTTTCTTTGTATGTTACTGATTTTGTTAATTTATGATTTCTATTCCATATAGTCTCCCAATCTGCTAACTTTATATTATGTCCAATGTTTTGAGCCCAGGCGATCATACATCCTTTCACAACTTCTTCTTCTACTTCTACTTAAGAGATACTTATAAATTTTAGTAATATTTTTTTTTATCTGGTCCTAATAAGATTTTATCTAATTGTTGTGGTTTCAAATATATTCCATAGTCCTTTATATCCTTATTGTATCAGCTTTGTATTTGAAGATAAGCCCACCTATCTATTCGTAGCCCTTGTTCTTGGAGCTCCTGTTTTGTTTTTAAATTTCCATTAATATCCAATAGATCTTTATATTTTAACATTTTATTCAGGTCTAGGTTATTTGGGTGAATCATCGCTACCATTATAGATAGCCAAATTGGGATTTTTATATAATGTTTCTTTTTAACCTTGATCCAATTGTGTATCAGCGAATCTCTGATCAAATGTCTATAAAAATATTTTTGTTTGGTAGGTCCTATTTCCCAAAGAAATGCATGCCACCCCCTTTGAAGGTCATGACCTTCTATAACTAATATTCTTTTATTCTTTAAATTAATCCAATCTTTTAACCAAACTAATGCTGCTGCCCTACAGTATAATTCCCAATTTGGCAATCCAAAACCACCTCTGCTCTTCATATCTTGTAACAATTTCATTTTTATTCTGGGTTTCTTACCCTGCCAGATGAATTTTAATGTAATTCTATTGAGATTATCGAAAAAGGTCTTATCTAATTTAACTGGGATGGTTTGGAATAAATAAAGAAATTTTGGTAATATAGACATCTTTATGGCTGCTATTCTTCCTAATAATGACAATTGCATTTTCATCCAAAGTTCTAAATCTTTCTGTGTTTGTTGTAATAGCTTATTATAATTGTTTTCCTTTATCATCTTGCAGTGTGCTGTCAGCCATATTCCCAAATATTTAATTTTCCTTGTTGTTTGAAGTCCCAGCACCCTTTTTAATTCTATTATTTGTAGATCTGTTAGATTTTTTACTAGGAGTTTCGTTTTCTGTCTGTTAATTTTTAATCCTGCTACTGCTCCATATCTTTCTAGTTCCTTAATTAATATTGGTCCTTTTTCTGTTGGATCTTCCATAATAAAGGCTTCCATAATAAAGGTCTGCAAAAGCTTGCAATTTATATTCTTCATTTTTTATTTTTAATCCTTTTATTTCAGAATTTTGCCTCACTCTTTCTAATAATATTTCTAATGATAATATGAAGAGGAGGGGGGACAGCGGACAACCATGTCATACTCCTTTTTCTATATTTATAGTTTGAGTATTCTCTCCATTTATTATTATATTTGCTGTTTGTACTGAATAAATTGCCATTATAATATTCTCAAATTTAGTGCCAAAATTCATATCATAAATTTGTTGAATCATAAATTGCCAATTGAGATTATCAAAAGCCTTTTGAGCATCCAAAAATACAAGAGCTACCTGTTCCCCTGGATGGGCTTCATAATATTCCAGAACGTCCATTATTATTCTTAAATTGTTTCTAATTTGTCTATTTGGGAGAAATCCATTTTGATCTGGGTGTATGTACTCATTCAAAATTATCTTTAATCTGGTAGCAATAATAGTAGTAAATATTTTATAGTCAACATTCAATAAAGAGATTGGTCTATAATTTTGTATCATCCTGGGATCTGAGTCCCCCTTCGGGATTAGCGAAATTAATGATTCTTTCCACGGGTCTGGCATTTTAGCAGATGTTAATATGTCATTAAATAAATCCACCAATATTGGTCCTACCTGTTCTTCTATTACTTTATAAAATTCTGCTGGGAAGCTGTCAGGGCCTGGAGTTTTGTTACTTTTCTGGATTCTAATTGCTTGTTTTAATTCTGTCATAGATATATCTTTCGTCAACAGTTCTTTCATCTCATCCTTAATTTCACGAGTACTTTTTTCTCTTAAATATTTCCTTATCTGATCTTCATCTACTTTCTCCTTTTTATACAGCTTCTCAAAATATTTATATATAAATAATTTTAAAGCTTTGCAAATTTGTCCTTTTTGTTTTTCAGATGCACTACATAGATCTCCAGAATCCTTCTCTTGCTTTCAGTTGGTTATTTGAACTTATCTCTGATTCTCTCTCCTTGTGGAAAATGCTATCCCATAATTCAGTATAATTCAGTAACTTGATAGGAAAATGAAATTATCTCAGCATGACAACTGGTTACCTCTAGATATTATGTTGGAATTATGTTACACTGGAAGAAATGAATTGCTGGTGTAAGATGAAACTTTGTTTCTATAGTGAGGCAGTAAGTCATTTTGTCTTCTGCAAAACTACCTTCAGAATTATAGACAAAAGAAGCAGCTCTGGCTTCCAAGATCTCCTAAATCATGTGTTTTATCAGTGTTTAACTTCCTGTTGTTGATAGCCTTAGGGATCTGGAGTTTATCATAGCAAATATCACTATGAAAACAAAACTATGATTCATTCTGCATTGGAAAATGTCACCACCTTCCAATGCAAACAAGAACAAAGGGCATTGGTACAAATTCTTTCTTTGGTGATCTTGTAAAGCAAAACTATTACTAAGCTGTCCGACAATTCTCAGTGCCCATATTTTTTCATTATTCTTTGATGTGAGGCTTCATCATCACTCTAGCTACCATTCTTTAGTGTACATTATCCACACGGAAAGCTAAGACTGCTTTCATGCCTTGATCAGGTGAAAAGTCAAGTTGATGTCCAGCCAAATAATCAGATATAATGGGAACTTTCCTGTCACTTTTGGAAAAGATCCAAGTTTCTATAAAGCAACTAAAATGATAAAAGAATAACATTTGGCAGATAAAAGATTTTTGTGAGCTTGTTATATTAGATTTCTATTCATTAATTTTTTTAAAAAAATTAAAGTTTTTTCAAAGTCTTATTTCTTATTAAACAGATAAAGCTTTTTCTTGTTATTCAGATAAATACATGGAATTCCAGTTTAGACATTCAGGGTCTTTATATGAAACATTAGATCTCACTTGTATACCGCACTGTTATAAAAAGCTATCATTTAATGTTAAACTGGTAAATTCAATGCTAGCATAAAGATGATCTCTAGCATTGTTTCCTACTGGTTATCTCTTATAATCCAACACATGGGATATATGGAAGATTGGCGGAAAAATTATTCAGCTGCACTTACTATCTTCTATCCAAGATTTGATTAATTTGTATCTTTGATGACCAGAATGAGTTTCTCTTTGTAATTTTTGAACCAATTTATCCAAAAGCATCTTTCTACAGTACATTGGCTTTCTATCAGATGCCTCTTTCCTTATCAGGATTAGGCAGTCTGTTCAATACAAATATTGCTGGTAGGCTTGTTGCCTCAGGTAAACAGCATGTTGTACTCCTTCTAATGCATATTGTATCTCTATATCAGTGTTTCTTAATCTTGGCAATTTGAAGATGTGTGGACATCAGCTCCCAGAATTCCCCTTCCCATCTTCAATCTGCCATGGTTGAGAGACAAGTTTTCTATATTGAAAATGTTAACTCATCCTTCTACTGAATATGTCTACTATCTATAGACTAGTAAGTAAATCTTATCTGGAATTATATGATGGCCTAATATGTTCCATTGCATCCAAGGGTAGAAAGCTAGTACGGATCAATCCAGATGAGACACACAGACCTTCATTTTGTCATACCCAGTATCTTCCAACATCTATCATTTGAGGCAGCTACTTACCTTGTCCCAACAATAGGAAAAATCCAGATTGATAGTGATATAAAATCACTGCAGGCACCATTACAATATATATTCCTACGCTTCATGTGTTATTGCAGTTTATTCTCTATTTTTATCATACATTATTGAGATGTACATTAGAGACAAAAACAAAAAACAATGATACTTGTATTTTATCCAGAAATGACAGGACTTATTCTAGGAAACCATGACTAAACATAATATATCCATTCAAAGATTTGATCCACAAATTTAAATCCATTTTAATAGAACAGTTTTCAAAAGCATTATGAGACAATACAATTAATTGAACAGAAACCACCCTCAACACACAAAACTTCAGAAGTTTTCATACACACACACACACACACACACACACAAATCTACAATTTGTTATGATTATATTACAGATGACCAAGTACACTCAAATGTTTGCTGGCCCCTCTAGTAGGTTTCCAAATTGACTCTGAGATCAGTGATGCTTATTTTCATGTCAAGTAGGTTGGAGTTTTGCTGATCAGCCTCTCAAGTCTTAATAATACTTTAATGTGGATTTCAAAGATCAGTCATTGTACAGGCTGCCAAGATGCCTGACTACCTGGGCAGTATTTATTACATTTGTAAGGTTTTTACAAGAAGATAAAGGCAACATAGATACAGCATCTGGATTGGAGAATAAATGCCGCATGGGTGAAAGCTCCCATCCACATTGGTATAATCTCCCAACCAATCCTTAAGACTAGTGGTGATATTAGTAAAATGAGATCACCTATTTATCTGAAAAGTTAGGGACTTTTTACCTTTACCAAGATATAGGGAATAAGATCATGCCAATAGCCAAGAGGCCCACATAGGGTTTCTAGATGGCAGTTTGCTGCTTAGCATCTAGCACCATCTGTAGGATTTCAGTAGCTACCACACTTTAAAGCCGTGTTGAGTTAATTCACTGGTTTTATATCCTTCATATCATATAATATAGAAAGGAGAAATGTCTCTAGCAGTCTGTAGAAGTTCATACCGATCAGTAAGAACTAATTATCTTCAAGACTAAGCTAGTCTCTAAACATTTATTTTATTTCCTGAGAGAAAAAAATTATGGGCAGAATGGCAGAATATAAATTAAAAAAACTCAATAATAAATAAAGACATATAGTCCTGCTATCTAACAATCTTAGAATCTGGAGGAATGAGAAATTATTTAAATCCCAAATGAGCTTGTTTTCAAGGGAAGTATCCCCAAAGTGACTCAATTCTACATTCATAAGAAGTAAATTTATTTTCTCATTCATCATTATAGCTGAATACAAACTGAGCAGTATTTCAGATATGGCAGAAATACAGATTTGGCTACTGTGATCTTAACCTTATCCAGTAATTTTTAAAAGTCCTGAAGATTTAGGTTAAGAGGGCTAGATAGACTTTATCTAAAATCTTGAAACAATGGTGATGCATTGAAACAGCGGAGTATACTTGGTTTTAAGTTAATAAAACACAATTAGAAGTAAGCACTGTTTTATTTTATTTTATTTTTATTTTATGGACTTATTTTAGGTAATTATTTATAAAACTGAAGTCAAAACAAAAAACTGTAGAATTATACATAGCTTTGTAAAGTACAGATTAATTTCTATAATTTTACATATCAGACAAAAAAACTTTTTAAGCAATATTCTACTACAGAATTGATGTCACTTAATATGAAATATTTTAAAAAATGGGAGACGAAAATGTGTGATGTCTTTAGGAAATATACATCATTTTATTCTTTTAAAGCATGTTTCATAACCTTTGCAACATTTTACATGGACTTTCAGTTTTTTTACATACTGATTCTCACAAATCACTTCTGGAAGGAAAAAAGAACATGTAAATAGGATGTTGTTACTAAGAGAAAGAAAGTGCATCCTGATATTTTCTATCAGGAGTAATTACTTCTAATGGTATGCAGTTGCTATACCATCAATGTCTGTGCCAGCTCTTACCCATTAGTATAATTTTTAAATCCTTACCTCTTTCATACATATTATCACACATTTGGCAAACTTGTCTTGGTGATATGAGTTGACAATAGGAAGATTTGTGTTTGCATCAGAAATTCAAGTCCAGAAAACACATAGATGACTGATTCAGCAGGATCATTAACTTCTTTATAAACATAATAATATGAAGTAAAGTTTACAATACTATTTTATAGATTCTTTCAACGTAACATAAGCAAAAACACAAGCAGCAGCTCAGAGCAGGGTTTGCCAGCCTTTTGGACCTCAGGAATCACCAAACTCATAATTTTAAATTCCACGGACAACCTTCTCTCGAGGAGCCCAGCCAAAGTTTCCTGCACCACTCGTGCTTCAGCACTTTGACTCCCAGGGACAGAAGTTTGGCTAGGGGTGAGAATCAAATTTCTTAACTGGTTCTGTGGGCCTAATTTGTGGGTGTGACTTGATGGTCACGTGACCGGGTGGGTGTGGTTTGGTACTTATGTGACTGGGTGGGTGTAACCAGATGGCCATGTGATTGGCAAACCAAATACAACTGGTCCTCGCTTAATGGCCAGTTGCTTAGCAAGTGTTCTAATTTATGACTGACCTCCCCAGAGCTACTTGACAGTTTTTGGAGTTTTGACAGCCACACACACACACACACACACACACACACAGAGTTTTCTAACCCTGCTGGAGCAGGTGGTTGGACTAGATATCTCATTTATTTTCTCTTCCCCCCTTTTTCTTTCTTTCCCTTTTCTTTCTTTACTTTCTTGTCTGTTCCTTCTGTCTTTCTCTCTCTTTCCCTCTCTTTCTCTCTCTTTCCTCCCTCTCTCTTTCTTTTTTCTCTTTGTTCTTCTCTCTCACTTTCTCTCTTTCCCCCCTCTCTATCCCTTCCCTAACCTATCTACCTATTTTCTGCCCAGGCAGGCCTGGTCTAATTTGTCAAAGGCCCGGGCTAATCCTGCATTTCCCCCTTTAGAGGCCCCAGCCCTTAATCTCCCTGTTTCCTCCCCATGACTGCCTTTTTCATCAGCCATGACTTTATCTTCCTCCCACGGCTGGCTGCCAGGGAAGGCAAGCCAGGACTGAGCCATTGTTGTCACTGGGCTCCCTGCCAGCCCACATCGCCCTTGTCACAAATTCCTGCATGGGTTTTTTTGGACTGCAGCCGCACCGAAAAAAAGATGTGGCATCTGGAGCTTTTTGCAGTGAAAATGACTGACCTCCAGCTTTGATCTGCTTCTCCAATGTGCCACTACCACTGCATTCTAGGCACTGGACATGCAGGTGCACCCCATTGAGCCCGCTGCACCAAGCAGAGTGGTGCAGCAATCAATGGGGTGAGCCTACATGGCCGGCGTTTAGAACATGGCAGCAGTAGTGCATTGGAGAAGCAGAGCAAAGTTGAAAGTCAATAATTTTCACTGCAAAAAGCCTCCAAATGCCGCATCTTTTTGCCATTTCTTTGCTGGCTGGAACCAAGCCAGGAGCAGGGGTGGAGGATTCTCCTGCCAGCAAAGAGGTGGTGGTTGGAGGCTTCTTGGCAGGGAGACAGGGACATAGCGAGACTCAACCAGGAGTCAGAAGGCAGCTCTTGTGCCCTGCCATTCCCTTTTTGATCCCTCCCTCCACATCAAAGTACCTTAAAGGGACAGGCTGGGGTAGCTGCCTTCCGAGCAGCAGTGGAGCGAAGGGAAAGGAGGCAGAAAAGTTTGCCCAAGTCTTCTCCTTCTCAGGCATACACAAAGCTCGAGGGGTGCAGGAGGAACTCACCCACATGCCTTCTCCTGACAGAAAGTCCTGGCCTCATGTGTGCACATGTGAGGTCCTGGGACCTTTTTCAAGGAGATGATGCATGGGTTACTGGTTCAGTTCCAGCTGGCAAAGAAGCAGCAGCTGGGTTTCATCACCCTGTTCTTCGCACTGGGGTGCACCCCATCGCCTGCTGTGCCAGAGAGGAGATGCGGGCTGGCGGAGAGCCCAACAGCCCTGGCTTGCCTTCCCTGGCAGGCAAAGGAATGATGTGGGCCCGGGCAGCATAGCATGCTCACTGGTTGCCCCCTCACTCCTGCTCCTAGCAAGCAAGGCCCAGCAAGTGTGGAGAAAACAGGCAGGACCCAACTGGTGACTGGTCACCCCTGGCTCACCTTCCTCTCAGCCATCAGCAAGCCAGACAAGTGGAGTGGGGGGGAAGCTTGCTAGGCCATGAGTGCCACATGGAGCTGCAGTGCTGATGGCTAAGCAAGGCAGGAAAGTGGGAGGGGAAGCATGCTAGGACATGAGCACTGAAGGTGGCGGCAGCATGGCGGTGGTGGCCTAGGCCGGTCCGGGAGTTAGGACTCAACTGGGGCTTGTGGCGGCAGGGGCAGCAAGGGTGAGGGCAGTGGTAATGGTGACCTAGGCCAGTCCAGGAGTTGGGACTCAACTGGGGCTCGTGGCAGCAGCAGCATGTAGGCGTCCAGGGCTTGCAGAGCCTCACTCATCTAGGGAGATCAAATGGTGGAAGGCAGGCACTGATGGCTGGCTGGCTGGCTGGCTGGCTGCTGCTACTGCTGGGAGCGATGGTGGTGGGTAGGAAAATGTGGGAAGTGAGTGCACATGTGCTATAAGGAGTGACTGGGCAGGGTGGGTGGGGGGAGAATGCCATCAGCAATTGTTGCACATGCACGCAATGTCATGCATGGTCAATAAGGACTGTTTGGGAATGGAAGAGCTGGCAGAGAGGGGCAGGGCCAGCCAGGGGCTGTTTTACTGGTTCTCCAAACTATCAGAAATGATAACAACTGGTTCTTGTGAAAGATAGAATCCCACCCCTGAATTGCGCCCTGCGAAGGGCCCACCCCCAGCAATCTGCTGCCCCTTTGCCTCTTAGCACTCCCTTGCTTAGCACCCCCCTTGCCCCCTTACCTCTTAGCATCCCCTAAGTCATCCCATCTCCCCCCGGGGATGGTACCACTTTGTTCCACTTAGGGAACAACTGATTTAGAGTATGCATCAACTACGATAAGGAAAGTTTGGCCAACATGGCCCTGCAAAATCGATATGAATTTGGGACCAGGGTGTCTTTGAATTTTCCCATTTGTGGATGGGTGCTATGTGTGGAGCTGGCCTGGATTCTTAGCAGGGTGCACATGTGGCAACCCATGTTTCTATCTCTTTGTCCATCCCTGGCCACCACACATAGCTTCTGGCCAATTATTTCATTTTTACTATCTCTGGATGTCCCCCATGTAGCATTTCAAGAACTGTCTCTCGTAAGGCTTTAGGGATTACTACTCTATCCCCCCAAAACAGGAACCCCTTTAATACTGATAGTTCAAGTTTGCAATTCATCCTCTACTGCAGCCTCCGGCTATCCCTTCCACACCCAGTTTAAAATTTGCACCAGAGTCTTGTCTTTGATGATAGCTCTCATGATCTCTGTTCGCAAGAGTTTCTATGTGAAGTTTGGATGTGGATGGAGCAGGATCCAGTAATGGGCATCGGCTGAATGCATCAGCATAATCAATGTTTTTTCCTGGTCTATAGATAAGTTGCTATTTATATGCAGCAAGGAATCCCGTTCAACCTCCTCATTCTTGGGGATAATATATTTGGTGTTGGGCAATCCCCTGCGATGATTCCCAGGAGTTTCTTATGGTCGGTAATTAGTTTGAAACTCCTCCCCTATACATAGTCATGGAATCATTTGATTCCAGTGACTATAGCCAATGCTTCCTTATCGAGCTGACTGTAGTTCCTCTCTGCTTTGGATAATGTTTTAGAAGAAAATGCAATGGGGGCTTCCCTTCGGTTTGGCATGCGATGGCTAAGGATAGCCCCTAGTCTGAAAGATGAAATGTTGCATGTTATCACTAGGGGTAATGTTTCATTATATTGCACAAGCACACTGTTTAATGCTAAAAGTTTTTTTATTTTCCTAAATGCGCTTGCTTCTTTCTGTCCTCATCTCCATTCTGCCTTTTTGTTTAGTAGCCAATGAAGGGGTTCAGCAATTGTCGCCTTCTGTGGCAAAAAAAATGTTGTAAAAATTAAGTAGCCCCAGGAATGCTCGTAATTCTGTTTTATTTTCTGAGTTTGGGGCTTCCCTGATGGTGGGGTGTATACTGAAGCTATCAATTAGGTATCCCAAGAATTCAACCTTTGTGACAGCTAATTGGAATTTTTCCTTCTTCACTTTTAAACCGAGTTCCTGAAAACAGCTCAAGGCTATTCTTAAATGTTGATGTAATTGCTCTTTGTCCCTTGCTCTTGTCCTGGTGTTCTTTGTTCTTCAAGATCCCACCTTCATTGCCAGTGTTGTGTAATGGGTGGAGTGAAGACACAGGATACCAAAAGACTTCTAAGCTCTTTAGTCAGTTCTTGAAAATGCAAGGGAAAAACTGTGTCATGGCAGCTCCTTTTAAAGGGAGATGTCCGTGGCTTCAGCTACTGACTTGCGTTTGTTTTTCCTGCTTCGCCAAGGGACCAATAATTGGACCCTACGTTATTCTATTCAATATCTAACAGTATGTCTTTTATATTATAATAACCTAGAGATTATCACAGTTTATATATCTATATGCCTTAGCTAGCATCCTTCTGGCATATCCTTCTTGTAATTTTCTTGTTGATATGCAGTAATGTCCCACAATTTGTTATACTCATCACAGCTTTCTGTATCAGCAATTCCTTTAACAAATATTCCTAATTCCAATCTGAGTCCTTCATTTCTCACTTTGATTCTTTTCAAAACTTTGATTGAAACAAATCATCCAATAACCTAGTCTTTGTAAGGGTCAAATCCTTACAACAACTAATGAAGAGCCTTGGTGGTGCAGGCTGTTAATCATCTAGCACTTAGTGCAAGCTGCCTGCCATTAGTGCAGGTTCGAATCTCACCAGGCTCAAGGTTGACTCAGCCTTCCATCCTCTTGGGGTAGGTAAATTGAGGACCCAAGATTGTTGGGGGCAATAAGCTGACTTTGTAAAAATGCCACTTGGGGGGGCCAAAAGCCCTAGTAATAAGCAAGCATATACAATGGAATGAAGGCTATTGCTGAGCGCTTAGCATGGTGCTCCTTAGACTGTAAGCCGCCCTGAGTCTCCGGAGAAGGGCGACATATAAATGTAATTAAAAAAAAAAATTGTGAGTAAACATTGCAAGTAAGCACAAGAATTAAATCCTATCATAAGAATTAATACAAGAATCATAAAAATATTTTTGAGCCATGCAAAATTGGGTAGCCAACTGGCTGATAACCCAGTTCCACCAGTTCATCTTCCTCCTTGACAGAATGTTCGTATTCTAACTATTCTTGCCTTCCACATTCTGATAAATTGGAAACTCCCTATAAAAAGGGGGAACCAGGAAAATAGCTTACATTTACTTTTTATAGTTAGACTAACAAAGAACTTCAGAGCAAAAGTTGATTGGTTTAGAAATAGTTATCTATTCAGTTACAATTACAATTTATTACAATTACAATTTATTAGCAGATATTTTAAAAAAGCAAACTTAAAATATAAGAAAACCAATGCTGGTTAGTCATTGCAACAGTACTAAAAAAAACCATTTTTCAATTTTTACAAAGTCCATCCTATGTGGCTTTCATTTCTCCTTTGAGGCTAAAATAAGCTAAAATAAGTGAAAATGAAAATGTTGGTAAACATAACAGTGACTGAATGCAAAATGTACAGTTTTGCAAAATTAGTAATAGATTTCATGTAGAAAATAGCTTTCAAAAATTGTAGTATACAGGATAGGCATTGTGAGCACCAACAAACAAATTAAAATCCTTAGTAATCAGAATAAAAGGTAATAATCAAATAAATGATTTCAACCATGTCAAATTAGGAAACCATGAAGTATACAGATAGTGATAAGTAGGAAAAAAACTTATTTAATTCAACAGTCCCATCCAACAACAGAAATCTCTGGCTCAACTGTGGTCGCAAGTCAAGGACTACTATAATAGCATTCTACATATTTTTAAAAAAACTTGAATTAGCATTTGCAACAAACCTTTAAAAATGGCAGATTGATTTAAAGCAGCTTGAGCATTTGGTTTTTCTTGCCTAAATGTAGAACCTTCCTTTTTTTTTAACCACTGAATTTCATTTTGTTACATAGGACCCAATGTTCAAATCTGTCAAGCTCCTTCGGTATCTTAAGCCTAAATTTTAGATTGTTGGCTATTCCTGCCAGTTTGATGAATTCCCCATATATCCCCTCATCCAAATCATTGAGATATTAAAGAGTACTGGGCCTAAGACAGAGACTTGGAGTACCAGATTATAGGTGTTGCCAATAAAGGGATACCCTACATTTAAAAGAAATAACTGAGACCTGGCTTTGTCCATTCCATCAAAAATAGGTATGTTGTTAGATAAATCTGGAGCACCAAACTCAACATTGTAACAATTCTGAATCTCTGCTGCAAAAAAAAAAAAAAATTAAAACTATCATAGAATGCAGAACTTTGATTCCAATATACCAACTTCAAAATCAACATGTCCCAGTTTTGGTGGGCACACACAAAAAGACATAAATGAGAAAATAAAATAAAAGAACAACTTCAAATAGAAAAAACAACCTTAGTGCACTGAAATATATGTGGATACTGAAGTAAACTACTGGGATATTGCCAAGGCTAAAGTTATGTATCAAACTTCAGTGTCAACTTTCTGCTTTTAATAAAAATTAGACCAGATTTATGAATGGAAGCAAGTCCTCTTTAAGTATTTTATTTATTTATTTATTTTATTTGTTGTCAAACATGTACAAGATATAAAATCATATATTGCAATGACTTACCTGTCAATGAATACTTCAGCTTCAACCATAACAACACAAGAGCACACAATAGATACAAACTCAAGGTTAACTGCACCTACTTGATTGCAGGAAATATGACTTCAGCAACAGAGTGGTCAATGTCTGGAATATTCTTTGTGGTTTCTTCCCCAAACCGCAAAAACTTTAACCTTAGACTGTCTACTATTGACCTCACCCCTTTCCTAAGAGGTCTGTAGGGGGCGTGCATAAGCACACCAACATGCTTACCATCCCTGTCCTATTGTTTCTTTTATTTTTCTTATATGTACCCATTTCATGTATTCATAACTATGTATATACTTATACCTATTATCTTGTTAGTGATTGAGAAATCAAATACATTCTAAATTCTAAAAGATAACAAGTATAGGTATGAACATAAACATGAACGAAGGAAGTAAATAAGATAAATGGGGATAGTTAGACAATGATGGTAGTAGCATGCTGGTGCAGTTACACGCATCTCTTTTAAGGACCTCTTAAGAATGGGGTGAGGTCCATGGTAGACAATTTGAAATTGAAGCTGTGAAGGTTTGAGGCTGCAACAACGGACTTGGGTAGAGCATTCCAGGCATTGACCACTCTGTTGCTGAAGTCATATTTTCTGCAATCAAATTTGGAGCAGTTTATCTTGAGTTTGTATTGATTGTTTGCCCATGTATTATTGTGATTGAAGTTGAAGAAATCATTGACAGACAAGATGTTATAGCAGACAATTTTGTGAATTATGCTTAGATCGGACCGCAGGCAGCAATTTCAGATTTTTCAAGCCCAAAATTCCAAGCCTGGAGGCATAAGGGAATTCTATTGTGAGTGGAGGAGTACTTTTCTCGAGAAATACCTCTGAACTCGAACAATTGTGTTTATGTCTGATATACAGCGTGGGTTCCAGGTGGATGAGCTGTATTTGAGAATTGGTCTGGCAAAGGTTTTGTATGCCCTAGTTAGAAATTCATTGTTACCAGAGAAAAAGCTTCACAAAATAAGGTTAACAATTCTTCATGCCTTTTTGGCAATGCTGTTACAGTGAGCTCTGGGCTTAGATCATTTGAGATGAGTACTCCTTGACAGAATGAGGGTCATCTACAAGATCATTTTTGCCCAACTTATATTTGGTGTTCTGATTTTTATTGCCAAAGTGTAGGATAGAGTTGAAATTTGGAGTTGCCAATTATGCGACCATTCTGACACATAATCAAGGTCGCTTTGCAGGGCAGGAGCATTGTCAGTGCTGTTAAATAATTTTACGTCATCAGCAAAGGGGATGCAGCTGCTTTTAATATGATCACATAGGTCATTGATGTAAAGCATAAAGAGTGTGGGTCCAAGGCAACTGGTACTGGATTTGATAGGGCCTTCCCTATTTTCACCATTTGTTTCCTGTTTGACAGGAATGTGGCTAACTACTTATGCAGGGGTCTGGAGATGCCATAAGAACTAAGTTTCAGCAGTAATTTGTCGTGCACCACTGAATCAAAGACTTTGCACAAGTGTATTTAAATTGTGTCTATTGCTTTACCCTCATCTAGATGTGTGGTCCAAATGTTTCTTTGCAGATTACAGGACAATTTTTTTCCTGAAACCAAACTGCTTGTTAGAAAATAGGTTTTTATTTCTAAGTGGAGGGTGATGGATTGGTTCAAAATTGATTCCATGACTTTACAGGTGATGCAACACAGTGAGATTGGTCTGTAATTTTCTACTAGACTAGGGTCTCCCTTTTTAAAAATAGGTATGACCATGGCTAATGATCATAAGTCGGGCAAGGACCTGGTTCTGAAAGATACTGTATAGATTGCGCATAGAGGTTCAGTTTGGGCAGTGGCAAGCTTTTTCAAAAAGTAGGCACATAATCCATCAGGGCCAATAGATAGGCATAGCTTTAGGTTATGTAGTACCATTTCAATGTTATTTATTGTAAAATCAATATGTAGTAAATCGTAATAATTTGTTGTGGTACAACTAGGAAATGAGGGGCAGCAGCCATTGCTGTTGACAAAGACTGAACTGAAGAACATATTTAAAAGTTTGGCCTTAACAGCTTCATCATTACAGTCTTCCCCATTAGGCCTTTTTAGGGGTGGCACAGTTTTTGAGTCTTTAAGTTTGGCATTTATGAAATTATAGAAGGGTTGGGCAGAGTTTGAATTTAACAACTCTTCCTCCTGTTTGCAATGGTGATTGGTATATTTGGCATTTATCTGGTGGCACAGGATTTTTTAGTGGTTTTTAAAGTTAGCTACATAGCCAATTTTTTTTTTGCCAAAGATATTTTTTTCTTGAATTCTAACTTTTTTATTGTTATAGGTAATTGGTTTTGTTTTTGTTTTTGTGGCTTTAGGAATTATTTTAGGTACATATAGATTAATGACTCTATTGACTTCGAGCAAGTTTTAAGTGGGGTTTTAAGTGCAAGAGGGAGGGGTGTCTTAAGAAATTTTTAGTTAGGTTTTTAAGGGGGTTAGGAAGGCCCGGGCGGGAGTTGGGGGACAACTCGCCGGAGGCTGGGTCCAGGCCGGGGGTTGGGCGTGGCCGGGAGAGTCAGAGTCCGGACAGGACCGTATTGAGGATGGGGGGGTCACCGGGGAGGGTGGAATTAAATCTATTGTTACGGTGAGCAGGAGGGGCAGATTTGGCGGTTATAGGGGGCCATATTCTGTGTTGGGAGCGCGCCCTCGCTGTTTGCTTGCTGTGGCGCGCTCCGACCCCCTTGTCATCTCCCGTTCCCCAGGGGGTCTGAGCAATCGGGCCCTGGGCCTTAGGCTGATGTTGTGTAACGCCAGGTCCGTTGTTAATAAAGCCCCTCTCATCCATGATTTGATTTGTGAGGGGGGCGCGGACCTGGTGGGAGTTACCGAAACCTGGCTGGGCCAGGAGGGGGGAGTCCCTCTGGTGGAGATGTGCCCAGCCGGGTTTCGGGTCTTTCATCGGCCGAGGGCCCAGGGGAGGGGAGGGGGGGTTGCGGTAGTTATTAAGGAGGATCTGTGTCCGAGGGAGGCCACTGTATCTCAGACGACCGGGTGTGAGCTCCTTTTCGTGAAGTTCGGTCCCAAGGTTCAGGTGGGCTTGCTGGTCGCATACCTGGCTCCCTGCTATGCGGCAGCAGCCCTGCTTGAGCTCCTTGAGGTCATAGCTGGCGTGGCGGTTGGGACCCCCAGGCTTATGGTCATGGGGGATTTCAACCTGCCATCTGCTGGCGGTAACTCGGGGATTGCTCAAGAGTTCATGGCTTCCATGACGGCCATGGGCCTGACCCAGTTAATTTGGGACTCTACTCACGTGGGAGGTCATACCTTGGATCTGGTTTTCGTCTCTGATCAGTGGCAGAGTGATCTGGGTATGGGGGATATAGTCGTAGAACCCCTGTCATGGTCGGATCACTCGCTCCTGAAGCTCGACTTCCGTTCCGCACCCCCTGACCGCAGGGAGGCGGAGCCATTAAAATGGTACCGCCCCAGGCGCCTGATGGATCCTGATAGGTTCCTGACGGAGCTTGGGCCATTTCCCAAAGCTCACACACACGACTCGGTTGAGGGCTTGGTCGCCACCTGGGATAGGGTGGCTGCTGGGGCCCTCGACCGAGTCGTGCCCTTGCGGCCTCTGACCCGGTGCCGATCCCAAGTGGCTCCTTGGTTTTCTGAGGAGCTAAGGGAGATGAAGCGTCGGAAAAGACGCCTAGAGAGCAGTTGGAGGGCCAGCCATTCTGGGTCCGACCGAACACTATTACGATCTTATATTAAGACGTATTTAGTGGCGATAAGGATGGCGAGGAGATCTTACCTCTCCACCCTTATTGCGTCTGCGGAAAACCGCCCAGCCACCCTGTTTAGGGTGACCCGCTCTCTACTGGAGGTAGGAGCGCGGGAGGACCCCTTGCAGGGACGGGCTGAGGAGTTTTCTAGGTTTCTGCAGGACAAAATCGCTCAGATCCGGGACGAGCTGGACTCCGACTGGGCATCTCCGGGCGGGGGGGCGGGGGTGGATATCGGTGCGGTCAATTGGGTTGAGTTCGATCCTGTTACTGTGGAGGACGTGGACAGGATACTGGGGGGACTGAATGCCACCACCTGTTTGCTGGACCCGTGCCCCTCCTGGCTGGTCTTGGCCACTCGGGAGGTGACACGAGGCTGGTTCCAGGGTATTATAAACGCTTCCTTGAGAGAGGGGCTGTTACCTGCCGCCTTGAAAGAGGCGGTGGTGCGGCCCCTCCTCAAGAAACCGTCCCTGGACCCAGCATTGTTATCTAACTATCGTCCTGTCTCCAACCTTCGCTTTGTTGCGAAGGTTGTTGAGAGTGTGGTGGCACGTCAGTTCCCGCAGTACCTGGATGAAGCGAGTTATCTTGACCCCCTCCAATCGGGCTTCAGGCCCGGGCACAGCACGGAGACGGTGTTGGTCGCGTTGGTGGATGACCTCTGGAGGGCCCGGGACAGGGGTTGTTCCTCTGTCCTGGTCCTGTTAGATCTCTCAGCGGCTTTTGATACTGTCGACCACAGTATCCTATTGCAGCGGTTGGAGGGGTTGGGGGTGGGAGGCATCGTATTGCGGTGGTTCACCTCCTCCCTCTCCGACCGCTCGCAATTTGTGTTGACGGGGGGGCAGAGATCGGCCCCGAGGCCCCTACGATGTGGGGTGCCTCAGGGGTCGGTGCTCTCGCCCCTGCTGTTCAACATTTATGTAAAGCCGCTGGGTGAGGTCATCCGTGGCTTCGGGGTGGAGTTCCATCAGTACGCTGACGATACTCAGCTGTACATCTCCACCCCGGGCCACCCCAACGAAGCCGTCGAAGTGATGTCCCGATGCCTGGAGGCCGTGCGGAGTTGGATGGGTCGTAACAGGCTTCGTCTCAACCCGACCAAAACCGAGTGGCTGTGGTTTCCTGTGCCCAGATACAGCCAGCTGGTTCCTTCGCTGGCCGTGGGGGGAGAGGTCTTGACCCCCGTGGAAGGGGCGCGCAAACTTGGGTGTCCTCCTGGACGTACGGCTGTCTTTAGAAGAACATATTGCAGCCATCGCCAGGGGGGCTTTCTATCAGATTCGTCTGATTTACCAGTTGCGGCCCTTTCTGGATCTGGGCGCACTTCGCACAGTCACTTCCGCCCTCGTCATCTCCCGCCTGGATTATTGCAATGCTCTCTACATGGGGCTCCCCTTGAAGAGTCTCCGGAGGCTGCAGCTGGTCCAGAATGCAGCCGCGCGGGTGATCGTGGGTGCTCCTCGGAGCTCCCACGTTACACCGCTTCTCCGCAGGCTGCACTGGCTTCCTGTGGCCTTCCGGATTCGATTCAAGGTGGTACTGACAGTATTTAAAGTGCTCCATGGCTCGGGACCTGGGTACTTACGGGACCGCCTGCTGCCATCATCAACCTCCCGCCGCCCAGTACGCTCCCACAGGGTTGCCCTCCTCGGGGTACCGCCGCCCGGCCGTTGTCGGTTGACGGCCCCGAGGGTTCGGGCTTTCTCTGTGGGAGCCCCCTCCCTTTGGAATGATCTCCCCCCGGAGATACGGGCTATGACGGATATTTTGACCTTCCAGCGCGCAGTGAAAACCCTATTTTTTAAACAGGCTGGCCTGGCCCAGTAACTGTATTTTAGTTTTAACTTAATTTTAATCGGGGTTTTATTAGCTTTTAATTTTTAACTGAATTTTTGGGATAGACAGCCGGATCAATTTGGTTTAATTTATTTTAATTATATTTATTGGGTATTTATTGTATGTTTTTAGTAGGCTGTACACCGCCCCGAGTCCCTTTTTGGGAGAGGGAGCGGTATAGAAGTTTAATAAATAAATAAATAAATAAATAAATAAATAAAAAAGTGTTATAATGGCACCTTTTTTTGTGAAGTGAAGGTGCCAATCAAAAGATGTGAGGTCAACAGCTATGAGATCATAGTTGGCTTTTTTAAAGTTATAATTTGGTATCCCATCATTATGACCCTCTTTGCAAGGACACAACTTGAGATAAAAATCAATCATATTGTGATCACTGTTGGAAAAAGGTTCTTTAACTTGTAGGCCATAAATTGACTTTAAGCTATTGCAGAAAATGAGATCTAAGCAATTGTTGGGCCTAGTGTTGTTCGTTACCAACTGCTCGAGCCCCAGAGTTGTAACATGTTGTATAGGGTGTCATGTATAGGTTTGGTTGCACATTCATTTAGGGTCCAATTAATAAGAAGCAAATTGAAGTCACCAAGAAAGATAAGGCTGTGAAGCACCAGTGGTGGGATTCAACCGGTTCTCTGCTCTAATGAATTCTTCCAACAGCCTGTTTGCTAAACTACTCAGAAAGTTAACAACTGGTTCTCCTGAAATGGTGCGAACTGGCTAAATCCCACCACTGGTGTGCAGGCAGGAAGCTGCCCACATTAGTAATGCAGTTAGCTTGTTTGTATGACCAAGTAGATTTAAAACATTTGCAAAGGTTTTCTAAGCAAACCTTTTCTAGCCATTTTCTTTGATTGATGTATATATAAATTTAACTAAACATTTTAAAACTCAAAGATTTTACAGGGGAAAAAAGCAAGGGTTTTTTTCATGTCCCATCTGTTTGAAAATAACATTATGTCTTGCTCAACTAAGACTTCTTTTGTCTATTAATACACCCCTTCTTCCTAGTTGAACATTAAATACTTGCCTGTTTCTTCCAACTGCCCTGCTGCAAAACTGATATATCTTAAACTTTATGTAAGATTCACTGGAAGATTTATTTATTGATTTGATTTGATTTGTCAATCGCTTACAAGATAATAGGTATAAGTATAAACATAATTATGAATACATGAAATGGATACATATAAGAAAAATAAAAAGAAACAATAGGACAGGGACGGTAAGCATGTTGGTGTGCTTATGCACGCCCTCTACAGACCTCTTAGGAAAGGGGTGAGGTCAATAGTAGACAGTCTAAGGTTAAAGTTTTTGGGGTTTGGGGAAGAAACCACAGAGTCAGGTAGAGTATTCCAGACATTGACCACTTTGTTGCTGATGTCATATTTCCTGCAATCAACTTTGGTGTGGTCAATCTTGAGTTTGTATCTATTGTGTGCTCTTGTACTGTTATGGTTGAAGCTGAAGTATTCATTGACAGGTAGGACATTGCAATGTATGATTTTATATACTATACTTAGATCGGACCAAAGGTGGCATAATTCAAGGTTTTCTAGGTCTAGAATTTCAGGTCTGGTGGCGTAAGGTATTCTGCAACGAGTAGAGAAGTTGAGAACTCTTCTTGTGAAATATTTCTGGACTTTCTCAACTGTGTTAAACTGGTGAGCTGTATTCAAGTATTGGTCCAGCAAATGTTTTGTATGCTCTAGTTAGTAGTGTGATATTACCAGAGAAAAAGCTACATAGGATTAGGTTAACAACTATTAATGCCTTTTTGGCTATGTAGTTACAGTGGGTTCTAGCACTTAGATCATTAGAGATGAGTACTCCAAGGTCCTTGACAGAGTTGGGATCATCAACAAGATATTGACTATTCAGCTTGTATTTTATTTTCTGATTTTTTTTGCCAATATGTAAGACAGAGCATTTATTTGTTAAGATTTGAAGTTGCCATTTGTTTGACCATCCTGATATATAGTCGAGGTCCTTTGGAAGGGTAGCAGTATGGTCTGTGATGTTGAATAGCTTTATATCATCAGCAAAGAGAACACAGTTGCTCTTAATATGATCACAGAGATCATTTATGTAGAGTATGAAGAGAGTTGGTCCTAGAACACTGCCTTGGGGGACACCACTGTTGACAGGTACAGAATTTGATAGGATGCTCCCAATTTTGACCATTTGTTGTCTGTTTGACAGGAATGCTTCTATCCAGTTATGCAGGTGTCCAGAGATACCATAAGATTTTAGTTTTAGGAGTAGTTTGTTGTGTACCACTGAACCAAAAGCTTTACAGAAGTCTATGTAGATTGCATCTGTTGCTTTGCCTTGATCAAGTTGTAAAGTCCATACGTTTTTGCAGTGTAAGAATTGCAGATTACATGATAGTTTTTTTCTGAAACCAAATTGTTTATTAGAGAGTAGGTTGTTTGTCTCTAAGTGGAGGATAATGGATTGGTTAATAATTGATTCCATGACTTTACAGGTGATGTAGCATAGAGAAATTGTTATGTGATTTTCAACTAGGCTAGGGTATCCCTTTTTGAAGATGGAGATGACCATGACTTGTGACCATAGCTTTGGCAAGGAACTGGTCCTGAAAGATTTTTCAAAGATTATGCTTAGAGGTTCTGCTATGGAAGTGGATAGCTTTTTTAAGAAGTAGGCAGATGGCATTCCAGTTGATTTTCTAACTTGTATTTCAGTGACCAGAATAGAAAAGAAAATATACCTGCACAGCTTCATATATGCAGATCAAAAGCAGTGCAAGTCAAAACTGCAAAAGCAGATCAGATATCACCTTTCTCAGGCAAGAGTTTAATGTTTGAACTAAGCAGAGAAAAAATAGTTTAAAAGAATAGAAAAACTGAACCCCCTTTCCTGCTTCTCTTGCTCTTCTAAGGCAGAAAGTCCTTGGTAAAAGAAAGAAAAATAACAACTAACAAAAGAGAAGAAAGTAATAAAAATGTTTAAAAGACTATCTAAAAACCTAAGCCAAGAAACCTTCCACCCCTTTGACGGGTCTAGGAAGCAACTGTCCCTTTAGCTCACCTTGAGCTAGGGAAATCCCCATCCCTCAGATAGTTCCTCATTTTTATCTGCCTTGTTGCCCATTGATCTACCTCAAAGGTGGACACGCTCCTGGTCTCCTTGAGATTTCTCCTGAGTAGTTCTTTGCCTTTAACTAACTTGAAGCTGAATCTCAGGCAGATACCTTTATCCCCTGAGGATGTCTCCCATTTGATCCTTACTTGACCATTTTTTCCTTCCCTCAGATACTCCTTTGGTTGACCACTTCCTCAATTTCTTCAGGGCGTTATCCATTGAGTCAGTCACAGGTGAAGGAAGGGATGCAAGGCTAGACAAAATATTGCCCTGGGATCCCCCTTTTGTCCTTTCATTCATTAGTTTTGAAATGAGGCTGAATCATCACGAGCCTACAAAACTGTTTTACCCCAAATGTGTCCTTATCTGGTGCCAAAGCTGTTAGGAATGTAAATCACCTAACAGTTGGGTTGGAAATATATAAACCAGGATAGACATTTTAATACTCTTTAAGGGAATGCTAAAATTGTAATTGGGTGTGGTTTCTCAAACAGCCATAAGATGAAGCCAGAAACCTGGTTAGGGTTAGGGTTAGGGTGAACTAAGTCTAACTGCATATGCCGATGCAAGTTTTGCTACAGATGTAAATACATGTAAATCTATGTCAGGTACTGTAGTATTATTAGGAAAGGGGTTGATTGGGTGGAGGTCTATTCAACAGAAACATTTAAGTTTATCAACAATGGAGGCTGAATTTTCATGTTTGTCTTTATTATGTACAGATTTAATTTGTTATAAGCAACTATTGATTGATATGGGAATTGATGTAACAGATTCTATTGTTGTTTATGAAGACAACCAATCAGCAATACAGATGGCTTCAAATTTTGGTGTAAAGACAAGAATGAAACACACAGATTTAAGATATTTAAATATAAGACAATGTGTGCAAAGTAAGATGATTAAGCTGAAATATTGAATGTCAGAAAATAACATCGCAGATCATTTTATACAAGCCCAAGGCTCTGTAAAGCATAAGGTTTGCTGTGAGGATTATAGACTTAGAATGTAAGGTTGTATATATTTTCCTACCCAAAGGGGAGAATGTTAGGAATGTAAGTCCGTTGGAAATATACAAACCAGGATAGACATTTTAATACTGTCTCTTTAAGGGAATGCTAAAATTGTAATTGGGTGTGGTTTCTCAAACGGCCATAAGATGGAGCCAGAAACCTGGTTTCTCAGGAAGAAGAAAGAAAAAAAAGGAGAGTGTTGCTAGTTGCTAATTGGTCGATGTTTGCTGTTTTTGTTTCCTGTATTGACTGTTGTTGATTGTTGTTATTCTTGGATTGTTGTGAGTCTATTACTGAACTGTTTTTGATACTGGACTTTGTTATTGGATTATCCCTGGACTGAAAATTGACTGATATAACCATGTATGACTTGGACTGTTTATTTGGACTTTGCTTAACTGTGTTACTGGAAGTAAAACCTACATTTTTACTATACAGTGTAGTTGTGTGCTGTGTGTGTGTTATTCAACATTACTCTCACAACATCTCCCTGTGTGCATTCTCCTAACGGGGAATTATCTCAACAAAAGCCAATAAAGACCACCAGAAACGAGGAATGGTTTTTCCAACTTTTTTTATTGGAGTGCTCCAGCAAAAAGATCTCAGCAGCTAAAAAAGCCAATACCTCGAACAATGCACAAGCACAATTTTTATACAACTATGATTAAGGAAGTTAACACCCTAAGAATCATATATTGATTCCTTAACACATGTTTCTTTTGATTAAATTGTTCTACTTTACTCTCCTTCATACATGTTTATGTTAATAAGCATTTTTATTGAAAGAGGTATGCCTTTTACAGTCATGGTATTCTACTGATTCGGCCCAGTTCGACCAAATCAGTAACAGTTATGAGCAGTGGAGACTGAACTGGTTCTTTCTGACACTCTGTGTTGGGCCCACCCACCTGCCCGGGCTCCCATACTAACCTTTATGTTTTGTTTTTGAAGCGCAGCTGCTTTGCGCGGCACAGCAATTGCCACACGGCAGCTGCTGAAGCATCAGAGAGAATGCAGGATTACAGGAGGTAACTCAAATGCTTCTGCACCTGCTCAATGTGCATGTTTGGTGCACACAAACATGCAAAGTGTGTGCACATATGCAAAGCGTGCCCATCAAGCCACACCCACCGAACTGGTGATAAAAATATTTGAAACATGCCAGTGGCCTTTTACTATTATAATAAGCTGAAAGTTTACAAAGTTTATATATCTACCTGCCTTAGTTAGCAGCCTTCTAGCATGAATTGAAATCTAAGATGATGGACAGGCAGCAATAGCTGTAATGAGCTCTTCCATAAGTAAACAGGTTTTTCCTTTTTCTATTACATTTTTAATTCACTTTTGACCCATTTCTAATCCATATCTGACTTTTTACATGAGCACATATAGTGAGGCTACAAATTTGTTTTTAGCTACATTTTACAAGCCAAAAGGTCTCTTACAAGCCAAGAAGACTGTCAGGAAAGTAGCAAAAGAAGCCCAAGAGGGAAGATAGAGAAAGAGGCCTGAGAAGAAAGTAGTGAAAGAGACCTGAGAGACCTCAGCCACAGACAAAAAAAAATTCTTCATCACCAACTACACCAGTGCTTCCACAGCAATTCTTCCATGTCAGGTAAACACCAGTGGTGGGATTCTACTGGTTCTGTCCAGCTCTACAGAATTGGTAGCTCTGAATAACAGCAGACACAGAACCAGTTCTGTGTCTGCTGCTGTTTTGGCCCACCCACCCACCCAGATTCTTACCTGTCCTTTATTTCCTGCTTTTTCAACCACAGCTGCTATGCATGGCACAGCTGCGGTTGAAAAAGCAGGAAAAAACAGCTTTTCCAACCGCTGCACACCCACACACAGCACTGCTCAGCTGTCCAGGCAGCTCAGCAGGTCATAAATTGCACTCCTGCGACTTGTGATGCAGTGATGCAGAACAACAGAACCAGTAGTTATACCAGTCGGATCCCATCCCTGGTAAACACTCTACTGCCAAACCCCCACCCAAAAAGAAGGAGATCACTACTGATAAGCCATACAACTCTTGCATATGCTTCATCTGTCCAGAAGCATTTGAGGAGGATGAGAATACTCCCAATGCAACACATACGCTCACCACAAGTGCTTGGGGTTAACAAAAGGCATAGCCCAGTTCCTGCAATCAGCTTCACTTAAAAGCTCCTAGTTTGCATTTCCACTATTTTGCCCATCATGCAAGCCCAGACTGGAGAAATTTATTGTTTTATTAGAATGGGTGGATACTATGATTAGTATCCATTAAACAAAAAGATAAAACACAGAAAAGCAAAGCACCAATATCCTGAAATCCTATCCCAACCTAACTCACCCAGGAAACTACTAATCCTGCAAGTGATATTTTCATCCTTGTCAAAGATGCGATCAAAAGTGAACTGAAGCATCCCAATGCAATCTTATTTGGACTGGAGGACACCAACAAATGCGATGTCATCACAAAGGTTCGCGACATCACCAGCAACTTCCAAGCATCAACCATCTCTCCTGATGAAATCATTGATGATTCCTGATATGGCCCTGTGTTCAAGAACAACAATGGCTCAGTGGCCCCACGCTTCTGCAGAGTCATTTGCAAGAGTGAAACTAGTAAATGCAAATTCATCTGCACAATAAACTCAATCACAAAAAGCTGCACAATTCATAAGAAACTTCATTCACGGCCCGACCTATCCATACTACAACATGCCCACACCTGCGAGCTTCACTTGGACTTCAAAAGATGCCAGGATCAAGGAGAGATTGACCTGTACATAGACTACCATGTTGACTGTATTAAACACAAGACCAGTGGCTTGCGTCCCAGCAACCGTTCCCCCAACAAATTAAACTAGGCATGCACGCCTCCAACTTCTTCCAGGTCCACCCCTACAGGCCTAAAATGCAAGCTATGTAATGCAAGAAGCCTTGCAAACAAAATGCCTCAATTCCTCCTGATTCTAAATGACGCCCTATTCGACCATATTTTTGTCTGTGAGATGTGGTTGAATGTATCCTTTCCACACTCCCTTATTACAGTAAATGACGATCACATTTTAAGATCGACCATGAAAACTATAGAGGGGGTAGTGTTGCCATCTTCTATAAAAAGTTCCTAGGTCTGAAAAAGATTAATGTAACATGGGAAATTGCTCTTCCTGAGACCACTGTCTGTGAATAGTCCTTAAATGCCGCAGTTCATTTCTTGCTATGTTATAGAGCCCCTTGGTCATATGAACAAGTTAATTGCACTACTAACATGGGCAGCTTCCTGCCCACATCCCTTTATTTTTCTTGGTGACCTCAATTTGCCTTTTATTAATTGGACCCTAAATGAATGTACAACCGAACCTATACATGCAACCCTGTACAATGCTGTTACGACTCTGGGGCTGGAGCAGTTGGTAACAAGCAACACAACGCTCAACAATTGCTTAGATCTTACTTATTATTTATTTATTTAATATATTTATATACCGCCCTTCTCCCGAAGGACTCAGGGCGGTGTACAGCCAACCATAAAACTTTTTACAATTATAAAAGTTAAAAGAGAATTAAATATCTTAAGATTGCCTAAAATTATACCGTCCCCCAATAAATTAATAAAACCCCAAATTTTAAAATCCCAATTTAAAACTCGAATACTAAAATAAAAATCCCATTTCAAGCCTAGGCCGGCCTGCTCAAAGAGCCAGGTTTTTAATGCACGTCTGAAAGCTCTCAGGTCGGTGTTATTGTGTAACTCTGGAGGCAGACCATTCCAGAGGGTGGGAGCCCCCGCAGAGAAGGACCTACCTCTAGGAGTCGCCAGACGACACATGGAAGCCATCGGTACCTGGAGAAGACCCTCTCTGTGGGAATGCAGAGGGAGATTACCGGCAGAATGCGGTCATGAAGATAACCTAGTCCAACGCCATGGATCGCTTTAAAGGTCAAAACCAGAACCTTAAAGCGAACCCAGAAAACCACCGGCAACCAATGCAGATCGCGCAGGAGAGGCGTCACATGGCCGTTTTGTGACGCCCCCATAACCACCCGCGTGGCCGCATTTTGTACCAGTTGAAGTCTCCGGGTGCTCCCCACAGGGAGCCCCATGTAGAGAGCATTACAATAGTCCAGGCGAGAGGTGACAAGGGCATGAGTGACCGTGCGTAAGGCATCCCAATCCAGAAAGGGCCGCAACTGGTGAATCAGGCGAACCTGATAAAAAGCCCCCTGGAGACAGCCGTAATATGTTCTTCTAAAGACAGCCGTGCATCCAGGAGGACGCCCAAATTGCAAGCCCTCTCTGTGGGTGGTAAGATCTCTCCCCCAATAGCCAGCGATGGAGTCAGTTGACTATATTGGGGTGCCGGAAACCACAGCCACTCAGTCTTGGAAGGGTTGAAGCTGGAGCCTGTTCCTGCCCATCCAAATCCGCATGGCCTCCAGGCACCGGGACATAGCCTCCACAGCATCGTTGGGGTGGTTTGGGGTGGAAATGTAAAGCTGAGTATCATCAGCATACAGATGACACTGCACCCCAAAACCACGGATGATCTCCCCCAGCGGCTTCACATAAATGTTGAACAAAAGAGGGGAGAGGACCGACCCCTGAGGCACTCCACAAATGAGGGGCCTAGAGGTGGACCTCTCCCCCCTCCCGTCAACACAAATTGCGAGCGGTTGGAGAGGAAGGAGGAGAACCATCGTAGGACAGTTCCCCCAATCCCCAACCCCTCCAACCGCCGCAATAAGATACTATGGTTGAAAGTATCAAAAGCCGTCGAGAGATCTAACAGGACCAGGACAGAGGAATACCCCCTGTTACGGGCCCTCCAGAGATCATCAATCAACACAACCAATGCTGTTTCGATACTATGGCCGGGCCTGAAGCCCGATTGGAAAGGATCGAGGTAAGTCGCCTCCTCCAGGTACTGAGGGAGCTGATGCGCCACCACACTCTCAACAACCTTCGCTAAAAAGGGAAGATTGGAGACTGGACGATAGTTATTTAAAACAGCCGGGTCCAGGGCAGGCTTCTTGAGGAGGGGTCGCACCACCGCCATTTTCAAGGCAGTAGGGAGTGACCCCTCTCTCAACGAAGCATTGACAATCCCCTGGAGCCAGCCTCGTGTCACCTCCCTGGCGGTTGAAACCAACCAGGAAGGACACAGGTCCAACAAACATGTGGTGGTATTCAACCCCCCCAGCAACCTGTCCACACCCTCAGCGGTCACAGGGTCAAACTCCTCCCAGATAATAGTCTCAAGATTTGCCCCAGACACCTCCCCCGGGACCCCCCAATTGGAGTCCAGCCCACCCCAAATCTGAGCGATTTTGTCGTGCAGAAATCGGGAAAACTCCTCTGCCCTGCCCCGCAAGAGATCTTCCCGTGCTCTCGGCTCAAGCAGGGAGCGGGTCACTCTAAACAGAGCGGCAGGCTATTTTTCTGCCAATGCAATAAGGGCGGAGAAATGCGAACGCTTCACCACCTCTATCGCCACAAGGTAGGTCCTAATATAGGACCTCACCTGTGTTCGGTCGGACTCGGCGCGGCTAGCCCTCCAAACACTCTCCAGACATCTTTTCCGGCACTTCATCTCCCTCAGCTCCTCCGTAAACCACGGAGCTGGATGGGATCTGTGCCGGGTCAGAGGTCGCAAAGGCACAACTCGGTCCAGAGCCTCGGGACAACTTATATTATTAGATCTACTAATAATACTTAGATCTACTGCAATAGCTTAAACTCAATTTATGGCCTACAAGTTAAAGAACCTTTTTCCAACAGTGATCACACTATAATTGATTTTTGTCTCAACTTGTGTCCTTGCAAAGAGGATTTTAATGATGGGACTCCAATTTATAATTTTTAAAAAGCCAACTATGGTCTCATGGCTGCTGACCTCACATCTCTTGATTTGCACCTTTTGTTCACAGGTTGTAATACTAAAGAAGACCATTATAGCACTTTTTTGCTCAAAGTCAATAGAGTCATTTATATATACATTCCAAAAATAAATCCTAAAGCCAAAAAAAACTAAATTACCCATAACAATAAGAAAGTCACAATAAAAATATATTTTTGGCAAGAAAACAAAACTAGCTATGTAGCTAACATTAAAAATCATTACAAAGCCTTATGCTGCCAGATAAAGGCATTTATCTGTATTTACTTCCTTTGTTCATGTTTATGTTCATCCCTATACTTGTTATCTTGTACATGTTTGACAAATAAATAAAATAAATACATGTCCTTCTGATTTATACTTTTCTTATTGTAGGCAGTAGTGTCCTACAGATCATTACACTTACTGCAGCTGCAACTTTCTGTGTCAGTAATTCCTTTAACAAACTTTCCTAATTCCAACCCAAATCCTTCAATATTATTCATTCCTAGACCTCAATGAATTGCTAGTCACCCCCTTTGATAATAAACAAGGAAGCTCTATACTAAAATCACTATCCTTACTCTCTTGGAACATTGCTGGTTGAGAAATCAGAAATCAAGACCCTGCCTTTATAAGCTATGTTTTCAAAATCAACATCCTTATATTCCAAGAGACATGGTCAACAAATTACCACTTTATTGAGGGATATAAATAATCTCTTTAGCAGCTCCTAGCACAGGACAAGGGAGACATTTTGCTGGTTTAAGCATTCATATCTCAACCACTCTAAATACTGAAATTATGTCAATAGACCTATTTAAAAACCTTGAGAACAGACCCATTGGATCTGCAAATTATGAATATCACCATTATTATTGACTATCTGGCAGAATTCCCATATTGGACAAGCACAAGAATTCATATCAGATTGACTACACAGTATGTTTAGCAGTTCTCCAATTCCATATTGAAAACCATTATGAGAGTGTCACTGACCCAATGTTTTGCTTTTAAAATTCTTTGCTGTTTTTTTTAAATATACATCTTATTCCATCTGAAGATATCACCAAAATAAAAACAAAAAAATGGAAAAGCTAGACAGGATAAATTAACCCAAAGTACTCTCTACTAAGGATATACTTCATTTGTGTTCAGTTCTGGATGACAGGTCCCATGATCAGACTTTGCCATCTTATATTCAACTAATTCAGCTTCTTCAATTAATTCTCTCTACCCATCCATATATCTCTAACAAGAATCAGACTTCTTTTAACCAACCCTAGTTTGATAGCGGTTGTCAATGGTGAGATTCAAATAATTTAACAACCGGTTCACAGGTTGGCTGTCATGGGAGACATGACCCATCCCTGTCCACCAGCTCCACTGCACATGAGAGACAAGCCTCCCTCAATGGCTAACCTTACTCTGGATAAACAGGTTGTTAAATTAACCCCCCATTGGGCACAGTGCTGTACTGCAATGGAGAAATGGGCAAAGGAGTGGCCAGCATGAGGGAAAGAGGAGGAGCAGGGAAAAGAAAGAGGGAAAGTGGCCGTCTCCTTCCCTCGCACTGGCTGCTCTGTTGCCCATTTCTGTATAGCAGCACAGCATCCAGGATCCATTTTATAGTGGGCTGGGTGGGTAATTTAACAAACAGTTCACCCAAGTCAGTGCAAATTGGCTGAATCTCACCACCAATGTTTTCCATATAGCCAAAAAAACTATCTATCTATCTATCTATCTATCTATCTATCTATCTATCTATCTATCTATCTGTCTGTCTGTCTGTCTGTCTGTCTGTCTGTCTGTCTGTCTGTCTGTCTGTCTGTCTGTCTGTCTGTCTGTCTATCTATCTATCTATCTATCTATCTATCTATCTATCTATCTATCTATCTATCTATCTATCTAATTATTTATTTATTTATTTAATGTATGTTGCCACCTATTTGCCCATGGCGACTCAAGGCAGCTTACACAATGTAAAACCATATTTAAAACAAAAAATAAAAATAAAAAACAATAAAAACTAACAAAAAAGAATCAAAGAAATTAATAAAGTATAGTAGAACAAAATCTGGGGGAAAAAATCACCCCCAACTCCCACCTCCTGCCCTGACGACAGCAGATCACACTAGCCATTTGATGGGCTCCATCCCACTCTGGGCTCCCCAGGCCCACTGGTGAAACCAGGTTTTCAGTGCCTTCTGAAAGAGTGCTAGAGTGGGGGCCATTCTAATTACTGGTAGAATGATATTCCAGAGAGTGGGAGCCATCATGGAGAAGGCCCTTCTTCTGGGTCCCATCAGGTGTATGTCCCTCAGGGATGGGCCCCACAACATTCCATGCCTTGCTGTTCTAATGGGTCGGGTAGATGTGACCGGCAAGAGACGCTCCCTCAGGTCCCAAGCTTACCTTCATTTACCTGCCTTAAGGAAGATAAAAAGTATCCTGTCTCCTACTCAACCAAGGACCTATTCAAGAGGAAATATAAACAGTTATTACAGACAAAGAAGAGGTAGATCCTGATAAAGTCTTGGAGCCAATTAATGTCTACCCCTTGCTCCAGAATTCAGTTCTATTCTAGAAATATATATTGTATTTTTTGCTCCATAAGACACACTATTTTGCAAATGGCAGTGGCAGCTAAAGGCGGTGGCACTAACAGCTGATCGGCATTGCTCTGGGAGGCCAATCCAACCACTGATAGGCAGTGATAGGTGGTGACAGAATAGACCTGGATCCCAGGACAAAAAATCCATTGTGTGGACAGACTCACCTATGGAAAATTTCTTCCGTAGTTTCAAGAGCTTTTGGCTGAAACGAGCAGAGGAGCAGAGCCCTGACAAGCCACATGCTGGTGCTGGGAGGCCAAGACAGATTTTTTGTTTTCTTCTTTTCCTCCCCAAAAGCTAGGTATGTCTTGTGGTTTGGAGTGTCTTATGGAGCAAAAAAATACAGTAACTTTCCAGTCTGCTTTCCTTCATGAATTTCATCCTTTATTCCTGCTTTAGTTTGAGAAATCATTTTAAACTGCTGTACACGCAAGAAGAATTATCCCCTTCCCCAAAACAACCTAGACTATGAAGCTTATCTGCTCCCCTGCTGGCTCTTTGTCAGGCTCTAAAATTATAAAACCGATTAAGACCTGAAACAAACAAATCTCCTAAATATGATTTTATTTCAACAGAGGCAATCCAAAACAATTTAAATTGGTGGGTATCTGTGCTTGCTGTCCTTTCACTATATTAACTATCATGTTAGGGTTCCTGATTAAGACCTAATTTTAGTGATCCTAATCTACCAAAAAGGAGGCAAAGATCTAGCTGTCAATTTCTGTCCCATTAGCCTTTTCAGTTTCAGCATACTTATTATTTATGAAACAAGTTTCTGGATTGGCTTGTAATATTTTGGCTGACAAGCAGGCAGCCTTCAGAGAAGGCTGGCTAATCATAACCATTATTAACCCTTCCAATCTCTGCTTGAAAAATATTATTTTGGAACATGTCTTCTGTCTTCACAGTGTCCATTGATCTTGGATGTACTTTTGACCTTGGCAATCATAAATCTCATGCTGGTTATGTTATTTTAAATGCACAAAAACAGTGTTAGTTTTACAAACCTTTTATTTCTTCATAGGAGCTCAAAATACACTTGCAGTAATTAAAATTTCTCAGCTAAGATCTGTGTCCACCTCCTTTTTGGAGCTCATTTGGGTCCCTACAGGTCATTCCTTCCTTTGGAAAGAATTCAGTCCAAGTTTTTGAAAATCATTTTTCAAACAACTTGCTGCATTTTAAACACATTTCTGCAAGGATTCATATGTTCTCATACTAGCTTAAGCTCTCCTTCTTTCTTAGTTATGATTGACAGTTTCTAATATTCATGGAGTTAGGTAATGCATGCCAGATTACTATTTTATGGCTATTCATAGGTAGCATCACTTTGAGGGGTTATTAACACATACTAGCTGATCTCAAGCAGCATGCTATTGATCTAAGCTGAAACCAAGCTTCACAGAAATACCCAAAAACATCTTCTTGAGCCGGCTTGATGAGCATGGCTTGGCGGTCATGTGACTGGGTGGGCATGACCAACTCAATGTCACTCACATTAAGGGGTGCCTCGCCTGGCCCCTCCCCTCCCCTCCCAGCCATTCCTTGTCACACCCAGCCTCTATGTATCTATAGTTCTGTAAAAATGTTGTTCACCTTTTTTCAACTTTATTATCTGCATACTATAGATATATTTTCATGGACCACTGAAAGGAGGAAATGGGTCACAGAAAGAGAGTATGAATGACCACCACCTGTACTTTTTAATGGTTCAGGACAGTGGTTTTCTTCCAGATTAGACCTGTGACTTTCTGCTTCTAAGAAAGTGGAAAGGAAGGTGTGGGAGAAGAAACAATTCTAACTCACTCTTCCAGTAAAACAAACTGAAGATCCAGCACATTAAGAAAGTACTGAGAAAATCATTCAAAAGAGAGAAGGAGGGGAGGGAGGGAGGGAGACCTTAGGTGTGTGTGTGAGAGAGAGAGAGAGAGAGTGTGTGTGTGTGTGCATGGGTTGGAGAGGTGAGCTGAGAGTCATGCAGAGGTCTATCAGGCACAGAGGCAACAAGGGAAGGGGATCAAAATGGAAAGTCTCTCCCCATTTGTTTTGTATTCAAATACTTACCCGCGATTGGTTACCTTTTCGGCGGGAAGTGTGAACCCCTGTCATTGGCTGATGAGCCGTGAGCAGCCTATATAAGAAATGCTGCCGCGGCTCTTCGGCATTCACATTTCTGAAATAAACAAAAAGAGCTAAATCACTGAATGTGTGCGCCTCGTTCTTCGGCCGCCAAAACACTGGCGACGAAGGTGGGATCGAGACAGCAGTAATTCAATCGAGTGCGGAGCGGCGAAGATTGAGCGGAAAATGTCCAGCAACAACACACCACCCGAGCAGTTTAATCCCGCTAAGGAAGAATGGCAGTCATATGTGGATCGTTTCCTGATGTTCTTAGAAAGCAGCGACCTGAACGGAGTTTCGGAACACAGGAAGAGAGCGGTGTTTCTGACACATTGTGGTCCGACCGTTTTCCGGATGGCAAAAGCGCTAGCGGCACCCACAGATGTAAAAACTTTGACCTGGCCAGAATTAGAAAAGATTCTGCGGGCTCATTACGCACCAACAGTATCCTGCCTGATCAAGCGGCATGAATTCTACCTAAGGAACCAGAAGGAGGATGAGAGTATTGCCGACTTCGTGGCAGCCTTAAGGGACATCGGCAGTGAGTGTGAATTTCTGAACCTCGATGAAACCCTAAGAGACCGTGTGGTCCTAGGGTTGAAAGACCTAACGTTGCAGAGCCGTCTTCTAAACCGACCAAAAATAACAGTGAAAGAAGCCATAGAGGAAGCTCCCGCAGCAGAAGCCACCCACAAATCAGCCGCCAAAATGAGGAAGATAAATAAATTGGCAGGCTACAACAGTAGGGAGTCACCCAGACCAGAGGGTGAGAAAGAAAAGACCACAACTCATCATGAGGACATCGAGACGGAAACCAGTAGCGAGGAAGATGACGTGTGCCATTTAAAGGCGGGAAGAGACAGAAAAGAGCGGGCAGATAGAAAATTTGAATTCGAATGCAACCGTTGCGGAGGAAACCACCCCCGGTCAGAATGTCGTTTCATCTACGCTATCTGCCGGAAATGCGATAAGAAAGGGCATATAGCTAGAGTATGCCAGTCCAGAGCAAATTACAGCCCACGGCGGAAAGGAAGCCCACCACCGAGAGATAGAGAAAGAGAGAGAGAAAAAGAGAGGAAGCCAAACAGTCGTTGGAGCCTAGAAGGAAGACAAAGAAGGAACAGAGAGACGACCTATAGAAAAGAGGAAACCCATCAAACAGTAATAATTGGCCATTCTAACACACAAAATGTAAGAAAAGTTCACATCCAAGTGAAAATTGAAGAGCAGGATTGCGTGATGGAGGTGGATTCGGGGTCGTTCCTTTCAATGGTCTCTTGGGCCACCATAAAGAAGCTGATTCCTGACATTCAGCGAGGCGAGTTAGAAACTCAAAACCTAACTCTCAAGGATTACCAAGGCAACAGAATAGCAGTGGTTGGCGTAGGTCATTTTCAAATCACTTTCAAAAATCATACCGAAATCCTTCCACTCACCATAGTCGACCGAAATAGACCCAGCCTTTTGGGACTTGAATGGTTTGAGCCGCTGGGGATTGGAATGACCGGCGTTAACCAGATCGCAGAAACAGACTGGGAGGCGGACCTCATCAGAGAATTCCAAGACCTCTTCAGCGGCGATCTAGGCAAGTACCGGGGTAACCCGATTTCTTTTAATCTAGACCCAAAAGTGACCCCAATTCGGCTTAAAGTAAGGTGTGTGCCATTTGCATTAAAACCTAAGATCGACGAACAATTGGACAAACTAATCAAACAAGGGGTTCTAAAACCCATAGACCACGCCAAATGGGAGACCTCTATTGTCACCCCTATCAAAGCAGATGGTTCAATCCGGATCTGCGGGGACTATAAGGCTACCCTGAACCGTGCACTACAGCAAAGTGCATATCCCGTTCCGGTCGTCCAGCACTTGCTGCATTCAATAAAAGGTGGAAAGTTCTTTGCTAAACTTGATTTGGCCCAAGCATACCAACAACTTCCCGTTGATTCTCAAACAGCCGAAGCCCAAACAATTGTCACGCACCGAGGAGCCTTTAAATGCAACCGGCTTCAATTTGGAGTTAGCGTGGCTCCTGGCATATTTCAATGTTTGATGGAGCGTCTCCTCCATGGAATACCTGGGGTCATCCCCTATTTTGATGATGTCTTGATTGCGGCAAAAAACAGGGTCCAACTGAGAGACCGCCTACGACAAGTCCTCACTAAATTTACAGAAGCCGGTCTCAAAGTTAAAAAAGAAAAGTGCACACTAATTACAGACAAAATTGAATTTCTTGGATATTTAATCAATGGCGATGGTATTCACCCCACTGAAGGGAAAGTCCGCACAATTAAAGATGCCCCCATCCCTACCAACAAAGGGGAGTTGCAAGCCTTTTTAGGACTAATTAATTTCTATCATGTCTTTTTACCGCAGAAAGCTACGGTTGCGGAACCTTTGCATAGGCTACTTGATAAAGACAATTCTTGGATGTGGGGCAGCCCGGAAGACGCAGCATTTCAAAAAATCAAGGACCTTATTACATCGACCAAGGTATTGATTCAATATAACGAGACTTTACCCCTAATTTTGACTTGTGATGCCTCTCCTTTTGGAGTCGGAACAGTCCTGAGCCACTTCCTACCAGATGGCAGGGAAGCTCCCATCGCTTTCCACTCTAAAACACTGTCTAAAAGTCAACGCAACTATAGCCAGCTTGATAAAGAAGCTTTAGCAATCATATTCGGCATTAAACGGTTTCACGAGTATCTCTATGGTCG
Organism: Bungarus multicinctus; assembly: GCA_023653725.1. NCBI lineage: Eukaryota > Metazoa > Chordata > Lepidosauria > Squamata > Elapidae > Bungarus > Bungarus multicinctus. Next base: position 71,492,613 of record CM042840.1, read on the forward strand.
ACCCTTTTCTGTCATAACCGACCACAAACCGTTATTAGGAATCCTAGCCGGGGACAAAGCCACCCCTAATATTTTGTCACCTCGGATGACTAGATGGTCAGAGTTTCTGGCCGCCTATAACTACACTTTGTTTTATCGACCGGGCCAGTCTATCACCCACGCCGACGCCTTGAGCCATTGCCCATTGCCCGACATTGACACTGACCCTTGCCCCAGCATCTCCATCCTGCAAATCGAAGCCATGCCTAACTTTCCGACGACAGCTGCAGACATCGCCCGCGAAACTTCTAAAGACTGCCTCCTTCACAGAGTGGCCACCTGGGTTGCTAAAGGGTGGCCGGAGTCTGACTTAAGGGACTGCATGAAACCTTTTAAACAGCGGCAAACTGAACTTTCTTTTCTTAAGGGTTGCATACTTTGGGGGGATCGGGTTGTTATTCCACCAAGGCTGAGAGATCCGATTTTGGAACTGCTTCATGAGGGACATCCAGGAGTGGTCAAAATGAAGAGTTTGGCCAGAAGTTATGTTTGGTGGCCAGGGTTGGACAAATATATTGTAAATTGGGTTGCTGGTTGCAAACCGTGCCAAGAATCCCGGCCCACACCCCCGCAGGCACCTGTAGCTGAGTGGGAACTGCCCAGGGGCCCCTGGTCGAGGATTCACATAGATTTCGCAGGTCCGATGAGGGGTTGCATGTTCTTGATCATAGTTGACGCTTACTCCAACTGGTTGGAGGTCAGCCTAATTCAATCTACCTCCTCGGATGCAGCTCCGTAAATTGTTCACCACACACGGACTACCTGATGTCCTGGTCTCTGACAACGGGCCCCAGTTCACCTCCACAATGTTTGAGGGTTATTTAGCTAGTTTGGGGATACGGCATGCCCTAACGGCGCCGGCCCACCCAGCAGCGAATGGCCGAGCTGAACGTATGGTTCAATTTACTAAAGAAACCCTTAACAAGTTAGACCCTGGCCCTATTCAGGAACGCATTGACAAACTTTTATCAATCCAGCATACCATGCCTAGCATGAATAAAACCCCGGCCGAGTTATTAATGGGGAGGAAACTACGTTCTCCTTTGGACCGCCTACACCCTAACTATTCTACTGAAAAGCCGGTAGACTCCTCTAGCAAACTCCGCAAGTTTAAAATCGGGGACCTAGTGTATGCTAAAAATCTGGTGGGACACCCCTTATGGGTTCCAGCCACCATCACCCAAATCACTGGCCCACGGTCATACCGCCTGACTACCTCTGACAATAGAGAATGGAAACGGCATATTGACCAGTTACGATCCCGCACCCTTACCAGACCATATGAAAACCCGGGGGGGAAGGGGATGAACCAATTACTCAAGAAGGAGAAAACCCCCAAACAAACTATGACAACCTGACACTTCCACAAACGCCCTCACCGCTAGCCCCAGTCGACGTTCGCGGCTACGCACCTGAGGCTGAAGAACTTCATATCAACGGGAACCCAACCGATGACGATGAATGTCCAATCCTGGAAGGGAGCAGCCTAGCCATCTCAACTAATCGAGCAAAGCCAAGGAGCGGCCTGGCCGGCTCGACCGGCCAGACGGTTCCACAACCAGGGACGGAAGAACCAACAGGTCCGTCCGCACCGGCCGATGGAGTGAATGATTTGCGCAGGTCCAGTCGGACCCACAGGAGCCCCGCCTACTTACATGATTACGTAACCTAGGCGGAGCTCCTGATTGGTCAGACTGAACCAAGAGGGGAGGGGTGTTTTGTATTCAAATACTTATCCGCGATTGGTTACTTTTTCGGCGGGAAGTCTGAACCCCGTGGCTCTTCGACATTCGCATTTCTGAAATAAACAAAAAGAGCTAAATCACTGAATGTGTGCGCCTCGTTCTTCGGCCGCCAAAACACCATTAAAAAAAAAAAACCTGTGGAGCTTCCCTTTTTGTCCACCCTCCTGTCTGTTGTCCCAGGACAGTTCTGCTTCTGCCCCTTTCCCTCTGCAGTGCTAGAAGCTGCAAGTCATCACTGTTCATCTTCTGCTTCCCCCCCAGAGCCCTTGTGGCTTGCAATGTCCTATGGCTACTACTTCCGATGGCACACTCTCAGGCCATGTCCACACACATGGAGGCCCTTTGGGTCCCCCATGCCCTCTCCTTAATACCTCTTTCTTTCTCCATGCACAGGTAGGGACATTGCTTTCCCACACGGAGGTGGGGCAATTCCAAGAAAAGGCCAGTGAGTGGGGCATGGAGGCACCTGTGCCACATGCAGCCAGCCTTAGATTCACACTGCTGCCTCAGCCTCGCCCCCTGGGCATGAGCACCGGAGGCTCCAAGAGCTCAAGAGCTGGGTTGGCAATGCATCCTGGATGAAGGGCAGTGCTCAGCAAGCAGTCCCCAGGGTCACAAGGCCCTGAGTGCTTGCCACCTCCTGTGCGCACTCTCAGGGGGTGGGGCAGAAGTGGCGCTGCAGATCTAAGGCTGGGCCTGGGCAAGGAACTAGAGAGCAGCCTCAGCTGCGGGCATGACTCTAGGCGAGCAGCCAAGGCAAGATAAGCAGTGACTGAGAGGGGCCGGGCAGGATCGGGCAGGGCCAGCTAGTGGCATGATTTGCCAGTTCTCCAAACTGTGCAGAATCATAACAAGGGGTTCGCCCAAACTGGTAGAATCCCATCCCTATTTCTGTTCCTTACTAAATATTTGTGGTCATTCTAATCTGTTTTAACTCAAGATGTTATAATTATATCTATTTGATTTTACTGTCTTGTTTACAGCCAAATGCTGTTTTATAGTTTGGACAACACACCATGCTATTAACTTTAATCCTTTTTAGATATTTTATAATTATTTTAATTAATTGTAACTCTTGTGTTTTATTTTCTGATCCATGACTTAATAAAGATAGGATTGATTTGATTTGAACTGAATACATTAACCATTTTATACTTCAAACAGCATTCATAATACAATTTTTTTCTCAGCAGAAACTTACAGTACTTCACTTTCACTTTTCTTACTCATTCCTAGGTCTCAAAATGTAACATATTTTTCTTATTATGTCACCACACTCCCATCTGTCTATTAATGTCAAAATAATAATTGTCCCTTGGATCATATTTACTGAGAACATAGGACAGTTTTTCCCCAAACTTTTCTGCTATTATTAATTACTGGAGCATAATATGCAGCCATGATAATTACATTTACATTACAAAGCCATGGTGGCACAGTGGTTAGAATGCAGTACAGCAGGTACTTCTGCTGATTCCGGCTGACTGCAATTTTGCAGTTCAAATCTCACCAAGCTCAAGGTTGACTCAGCCTTTTATCCTTCTGAGGTGGGTAAAATGAGGGCCCAAATTGTTGGGGGAAATATGGTCATTGTCTGTAACCCGTTTAGACAAGGCTGTAAAGCATTGTAAAGCACTATACAAATGCTATCACTATTACTATTTATCAATTCCAGTCTACGAAATTAGTGTTCCTTCATTATGATCTATTTTTCCATTTATCTTCGCTTCAAATTTAAAGAACAAACCTGGAGTTTGTTATAATTTTGGTTTTATTTCATTTGTTTTTATTATTATTTATTCCCCTTATATTCTAAGTTTCAGTCTTCCATATGTCATGGTCATCACCAGATAGGTGATAAAATCCTTCGCATTTTAATAGTATTTAGCAAGAGAAGGAAAGACTAGCCTAGATTACCATCTTTAGTAACATTTATTACAGATATTGCATTCCCTTTCTAGTGGTAAGGTCTGTTCAGGCACATTTTGACCAATATGCTACAAACACAACAAAAGTCTAGTTTTATTCATGCTCTTCTGTGCAAATTAGAATAACTAATCAAGAGATTATCATGCATAATATGCTCATATCTATCAACAAGAAAACATACTGGGACACTGAAATTCAATTCAATTCAAACATTCTTACTACCCTACCCAATAAGTAACAGACATTGTTTGCATTAACATTAAATTTAACTGGCCACAAATATCTGTTTTATGTCCAAATTATGTTTTAATTTTTAAAAAAGAAATAGTTGGTTTTTACTTTTATAAATACACATGAACAATCTTTTCAACAAACAAAGCAGTGATGATATTTTCTTCCTTATGATTTCTCATATCAATTTAATTTTTTCCCTCTAGATTTATGTGCGTGGATAAATATGTGTGTGTGTGTGTGTGTGTGTGTGTGTGTGTTTGTGTGTTTGAGAGGGGGGAGGGAAGAGGGAGCACACTTAGCTCTCCAAGCACACTTTGAATTTTTGAGAATACTTATTTATCCACCAGAGAAAAATAACTAACAGTTAAATATTTGAAAACAACAACCCCTGCTATGTTTTAATAAAATATACAGGAACAAAACATTGAAGACTGATACTATCTTTAATTCAATTTCAACTGAACCCGGGATTCTGAATATTCTATACCAGTAATTGCCACAAATTGAGTTTTGGGGTGTCTGTCTGAGCAGAAAAGTTGCCTACCTAAATTCACAAGTATGTATTCTATCCTCAGCCTCACACTGCCCTGGGCCAACCTTTTAACTAATGCCCATACTCAGCTAAGCAATATATTTACAGTAAATGTACCACCTCCCTTCACCATCACTACTTGTTTTTATTACTGTGAATATTTCAGTCTTTTTCTTTTTAAAATCTTGATAATTGATGAGAGGTGGTTAAATTAGGTGACTGCATCTGGTGATCAGATCTTGAATCAAGAAGTTTAGGCGGACTTAGAATTAGAAAATTCTAAGAATGAAATTTGAAAACCCATTCCAGAAGAAGAGGATTGGAAGAATGCATCTACATGGATGTCTGGAAAACTTACATGATTTAATAGGTCTCTGTAATCATCAGCAATCATTCTCCCTGGTGTCATTGTTCCTGTTGTTATCATTTTCCTAACATATTCCACAAGTGAAAAGTCCACTTTTTTTTTAGATAAACCAACTTTGATTTTTTGATTGTGGCAGGAATTGACCAGTATGTCGTCTGAAGCTGATTTCATGGGCTGAGAGAAAGTAACTGGTCCAAAATTGTCAGAGTATATTCATGAACTGGAATAGAGTTTAGTAACAAGGTCAGCCAATGAGAGCTGAATTGAGGACTGAAACTTAAAGAGAGAATTTGGGCATCGTTTATATCTTTTCTGTGCTGAGCTCTAAAGTAAAAGAGAAACTAACTTGCTTGCTTGCCTGCTGAACTAAAGTGAAACTGATGTCTGTATCTGAGTTCTTGAGTTGCTGTTCTGCTCTGAACCTGTAACACATCTGCTTCTGTTTGAGTTTGCTCCATGTTGGAGTAATCTACAACTGGTATTGTAAAATTTACTTTATATGTTTATAAAGAAGTTAAATGAAGCCTCAGTCATCTATATTTATTTTTCTGATGCTGAATTTACACTGCTATACTCTGAACAAAAGTCACCCAGCTTGTTGAATGTCTAAGGCAGAACTAGAACTTAGTTTCTGGTTAGTAGCCTGGTGCCTTAACCATTAAACCATCTCTCTCTCTCTCTCCCTATATATGCATATGATTTGAAGTTAATATTGTAAAATTCAAAAGTGGGTCACATTCAGGCTTCAGACCTTATTATGTCTCCCTGCACCAATTTTATTGACTTGTGCTGCAAAACTATGCTACTCTCAACCAGACTTTACCTTAATTCTTTTCCTAATTTTTCCTTGTACTCTTTTCCTAATTTTAGAAGGTACAGGGACTGGGTCAAGGAAGTGCAATAAGCTATTTAGATACTTTCTGAATAGATTAGGCTCTGAAGTACATCTCGGGAAAGCTAACTACGGTGTAAGTTTTATTCTTACTAAAAGAATAAAATCAATATTCTTACTAAAATGGTCTTTATCTTGAGAAGCAAAACTAAATTAAAATGTTTAAAAATCCTAAGGGCTAACAGACCTAACCTTCTCTGTTTTCTCCTCATCTACTGGAATATATTCTAGATATATTTCTGCCATAGGTTACTTTGTGGCCATTTAAATTATTACATATTTTTGAAGATACCACTTCATTTGCAGCAGTTTATCAAATCAAAGCCTGGTTCTAATTATGGAGAATTAAGTCCTTAGTGGATGAAGAATGCCAGTCACTATCTTTGTTATAAATTCTTGTGAAATAAAGAAAGGTGATCTTTATAGCAAGAGATTTGCCTGGATCATGCTGAATTGGGAAGGCTGCAACTGTCAAATTATTGCTGTTATCTATAACTTCTACAACTAAAGCCATGAGGGTCAGTGAAGAAAGTCACAAATTCTCCATTCCTGAGCTCATAATCATGTACATTGGAGGACCACTCATATTTCTACTATAAAAGAAGGTACAAGGATGAAATATGAATAAAAAATTTATTAGTGTACTTTTTCAATTGACAATAAATTAAAACAATTAGATTATACAGCCAGTCTCTATACCTTCAAGCATCCTCCTGGCAGCAAACTGTATGAGAGAGATTTAAGAGATATTTTTGATATGAAAATGTCCAATATTTGTTTTAACAATAAAGAACACAAGAGGTTGAGTTTTGATAACTTCCCTTCCAGAAAGCCAGGTTATTTTTACTGAAATTTTGAAAATTTTGTATGTGAAGTCTTTCTTATTTGCCTGATATTTCTTATGGAAATGTCTGCCTATAGTATGTAAGGAAACTAGTATTTTTCCAGTTATGGGTAAATGGTATATTCCCTACAATAGATTTTTGTTTTGGTCTGTTTCAGATTACAGTTAAACAAATTGGAACTGATCTTAATAAAGCCACCTCACTTCTTTAAAATGATCAATCCGTACCATAGCCACAACTCTTAACTTACGTTGAAAATGTTCATATCTCATGCAGAAGGGAAAATGTTACATTTAAATCTAAATGAGAAATAGCTGTAAAACTGGAATGATAGAGAAGAAATGTAGTCTACAGCTGGCTTGGTTTGAAAAATTCCACCCAACATGAACATAAAAGGCTGTATTATGCACAGAGAACCAGAACCGGGGTTCCTTGTTGTTCCATTAATTTCTATTATCTTGGAGGAAATGTCGAAACTAAGCTGCGAAAATGGTATAATAATTTGATTTCCCATTTCTGGAATCAGGGAAGTATTACATGTGAGGCAGATCTATCCTAGTCTCCCTTATTTATTATTTAAAAATTATCAGCTCAAAACCTTACACACATGTAAACAAAAGACAACGAAACAAATAGTTTTCTGTCGGTATGGTCTCTGGTGATGAGCCGAAAGACCGAAAAGAAAGCAGTATGCTTTCTCCCTTAATTGGGGCTTAACAGGGTGTTGTAATACAAAGTATATACTTATTCCCCTGCCTCAGCTGAACAGGATAGAGCCAGGTGGTGTAGTGGCAATTACAACTGCCTCACATGTAATACTTCCCTGGTTCGAATCCTAGTAAGGGTATGGCTAGCTGAAGAGAGCTAACTAGCTCGAAATAGATCTATCCTAGTCTCCCTTATTTATTATTTAAAAATTATCAGCTCAAAACCTTACACATATGTGTGTGTGTGTGTGTGTGTGTGTGTGTGTGTGTGTGTAAAGTTTTGAGCTGATAAATAATTAAACAAGGGAGATTTAATTATTTATCAGCTCAAAACTTTACACACATGTAAACAAAAGATAACTAAACAAATAGCTTTCTGTCGGTGTGGTCTCTGGTGATGAGCCGAAAGACAGAAAAGAAAGCAGTATGCTTTCTCCCTTAATTGGGGCTTAACAGGGTGTTGTAATACAAAGTATATATATATATATATATATATATGTGTGTGTGTGTGTGTGTGTGTGTGTGTGTGTGTGTGTGATTGTTTTTTAATTTTTTTCTAACAACTTAGCAGAAAATGTCTATTGCTAAGCATATTGTAAAGCATTCTGGTTCTGAATTTTTTGGAAACAACAAAGAGGATTGGTTGTGGACTTTGAGCATACAGAGGAACTGTGAGTTATATAAGTGTGTTAGAAGCATTCATTCAAATCTTTATTAGATTATAGACCAGCAAATAAAGCACAAAACTCACTGTTAATTAAGATAAAGGGGAAAGGGTTATTCTAAAATAACTAAAAAGTGATGGAGTTAATACTATGCTGTATTGTGAAGACTATAGAACAGTATTTAGCTGTGGTCAAAAAAATAAAATAATATTGATCCAATAGCAACATTTAAAAAAATACACAATAACATAATTGTAAAGGACCTTGGAGGTTTTGTAGATTAATGTCCTGCTCAGACAGGAGATCTTCTACCATCCCAGACAAATGGCTATCCAATCTCTTTGTAAAAATGTCCATGATGTAGACAATTTCTGGAAGCAAGTCGTTCCACTGATTTTTAAAAAAATATTTTTTATTTTATTTTACAACAAATCCATCTTTCAGTTATACAGTGTGTCGACTGGGTCCATATATCTTGTACAAATATTTATATTTGGTATACATTTCTTACTATGATTACATTCATATTAAAAACTACTCAACCTTATATATCTTATCATTATAACAATATTCATTTAACTTCTTACTTTATTTTCCAACCATTTATAAAATAAATCCCATATCATATAATATGCCACTTCTTCTTTGTTCTTTAATTGCTCATGTTAATTTGTTCATTTCTGCATATTCCAATATTTATATGATCACCTCTTCCTCTATCATAATCTATTCATTTTTCCAATTTTGAGCAAATACAATTCTAGCTACTGTTAATATGTGTATGATTAATATGTTTTTTCTTTACTATAATTTTTGGGTAAAATCCCCAATAAAAATATCTCAGGTTTTAAGTCTATGTATTGTTTTATCATCTTTTCCAACCATGTGTGTATTTTTGTCCAATATCTTTTAGCTTCTATACATGTCCACTCTTCAGAGTATTGCAGTGTAAATTCAGTGCGTGAAAAGTAAACATAGATGGCTGAGGCTTCATTTAACTTCTTCGTAAACATATAAAGTAAATTTTACAATGCCAGTTATAGATTTCTCCAACAAGGAGCAAACTCAAACAGAAGCAGACATGCTACAGGTTCAGAGCAGAGCTCTAGTTTTCAGCAAGCAAGCAAGTTAGTTTCTGTTTAATTCAGCAGGCAAGCAAGACACACAGCAGAGGAGAGAAGCAGTTTCATTTTCAATCGACAGACTCAGAGCTTAACATAGCTTCAGAGATGCAGAGTTAAATATAGAGCCACACCTAGGCTACTTCTAGTTTCAGTTTCCAAACAGTCCAAATTGGCTGATTTAGTTGCTATGCCTATTCATTGGCTGATGTTGTTATCATACTCTGTTCCAGTTCATGAATATACTCTGACATCCACCACATATGGTAATATGTTCCGGGTGTCTGGTGACATTTCCAGCATTTAGCTGATTTATGTTTAAACATATTTGCCAATCTTGCTGGTGTAAAATGCCATCTATAAAACATCTTATACACATTTCTTTATATGCTGTTGACATTGTTAGCTTATAATTTCTATCCCATAGTTTCTGCCACTTATCTAATTCTATCCCATAGCCAAAAAAAATTTCCCAAGCTATCATTGTCTTTTTCACTTGCTCTTCTTCTAATTTCACTCCTAGTAAATAGCTATACAATTTCTTAATTATCTTTTCTTCTGTTCCTGTTAAAAATGTATCTAGTTTGGTCAATTCATTATAAATCCCATCTATTTTTACATCTTTTTCATATCTAGAATGTATTTGGATATATGAATACCAATTCATATCAATCCCTCATTCATTCAGTTCTTGTTTTGTTTTGAGTTCACCCCTTTCTTTTAAAACATCTTTATATCTAACAATATTTCCCATTTTAAAAACATTTGGATATATAAACGCTTCCAACATTGATAGCCAGACTGGTATCTTCATAGAATGTTGTTCCCTTATTTTCTCCCATATTGACAATAAAGCATTTCTTACACAATGTCTTTGAAAGTAGCCGTGTATCTTATTTTTCCCATACCATAAAAAGGTGTGCCAACCCAATTGTAAATCATGCCCCTCCAATGTCAATAGCCTTGTTTTTCTTATTCAATCCATTCTTTCATCCACATCAATACTATGGCTTGAATAATATAATTACCAATTGGGTAGCCCGAACCCACTTGTGATTCTTGCATCCTGTAACCATTTTAATTTGATCTTGCTTTTTTCCCTTGCCATATATATTTTAATATTATTTTGTTTAGGTCATCAAAATATTTTTGTTCCAATTTTATTGGAATTGTTTGGAACAAATATAGTACTCTTGGTAATATGTTCATTTTAATTGTGACTATTCTCCCTATTAGTGAAACTTGTAGATTTTTCCATTTTTCCAAGTATATCTTAATCTGTTGTTTTAATTTATAATAATTATCTTCTTTAATCATCCCGTATCTTACTGTTAATTGAATCCCCAGATATTTCACTTTCTTTGTGATCTGGATATCTAGTCTATCCATTAATTCTCTTTTTTGCTTTTCTGAAATATTCTTTACTAATATCTTAGTTTTTTCCTTATTTATTTTCAATTCCGCAACTTCCCCATATTCTTCTATCTTATCTATCAGTTTGGGTCCTGTTTCTAATGGTTCTTCTAGTATAAAAACCAGATCATCTGCAAATGCCTGCAATTTATACTCTTCCTTTTTTAATCTTCAAACCCTTAATTTCCTTATCTTTTTTTAATATTTCTATTTAACACTTCTAATGTCAATACAAATAACAATGATGACAAAGGGCATCCTTGTCTAATTCCTTTCTTAATGTTAAGTTTCCCAATCATATCATCATTTACCATTATTTTTATAATTTGTTTATAGTATATTGCCTTAATCATTTTAATAAACCTCTCCCCAAAGCCCATTTCTTCTATTTGCACCAACATAAATTGCCAGTTCACATTGTCATATGCCTTCTGTGCATCTAAGAATATCAGCGCCATCTGTTTTTCTGGATGTGCTTCATAATATTTCAATGTATTCAAAATTATCCTCATATTATCTTTTATTTCTTTCTTAGGCAAGAAACATTTTGATCCAGATGTATAAATTGATTTAAGAATCTCTTTAATCTTTCTCCATTATTGAAGCAAATATTTTATAATCCATGTTCAGTAAAGATATTGGTCTATAATTTTTTATCTGTTGCAAATTAGAATCTTCTTTCAGTATGAAAGCCTCCATCCAAGAGTAAGGTACTTTCACTTTCAATACTTTATTAAGACTCCCAACACTGTATTACAAAGAGAGTCCTGTAATGTTTTATATAATTCTGCTGATAGCCCGTCCAGGCCAGGCGCTTTCCCTTTATTTTATCTATTTAATGTTTCTGTTAATTCCATCATTATTATCTTTTCTTCTAGTACTGATTTGATTATTTTTGGTATTTTAAGTAGTTCTGCTTCTTTCAAATATTGTTTAACTATCTGTTCTGTAATTATCTGTTGATCATATAATTTCTCATAATATTTTGGACTATTTCTTTTTTCTCCTAATTTTTATAACAAATAATTCCTTTATCATCCATTAAATGTGTTGTTCTTTTCTGTTCTTTTTCTTTTTTCAATCTATATGCGAACCATCTTCCTGGTTTGTTTGCATTTTCAAAGAAGTTTTGCTTAGATCTTTTGATTTTTTTTATGCTACTTCTTTATCTACTAAATCAATTTTATGTTTTATTAAGTTCATTTGATTTTTTTTATCTTTTTTTGTTGTGGATTTTTTTGTAGTTCTTTTTCAAGTTTCTTATAGTCTTCATCTAGTGTCTTTTAATCTTGTCTCTTTTTTCTATTTCTTTTCCTTATATAAGTTATAATTAAACCTCTGATATAAGCCTTCATTTTATCCCATACATTTTGTAGTGAAGTTTCTTCTTTTTTGTTTTCTTTGAAAAAGAAGGCCAGCTCTCTTTCCATTTCTTTAATAAATTCTTTTTCTTTCAAAATTGAATTATTCAATGTCCATCTTGTCCTTTTCTTTGTCCCTTCCATATAACTCTTATTGGATTGTGATTTGCCCAGGTGCTTGTTTCCATGCTTATTTGTTGTCTATTTGAAATTAGTTCTGTTGACATCCAAATCATATCAATCCTAGACCATGACAAACATCTATTTAAGTAAAATATATATTGGTTAAGGTGCCATTCTTGCCAAGTATCCTGGAGGGCTAGTTCTTCTGTCATCTTACAAAAGGATTTTGATAGTATTTTTCTATTTTTCTTGTTTCTCTTCTGTGTTTTATAATCTGATTCTATATCTACTACCACATTAAAGTCTCCTAAGACACATTTATTGTCATATTCCAATTCTATTATCTTCTTATTTATATTTATTTGATTTGTCAATCGCTTACAAGATAATAGGTATAAGTATATACATAGTTATGAATACATGAAATGGGTACATATAAGAAGAATAAAAGAAACAATAGGACAGGGATGGTAGGCACATTGGTGCGCTTATGCATACCCCCTACAGACCACTTAGGAAAGGGGTGAGGTCAATAGTAGACAGTCTAAGGTTAAAGTTTTTTGGGTTTGGGGAAGAAACCACAGAGTCAAGTAGAGTATTCCAGACATTGACCACTCTGTTGCTGAAGTCGTATTTCCTGCAATCAAGTTTGGTGCGGTTAGTTTGTATCTATTGTGTGCTCTTGTGTTGTTATTGTTGAAGCTGAAGTATTCATTGACATATAGACATTGCAATGTATGATTTTATATACCATATTGTGGAGTTTATTGTAAAAGTCCTCTTGGTTCTCGTTTGGTGTATATGTTGCTACTTAAAATATCTGTTATTCTCCATCACCTGCACCATCAATACCCTTCCTTCTTCATCTGTAAAAAATTGTTTTGCTTTTATTGTATTTTTAATATATAAGACTACTCTTCTTTTACTTTGTTGTGCCAAAGAAGCATATAGATTACGAATTCTAGGATGATCCTAATCCTGATATATTGCTTTTTAATATGTACTTCTTATAAACAAATTATATCTTATTTTAATTTTTTTAATCTATTAAAAGTCTGTTTCCTTTTAATTGCTGAGTTCAGGCCATTTATATTTATTGACATTATTTTTTTTCTCTTCTTCCATGGTTTCATTTATAAGTAGGGTTTATTGCTCTTGTCGTTCTGAGTTCTCTTGTTTCTTTTGATTCTGCTCTTCCTTCAATCGCTCCTTCATCTCGCACCCTCTCCTCTCTCTTTTTTGTCTCTTTCTTTCTTCCCTCATTTCCTCTTCTTTTCCTCTAAGTATTCATCATAGAATTGCTCCGCTTTTTCAATTGAATCCAATCTATGTCTTTGTTCCTGCCTAGTGACCATCACACCCTCTGGTGTCAGCTATCTAAAGTTCACTCCTTTCTTAATTAATTTTTTGTCAAAAACTGATATTTCTTCCTCAAATCTCTTACTCATCTTGGAATTTGTTTTAATATCATTATCACTTTCCTTTTATATTTCAAAGGGTCATCCCTTGCTTTCTGCAGAATTTCTGTTTTTATTGCTTTCTTAGTAAATCTCACATGGACTACTCTTAGTAGTTTATTTCTCATTGCATATTTAGTATATATTCTAAATATTTCATCAATGCCATCCATCATTTTTCCTTAGGCACTTCCAATGTGCCTACTAATATTTCTACCATTATTTCTGCAATGTTCTCTCCCCTTTCTTCCACCATGTTTTGAAATCTTAGATAAAAATCTTCATGGTCCATAACAAAATCATTGCTTTTCCCTTATCTTGATCTGTAATGTCAACCTGTATTTCTCCTACTCTTTTCTCTGTTTGATCTGCTCTTTCCTCTATTTTTTGCATCCACTCTTCGTTTTTCGTCATCTGTTGTGCATTCTTTACTTTTTCTTACACTTTCCCCACTTTCTCTTCTACTCGCTTCATTTGATCTTATACTGCTCATATCATCATTTTTATCTCTTGCATTGAAACTTCCTTTTCCTATTGCAGCATAGTCCTATCCCCCCTGAAGAGTTAATGGGCACAATAATTGACCATTGTGCAAATTTTTGATAGCTCTTATTTATTTATTATTTATTTATTTTCAAATTTTATATACCGCTCCCATCTCCCAACAGGACTCGGGGTGGTTTACAGCCAAATAAAATATAATCCAATACAATGTTTAAAATACAATTAAAAAGATTAAATGAGTGGCTGAGGCTAAAACAAACCAGACAAGGAATAATGGATGGAAACTGAACAAGAAGAGATTTAACCTGGAAAGAAGGAGAAACTTTCTGACAGTGAGAACAATCAACCAATGGAACAGTTTGCCCTGGGAAGTTGTGGGAGCACCATCACTTGAGACTTTCAAGAAGAGATTGGATGTTTTGTTTCTTATCCAGAAGTTTCTTCAGCTCTGATTGGACTCGGGGTGGAGAATGGATGGTGGAGAATGGAAATATTTATACTCTTTACAGACAACTGGTCATTTGCATTCTTTTAATTATTAGTTAAGGCCACCTGGAGGTTTATCTATGTCATCAGAGTCACCTGAGCAGTGCAAAGAGGTATGGAGCCTTCTTGGAACTGTTGAAAACATTGTGTTGTATACTGGAGATAGATGATGTCATATCTCTCTTCCTCTGTTGAGAGACAGCTGTTCAGTTTTGAAATAGATGATCTCTTTGACCCCTCCTTCAAACTAGCAGACCTGTCTGTCCAAAATATGGACTTTTCAAAAGAGTGGCCTTTGTTTTTTAAATGCAGATGGACTGCTGAATCTAGTCTTGATGGATTTGTTCTCCAATGTTGTACCATAAGTTTCTGAACAAAACAGCCACTTCATAAAAAGTCCAATTGCCTCTTGAAAAAACACCTTTGGAAAACTTTTATGAATTGACAAATATACTTTTGCAGTCTCTCCTTCAGCTCATCCAAATCATGCTGGTTTTTCCCTTCTGCTCCTGATCACATGTGATGTGTGGAGTTATGCTATATCTTATGATCTTCTTAGGCCTTCCTGATACTGCTTGGCAGTTGCTGATGTTTGTTGGTTCTTCTTGTTATCCAATAGAGACTAAAAATATTTTTATTAAAACTGCTGCAGTTCAAATTGCAGGAAAAATATATGAAATAGCCAAGCTGTTTATTAGATAATGTTCTTCAACCTTGTGGATTTTCTCACCTTGCCACTAAATATCTACATCAGATGTAGTAATGTAAATTATTTGAGTTTGTTTTATAATATTTTAATATTCCAATTTATGAACACTCAACAGCATTTATAAAATCTGAACTCTGGATTTACTGAAAAAACCTGGAAACTAAGCTAGACTAGGGTGACCAAACGTCCTCCTTTAGGGAGGACAGTCCTCCTTTTGTAAGTTCTGTCCTCCCTCGAAAAGTGTCCTCCTACTTGTCCTCCTTTTTTATATTTGAAGACTAATCTGTAAATCTCCATATTTGATCGATGCTGATCCGATCTGTAGTGTGTGATGTGACGTATTTGTATTTGACAGGATGATTCTTCAAGGCTAGATACAATGTGGTGAGACGAGATTATGAGACACATGTGCTCCACACAGGAGAATTATTTTGAGAGAGTGTGCTGTGCGCAAGAGTGCACTGTGTGCAAGAGTTCACCACGTGCAAGAGTGTGCTGCGTGCAAGAGTGCGCCACGCTTTTTGTTTTTTTGTTTTTCTTTAATTTATTTGTGTCCTCTTTCTCATATAAAAAGGTTGGTTACCTTATAGACAGTGACTTCAGATTGTATAAGCTCAGTGGTGAAGAATCGAAGTAGGCATCATCAGCTCTAAGCCTGGCTGGTAACATGACACCACTCCAGCATAGCAATCAAGCAGACTGGCCTTTTCCCTATGCCAGATAAAGATATTCTTTCTTCCTGCTTTCTTTTAGATGACAGTCAATCATTCAGCTTCTGTTTCACTGCTATAACACCAGCGATTATCCTGAGTATCAGTTTAACTTTAAGGATAACATTCAGCTACTGTTCAAAGGTCCAGAGATATTTTAGAAATGCTGTTTTTTCCTCAGTGTTGGATTGTATTCAAAATGTTTACATCTCCACACCAGCAATCAGTTTGTGAATTGAGAGACTGGTTACCAATGAGCTTTTCAATCTTTTCATCATTAGAATTACAGCTACATTATTGACATTTTAAATGAATGCAGAATGTGTGTGTTTTGTTGGTTTCTGCAGGGAAATGCTGACAATTTAACCAAACACATTGGACAGTGGCTTTTAGACTAAAGTGAAGGTAGCAATTTTTCCATATTCAAAGACACATTTAATTCTGGTCATATGTCCATTTGTCAAGTATATGAGTATTTAATCCACTCCAAAAGTCACTGTGCAGCCTGATTTGTAGGAACAGAAATATTTGTGTCCACCCTAAGCTTTTCTACCATCACAGTTATGCCAATAATTATTCAACTTCAAAAGATAATAATGTCAGAAGCAATATCAACAAAATTGTCATTTATACAGTATTTCTTGCGATCCTTTCTATGGCTTTTTAAGACAGTTTTTTTTTTAAAAAAGGGGGAAGATCAGGAACTTCTGCAAACTCTGGTTTCCATGAACAAACAGAATATTCCATGACTTAGTAATAGAATGAGACTTTAATATGACAGTCCCATAAAAACAAATCTCTTGAGTACCTGCGTGTGATACTGATAATCGAGTTAGCCAGCTTTATGGTTTTTGTAAAATATTTGGCAGCACTGAAGAGCAAACCTTCAATTATACCCTAAGCAACCAGTATGACATGGAATGGAAAATAAATAACTACATAAAAAGAAAACCAAAGTTTATGTTGAAGACATTGCAGGAGGTTATTTACCCAGCTGCCAGAAGTATTTAATTATTGCCAGAGGTTTTTAATTATTTAATGGATGATTGTGATAGCACAATTTCCCTAGTCTTATGGCTTCCAGACATGTTGAACTATATCTTCTAAATCTCCCCTCCAGCAATTATACACATCTAAAGGACATTGCATTGAGAAAGGATGTGCTAAAAATATTAAAGGACACAGTACACATGAAATACACATAATACCTACATAACAGATGTTAAAATTGTAGTGACAATTCTTTTTCTCCCTCTTGAAGCCATAGAACACAATAGCCAACATCAATATTGTTACTGAATTTACAAAGATTAAAAATGTGCTTAATTTTATCCCTTATTATTCTAGGGGAGCAGAAAGAATCAATTGCTTTTCTGAAATTTTCACTCAACTAGCACGAGACATTTTGACTAGGCTACAACATACACAAAATATATTTAATACTAGTAAAATTATTATGTCTGTAAATTTTAACTGGAAAAAAATCATGCACCATGGAGCAAAATGTTTTCAAACAAAGTACATCAAATGGGCTAACTTATTTTTTTAATGTTTTGTTTTATTTATATAACATATAAAAATTCAATTTCAATCAGTGTATTGTCTGGTTACAATTGTTTTTAGGCAATCATAATTAACATGTTTACAATAGTATTCATCACAATAATATTAATATTATAATAACAATAATATTTAACTTATCTACTTTAACAAATCTCTGTTTTAACATTAATCCTTTTTATATCTCCATATTTCTAACTTCTGTTTTATTATCTAACCATTGGTAAAACAGGTCCCATATCAAAAAATATTCAGTTTCTTCTTTTTTCCTTAATAGTAAGCATTAATCGATCAATTTCTGCACATTCCAATATTTTCTTAATTTTACTTTCATCTGTCGGGATCTCATTGTCCTTCCATTGTTGTGCAAATACAATTCTGGCTGCAGTTAATAGATGTAAAATCAAATATATAGTCCTTTTATCATATTTTTCTGGCAGAATGCCCAGTAAAAATATTTCTGGTTTCAAGTCTATATGCTGCTTTATCATTTTTTCCAATCAAGTATATATTTTCATCCAATATTTTTTAGCTTTTGGGCATGTTCACCACATATGGTAGTATGAACCAGGTATCTGATTGCACTTCCAACATTTAGTAGATCTATCTTTAAACATTTTTGCCAGTCTTGTTGGTGCAAAATGTCATCTATAGAACATTTTATACAATTTTTCTTTATATACAATTGATATATAAAGGAGGAGCTAGTAACCTAGAGGAGCACACTGCAACTGTTCTGTGCTATATCAAACACTGCACTGATACTATCAACGTGGATATTAGGATCTATCCCAATCAGAAACCCTGGATGACCAAGGAAGTCCAGTGCCTCTTGAGTGACAGGACCAAGGCCTTTAGGTCCAGTGATGCGGGAAGATACAGTGTTGCCAGAGCTAATCTGAAGAAAGATATTCAGAAGGCCAAGACTGATTATAAGAGGAAGATTGAGGATAATTTTATAGCAATAACATGAGGCAGGTATGGCGAGGGATTCAACAAATTACCAACCATCAACCAGCCAATGTCATCCCCGCTGAGGGGGATGCTTCATTGATAGAGGAATTGAATGATTTATTTGCTCACTTTGAAGTGGAGACATCAGAGACAGCTAAAATACAACCACCAGACAATTGTAGCCCCCACTTCATTGTGGAGGAACAGGAGGTGAGGAGCATTCTGAGGGCTGTGGACCCTAGAAAGGCTGCCGGTCCTGACGGTATCTCTGGCCGAGTGCTTAAAGACTGTGCTGATCAGTTGGCTGGAGTCTTTACCAGAATCTTCAATCGGTCTTTATCACAGTCCACTATTCCATCTTGTTTGAAGGCTTCCACCATTGTTCTGCTGCAATGATTACATGGCACTCACTGAAGTGCTTTGAGAAATTGGTCTGCCAGCACATCATTTCTGGTCTTCTGCATACATTTGATAAACACCAATTTGCATACAGAAGAAATAGATCTACAGATGCTTTAGCCATCATTCTTCACACTGCTGTGGCTCATCTAGAACAGTGTGTGGGGGGGGGGCTATGTGAGGATGCTTTTTGTAGATTTTAGTTCTGCATTTAACACAATTCTTCCACATAGACTAGTGTCTAAACTTCTGGACCCTGGACTTTCTTATTCAATCTGCCTTTGGATTATGGATTTCCTATCTGGCCACTCACAGAGAGTCAGATTAGGTAATCATACCTCTTCAGCCCTTATTTTTAACACTGGTACACCACAGGGTTGCGTGTTGAGTTCCTTACTGTATACTCTTTATGTGCATGACTGCATTCCCACTCACGCTAGTAATATTATTACTAAATTTGCAGATGATACAATAGTGATGGGATTCATCTCGGGGGTGGGGATGAGTCTGCCTACTGAGATGAAGTGGACTGGTTGTTTTCATGGTGTGGAGACAGTAACTTGCTCCTCAACACCAATAGGACCAAGGAGCTTATAGTGGACTATAGAATGAACAGATCAGACATCCAGCCCTTGTTTATCAATGGAGACCAAGTGGAACAAGTGGCCAGTTTTAAGTTCTGGGTGTTATTATAAAAGAGGACCTGACCTGGGATGGTCACATTGCAGCACTGGTCAAAAGGGTCCACCAGATATTATACTACCTAAGATTTCTCAGAAAACAACAACTGAATGAAAAACTTCTACCACTACACCAGAGAGTATCTTAACTTACTGCACCTCTGTATGGTTTGCCAATTGCACAGCAGCAGATAGGACAGCACTCCAGTGGGTTAACATCATTGTCCAGAAGATCATTGGTTGCCCTCTCCCCTCTTTGGAAGAGCTTTATAGCTTCCACTGCCTTAAATAAGTTCAAAACATTCTCAAAGACCCAACTCATCTGGGCACCCTCTTTTTGAACTATTACCATCTGGTAGATGGTACAGGACAGTAAAAACAAGTATAAATAGGCTGAAAAACAGCTTCTATCCAGGGCAGTAACTCTGTTGAATTCTACTTAGTGTTGGTGCGATGTCGTGGGTTTTCAATTCAATGGGTGGAATGTGATGGATGTGTATTTATATTTTCACGGTCAGGATGTGCACTGAAGATGGTGTTTGATTTCATTGTATGGGTGCAATGACAATAAAGGAAACTAAACTAAACTAAAACATAGTCAATTTAACCTTTTTATCCCACAATTTCTGCCATGTATCCAGTTCTATTGCATATTCAATTTTTTTTAGCAAATGGGCTAACATATTGAATGCCAAGACCCATTTCACCCATGGAAATGGGAGTTTGGAAAGATTTTACCATTTCAATGCTGCTGCACTGTTGCATTACAAGGTGTTCCCTGACACCTTCTCACAAGTCAGTGGGAAAGCCTGGGGAGTTTGCAGAGGGAAATCAATGGTGATCACATGACTTGCTGATGGTAGGAAGGTGGTGACAGTTTTGAACTTATAACTTACTTCAAGGGAAAATAGCAGGGAGAAGGTGAATGGGGAACCTTGCAAGGATAGTTGCAAGTTGCTTAGATAAGTTTCGTCAATCTGCATGCTCTCTGCAAATCCCTTTGTGCCCCCACTAATCAGCCAGACTCAAGTGATCCTCCTTTTAAAGTGTTCTTGTCAGCTTGTATCCTTTGTTAAATGAAAAACATCAATACCTGTCTTGCTATGTATCTTTCTTCTTTAATAAAAGGATGTTTTCTTCATTTATTTTAAAACCAGAATAATTGCAATCCACCCATGGTTTCTTTGTTTAGGTAAGAAAATATATTTCAAAGGATGACACCATGGGTCAGAGATTATCTGATTATTACACTTAGTATTCCTGCCTCCCGTTTCCCCTGCAACAAAAAACCTTTGAGGTTTGATTGAATGGTTAGTCCAAAGTCTCCTATCTGACTTTCTTATCTTAGAGTGGTTATAACTCATAAATTTTTGGTTTGTAGGGCAGCATCTTAACCTCTAGGCCAAACTGACTCTCTAATTTATACATGATTTCTTTGAAGCAGTTCTAGTATTGAAAGATACATAGGATCATGTGTCATTTTTCATCTAAAATGTTGGCCTCGAACTTTAGATTAGTTGCATGATACACAAAGGCAATCTATCAGTCTCTATTAATGTCATATGATCTCAGGGATCTGTTCCTGAAGATGATTTGGGTAGCATAACTGTTCTATCGTAACCTTATAAAGCTCTAAGCAGTTTCAGAGGGAAATACATGCTAGAGCAGCCTACTTTTTGCAGACTTTGGATCAGACTCTACTTCCATTCCATTGTGGGCAAAGTTTTTAGTTCAGAACTATGATCTGAACTAAGAGCTTGAATTTTGAAACCATCAATAACAGGTTCAGTCTTTAAAAGTGAATTTGGCAGTTTAATTCTTTCAATTGCTTAAGATACAATTCTTTATTCATACAGCTAAAGTTTGTTAACATAGTTAATATGTCCTTGTAAATAAATTATGGTCTCTATATCTATTTAGGATTTTAATAGCATTGTATATTAGTGTTTGTGTGGTGTTTCCATTTTTATCAGCAAGCAGTTTGCAATTTATAACGAAGAGCACTAGGTAAGTGTAAATAATCAGTTAGTTATATGTCAGCACTTAATATCACATAAAGTCCTGTGCGGGAATACAAAATGCTCCAGCAGCATCTCTGAATTTTTCCCATTGTTCTCCTTATAATAGTCTGATCAGGTAAGCTACTAGACTGCCCGTGACCTTTTGAATCATCCCATCAAATATATTTCCTTATCTAAACAGAATGACCATGGATGAATTGATACTGTTTTGGTTTTAATTTTTTTTTTGGGGGGAAAAACTTTATTAAATACAAAAAATTAAAATATACAAATACACAAACTCGAAAGACAAAAATTCATACAAACAAATGTCATAATAATTTCTGTGCTAAAACAAATTTATTTATTTATTTATTTATTTATTTATTTATTATTTATTTATTTATTCCATTTATATACCGCCCTTCTCCCGAGGGACTCAGGGCGGTGAACAGCCCATCTAAAAACCCCACAAAGAATACAAAAGTTAAAAAATATTAAATTTCAATCAGCTGCTTGATAAAACTAACAAAACCCCACCCCCACCCCTTAAAACCCAATTTAGAATTAATAAAATGGAGACCAAATTAAACTTTCCTTCAATACATTTGACAATGAATTAAATATTAATTAATATTATGTGGCAATTATTTCCTGTTTCCTATAGGTTGTCTATTTTTTATACTCTAGCAAACATAATGTTCTGTTATTAACATTTATGGTTGGATTATAATTATTTATTTTTACCGATGGATTCTTTCTATTAGTTGATTAAAGAATGAAGAAGTCTAGAACTAACATTATCAATTCCTATCTGCTGTAGTATGTAATCTGTTTCGTAAATTTGTTTTCCCCCCTTGATTCCCATTTTCATTTTTTTTACATTCTAGCCAATCATACCACTTATTCCAGATCGAGTAAAATTCCGAATCCTCCTTTCCTTTTAATTTTAATGTGAGCTTTTCCATTTCTGCACATTCATAGATTTTTGGCATAATAAATTGTATTGGTGGTATATTAGGTGTTTTCCAGAATTGAGTCAGTGAAATACATGCCACTGTTAGAATGTGAATAATCAAATATTTTATTTTGGAAGGATAACTTTCTTTGATGATACCTAGAAGATACAGTTTAGGTTCTCACTCCAATCCACCCTGGACAATTTCCTCTAACCAAGTTTTGATTTTGATCCAAAAAATTTTAACTGCTGGGCATGTCCACCAAAGATGGAAGAAAGTACCATGATTCCCTTTGCATTTCCAACAAGTTGGGTTGGATGTTGGATATATTTTTGCTGGAGGGTGCTAGATGCCATCTATATATCATTTTATATAAGTTCTTTTTATAAGATACAGATTTAGTTATTGTAAGATTTCTCTGCCAGATTTCTTCCCAATCTTCTAAGTCTATATTATGGCCAAAATTTCTTGCCCATGCTATCATTGGTCCTTTCACAATTTCCTCAGCTAATTCACATTCCAATAAATAGTTATATAATTTGGATATCATATTTTTATCTGGACCCAAAAGTATTTTTATCAAATTTAGTGTTCTTTGTTTCTAGTCCAAATTCTTTGAAATCTTTTTCTTATCTTACTGCTATTTGAAAATAGAACCAATGATTGATCATTATTTTTTGGTTTTCTAACTCTTGAATCGATTTGAATTTTCCTTTCTTGTCTAAAATTTGGTGATATTTAAGCTTTTTGCTGATATCCATTGTATTAGGGTGGAACATTGCCTCCATTATTGACAACCATATCGGAACTTTGATGTAGTGGTTTTTCCTAATATCTGACCAGGTTTTTATCAAAGATTTACATAAAGTATGTCTCTGGATGTATGAGTGACTTTTACCATTCAGATTCCACAAGAAAGCATGCCACACAATTTGTAAGTCATATCCCTCTAATGTTAGAATTCTTTTGTTTTCCAATTTAATCCAGTTCTTTATCCACACTAAAATTGCTGCTTTATAATAGATCTCCCAGGCAGGGAGTCCAAAGCCGTCTCTGCTTTTATTGTCTTGTAAATAAATTTTCTTAATTCTTGACTTTTTGCTGCCCAAATGAATTTCATGATAATTTTATCCAATTCTTTAAAAAATATCTAATAATATAGGGATTATTTGGAATAAATATAACAATTGGGTAGAACATTCATTTTAATTGTGGCGATTCTGCCTAATAGTGAAATCTGCATTTTGCTCCATACCCCAAATCTTTTCCTATTTGTTGTAATAGTTTTACATAATTAACTTCTTTTAAAGTTATTGTTTTAGATCTTAACCATATACTTAAATATTTAATCTTATTAACAATTTGTAGTCCCATTATTTTTTCTAATTCTTTTTGTTTATTATTTGTTAAATTTTTAATTAACATTTTGGTCTTTTCTTTATTAATTTTCAACCCTGCTAATTTACTGAATTTGTCAATTTCTTTTAATAAGGTTGGTCCTGAATCTATTGGATCCTCTATAATAAATACCATATCATCAGCGAATGCCTGTAGTTTATATTTTTGTCTTTTGATCTTTGTACCTTTAATTTCTTCATTCATTCTAATTCTATCCAGTAATGTTTCTAATATTGTAATAAAAAGCAGAGGCGACAATGGACATCCCTGCCTGATACCTTTCTTTATTTCAAAAGGATTGGTAAATTCTCCATTTATCAATACCTTTGCTTTCTGGGTTAAATAGATCGAATCTAATATCTTTGCAAAATTATCACCAAATTTCATCAAGTTTATCTGGCATTTCTTAAAGTCCCAGTTTAGGTTATTAAATGCCTTTTGTGCATCCAGGAAGACAGGAGCAACTTGGCTTCCTGGATGTGTCTCATGGTATTTTAATATATCAATTATTGTTCTTGTATTGTTTCTAATCTGTCTCATGGGAAGGAGTCCATTCTGGCTGGGATGAATTCTTTCATTAAGTGTTAGCTTTAGTCTTTCTGCCATCGCACTCATAATATTTTGTAATCTGTATTTAAAAGAGATATTGGTCTATAATTTTTTACCTGGCTGGCATCTGCACCCTCTTTGGGGATCAATATAATATGGGCCTCCTTCCATGATTCCAGGACTCTTGCCTCTAATAATACCTCGTTGCAAATCTCTAGGAACAAGTTTTCTAGTGATTCTCCAATCTCTTTGTATAATTTGCTTGGAAACCCATCTGGGCCTGGAGTTTTATTGCTTTAATTTTATTTTTTTAATCTCTCCTTTTAACTCATCTAAAGTTATTTCCTTATTTAATATCTCCCTTTTGTTTTCCATTAATGGCTGTAGTGTACTTTCTTTCAGATATTCCTCTATTTTGTTTGAATCTATTTCTTCTTGGTTATATAAATTCTCGAAATAATCTCTTGCAATTATTTTCTTTTTCTCCAATTCTGTCTCTAATATCCATTGTTATCTTTCAATTGGTACATAGTTCTTTTTTGGTTTTCTTTTTTCAATTTATACGCTAGCCATCTTCCAGGTTTATTTGCGTGTTCAAAATAATTTTGTTTTGTGTATAGCATTGTCTTAACTAAATCTTCCTGGTCTAATATATTCAATTCATGTTTAAGTAATATCAAATCATTTTTAATTTGTTCATCCCCTGGGGTTTTCATTAATCTATCTTTTAAATCCTTTAATCTTTATTAACAAGTTTTGTTTCTTCCACTTTTCCTTATTTCTATTAGCTGTATAGGCTATTGATATACCCCTTAGATACGCCTTCATTGTGTCCCAAAGAATTTGCAATGAGGTATCTTGTTTTTCATTAAATTTAAAAAATATCTCTAATTCTTCCTTAATTTTTTGAGTATATCCTTTTTCTTTCAATAGTTGTGGGTTAAGTGTCCACCTAGCTTTCTTATGAATTTGGTTTTTCCAAGTTATCTGCAATGGGTTATGGTCTGCCCAAGTGTTGGTTAATATTTCTATATTTTTTATATCCTTGAGTAGATCATTATTCATCCATGCCATATCTAACCTTGACCAGGATTTATGTGGATTAGAGTAGAAAGTAAACTGAGTCACTCCTGGATTCAATTTCCTCCATGCACCTATTAGATCTAGTTCTTCAGCCATATCGAAAAAACATTTAGGCAGTGTATTTCATTTTTTTTTTTTTTGATGTTTTTGGTCACTGGCATAATCCTGTTTATTGTCAGAAATTGCATTAAAGTCGCCAATTATGCAGATCATAGGGTTACCTAATTCTATTAATTTTTCATATACCGTTTTATAAAACTCATTTTGATTTGTATTGGGGGCGTATATCCCTACTAATAAGATCTTTTTGTTTTGTATAACCACCTCCACAATTAATATTCTCCCAGACTTGTTGTTATAAATCAATTTCAATTCTAATTCTTCATTGATATATAGTGCTACTCCTCTCTCTTTTTCCTCTGCTAGTAATGTGTATAGTTTCCCTATTTTTTTTTTTTGTAAATATCTCTGATCTTGTGGTTTGATGTGAATCTCTTGAAGACATATTATATCCAGTTTCAGCTTTTCAAGTTTCAAAAATACTTTTTTCCTTTTTGATGAATCATTTAAACCATTAATATTAATAGATGTTAGTATTAATCCTTTCTCCATTCTTTCTTATTTTAAATGCTACCTCTCATTGGTTTTGGATATTGTTTGGCTTCTGGTTTTGATTCCTGTTTCTTCTCGAGTAGGTCTTTCACCTCTATCTTCTTTGTCTTGGTTTTCTCTTGTTCTTTGGTTTTTTGTTGTATTTCTTCTTGACTTGGAGTTTCCAATTTGTCTCTGCTGCTCATTTCCTCCTCTGATCCACCCAGCTGTTCAAAGAAGTCTTGCACTTTGCTTAGGTTATCATTTTTCACTCTTTTTTCATTCCAGGATGTCAGAATATCTTCCAGGGTAATCTATCTAAGGGGAATATTTTTTTATTTAAATAATTAGTAAGGAATCAATAGTTCTTTCTCTGTTCCTGGACTCTTCTTGGTATTTGTTTCAATACTATTATTTCTTTGTTCTTATACTTTATTATCTCTTCTCTTGAAATCTTGTAAATAATATCTCTGACTTTCCTCCTGGCGAATTTGATATGGACCTCTCGAGGGAGTCTGTGCTGTCTCGCATAACTAGTATAGACTCTGTAGATATCATCAAATTCATTTATCATCTCATTTTTATCTCTTTGAAGAAAATTTGCTAGAAGTTCAGCCATCACCAATGTTAGATCCTCCTCCCTAGCTTCTTCTACATTCTGGAATCTTAAATAATAAGAGGCTCTATCCATCTCAAGGTGGATTAAGGCCTTTTCAGTTTCTTTGTTGTGAGTTGTGATTTTATTGTCCATGAGTTCTAGCTTTTTCTCATTTTGTTCAGATTGTTGTTCAATTATCTTGATTTTTTCTTCATTTTTTTTAGTTGATTCTTGGATCAAATCTATTTTTTCGTCCAGGTTTCTGATTTCAGTTTTCATTTCCCCTATTTCTGATTTCAGCTCAGTTTTCATTCATTCATGGTCTGCTTTACTTTCAATGTGATTTTTGGCCATAGATTCTTGTAGCATTAGCATCGTATTCTGGATTGCTAATAGAGATGCTTGAACTGATTGGGCGCTGGTTGTGGTAGTCAATTTCTCGGAGGCCAACATTCCTTCAATTGTTCGTTGGGTCGAAACTGCTGGACTGGATAGTACCACTGTTGGTGCATGTTTTTTTCCCTGTCTTATAGTGGTGATACTTGTCATATCTTTTATAATTTTAGCCTGTTCATCTATTATCCTGTATATACTATCCCAAATTACTATCAATTTTATGATTTTCTAATAATCAAACTCTCTTGATTATTAATGCTGAAATTTTCCTAATCAATATCAACCACTATTATTCAATACAGACAAGTATCACTCAATATCACCTTTGATTAACTACTCACCAAATTCTATCACAATCAGTATACCATTGATCAATTTTTAACTTTTAGCAATCTATGTTAAAGAAAAAATATCTATGATATTGTTGTAATAAATACTATAATAATTTCATTCAATCACAATAAATCACTGGGAAAAGGGTTAAGTTGAGAAATTAATTACCACTTTCCTTTTATCAAAATCAATTAAGGTTATCCAAACAAATTATTATATAATATCTTCAATATATAGCTCTTATTATACCAGCACTTAAATATTTAAAGGAAGAATTGTGTATTATAAAAGTATCAAAGAAAAGAATCTATATAAGAAAAATAAGGAATCTAAAGCAATCAGCTACTAAGTAAATCAGTAAATAGAATTATATAAGTTATATGATACAATGTTCCTTCTATCTATAATATAACAATAAGCTAATTAAATATATACCAACATTCTTGTAGTTCAAAACAATATTTTTCCAGTTGCAGGTTTATGACTCTCTTCATTCACAATGAAACAGTTTACCAGAGTTTAGCTTTCTCAATGGCCGTCTTCAAAAATTGCACAGTCACTCTTCTTTACATTTGGGTTCCTATCAGATCTTTTTTTTTTTTCAGTTCAATTGATTTTAACAAATTCATTTCAAGCTGTCAAAGGGAAACAAAACCTTCCAAAAATAACTTCTCAACTCTCACCACACTCCGATTTTCCATCGAGATTCCTGGAAATGTGCTGACTGTATCAAATGCAGGACCAGTGGCCCACTCCCCAACAAGGGAGGCATGAACACCCCCAACTTCCTCCAGGTCCACCTCTATAGGCCTAACATGTAAACTACTAAATGCAAGAAGCCTTGCAAACAAAGTTACTGAATTCTAAATGCAGCCCTATTCGACTTTATTTTTGTCTGCGTGATGTGGTTGAATGTATCCTTTCCAAACTCCATTATTACAATAAGAGACTATCACGTTTTCTGGTCTGACCATGATAATCAGTGAGGGGGTGTTGTTGCTATCTTCTATAAAAAGTCCCTAGGTCCGAAAAAGATTAATTTAATTAATTAATTATTTTATTTATTTATTTTATTTGATCATATTTCTATACCGCTCCCTCTCCGCAAAAGGGACTCGGGGCGGTGTACAGCCTAGTAAATACATTAAAATACAAAAATACAAGATTAAATAGAGTTTAAAACCGAATTAAATATAAATATAGCTGTATCCCGAAAGTTTAAAAATAGTTAAAATTTTAAAAACCCTATTAACTTAAAACCCCTTTAACCCTTACTGGGCCAGGCCAGCCTGTTTAAAAAATAGGGTCTTAACTGCGCGCCGGAAGGAGAGGATATCTGTCATGGCTCGTATCTCCGGGGGGAGATCATTCCACAGGGAGGGCGCTCCCACAGAGAAAGCACGCACCCTCGGGGCCGCCAGCCGCCAGCGATCAGGTGGCGGAACCCCAAGTAGGGCGACCCTGTGGGAGCGTACTGGGCGGCGGGAGGTAGTTGATGGCAGCAGGCGGTCCCGTAAGTACCCAGGTCCCGAGCCATGGAGCACTTTAAATACCGTCAGTACCACCTTGAATCGAATCCGGAAGGCCACAGGAAGCCAGTGCAGCCTGCGGAGAAGTGGTGTTACGTGCGCGCCCCGAGGGGCGCCCACGATCACCCGCGCGGCTGCATTCTGAACTAACTGCAGCCTCCGGAGACTCTTCAAGGGGAGCCCCATGTAGAGAGCATTGCAATAATCCAAGCGGGAGATAACGAGGGCAGAAGTGACTGTGCGAAGTGCGCCCAGATCCAGAAAGGGCCGCAACTGGTAAATCAGACGAATCTGATGAAAAGCCCCCCTGGTGACGGCTGCAATATGTTCTTCCAAAGACAGCCGCACATCCAGGAGGACACCCAAGTTGCGTGCCCTTTCCACGGGGGTCAAAACCAATTAATTTAATTAAACTTTTATACCGCCCCCTCTCCCATATTGGGACTCGGGGCAGTGTACAGCCTAAATAAAACAATACAATGAAATAGAAAAATTTAAAATAGGTTTAATAAGATTTAAATTGGTGACTGAAGTTAAAAATTACGTTAGAATATTAAATGTTGCTCAGGAGCTTGCTCTTCCTGAGACCATTGTCTGCGAACTGTCCCTAAGTATCACATTTTGTTTCTTGCTATTTTATAGAACCTCTGATTATGACCTTGATCATACAAAAAGGTAACTGCACTACTAAAGTGGGCAGCTTCCCGCCTGCATCCTCTTATCTTTCTTGGTGACCTCAATCTGCCTCTTACTAATTGGACCATAAACAAATGTACAACCAAACTTATACATGACACCCTATACAACGTGTTACAACTCTGGGGCTGGAGCAGCTGGTAACGAAAAACACTAGGCCCAACAATTGCTTAGATCTCATTTTCTGCAATAGCTTAAACTCAATTTATGGTCTACAAGTTAAAGAACCTTTTTCCAACAGAGATCACAGCATGATTGATTTTTTGTCTCAACTTGTGTCCTTACAAAGAGGATCATAATGATGGGACTCCAAATTATAACTATTAAAAAGCCAACTATGATCTCATAGCTGCTTGGCAGCTATCGCCGTAGGTGATTGGCACCGCCTATTCACAAGTTGTAATACTGCAGAAGACCATTATAACACTTTTTTGCTCGAAGTCAATAGAGTCATTAATCTATATGTACCAAAAAAGAAACCTAAAGACAAAAATAAAAACAAATTACCCATAACAATAAGAAAGCTACAATCCAAGAAAAAAACTCTTTGCTGAGCAAACAAAACTGGCTACGTAGCTAACTTTAAAAACTGCTACAAAACCTTATGCTGCCAGATAAAGGCTGAATG
This sequence comes from Bungarus multicinctus, assembly GCA_023653725.1. Classification (NCBI taxonomy): domain Eukaryota; kingdom Metazoa; phylum Chordata; class Lepidosauria; order Squamata; family Elapidae; genus Bungarus; species Bungarus multicinctus. Next base: position 71,522,805 of record CM042840.1, read on the forward strand.
TACCAATCACCATTGCAAACAGGAGGAAGAGCTGTTAAGCTCAAACTCTTCTCAAGCTTTCTATAATTCTGTAAATGTCAAACTTAAAGACTCAAAATCTATCTTACCCCTAAAAGGCCTAATGGAGAAGACTGTAATGATGAAGCTGTAAAGGCCAACCTCTTTAATACATTCTTCAGCTCAGTCTTTGTTGACAGCAATGGCTGCTGCCCCCCATTTCCTAGTCGCACCATAACAAATTGTAACTACTTACTACATATTGACTTTGCTGCAGTTAAGGTTGAAACAGCACTACATAACCTAAAGCAATTCCTATCAATTGGCTCTAATGGATTATGTGCCTATTTTTTGAAAAAGCTTGCCACTTCCCTAGCCAAATCTCTAAGTACAATCTATGAGGTATCTTTCAGAACCAGCTACCTCCCTGACTTATGGTCATTAGCCACAGTCATACCTATTTTGAAAAAGGGAGATCCTAGTCTAGTAGAAAATTATAAACCAATCTCATCATGTGGCATCACCTGTAAAGTCATGGAATCAATTATAAACCAATCCATCACCCTCCACTTAGAAACAAACAAACTTCTTTCTAACAAGCAGTTTGGTTTCAGAAAAAAATTGTCCTGTAATCTGCAACTTCTACACTGCAGAAACATTTGGACCATACATCTAGACCAGGGTAAGGCAATAGATACAATTTACATAGACTTGTGTAAAGCCTTTGATTCAGTGGTGCACAATAAACTATTGCTGAAACTTAGTTCTTATGGCATCTCTGGACCCCTGCACAAATGGTTAGCCACCTTCCTGTCAAGCAGGAAACAAATGGTCAAAATAGGGAAGGCCCTATCAAATCCAGTACCAATTAATAGCGGTGTCTCCCAAGGCAGTACCTTAGGACCCACATTCTTTATGCTTTACATCAATGACCTATATGACAACATTAAAAGCAGCTGCATCCTCTTCACCGATGATGTAAAATTATTTCACATCACCGACTATACTCCTGCCCTGCAAAGCGACCTTGATTATGTATCAGAATGGTTGCGCAATTGGCAACTCCAAATTTCAACTTTGTTCTACACATTAGCCAAAAAAAAATCACAACACCAAAAACAAGTTAGATGGAAAATATCTTGTAGATAACCCTCATTCTGTCAAGGACCTAGGAATACTTACAGTATCTCAAATGATCTAAGCCTCAGAGCTCATTGTAACAGGCATTAAGAGTTGTTAATCTTATTTTGCGAAGCTTCTTCTCCAGCAACATTGAATTCTTAACTAGAGCATACAAACCGTTGCCAGACCAATTCTCAAATACAGCTTGTCCTCCTGGAACCTGCACTGTATATTGGACATTAGCACAATTGAGAGGGTTCAGAGGTATTTCTCGAGAAAAGTACTCCACTCCTCCACTAACAATAGAATTCCCTATGCCTCCAGATTCGAAATAGGCAATCTAGAACTGCGCTAGTTGCAGTCTAATCTAAGCATAGTTCACAAAATTGTCTGCTATAACATCTTGTCTGTCAATGACTTCTTCAACTTCAATCACAATAATACATGGGCAAACAACTGATACAAACTCAAGGTAAACCGCTCCAAACTTGATTGCAGAAAATACGACTTCAGCAACAGAATGGTCAAAGCCTGGAACGCCTTACCAGACTCCGTTGTTATAGCCTCAACCCCTCAACAACTTCAACATCAAACTGTATAGCGTGGACCACACACCATTTTTAAGAGGTCCTTAAAAGGGCAGTATATAAGTACACTAGCGTGCCTACTATCCCCGTCTTACTGTCTGTCCCCATTTATCTGTATTTTCTTTGTTCACATTTATGTTCATACTTATACTTGTTTTCTTGTACATGTTTGACAAACAAATAAATAAAATAAAATATAGTAAGAGGAAAGCATCACTGTATTAGGAACTGTGTCCATTGAAGAGAAATATCTTCTTAATAAATTGAGGACAATTCTCAGAATCATGACAATGTCATTGATGATATATATGATGGGTTTTACAAATGAACATATTTATATATTGACATGACAACTGAATACTTTCAATTGTTGTGCATTATAAGCAGTAATGGGATTCAAATATTTTTACTATCAGTTCTATGGGCGTGGCTTGGTGGGTATGGCTATGTGGTCATGTGACTGGGTTGGCACTTCTATGTGGTCATGTGACTGGGTGGGTGTGGCTATGTGATCATGTGACTGGGGAATTCACTTTCTGGATCGGGGGTTGGACTAGATGACCTCCAGGTACCTTCCAGCCCTGGATTGCTGTGCTGTTTCAAAGCATCTTCTGAAGCTGCATCTAGTGCAGGAGTTTTCAAACTTGACAGCTTTAAGATTTGTGGACTTCAACTCCCAGAATTCATCCTCCAGTCACATTAGCTCAGGAATTCTGGGAGTTGAAGTACACAAATCTTAAAGCTGTCAAGTCTTAAACTTGCCAAGTTTGAAGACCCTTGGTCTAGTGGCAAGGTTTGTGGTCCTTCCTTCCTCTCCTTTTTCCCTCCCTCCCTCTCTTTCTTTTTCTTTTTCTTTCTCCCCTCCCTCTCTTTCTTCCTTCCTTCCTTTTTTCTCTCTTTTTTCTTTTGCAGCATCCCCCCACACCATGTTTTTGGCATAGTGGACCTCAGGGAAGCATCCTGGGAGCAAAAACAGGGTGTGGGGGGTGTACAGTTTTTGACCTAGTGGGCCTCAGGGAAGCACTGGAAAAAGATGCGTTTTGAAGGTAATTGGTACTAATACCACTTTATAAAGCCTTTGTAAGACCACACCTAGAGTACTTCATCCAGTTTTGGTCACCACATTATAAAAAAGTTGTTGAGGCTCTAAAAAAAGTGCAGAGAAGAGCAACCAGGAGATGTGGGAACTGGAGATTAAAACATATGAAGAATGATTACATGAACTAGTGAAGAGAAGGACCAGGGAAGACATGATAGCAGTCTTCCAATATTTGAGGGGCTGCCACAGAGAGGAAGGAGTCCAGCTATTTTCTAAAGCACCAACTATTTTCTAAAGACAAGGAATAATGGATGGAAACTGAACAAGGAGAGATTTAACCTGGAAACAAGGAGAAACTTTCTTTTTTTAATAATTTATTTTTATTTTTTTAAGACAAACATATACAGACAAAACATAAAAAACATAAAACTCTTCTAGTTCTGTACATACAGTGTGTCAGTTGGTTACAAATCTTTTGTGCTATCCTTTCATAGTCCTTATACATAGGTTGTATAGGTTCTCACATTGTCAATCTAACATATGCTTATATATTTATCAGTTATTAATCATTCATTTGACTAAACTACTATTCCATCATTTTATACGAGATATTCTAGATTTTATTATACATTTATATTATGCATTTGTCCAATGGTTATATATTTTTATATTACGTTATATATCAATCTATTAGTCTTCTATTATAAAATTTCCTAGTCTATTTCATTACCATGTCTTTTTATCTAACCATTGGTAAAATAAGTCCCATATCATATAAAATTGTTTATCTTCTTGTTCTCTAATTTCAAATGTCAATTTTCTTAATAACCTCCTCCTGCATAGGTATTTTTTCATTTTTCCAGTTCTTAGCAAATACAATTCTAGCCGCTGTTAAAACATTTACAATCAAATATTTCAATTCTTTATTGTATATTTCCAGTATAATTCCCAGTAAAAATATCTCTGGTTTAAAGTCTATATGCTGTTTTATCATTTTTTCCAACCGTGTGTGGATTTTAGTGCAATATCTTTTTGCATCCGAACACGTCCACCACATATGGTAATATGAACCAGGTATCTGATGACATTTTCAATATTTATCCAATTTGTTCTTAAACATTCTTGCAATTGTCATCAGGGGTAAGATGCCAATTATAAAACATCTTATACAAATTTTCTCTATAAGCAGTTGACATTGTCATTTTATAGTTTTGAGACCACAATTTTTGCCATTTCTCTAAATCAATCCCATATCCAAAAATTTTTCCCCAAGCAATAATCATTTCTTTAACTTGTTCTTCCTCTAATTTAAATTCTAATAAATGTCCATAGAGTTTTTAAATTACCTTTTCATCAGTACCTGTCGAAATTTTATCTGAATCAGTCAACTTATCATAGAAACCTTCTGTTTTAAGATCTTTATCAAATCTAGATTGTATTTATTTATTTATTTATTTAATTAAATTACTATTCCGCCCCCTCTCCCAAAAGGGACTTGGGGTGGTGTACAGCCTACTAAAAAATAGAATATATACAATTTAAAAACAAATTAAATACAAGAATACGGCCAAATCCCTTCAATTATAAAATACAAAATTTAAAATTCCGGGATTAAATTAAAAGTTAAAATTTAAAAATTTAAAACCAAATTAAATTAAAACCCATAAACCATTTACTGGGCCAGGCCGGCCTGCTGGAAAAATAAGGTTTTAACTGCGCGCCGGAAGGTCTGGATGTCAGTAATGGCCCGTGTCTCTGGGGGCAGATCATTCCACAGGGAGGGGCCCCCCACAGAGAAAGCCCGCACCCTTGGGGCCGCCAGCCGGCAACGATCAGGCGGCGGCACCCCAAGGAGGGCAACCCTGTGATAGCGTACTGGGCGGCGGGAGGCTGTTGATGGCAGCAGGCGGTCCCGTAAGTACCCAAGTCCCGAGCCATGGAGCACTTTAAATACAATCAGTACCACCTTGAATCGAATCCGGAAGGCCACAGGAAGCCAGTGCAGCCTGCGGAGAAGCGGTATTACATGGGAGCTCCAAGGGGCTCCCACGATCACCCGCGCGGCCGCATTCTGAACCAACTGCAGCCTCCGGACACTCTTCAAGGGGAGCCCCATGTAGAGAGCATTGCAATAGTCCAAGTGGGAGATGACGAGGGCAGAAGTGACTGTGCGAAGTGCGCCCAGATCCAGAAAGGGCCGCAACTGGTAGATCAGACGGATCTGACAAAAGGCCCCCCCTGGCGACGGCTGTAATATGATCTTCTAAAGACAGCCATACATCCAGGAGGACACCCAGATTGCGTGCCCTTTCCACGGGGGTCAGAACCTCTCCCCCCACGGCCAGCGAAGGAACAAGCTGGCTGTATCTGGGCGCAGGAAACCACAGCCACTCGGTTTTGGTCGGGTTGAGACGAAGCCTATTACGACCCATCCAACTCCGCACGGCCTCCAGGCACTGGGTCATCACTTCAACGGCTTCGTATGTAATTGTACATATGAAAACCAATTCATTTTTATACCTTGTTCTTCCAGTGCTTGCATATATTTAAGTTCACCCTTTTCATTCAGTATCTCACCATACCTAATTGTTTGTTCCTTTTTATATGTTATTGGATAAGAAAAAGCTTCGATAGTAGATAACCATAATGGAATTTTTAAATAATATTGCTTTTTTATCTTAAGGAGAAACTTTCTGACAGTGAAAACAATCAACCAATGGAACAGCTTACCCTCAGAAGTTGTGGCAACTTTATTATTTGAGACTTTCAAGAAGAGATTGGATTGCCATTTGTCAGAAATGGTGTAGGGTCTCCAGCTTGTGTGGGACATTGGACTTGATGACCTACAATGTCCCTTCCAACTTTGATTATCTGTTAAATCTGAAGCGAGGGGGGGATCAGCTGTGCCACACAATTTAGATTAGCTAGAAAGCAAGAAATCTGATGATTTCCTGATTTCTAGCTAATCTAAATCATTCAGCACAGTTGATGGTTGCCCAGCTGATAGTTGGAAATACTGGTTCGGTTGAAACAGTAGCATTTTTTATTACCGGTTCGGTCAAACTGGGCTGAACCGGTAAAATACCACCACTGATTATAAGATATTACCCATGGAGAAGTATAATTCAATTCTGTCTTGCTTGATGTTCCATTTCTGAAGACCTGTAGATATGATATGAATCACACCTTGTATACTCATTGAGTGATTTTGTGTACCTTTTATTGTATGTACCATTTTTCCAACATATTGAGTCTCTGTTTTAATATGGACCATGGATGATGTGCTTCAATAACAATTTATGCAGATTTTCATTAGATTCTGGTTTTCATTTGGGTCTAATTTTTCAGGTTTTTATTTGGATGCTTCATGAAATCACAGCAGACAGTGCCAATAAGTCAGGCCTCACATTTAATGTTCCATATTAAATGTTCCATAACAGTGGTGTAACAATTTATCAACCGGTTCTCTGCCTTAATGACTGGCTGGGTGGGCATAGCTGGGTGGTATGGCAGGGTGGTCATGTGATTGAGTAAGCATGGCTGGGTGGGAGTGTCTGGATGGTCATGTGACTGGGTGAGTGTGATGAATTCGACATCACTTCTTTGTCCTTATGACTGCTTTAAATATAAAAAAATATATACTAAAAGGTAGTTTATTATTTCATGCATTTAATACTTAAATAAGGACAATAAAAGAGGTATACAAAACTAGATTTTGTTACAAGGAAGAGTTTTAAAATATTAAGTATTACATAATACTTGACAAAAAATAATAATACTGTTATTTAAGATTTTCCCAAATTGATGTTTTATTGGCATCCTCACTTGCACTTTTCTTCAGTTTTACTTGAGCATCATCAGCTGCATGATTTACTCTTAACCATTTTTTGACTGTAAGAATAGGGTCCCATTCCTTTAGAGGTAGGGCAGTTAGACTAATAGTCATTAGGTTTGTTATAATGGAAAGAGTTAGGTGACTTCTCTTCACTGAACATATGATGTTCATTTTTGAAAAAACCCTTTCTGCTTCTGCTGAACTTACAGCAATTGTCCTGACAATGGATCTTTAGCTTTTTTAATACTGTCAGGAATTGCATATTTCTCAGAATCCTTTAAAAACATTTTCTGCAAAATCTCAATAATCATTAACATTAATTTGGTAATTAAAAATGTTACTAAATACAAACAATTGTTCTTCAGCTCCTTTCCATGGAACTACTTCTTCTTCAATATTCCAGTAATTGGCTCCAAAAAATTGAGAAATTTTAATTTATTCATGTCTTGAAATTGGCTACCGGTTTTTAAATGTTCACAATCCATTACTCCTTTATTCAAATTTGTTATGATGCTTTCTAAAAGTCTTTCCTGAGGAAGCCCAACAAATTGATGATTTTCTACAAATTTTATATTTTTGAAGGTTTCTGAAGTAATTAATACATCAACTTTTTTTTTGCATGCACCCTTTTCCTTTCTAAGCATTTCAAATGATTTAATGAATCTTATCACAAGTTTTTCAGCCTTTATGATGTTTACATTTCTTGCTTGCAGTGCATTGGAAAGAAAAGAAATTTAGTTTAGAATATCAATCATCAATGCCAAATCAGTCATAAAATATATATTTTCAAGATGGGCAGCCATACCTAAGTACTTTTCATTTGAATGAAAATAGTGATGTAGCACTGGAGAAGCAGCTAACTCTAACACAGCTAGAGTTGACCTTAAATTACAGGCAGTCCATCTTGTTCCCAAAATTCTACCAATCTTTATAATTTCAATTCCAAGTTATTCAGATATTTTGGTAAGTTCAATCTGATTCATATTGGATTGATGAAAAATAGCATATATCTTATCAATAAATATTTTTAAATGATTTACTTGCTTTATTTCCTTTATCAAATCATCTAAAACAAGTTGGTTTAAGCAGTGCCTTATTATTATGTTTGGAACCTCTTTTGCTATTCTAGTGCTTACTCCAGACTTTTTCCCCAAGCATAACACTGGCACTATCAGAGAAAAATCCTATTAAATTTTTTTCTAGGTAGTTCTTAGTAAACGCAACATTATTTAAGCTTTCAATAACTTGAATAACTGATTGTCTCTGCATCTTGTTTTTCCAATTCAACTAGCTCAACAAAAATTGTTGGTGTGGTAACTGAATCCTCAACTTTTAAGAAAAATATAACAACTGATTTGCAAGATACCATTGAGGTTTCATCAATAATCAAATATATTTTCAGATTATTTTCAATAATTTTAGTAAATAATTGTTTTTTAATTTCTTTTGCAATGAAATCAACTGCAATCAATCAATTTTTCACTGCTGTTTTACATGAATGCAATCGTGTTCCCATATCTAGTTCATTTTTAATTTGCAGTTCTATCTCATCTTCTATGTCTGAAAATGATTTACATTTTTGTGCCAGGCTGTAAACTATATTGAATATTCTACAAGTAATACCTACATATTTTTCAGTCATCTTATCTATTACTTTTGTTATTGCATCCTTCTCACATTGTTTTAATTTATTTATTTATTTATTTCATAATTTTATATACCGCCCTTCTCCCAAAGGACTCAGGACGGTGAACAGCCAACTAAAATACATACAAAACACAGATATAAATATGATTAAAAAAGAATTAAATTATGGGCTGCCCAAATAAAGATCTAAAACCCCCAATTAAAATAAATTAAAACTTTTGTATCCCAACCAACTAATCTAAAACCCCTTATTTAAAATCCCATTTGAGTCAGCTCAGGCTGGCCTGCTCAAAGAGCCAGGTCTTCAGGTCACGTCTGAACGCCCTCAGGTCAGTGATTGTTCGTAGCCCCGGGGGCAGGCTGTTCCAAAGGGTGGGTGCTCCCACAGAGAAGACCCTATTCCTCGGGGTCACCAGGCGGCACATAGAAGGCGTCGGGACCCGAAGGAGACCCTCTATGTGGGAGCACACCGGTCGGTGGGAGACTACTGGCAGAATGCGGTCTTGTAAGTAACCTGGTCCGATGCCATGGAGCGCTTTAAAGACCAAAACCAATACTTTAAAGTGAACCCGGAAGGCCACCGGCAATCAATGCAGCTCGCGCAGGAGGGGTGTCACATGGGAGTATCTCGACGCCCCCATAACCACCCACGCGGCCGCATTTTGTACCAGTTGAAGCCTCCGGGTGCTCCCCGCAGGCAGCCCCATGTAGAGGGCATTACAGTAGTCCAGGCAGGAGATGACCAGGGCATGGGTGACCGTGCATAAGGCATCCCGATCAAGAAAGGACCTCATCTGGCATATCAGGCGAACCTGATAAAAGGCCCCCCTGGAGACGGCCGTGATGTGATCTTCCAAAGACAGCTGTACATCCAGGAGGACACCAAGATTGTGAGCCCCTTCTGTGGGGGTCAAGATCTCATCCCCAATAGCCAGCGACGGAGTCAGCTGACTATATCGGGCCGCCGGAAACCACAGCCACTCAGTCTTGGAAGGGTTGAGTCGAAGCCTGTTCCCACCCATCCAGTTCCGCACAGCCTCCAGGCAACGGGCCATAACCTCCACAGCATCGTTGGGGTGGTTTGGGGTGAAGATGTAGAGCTGAGTATTGTCAGCATAAAGATGACATTTCACCCCCAAACCACGGATGATCTCTCCCAGCGGCTTCACATAAATGTTGAACAGAAGAGGGGAGAGGATCGACCCCTGAGGCACCCCACAAATGAGGGGCCTAGGGGTGGACCTCTCCCCCCCGTCAACACAAATTGCAAGCGGTCAGCTCTACATCTTCACCCCAAACCACCCAACGATGCTGTGGAGGTTATGGTCCGTTGCCTGGAGGCTATCATCTCGAGGAGCCTGGGCAGGGCCAATGACACGTGGCAGGGAGCCAGGTACATTATCAAAAGGCCCATCTGAACCCCCTGCCCCCACTTCACAAAGAGAGACTCACAATTAGCCATCTGAGGAACAGTGGCCTCCCTAGGACAAAGGACTTCTCTAATAATCGCCGCCACCCCACCATCCCTTCTCTGAGACCTTGATCGATGGAATGCTTGGAAACCTGGTGGTCACATCTCCACCAGAGGAACCCCACCCTCTGGGCCCAACCAGGTTTCGGTGATGCCGGCTAGGTCCATGCCTTCCTCCTGAATAAGGTCGCAAATCAGGGGGGGCTTGTTGACAATGGACCTGGCATTGCACAACATCAACTGGGTACTCAGGGCCTGAGACTCTGCACAACCAGGCCTGCCAGATGGGTCGGGAGGGTCGGAGCGTGCCACCGCTTGGAGATAGCGGGCACGCGATCCCCTAACCTGATATGGCCCTCTACCCCCATTATATCTGCCCCTCCCACTTATGGTGCCAATGGAACCCACCCCCTGCTGTCCAAATTATGTTCGCCCCCACAACTCAACTTTTAAGTTCTCTATGCAAATGTTATGAGGTTTTGATGAAAAACATTCTTTCACGTTTTTTCTTAGAGAAGTTTGTTGTACCTCTTTATTTTTTTCCTGCTGCCTTGATCTGGAAATATTCCCATTCTTCTGACACATGAATACATTTTTCTTTTGGGAAGTCATATTTTGCACAATATTTGCAACCTAACTTTTTGTTGGAAATTACCAGTCCCTCATATTTTTCTTTGTTATACTGTTGTAATGTCCAGCAGTCAGAAAGATTATTTTCAATTTTGGAGTTATGGATTATTTCAATAATTGACATGCTGCTTTCTCCAAGTTAGAGTAGTTGTGCTTATGACTGTTTTATATCATCTGAGGCCAATTCTGTTGTATCTGATTCCGATCTTAGTTTCTTACTGAAAAAAAATCTGTCAAACTCTGTTGCCTTTTCATGCTGTTAAGGGCTACTGCAAAAAAATAAAACAATGTTGTAGTTTGGACTTGATTGTGGTTGTAAGTTGAGGTGTGTTCCAGCGTAATTCTGGAACACGTCAAGCAATTTCAACCAAACATAGTAGACAGATGACTTAAAACAAATACAAATATCATGGAGATAAGACACTAACACACCTCAGAGTGTGTGTGTGTGCCTAAAGCCTAGGGCCTCCCGTAGCCGGCAAAGTTGTGGCGATCACTTGCGCCATGCTGCCGAAGGCCACAGCGCTCTTTCCTGCCACCCAGCCTCGCTCCCAGCTTCCAGCAGCCTCGAATGGCCCAGGGCCTCGCGTAGCCAGCCAAGTCACAGTGATCGCTTGCGCCATGCTGCCGAAGGCCCCAGTGTTCCTTCCCGCTGCCCGGCTTCTCCCTGAGCTTTTGGCAGCTTCTGACAGCCATGGCCTAAAACTTGGGCCTCACATAGCCTGCCAAGCCATGGTGATTGCTTGTGGGGTGGCTGCTACCCATTGCCGCCAGCCCCCCTCAAGGGCTTCTAAAAGCCCTCGAGGTCCTTGCTGGCCAACAGGGGCCCATAGGCTCCAGCCTATCCAAACTTATTAAACTAATCCAACTTCCTCCCCCTCCCCAGCCTCCAGCAAGCAGCTTCTTCCTTCAGACACCTTCTCCCAATTCCCAAATGGCTGCTTGTAAACTTGTCTCCTGCCTTGCTTGTACTGCATCCAGCTCATCGGTGAGCAACTGATTCTGCCTTCCTGCTTTTTCAATTGGGTAAGTGGCTTTTTTTTCTTCTCATGATTTAAATCAGGGGTCTTCAAACTTGGCAAGTTTAAGACTTGTGGACTTCAACTCCCAGAATTCCTGAGCTAACGTGACTGGAGGAGGAATTCTGGGAGTTGAAGTCCACAAGTCTTAAAACTGTCAAGGTTTGAAGTTCCCTGATTTAAAAAAACAGTAAGAGTGTTAATTTTTTTAAACAAATAGTTATATAAAATTTAGGAAATTTTAGCTGCTTTTCTATATTTAGAAAGCAGCTGCTTTGTGAGATTATCATTGTGTGTGTGTGAAAGTTCTTTTAAATTGTGTGAAATGTTATGTGCCTATTAAATTAAAGCTATATTTTTAGATTTTTCCAGCTGTATCTGTTTTCTGAGTGTGTGTTTATAGTTTTCAGTTGTGTTGGGAGTGTGTTTTCAGTTGTGTAATTATGTAGGTCTGCTGTTAATCCAGTCATGTTACAATGTGACTTTTCAGTTGTGTAGTTATGATAATAACATGTCCTAGCACTTTTTGATGTTGATGTGTTGGGTTTGATAGAAATCCCCTCTGCTGGGTTCGAATTTCCCGCCGGGAGGAAACGCCAGAACGGCGCAAGAATCAGATGGAAGCAGCTGATGAAAGCGAAGGTTTTTTATTTCAGGAAGAAGTACATGCGGTGCGAAGAGGCAGCAACGGTACAAGTTCCTGGGCTAGCAAACAAATGGTGAGTAGCCAGGTGTTTTTATACCCTTTTTCCCTTTTGTCTTGTGTTGCAATAGTTTCGGGTGCTTGCTACCTTACAAGGTTGGCGTTTGGGGTCTTTGCTTTATTAGGAAGTAGTCTGGGGTTGGTGAAAAGGTGCTGACCTGGACTTGATTGGTTTTTCTAAATTAATCCTTTTATTTGGTCTACGTGTCAGGTAAAGTGATTGACTTTGGGTGTTGCTTTATCTGTTTCCTTTCTGTCCAAGGTCAGTAGCCCTAGGTGTTTTCCTTATCTTGTAATCCCCTTTGATTGCCCTGTCTTTGTCTCATTCTTTCTGGTTTGGGGAAATCTTGGTGTTTCTTATTTTAATGTTTTTGTGCTGATTAAGTTTCTTCCTCTCATATTCTTCCTACAGATGCTTGCAGCATGCAGACCAGGGGACATTTTATGTGAAGTCCAGCTGCTTTTATGAGACAAGCAACTTTACTTTCTGAGAAAATTAGTAACTTGTTTTGGGATATAACATTTTGCCATTATTAAAGCTGGTTTTAACATGTTAAGATTTCTGGAGCTGAGCATGCTTGATGGGTTTTGAATGTTCACGATTGCCCTACTTTTGTTCTTGCCTGGGTCTTTTGTCTTTCCTATCATGGTGGTTAATTCTTCCAGGAAACAGGAAAAGGCGACTTCCACGTGAGTTACCTTCAGTGTTGCTTTTTTTGTGGTGCTTGCTTGCCTGAGGATTTCTTAAACTCAGAAGGGCTGAGATTTCTGGTATGAGGTTTTGGGTTCTTGCGGGAACAAGATACATCCAGGGTTTTTATTGCAGTGGCTTTGTCTGGGGATTAAGTAAAAAACTGGTTTTTATCTGCAGTATGTTTTTGGAGGGGTGTATGCTCCCAAAGTTATCTATGCATTAACAATGATCAAATACTAATAATATTTGCTTATCCTTTTTACTGAACTTTCCTTATATAATTGATGTTTTCTTTTATACTTTTATACTTTTACATTTCTAATTTCTGTTTCTGCTTATTAGCCATTGATAAAAGAAATCCCACATTAAAGAGTATTCTAAGCTTCTCCTTGATTGTAAATTTGTAATTGTTAGTTTATTCATTTCTGCACATTCTAATATTTTTATTCATTTTCATATCTTTGTTTTTCCACTGTTGTGCAAACACAATTCTAGCAGCTGTTAACATGTGTAAAATTAAATATGTATTCTACTCTGTAGGAAGTTAGCACCCACCCTTCTCCTAGAAAAATGAAATATCCTAGGAAATATTAAAAAGGAAGAATATTTCCCCTAAAAAGAGTAAAGTAGAAATTCAGAGAAGCAGAAACTCAGCCCCCACAGCTTTACTAATGGGCCATTAAGGCCTAAGCCAGAGTATTCTACATAATAAAGGGCCTATCCATCTCACCACTTGGCCTGGGAAGATTGTATCAGCCAACACTCAGGTGAAGCCATGTGGTCCAGACCAAGCTTACAAAGTTAAGACCCCCGCCCCTGGGAATCTGACAGCCAATGGGATTCATTTCTTGCACAGGAACAGAAAACACTAAGGTGGGGCCCAACAGAGGTTATATAAGGGTCTCTCAGCATCTTGGTCTACCGTTCTTGGTCTTCCGTTCTTGGTCTTCTCTTCTCACCTTGAAGCATCTGATCATCCTTCTCACTTTGGAGCACCAAGCCATGTGGTCTTGCTGTCCACCATTAAACCATTTTTCCAAAATCCTCCATGTTTCCAGTGTCTTTTTCCCTACTTGGAACTGAACCCAGGATATTTATTTCAACAATTCAACAAAATATTTCTGGTTTTAAATCCATATGTTGCTTTACCATTGTTTTAACTATGACATCACTAACAGGCTACTTGCCTTGTACTGACCTAAATACTGAACTTAATTCATATATTCAGGGAACTGACTGAGGAATAAATTTCAGAAAAGGAAATCAGTATTGCTCTGTTAATGTACCTATGAAATTCATTCTTACTGATCTAACTACTTAGATGATGTTGGAAGAATTATCCTTCTGGGTTCAGTTCTAGGGAAGAAAGACACTGGAAACATGGTGACTGCTTGTAAAGATGGTTTAATGGTGGACAGGATCACATTCCTTGGAGCTCTTGGGCTGAGAGATACTGAGAGTCCCTTGGTTTTATGCCCTCTGTTGGGATTTGAATTTGAGCTTGTATTCTGATTAGTTGTCAGACTCGCATGGGGCCATGCAGGGGCAACTCTGTAGACTGTTCTGAGTCCCAGATTCGATTGAGCCATGCTGGATGATGATGTAATGAAAGGGCTTTGGACAATTCCTCTTATAGCTTTACCTGGAGTAGATCTTTGTTATGTAAAATAGACTGGCTTAGGCCAGGATAATGGTCCATTAGCAAAGGTAGGGGGCTGAGTTTCTGCCTCTCTTGAGTTTTTACTTTTCTTTTTAGGGGAAATATTCTGCCTTCTTAAAATATCCTAAAATATTTCAATTTCCTAGGAGAGTTGTGGGTTTTAACTTCCAATAATGAAAAACTGTATCCTTCTTGTTTGTTGGACCCCATCCTGTTAGGTGAAAAAAGAGATCCCTCCTGTTACCTTAGTCCTCAATCAAGCCACAATTACAGCCACAATCGAATCCAATCAAAGCACAATATTGTTTTATGTCTTTTGCAGTAGTAGTTGATAGGCAAGGATGAAAAGACAACAGAGTTCGACTGCTTTCTTTGCCAAGAAACTAAGAATGGAACAATCAGAATCAGACACAACAGATCCACAACCATTAAGGTCACAAGCAGCACTGCCACCACTTGAACATGGAGAAAACAGCAAGTCAATCTCCGAAACTGAAAGGCTTCCTGATCTTCCAGACTGCTGAATGTTGCAGCAATATAGAAGTTTTCAAGAGAAGTATGAGGGACTGGAAGTTTCAAAGAAAAAATTAGGTTGTAAGGACTGCAAAAACCTGACTTTGCAGTAGATAAAGGTGTTCATGTGTCCAAGGAGTGGAAACATTTCAAGATTGAGGTGGCAGGGACAATTAAAGAAGTTCAGCAAGCTTCTCTGAGGAAAAAAATAAAAGAACATTTTACATCTAAAGCTCACACAATTTGCAGTGATAACTTAAAACAAGGGGACAGGTGGAATTGCAAACTGTAATGGGTGTAAATCTTGGAGTAGGATTGCATTCATAGTCAATTGCAATGAAAATAGTTGATTTCATTGCAAAACAAATTAAAACCAAAATGTTTACTAGCATTATGGAATAGAACCTGAAAATATGTTTAATTATTGATGAAGCCTCAATGCTATCATACAAACCAGTTGTGATAGTTTTTGTAAAAGTTGAGGATTCAGATAACCCACCAACAATTTTTGTTGAGCTTGCTGAATTGGAAAAACAAGATGCAGAAACAATATGTTCTTCAGTTTTTGAAAGTTTACATAATGTTGGGTTTATTACAGATTACCTGCAAAAAAAAAATAATTAACAGCATTTTGCTCGATGGTGCCAATGTTATGCTTGGAAGAAAATCTGGAATGAGCACTAGAAGAGCAAAAGACTTTCCTAACATCATAATATGGCACCACTTAAACCATTGCCTCCAACTTGTTTTAGATGATTCCATAAAGGACATCAAGCAACTGAATCATTTCAAAATATTTCTTGACGAGCTACACAGCATTTTCTATAAATCCTGTAAGAGCCAAAATGAACTGTTTGAAATATCTGAACAACTTGGAATTGAAATTGTAAAGATTGGTAGAGTTTTGTTACCAAGATGGGCTGCTTGTGGTTTAAGGTCAACCCTAGCTGTGTGGCGTGCTTATCCAGCACTACATCAGTACTTTCATGCAAATGAAAAATACTCCGGTATGGCTGTCCGTCTTGAAAACATATATTTTTTAAATGATTTGGCATTCATGATCGATATTCTCAATGTAATATCTCTTCGGTCAAATGCACTGAAAGGAAGAAATACCAACATCATAAAGGCCGAAAAACATGTGCTGAGATCAATTAAACCATTTGAAATGCTCAGACAGGGAAAGGATGAAAAAAAGATTGATACTTCAAAAGATTAATTAAAAAGATTAATTATTTCAGAAACCTTCAAAAATATAAAATTTGTACAAAATCATTGATTAGTTGAACTTCCTCAGAAAAGACATTTGGAAAGCATCATAATAAACTTGAAGAAAAGACTAATGGATTGTCAATATTTAAAAACAGGTAGCCAATTGCAAGACACCACAAATAAATTGCAATTTCTCCATGTTTTGGAGCCAGATTACTGGAATATTGAAGAAGTCATAGTTCCATGGCCAGAAGCTGAAGAACAATTGCTTACCTTTAATGAAATCTTTAATTATGAAATTAATATCAATGATTATAGAGATTTCATAGAAATTTTTTTAAAAGATTCAAAGAACTATGCAATTCCTGACAGTATTAAAAAAGCTAAAGATATTGTCAGAACAATTGCTGTAAGTTCAGCAGAAGTGGAAAGGGGTTTCTCAAAAATGAACCTCATATGTTCGGAACAGAGAAGTTGCCTAACTGTTTCTAACATATCCAACCTGATGACTATTAGTGTGATTGGCCTACCGCTAAAAGAATGGGACCCTTTTCCTATTGTCAAAAATGGTTATGAGCACACCATCACACAGCTGATGATCTGAGGGTGAAAACTAAGAAAAGTGCAAGCGAGGAGGGCGCCAATAAAAGAACATTGTGGAAAAATCTCAAATAACACTTTTATATGTACCTCCTTTATTGTTGTGTGTGCTTGTTTTATTCTTATTTAAGTAGTAAGTGACAAAATTGAAAACTTAAGAAAATATCTTCTTTCTGCAGGTCATTCATTAGGACAAAAAAATCAATGACATCAACTTGGCCATGCCGTCAGTCACATGACCGCCAAGCCACGCCCAGGCAGTCACATGATCACCAAGCCACACCCAGCCAGTCACATGACCGACAAGCCCATCCAACCAATCACATGACTGCAAAGCCACGCCCACAAAATAAGCCACGCCCACAGAACCAGTAGTAAAAGAAATTTGAATCCCACCACTGGTGAGGCCCAACTAAAGAGAGATAAGAGAGCTAGAGCTACTACATCTAGAGCTTTAGAGACAATACAACAGTCTGAGTCCTGACTACAGGATAATTGGGATAATTGGCAATGCCAGGTTATCAGCATTTCTCCCCTTTCCTTATTTTAACAGATTAATAAAATTGGAAGGGACCTTGTAAGTCATCTAATGCAACCCCCTGCCCAAGTAGGACATGCTAACACCATTTCTGACAGATGGCAGTCCAGTCTCTTCTTGAAAGCTTCTAGTGATGAAACTCCCATAGCTTCTGAAGGTAATTTCTGTTCCATTGGTTGATGCTTTCAGTGTCAGAAAATTGATGAAAGGCTCCATTAATTCAGTTTTGTCATATGCCTCATGATTGCTTACTAGATTTCAATCTCTCCTTCCCTCCCTCCCTCTCTCTCTCTCTCTGATTCTGATTCACCAGTCGTTAGACAGCCAAGCTCAGAGTGAGCATGAACTCCTCAGATCAGTATTTTCAAACTTGCCAACTTTTAAGATTTCAACTCCCAGAGTCCCTCAGTTAGATTAACATGATAGTCCTATTTGGCTGGACTCGCACATTGTGCAAAGCTTCTTGTGAATCATATTCATAGTTCAAACTCAAAAAAGCTCAACATTTCAGCTGAGCAGCTTTTGTTACTCCAGCCTATTTCTTTTTCAAAATTGTTGGGTGGAAGATTGTGGGCTCCATGTAAAATTTGTTTTCAGATTTGTGGTGTTGGTGTCTTTGCATTCATGCTTGTTTTTATAATGCTGCTATAACTATTCATTTGGCCAAAAATGCAGTTTATAAGCATTTGAATAGATATTTTATTGGGCTTCATGGGCCAAATCTCTTTGAAATCAGTGTGTGGAATTAGTCACAGTAAACATATGTAATTGTTTTTGGAAATTTTAGGATTAATGTTTAATTACATTGTCCTACATTTATATCTGGCCATTACATTTAAAATTTTCATATAGAATAGAATACTTTATTGGCCAAGTGTGATTGGACACACAAGGAATTTGTCTTGGTGTAAATACTCTCAGTATACATAAAGAAGGAACATTCGTTAAGAATCAAGAATCATAATGTACAACGCTTAATGATAGTCATAGGGTATTATCAACACCAAATCATACTAGGAAACAGAGGATACAAGCAACAAAGTTATAGTCACAAGTGGGAGGGGATGGGTGATAACGAGTGATGAGAAGATTAACAGTAATAGTAGTGTACACTTTGTAAATAGTTGAACAGTGTTGAGGGAATTATTTGTTTAGCAGAGTGATGGCTTTCGGGAAAAAACTGTTCTTGTGTCTAGTTGTTCTGATGTGCAGTGCTCTATAGCGTCATTTTGAGGGAAGGAGTTGAAACAGTTTATGTCTGGGATGTGCATAGTAGTATTAGCATAGTATTCATTTTTTTATGGATGGAAAAGACTGCCATTCCTGGTAATGTAATATTTTTCTATTTCATTTTAGAGCAAGTGACAGGATCAGTATGCTTTCTCCCTTAATTGGGGCTTAACAGGGTGTTGTAACACAAAGTATATACTTATTCCCCTGCCTCTGCTGATAAGGATAGAGCCAGGTGGTGTAGTGGCAATTACAACTGCCTCACATGTAATACTTCCCTGGTTCGAATCCCAGTAAGGGTATGGCTAGCTGAAGAGAGCTAACTAGCTCGAAATAGATCTATCCTAGTCTCCCTTATTTATTATTTAAAATTATCAGCTTAAAAACCTTACACACATGTAAACAAAAGACAATGAAACAAATAGCTTTCTGTCGGTATGGTCTCTGGTGATGAGCCGAAAGACAGAAAAGAAAGCAGTATGCTTTCTCCCTTAATTGGGGCTTAACAGGGTGTTGTAACACAAAGTATATACTTATTCCCCTAGCTTATTCCTGGCTAGCTGAAGAGAGCTAACTAGCTCGAAATAGATCTATCCTAGTCTCCCTTATTTATTATTTAAAATTATCAGCTTAAAAACCTTACACACACACAAACACACACACACACACACACACACACACACACACATATATATAAAGATATATTTATTTAATTTAATTTATATACCGCCCCTTCTCCCAATTTGGGACTCGGGGTGGTGCACAGCCGAGCTAAAAACAATACAGTATCAAATATAAAATTTAAAATATAATTAAAAATGAATTAAATAAATGGCTGAAAGTTTAAAAATATAATCAATTAATAAAAGCGGGGTAAAAATTACAAAAATTAAAACCATTCAATTGTACTAGGCCAGACCAGCTTGCTGGAAAAGATAGGTCTTCAGTATGCGCCGGAAGGTTCACAGGTCAGGGATGGTCTCCATTTCTGGGGGTAACTCATTCCAAAGGGAGGGTACTCTCACAGAGAAGGGCCACACCCTCGGGGCCGCCAGCTGGCATCGTCCAGCCAGCGGCACCCAAGGAGGCCTACCCTGTGAGAGCGCACTGGCCGGCAGGAGGCCGATGGTGGCAGCAGGCGGTCCCGTAAGTACTCGGGTCTCAAGCCATAGAGCGCTTTAAAGATGACCACCAACACCTTGAATCGCACCCGGAAGGCCACCAGAAGCCAATGCAGCTCGCACAGGAGCGATATAACCCGGGAGCTCCGAGAAGCCCCCAAAATCACCCGCACAGCTGCACTCTGCACCAGCTGAAGCCTCCGGATGCTCTTCAAGGGGAGCCCCATGTAGAGAGCATAGAGGTGGCAACAGCAGTGGTAAAGAGAAATAGCCAGGTTGGGCCAGTGTCTCATAGCAGAGAGTATGTGAAGTGTCTCCCCAAGTGACAGAGGCACACCCAGCACCAACAAAGGCTGGAAGAAATGGCCACAAGATCAATGAGATCAAACAGATGAGATGCCGGAGATTCAACCCGGATGCTTCTCTCCACCGCAGTGCTTTCCGGATGGGACTTACAGGTCAGAACCCAAACCATTTTGGTCCACCTGCACCCATATCGCCCCACCTTGCTGCAACAGCACCATTACCTCACTTCAGCCAGCACAGGCTTTGCTACTCCTTATACCACTCTCTATGGTAGAGATTTCCAGCCCCATCATGAGCTGCCTGGCCACTCCCCAAAAGAGGTTGCTGGAGTACCAGACTAGGCGCTTTGTCTTGGGCTTCCCAACATGAGCCACACAGAATCCCAGAGCTGTTTTGGGCCCAAAAGGCGGCCAAACCTTGTCGTGTTCTCCCCATGACCCTTTGGCCGAGCACAAAGGTTGGATAAATTGCTTCAGCCCAAGATGGGGCACAGTTTGAAATCAGGGGTTCTAGGCAAGCATGGGCAGTGAGCGTAGATTTCCCAGGGGGAATGCATGCAATGGCCCCGAGGGTGACTCACATCATGTAAAACAGCAGTTTACTTACCTAAAACTAGGGAGTGGCGAAGGCTTGGGAGTGTGGAAGCCAGAGAGTAGCTGGGCCATGGGTGCCATGTGGTCTAGGATCTAGGTGAGCTGCAACAGCTGGGGGAGCAAGGCAAGCAAATGGCCAAAGCAGTCAAGGCAAGAAAAGGAGTGGTTGTAAGAGATGGAATGAGCGGGGCATTAAGAGGCAGACAGGGTAGGGCATAGCAGGGCCAGCCAGTGATGGAATTATTCGGTTCACTGAACTGCATAGAACCTTAACAACTGGTTCACCTGAACTGGCTAAATCCCACCTCTGGCAGATAAGCAACATACCTGTCAAACAAATGATGTTTCAGTGAGATACTTCACAAATAATTTTATCTTCAAGTAGAATCAAGTTGTGATTAAATTGGAAGGTGTGGAAAGACCTGGCCCATAGAATTGCCAAGAGCCAAACAAGATAATCATTATCATCATGCTCTATTCATGCAATATTTCTAAAATCATCACCATTCAATGCATCAGTCAGGCATTTGTTGTTGATATCAAGACTGCTAGATTCATTCACTCATCCTCTTGCCTTCAATCTTAACAGCCATGTCAACTTTGTATTGTTGGAATACTGTAAATGTTCTCTTGGAAAGTTATTCAATTCATACTTTATTATTTGGATAGTAACACATTGCTATTAGTTTCTTGTTATTCATCATTTGGAGCTGAAGATATTTGCCATGATGTTGGTTCAGTTTCAATGTTGTTTGGTATAATGATAGTGACTTCATTGGCAATTTGTGCATTTGAATATCTCTCATGTTCAAATGCTGGCATCTGGTCAGGATCAATGAAAATGGAAGCTTCTGACATGCCTTGAACTTGTTATTTCATAAATCAAAGGGGTGCAATATATGGGTTTCATTATTACACTAATTTCACCAGTGTGTGTGTGTGTGTGTGTGTGTGTGTGTTTGTTTGTTTATTTATTTATTTGAGCTGGTGCCACCCATCTCATCTAGAAAGACGAGTCACACTTTATCCAACAATATCACAGTGAATGCCATTATTATGGAGTATACCCATTCTCAATTCTATGCTGTATTGAGGATCCATTTGAATAAATTTGGTTGCTGGTGAGATCTGGTATTAAATGTCTGATGGATTTGCCCTTAAACATTCACAAAAGAATTCCATCCATTCCTCATTGGAAGGACTCCTTTGGCAACAAAGCATATCATTTGGAAGATAAATCGTATTGTCTGATATTTTTCCAGAACTTGATTGCAATATATTCATCACTGGTATACAAACTGAGAGTTAGCTCATTTGGTAGAGGCTGCAAATTGGCTACCCTGGCCTTTCCCTTCATATAGCAGAAATCAATAGTTTCAGAAACATGAACATATTGTATTATTTAATGTTTTCCACATATTCTCAAGTTGACCTTTCCTTTCCTCCTCTATCTTTTCTTGTCTCCTCATTCTTTTCCTTTTGATTCTGGACACCTATAATCCTTTCATCTTCATTTCTTCATCTCTCCTCTTTTGCCAACAATATTTACCTTTTTTATTCATTTTACATCATGCATATATGCAATTGCATATTGAAAACCATTATAAGTATAACCTTTCTTTTCCTCCTCTTTTCTCATTTTTTCATTTTGAGTCTGAAATCCATATAATCATGAATTAATAAATTAACACATATCATCCATGGTTATTGGGTATCATTTACCTTCTAAAATGGCTTCTTGAAAGGCATTTTAGAAAATAACCATGTTTTATAACCATGTATTATATCTATATCTTGTATGGCTAACAAAATGCCTCTTAAATTCTACATTAACTTTTGACTTTTCATACCATATAGATGCCACCCAAATCTCAATACGTGATCTTCTTACCTCAATAGTCTTTTATTTTTTAAACTTACTCAATCATTTATCCAGACTAAACAATATGCTTCAAATTATAATTTCAGGTCAGGCAGGGCAAATCCCCTCTCCTTCTTTCCTTAGCATCTTGAAACAATGTATGTATGTATGTATGTACAGGAGATTATAGCACAAGACCCAGGAGGTCACAAGATTAGAACGCAGAAGGTCATCACACAGCCCATTACCCAGGTCATTACGACCCAGGAGATTACAACACAAGACCCAGGATGTCAAAACAATAGAACTCAGAAGGTCATCACATAGCCCATTACCCAAATCGTTACAACACAGGAGACTGATAGACACACAGCCAATACCTCAGCCACACATGTTCTTAAGAAAAAGCCAGCCAATCTGCAAACATCAACTCCATCAACCAATCAAGAAATGACAACACAACCAACCTATATATATATATATATTTGTTTCTTGCCTTGCAACATAAAATTTGAAATATCCTTTTTTCATTAAAGAGAAATCAGTTGCCATAATCCAGGGGTGTCAAACTTAAGGATCGGTAGCTGGATCCAGTCCATGGGGTGCTTAGATTTGACCCATGGGCCCACCCTAGAAATAGCAAAGGACCAGGTCACGGTGCCTCTGCCAGCAAAAAGGGAACTCAGGAGGGCCACAATGGCTTCCTGCAACTCTGCCAGCAAAAACGGTGAGGCCATGCACAGCCCTCCCAAGCTCTGTTTTTGCTGACAGAGTGCTTTAGGAGGCTGTTGAAGCCAAAAGCTGCGTGCAGCCTCCCCAAGCTCCATTTTCACTGGCAGAGGGCTGCAGGAGTCTGTTACAGCCAAAAACAAAGCAAATGGGCCGCCATGGCTGAAAATGAAGCCTTAATGAGTGACATTGAGCTGCCCACTCTGGTTACACACCCCTGCCCCCACAAAAGTCAAACACAATCCTAATGTGCCCTCAATGAAATCAAATTTGACACCCCTGACATAATCAGTATAATTTTAAATTTTAAAACAACATCCATAGTAAAACATTTGTTTTTATAACATAAATTCCACCTAACATAGACTTCTTTCTCACCAGGCCCTTCATTTCACACTTTTTCATAATTATTTTAAAATAATATACAAACTTTAGTCAATAATACACTTAAATATTTAACTTTCTTTTCATATCAAATTATTTATTAACTAATATATTGGTAAAAATCCACAATGATCCTCATACACAAAGTCCTGTAAAATCTGTTATAGTCTCCTAGCTAAAATAATGGAAAACAATTGTTCAAGAGAGAAATCAGTTGATAGCTCTTAATATAAGTCTTGAACCTCTTTTGAATCAATGCTATATTTGCCTCTTTCCTGAAATCTGGGATAGAAGAGCCTTGCATAATTGAATTCAGAGCCTTTCATAATTGAAATAAGGTGTATCTTCAAAATACTGATTAAGTCATTCAGTCATTAAGTCATTCATTCCTTATTTCTAGTTTTCAGATATTTCAAAAGTTGATATTGAATTGTTCACAAATTGTTTTGAGTTCCAGAATAAGGTAGTGATATAGATACATGAACATGTTTATGTGCAAGAGAACAAACACATAAAGGACTAAAAAATATCCAGGCCTTTCTTAATGCACTTTAAATATAATGTTTCTTTGAGAGCCGTAGCATGTTCAGTTAATTCTTTTCTGACATGCAGGAGGGAAGAGGGGAGAAAGGGAGGAATTTTGAGAAATGAAGAGCAGCAGGAGCCAATAGTATTCAAACAGCCTCAGCTTCCCCAAATTTTGTTACTTCAAGAGTCAATGAGTCCCAGATTCTGGATATCTACTGTAATTTAGCCCATTTGAGTATCTTGAGTCCACAAAATGTTGTTCTATGATGCACTATTTCACCCAGCTAAAGACCATGACAACAAGAGTTTTATAGTATATAGATATTGTTGAATATGGTTTAGTTACAGCTTAGTTTAACTTCATCCAGTGTACAAGTTTGGCTATGATATGCTGCATGCTAAACCTATGACCATTAATCCCTTACTTATCCAAAAGGAACATAACCTTAAAATTTAGATACCTTACCTTTTTCCCCCCGCCAAGAAAACCCCATTACAATGCAAACTCTTAACTGGTTATTTCACTCTGTTTTCAGTTAAGCAAATCTTCCTTTGTGTTAGATAGAACATTAATTCCAAAAAAAACCTGTCTGCTGTAAGATTCTAGCCTTAAACACTAGCCTGTAAACATTTCAATTTTAAAAACCATATATATGGGAGCGGGGTGACCACAGAACTTTCTAGAATTCTATACTATATTATGAATGACATAATTCCATAATTCTTAACTCTACATAATTTCCTCATTGCAAAAGCATGATTAAGTACTGAGACAATTTGGTTGAAAAGTCTGGTTATGACCCCAAATGGCATTGGATCATCTTTTGGATAAGAATTTGCCTTCCTCACTGGGAGAGGCCATTTGCTATGCTCCATCAACATATGAGATATCTTTCGTAGAGACAAATAGCTTAGACCACACTTAAGCAATTCTACATTGCAGCCTAAATTGCTTATCTCCTATGTTGCTCCCATCTGTTCCTGAAGTTAACTTATTAAATTCAGTTCCAGTGCAGCAGTTTGGCAATGAGCCAGTTGGCATTTATTCAGGAATACGGCTACTGCAGGATCTGAATGTCCATTCCTATGCTATTGGTCAAGGAATGAATCAGTACCTGCTCATCCATTTAGGAACTGTTCCCTCTTCACTAACCTTCATTCTTTTCTTTTGTTTTCACAATGTATTTGCACACAGTATACTACACAGTTTTTTCCTATATATTTCCTTTGATAGTTACAATAGACTTTTTCTCCCGTCCCCCTTTACTGTACCATCTTTGCTCTGATGCTACAATGATCAATGCAAAGAGACAAGTTTTTTTCCTTCATTCCTACATTTTACTTTGTTCATATTCTAAAGATAGAAGCTCATACATCTTCTTGATGGAGATGAACCACAATTTGTTGCACAATGTCTGATCACTAAAAACCTTGTATCAAAGAAAAACTGATGTTTTTGATTCATAGGAGCAAAGAAGTAGTGTTTAAGGATACTTAATAACGTTATTCCTGTATGCTTCCATTGCAACTTAAGAATGTAAAAAAAAAAAAAAAGTGGGGGGAACCATTATAGCACAAAATGAGAAAGAAAGGAGAGGTGTTTTATCCAGATTGGGCAGAAATTGAAACATTGTCCATCAGGAAATCTGAGGTGGAATGGAAGCGTACTGTCAGAAGAGAACATTGTGGCAAAGAAAATGTAATAGACTATATAAGTCATTGTTAGATAAACTGAAAGAAAAAAGAGGAAGTGAGATTATAATAACCCAACATGAAATATCCAAGACAATGATCAGATATGGGAGGAATGAAGGAATGTTAATTAGAGATGGAAACTCTGCTTGATTGAAATGAAGTATTGTAGACAAAGTATTGAAAAGGGTTTAAGATGGTTTTTGAAGTTAAATTTCAAAACACAAATGGGGATATATTTGTGCTGGACTGGGAGCAGATGGAAATAGTAGGCCTCAACATCAAATGCACTCAATAAATGTATGGTCTCATTTCCAAAAGACTTTTCATTCAAAATTGGTGGCCATATTACTTAGATAATCCTTTGATCTACTGAGATTACCAACATATTTTGCTAGGTTTTTTCTCTTTGTTGTGGTTATTAATTTTAATTGAATCTTATTTCAAAATATAATTCATGTAGAGATAATATAAACAGATGAGAGAGAGAAAGGTTATAGATAGTAATAAATATAAAGATACTATAATTTTTAATGTATTATTACTTTGTTAATGAGTTATTAATGTGTTTAGATATATTTAGATGCTCATGCAGAAAATTACCAATAAAGGACTATAAATAAATAAATATATCTGTCAGGCTCTGGGCAGCCTGTTAGCTAATCGCACTCAATTGGACTATTTAGTATCGCATATCTGATTCTGGAATAGAGATGGACCTCCTCAAAGTACAAGCTGTATTGGATTGGCAAGCTCCTACCACTCATAAGTATCTGCAGAGTTTCTTGGGTTTTGCCAATTTCTATCAGCAGTTTATACCATTTTTTGCTACCATTGCTTTGCCATTAACTGACCTGTTGAAGACAAAACAGTTACAACAATCGAAACCCAGGCCAGGACAATCATTGATATGGTCAGCTGAATGTCAACATGCTTTTGACTTCCTAAAACAGTGATTTGCTCATCAACTAATGTGGAAACATCCTGATCCAGATTCCCCTTTTTTATTCAAACGGATGCCAGTGATGTGGCAGAAGGAGCTGTCCAGTTACAGAAAAATCACAATGGAGTGTTACAATCCTGTGGCTAAACCTCTAGGAAGTTAAACCAAACTGAGTGGAACTGAGCTATCTGGAAAAAGGAAGCCTTTGCAGTCTGTTGGGCATTATTAACATGGAGGCATTTCCTGGAAGGAGCCCAGCATCTGTTCAAAGTGTGAACGGACCATAAAAATTTGGAGGCCCTTCAGGTGCCACAGAAGTTGTCACCCAAGCAAGTGCATTAGGCACTGTACTTCCGAAAATTTAATTTTGTATTAAAATATGTATCAGCGGGGAAGAATTTCTTAGAGACAATGAAACTATACAACCCATTATTCCAGGATGAGATACCATACACTCATTATGGTCATGGATGATGACAACTGACCTATTGGCGGCGGTAAAAACTGACCCATCATTAGCAATGAACCATATTCAATGTGAACTCTGTGATGGTATAGCATCACAGATGGTAACTCTGTGATAGTATAGTATATACCTGCAACATTATGACATTGGTGCCATGATTGCAAACAGGCTGGACATTACGAATTCTTGAAAACATTATATTTGGCAAAACATCAGTTTTGGTGGCTGTCCATGAAGTCTCACATAGAATGCTATATGAAAGACTGTCCAATCTGTGCTACTACTAAGTCCTGATCCAGAAAACCATTGGGATTGCTACAGACAGTCTCTGATCCTCACTTACCATGGCAAAACATAGCCATGGAGTTTATTGTAGAACTGTTGAACAGCCATGGGTATATGATAATCTGGACAGTAATAGACTTATTTTCAAAGCAGGCACATTTTATACCTTGTGCTGGCCTACTGTCTGCCTGTTGATTGGCTGGTCTCTTTATGAAGCATATATATCGATTACATGGAGTACCACAACGAATCATTTCAGACTGGGGGTGTGTGCAATTTACTGCTCGGCTTTCGTGGGAATTTATCCAACTAATTGGGTTATTGCAAGAGTTGAATACTGTGTACTATCCTAGCACTAACAGAGCTTCTGAACATACCAATGAGGCCATTGAAAGATACTTGTGCTGTTACGTCTCGTATCAGCAAACCGACTGGTCTGAAGTATTACCCTTTGCAGAGGTGGCATATAATAATGCTGTACATAGCAGCACAGGACATACTCCTTTCAATGTTGTACATGGAATGGACTTTATACCAATACCTAAATGGCTGCAGGCAAGGCACGAATCTACAACAGCCACTACATGGTCTATAAAGATAAAAAATATTTGGCAGATGGTACATGATGCATTACAAGATACTTTTCTAGCATATAAGACACAGGCTGATAAAAAGAGAACTGACCATGAACTGCGCCATATCGGAGATTTAGTATACTTATCCACTAAATATCTAAGATTGGGAGTGCTATATAAAAAATTGGGTCCAAAGTTTATAGCTCCTTTCCCTGTGATATGAATTATTAATGAGTGAGGGGGGTGCGGACCTGGTGGGTGTCACCGAAACCTGGCTGGGCCAGGAGGGGGGAGTCCCTCTGGTAGAGATGTGCCCAGCCGGGTTTCAGGTTTTTCATCGGCCGAGGGCCCAGGGGAGGGGAGGGGGGGGTTGCGGTGGTTATTAAGGAGGATCTGTGTCCGAGGGAAGCCACTGTGTCTCAGACGACCGGGTGTGAGCTCCTTTTCGTGAAGTTCGGTCCCAGGGTTCAGGTGGGCCTGCTGGTCGCATACCTGGCTCCCTGCTATGCGGCAGCGGCCCTGCTTGAGCTCCTTGAGGTCATAGCTGGCGTGGCAGTTGGGACCCCCAGGCTTATGGTCATGGGGGATTTCAACTTGCCCTCTGCCGGCGGTGCCTCGGGGACTGCTCAAGAGTTCATAGCTTCCATGATGGCCATGGGCCTGACCCAGTTAATTCGGGACCCCACTCACGTGGGAGGTCACACCTTGGATTTGGTTTTTGTCTCTGATCAGTGGCAGAGTGGTCTGGGTATAGGGGATATAGTTGTAGAACCCCTGTCATGGACGGATCACTCGCTCCTGAAGCTCGACTTCCGTTCCACACCCCCTGACCGCAGGGAGGCGGGACCATTAAAATGGTACCGCCCCAGGCGCCTGATGGACCCTGATAGGTTCCTGATGGAGCTTGGGCCATTTCCCGAAGCTCGCACACACGACTCGGTTGAGGACTTGGTCGCCACCTGGGATAGGGTGGCTGCTGGGGCCCTTGACCGAGTCATGCCCTTGCGGCCTCTGACCCGGTGCCGATCCCAAGTGGCTCCTTGGTTTTCTGAGGAGCTAAGGGAGATGAAGCGCCGGAAAAGACGCCTAGAGAGTAGTTGGAGGGCTAGCTGCTCTGGGTCTGACCGAACACTATTACGATCTTATATTAAGACGTATTTAGTGGCGATAAGGATGGCGAGGAGGTCTTACCTCTCCACCCTTATTGCGTCCGCAGAAAACTGCCCAGCCGCCCTGTTTAGGGTGACCCGCTCCGTCCTGGAGGTGGGAGCGTGGGAGGACCCCTTGCAGGGGCGGGCTGAGGAGTTTTCCAGGTTTCTGCAGGACAAAATCGCTCAGATCCGGGACGAGCTGGACTCCGACTGGGCATCTCCGGGCGGGGGGGGCGGGGGTGGATATCGGTGAGGTCAACTGGGCTGAGTTCGACCCTGTTATTTTGGAGGACGTGGACAGGATACTGGGGGGGCTTAATGCCACCACTTGTTTGTTGGACCCGTGTCCCTCCTGGCTGGTTTTGGCCACTCGGGAGATGACACGAGGCTGGTTCCAGGGTATTATAAACGCTTCCTTGAGAGAGGGGCTGTTACCCGCCGCCTTGAAAGAGGCGGTGGTGTGGCCCCTCCTCAAGAAACCATCCCTGGACCCAGCATTGTTATCTAATTATCGTCCTGTCTCCAACCTTCGCTTTGTTGCGAAGGTTGTTGAGAGTGTGGTGGCACGTCAGCTCCCGCAGTACCTGGATGAAGCGAGTTATCTCGACCCCCTCCAATCGGGTTTCAGGCCCGGGCACAGCACGGAGATGGCGTTGGTCGCATTGGTGGATGATCTCTGGAGGGCTCAGGACAGGGGTTGTTCCTCTGTCCTGGTCCTGTTAGATCTCTCAGCGGCTTTTGATACTGTCAACCACAGTATCTTATTGCGGCGGTTGGAGGGGTTGGGGGTGGGAGGCATCGTATTGCGGTGGTTCGCCTCCTTCCTCTCTGACCGTTCGCAATTCGTGTTGACAGGGGGGCAGAGATCGGCGCCGAGGCCCCTACTGTGTGGGGTGCCTCAGGGGTCGGTGCTCTCGCCCCTGCTGTTCAACATTTATGTGAAGCCGCTGGGTGAGATCATCCGTGGCTTTGGGGTGGAGTTCCATCAGTACGCTGAAGATACTCAGCTGTACATCTCCACCCCGGGCCACCCCAACGAAGCCGTCGAAGTGATGTCCCGGTGCCTGGAGGCTGTGCGGAGTTGGATGGGTCGTAACAGGCTTCGTCTCAACCCGACCAAAACCAAGTGGCTGTGGTTTCCTGCGCCCAGATATAGCCAGCTTGTTCCTTCGCTGGCCGTGGGTGGAGAGGTTTTGACCCCTGTGGAAAGGGCGCGCAATCTGGGTGTCCTCCTGGACGTACGGTTGTCCTTAGAAGAACACATTGCAGCCGTCGCCAGGAGGCCTTTTTATCAGATTCGTCTGATTTACCAGTTGCGGCCCTTTCTGGATCTGGGCGCACTTCGCACAGTAACTTCCGCCCTCGTTATCTCCCGCCTGGACTATTGCAATGCTCTCTACATGGGGCTCCCCTTGAAGAGTCTCCGGAGGTTACAGTTGGTCCAGAATGCAGCCGCGTGGGTGATTGTGGGTGCCCCTCGGAGCTCCCACGTTACACCGCTTCTCCGCAGGCTGCACTGGCTTCCTGTGGCCTTCCGGATTCGATTCAAGGTGGTACTGATGGTATTTAAAGTGCTCCATGGCTCGGGACCTGGGTACTTACGGGACCGCCTACTGCCATCGTCAACCTCCCGCCGCCCAGTACGCTCCCACAGGGTTGCCCTACTTGGGGTACCGCCGCCCAACCGTTGTCGGCTGACGGCCCCGAGAGTTCGGGCTTTCTCTGTGGGAGCTCCCTCCCTATGGAATGATCTCCCCCCGGAGATACGGGCCATGACGGATATCCTGACCTTCCGGTGCGCAGTGAAAACCCTATTTTTTAGACGGGCTGGCCTGGCCCAGTAATTGGGTTCCGGTTTTAAATTTAATCGGGTTTTAGTGGTTAATTTTATACTTTTAATTTTTAATTGAATCCCTGATTTTATACTGTTAAATTTTCAATTAGATGGGACACAGCCGGACCAATGTGTTAAATATATTTTTAATTGTATTTATAGTATATTTATTATGTGTTTTTTAGTAGGCTGTACACCGCCCCGAGTCCCTTTTTGGGAGAGGGAGCGGTATAAAAGTTTGATAAATAAATAAATAAATAAATAATCTTGTCACTGTACAACTGCAGTTACCATCTTGGTTTAAATGGGTACATCCAGTTTTTCATATTAGCCTTCTCAAACTGGTACCCAAAGGAATCTGATGCCATTCCATTCCCCCAGATCCTGTGAGGGATGACCATTATGAAATTGTGGACATCCTAGATTCCCACAGCCATAAGGGTAAGGAGAAGATAAGGACAAGAGGATTACAATGAGAGTGATCAAAATGAGAGAGGGCATCTGTTAGGCATCTGCAGACCCAGGATGGATTAACCTATAATCAAAGCAAACTGGAGTAATTAGCTGGAGGCGGACAAGAGATAGCTGCATGTAGCAGGGGGCATGACCATTTCTATAAACAGCGCTGGGAGCCCCCAGCACTAACCTTGATCAGCTCCCTGCCGTTCTTGCCGAAGCAGGGAGACTGATGTTTGTAAATAAACCGAACTGTTATCACATGAATTGTGAGAGTTGGTATGGTTATTATGACAAATCTTCAAGTCCCTAGAAGACTGGCTGAGAGTATCAATAAAAAATACAATGGTAAGGATAAAAAAATAATTATTAATTTAAAAATTGTTGACTTTAATAAATATGTAATATCCTTAATTTTGCCTATGATATTTGGAAGATTGATTCCTTCAGCTTTTACTAGTTTTTTGTATTTGATATGAGGAAGGCACATTTGTCCAGTTCAAACTCCATTGTAAAATCTTGGCTGTTCATATAGACAGTATTGAGCAGCAATTCTATTTCAGATGGTGTTTTTACATACAGCTTCAGGTCATCCATGTATGATGTCTCCTGTGGTTGACAGCTCCTCCACTTCTTCCTCAGAGGCCTTGAGGGAGAATGAAGTCGTTTCTGGAAAGTCAGGAATTACTCACCCTGAACTGTGAGCAGAAAAGACTTCGGCTGAAGAGAGCTTGCAAGCCAGTGAGGAAGAGGGGGAGAAGTTGCTTGCTATAGTGAATGCCAGAATATGCAGGGAAGAGGGGCAGAGGCCTGCCAGATTTCTGAAGAAAAGGCCTTTCACTTCTTGATGGGCTGTACCAGGAGCTATTTAACACAGCAGACAGAGGGAGACATTGCTGGAAGCAACATCTGTGAGTTGTGGCCAGATGTTTGTTTATGAGACATTACAGTGGATTTAGTGTAAGTTGCAGGGAGACTTGATATTTGTGTTTTGGACCCTGTTTGAGCAGCTGGTTATCTGTTTGATGAACTAATTGGCCATTGCCTGGAAATTTAGTCTGGGGCTTGTTTGTGGCTGTCTTCACTTGGAAATGACCCTCTGAACTCCTGTCCTGCACTGTTCCTATGAATTCTACTTGTAAATCCTGAAACTCTCACCATTGGTCTGGTTGAAAAACCTAATGGGAGGCTCCAAATCTCACACTGGATTTTGGGTTCTCTTTTGAAGTCACCCAGGTAACACCTGTATTTCCGAGACTGTTTTGAATTTGCCGTATTTTTATGACTTTGTTATCTACTTGATCTCAATCCAATTTGCTGTTCTAATTTAGCAGCTGTGAGAGAGTTAACACTTGAAACAGAACTGCTGGAGGGAAAGATAAAATAAAACTCTCTCTAAATCAACATGGAGGTCTGGCTGAGGGGGCAGCACACCAGGTAAAGTAGGTGGGATAGATGTTTTAATGCTTTGATAGCCATGGCCTGACTTTCTTGATATTGTTGCAGGAAATTACAAGACTCAGACCTTGGAATCAGAAATAGTTTTATTTGTGCATAGGTTCAGAGCTATTTAGCCAAGGCAACATCTGAACGCCTTCCTATAGATTTGACATCACATTTATACATTTCAGAAGTACTAAACCACAGAAATACAAGTTGTCAGCATTTCATTGGATACTTCAAATTCCAGCCCCTTGTTGCTAGGCTAGAGTAACGAACTACCTTCCCCTCTCACTAATCTATGTCAAAGGTGAATTTCTACAGCTTCTAGTTTTCAGCAGTACACTTGTGGTTTTGTTGCAAGGTTATCTGTAACAAAGCTTCCTGCTTGACAAATATGAGTGACCGATGGATGACCCTTTGATCTGGCATTTTTTATGTATTTAATACATACATTTCACTATCAAGCAGTCATGTTAATATCTCCCTAAAAACAATATATTTATTCTTTCATGTTTTGCCTTAATATTGTTAACAGGGGAATCAGTACAATTACAAATAGTGGGGATACTGATATATTCTCCTTGATATATTCCTTTCTTCATATTAACTTCTTCTAGGTTTTCACTATTGAGCGTGCCTTCTATTGTTCCATCAATCTTTCCACAAAGCTTCAGATATCCTTATTGATTCCTGATATTTCTAGGCACTTGATTATCCAATCATGAGGCAGGAAGTCAAATGCCTTTTTGTAATTAATTCATATTACATTCAAGTTGGTCTTTATTCCCTTGCAGGTTTCCAGAATCCTCTTGTCATTTAGGAGTTGATTCAGTGGTGGGATTCAGATTTTTTTATTACTAATTCTGTGGGCATGGCTTGGTGGGTGTGGCAGGGGAAGGATACTGTAAAATGTCCAGTCAGAGGTGGTATTTGCTGGTTCTCCAACCTACTCAAAATTTCCACTACTGGTTCTCCAGAACTGGTCAGAAAATGCTGAATACCACCTCTGCTTTTATTCCTCTGCTATTTGGGCAATTTTGTATCTGCTCAGGTGGAAAGAGTTTCTTTTCACCTGTATCTATCGGACTGCATTAGCCATCACAGTAGTTTTTCTTATTGTGATTCGTCACACAATCAGCCAGATATTTGGACTGGATTTAGCTGGATCTAGGATAGGCAGATGTTGATATTTGATGGTGTTAAAAGTATTGTTACAAGATATAAGCTGTTCCAAGTAAAGCTGCCTTTTGCAATTGAGTGATGCTGATTTTGTCAATGCCAGTGATGTTCAAGTTAGTGCTCCAGTTGTTTTGGGAATGCACCTAAAGTGCCTATGACTACTGGTACTACTTTTGCTTTTTTTGCCACAGCCATTCTATTTTTTTTTAATTTGCATTTATATGCTGCCCTTCTCCGGAGACTCAGGGCGGCTTACAGTCTATGGAGCACCATGCTAAGTGCTCGGCAATAGCCTTCATTCCATTGTATATGCCTGTTTATTACTAGGGCTTTTGGCCCCCCCAAGCAGCATTTTTACAAAGTCAACTTATTGCCCCCAACAATCTTGGGTCCTCAATTTACCTACCCCGAGAGGATGGAAGGCTGAGTCAACCTTGAGCCTGGTGGGATTCAAGCCTGCACTAATTGCAGGCAGCTTGCACTAAATGCTAGATGATTAACAGCCTGCACCACCAAGGGCCGTTTTGTTTGCAGATCTTTGTATTTTGTTATTGTCTCTTGTTCTTTCTCTTATACTCTGTTCTCTCCCAATATTCGCTATCTGACTGTCCTGACTGTTTTGTATTTCTTATTGATTGTTCTTATGTCTGGGGTGTTGTGTGGCAGATGCCTATCTGTTTGAATTCTAAAAGTCTCAAAGCACTTCAGATTCTTCATTTTTTATTACTTTCTCAATTTTATGGTCCCAGTAATTCTTGGTTGCAGGCAGATGGAATTTCTTGCACATCTTGCAGATCTAGAGTGCTGCTACTTTGTCCTGCCATTGTTTGTTGTCAGTCTGTTATTAATAATTAATTATATTAATTAGTGTAAATAGCAGATGATGACAACATTTGAGGACACCAACTCTCTCTTTCGTTGCCATGTTACTAAAAATAACTGACTTTCTGAAGGTAACATTTATATTTCAGAACTATGTTACAAACATCTCTTTAATTTAAATATCAGCAATAAAGAGATTTCAATTTTCTAGTCTCAATTTCATTTGTGGAACTCTCTATAATTCCTCTTATGTAAATGCTGTTCATCCAAACAAAATGTTGCAATTAATGTCACTTCCAGATGAAGTCATATAAAGTGATTAAAAATTGATTAAAAATCATTTTGGTTTTTTTTTAAGTCTTTAAGACAGTTTCCATTTCTAGTAGAAATTAATCTGCATTATGATTTCAAAAAAATTGGAAAAATATTGATTTATCTATTACAAACAATGTTTCACTAAGTTATAAAAACTTCTAATAGCCTATGAATTTGCAAATCCTGTAAAATATTTCACCACTCTTTCTGAAAATCTAAATTACTTGTGAATTTCAGAATGATATTCCATGTAAAGAAAAATCTTTAAAACTTTTCAAATTAAATTTATGGAAATTCTATGAATACTTTAAATCATTTAAAAAGGTTATTTAGCTTAATGTTAAGCTCCCTTGGAATTCATATAAGTGCTTTTCTGACAAAATGTCAACCAAATTTCACTTTAGTGAAATTTGAAGGCCACCTGGAACACAGAAAATCATGTAGACTAAGTATGCTGTTAATTCAGATAGTGAGGATGGCTACATAAATCAACAGACATGAAAGGGCACATTTATAGAAAAGTATATGATTAATTATATTCCAAAGGCTATTTGTAGAAGAGTTTCCTGGAAAAGTGGATTATTATGAAAAATCATTTATGCAACATTTAAAAATATAATGATTCATCTTGGTGAGTAAAAAGAAGATAACATTAGCATATAATTCTGTCAATTGCATGTTTTAACAAAATACCATTTTCCTGGTATGCTGATCAGTAAAATGAAGAAAAGATGACAGATAACATGATTGTTGCATAAGATCTTGTATTATTTACAAATTATTCAAAAATAGTAGAATTTCTGGCAATATAGCTGATAGTGATGTTTAAATTATTCCTTCTGTAGAAAAGATGTTCATGTACAAATGTATTGTGCATATTAAGCAAATTGTTCTTTAACAAGCATACAATAAATAGCAATACCCAATACGAACCCTGTAAAATATTTATGGTTACTCAGAATGTACTCTTCTATTTAGAAACTGCATTGTATTCTAGACCTTTAATGCCACAAGGCATTTCTAGGGAATGACTTTTCTTAAGATTTATATCTGATCATAAAACATATAGGAAGGGTGTGTGTGTGTGTGAGAGAGAGAGAGAGAGAAAGAGAGAGAGAGAGAGACAGACAGACAGATAGAGACAGGAACAGGGACAGAGAAAGAGAGATCCAACACCATTAAATATACACTTTAATATTTGATTAAAAACATAGTCTAAAATTGCTTCTCTAATAAAATTATATCTTTTTAAAGTATTGATAACTATATGTTAAAATGAAATTTAGTTGCTTTATAAACCATCTGAGTCCTAATCTGGCAGGACGAATCATTCCATTACAGATTAAAGACTCACAATACAAAAGATACGCTCTTAATCCTTAAAAAAAGAAGTAAAATAGAAAAAATAAACATGCAAATTAACTTAAAAATAAATTGATAACAACCATGACAAGGGCAAAAGAATAAGAAATTAGTCTGCTAGGAAGAAGTTTAAATAGAATCACTGGATTGACTAGGAAAATCTTGCATAATAGGAGGCAGGATAGAGTTTTTTAAGTTTCTTTAATGGTATGAAACAGTAAAATATTTCCCAGCAATAGCACTGTTCCTAACTAGAATAAAATAAGGCATATCTAAGATTCCAAAATATAGTAGAATCAAAAGAAGAAGACTTAGAACAGGTGATGGTAGAAATTTTGGCGGAGGTACTGGAAAGAGACAAAGATGAGATTTTGAAAGAGTTGGACAAAGTTTACAGAGTAAATACTAATAATCCAAGACGACATAAATGCCCAAGAGAAGTGCTTGTACGTTTTGCAAGAAGGAAGGTCCGGGACATTATATATAAAATATCGAGGGATGAAACAATCAAGTACAAAGGTAAAGAAAACTCAGTTCTTAAACAAATCTCAAGAAGGGTTAGAGAAGCAAGATGAGATTATAAATCCCTGGCAGCCCAACTAAATGGAAAAGGTATTATGTTTAAATGGCTTGTCCCGGAAGGGATGTTAATTACTTGGGGGAAAGAAAATTCAAAGTAGACTCTATGGAAAAAGCTCAAGACTTCTATGAAAGATTGGTAGGCTCTGAAGAGTAGATTAGCAAAGACGAATCAGAACCAGATTCCCAAGAAGACCAAAAGCATCAAAAGAAGGGACAGAAGACCCCAGAAAACTTGCAGAAAAACCAGCAACAACAAGAAAAAGAAGAATGTAAGGCACATTACCAACCACAAGTAGAACTTGGAGTAACTACAAGGCAAAGAGCAAGAATTAATTAGACTTAAACTCTCAAGAAGAATAAGACCAATCAAAAATAAAGAAGAAAAACAAGAAGTAAGAAAATCATCCAGCAATAATAAGAAAGAGAAGATTTTAAATTAACAAATGTAATGCAAAGGGAAACAAGAGCAATTAGGAGATAAAGAAACAGATATAACTAGAACTATGGAAAAAGAGGTGAAACTCTTATCCATTAATATAAATGGCTTAAACTCAAAAATAAAAAGACAAAGGATTCTGACAAAGTTGATAAAACAAAATGCAGACATTATTTGTTTACAGGAAACACACATTTTAAAAACAGAGGAAAAATATTTAGACTGCCCCAAATTAGGGACAGTATTTATAGTTTCTGCAGATAACAAAAAAAAAAAGAATAGAATAGCAGTTTACATTAAAGAAGAGATAAAAGCAACATTAATATTTGCAGACCCCAAAGGAAAAGTTCTGGCAATAGAAATACAGATAAATTTTTTAAAAAATTTACATCCCTAATGCCAATCAAAAAGAATTCTATAAAGCTCTATATGCCAAAATTATTGAACTAGAAAGGAAAAATATTTGTATTATAGGGGATTTTAATGCTGTAGCAGATTATCAAAAAGATTATAATGGGGGGAACAAGAAAGGAAGGGAAAAAAAGAAAAGAGAATTACCTAAAATTGGTGTAAAAATGATTAAAGAATTAAATTTAGACATATGGAGAAAATTAAACCCAGATAAGAGACAATTTACTTTCTACTCAAATCCCCACCAGTCATGGTCATGTATTGATATGGCATGGATGAGTGGAAAGTTAGTAGAGGAAGTGACAGAAGTAGAAATTATACCAAACTCTTGGGCAGACCACAATCCTCTTAGAATCAATTGAAAAGGTAAGAAAAAAAATCAAGGAGAAGGTGGACTTTAGATTCTCAATTATTAAAGGATGAGGAATTTATAAAGAAACTTAAGGAAGAACTAACTTTTTATTTTAAAGAAAATAACAACCTAGACACAACTATCCAAAATTTATGGGATGCTATGAAAGCCGTTATATGGGGAATTATAATATCTTACACTGCACAAAAAAATAAAGAAAAACATACTCAACAGAACTATTTATATCAAACTAGAATTCGAACTACAGGATATTTATATCGAACTAGAATTCGAACTACAGGATGCCCCACAAAATGTTAAAATACAAGAACAATTGATTCTCTATAAACAGAAACTCAATTTAGTGGAACAGGAAGAATTGATTAGAAACTTGAAAGCAACTAAGCAAATATACTTTGAACAAGCAAACAAGCCTGGTAGATGGCTCTCTTATAATCACAAAAAAGAGAAAGAAAAAAGAACCATCTACCAACTACAAGATGAAAGTGTAAATTATCAACACACAATAGAGAAGAAAAAAGAGATTGCACATAAATATTTTGAGAAACTGTATAAGAAAGAGAGAGTAGATGAAAATCAGATAAGGGAATATCTAAGAGAAAAAAGAACTCCAGAAATTAACGATGAGATGAAAGAACTTTTAACGAAGGACAGATCTATGACAGAATTAAAACAAGCAATTAGAAGCCAGAAAAGTAATAAAACCCCAAAATTTGTATGAAGAGCAGAGGAGGCTTTGGATTGACAAATTGGGAGTTATATTATAGTGCAGCAACATTAGTTTGGCTAAAAGATTGGATTAATTTAAAGAATAAAAGAATATTAGCTGTAGAAGGTCATGATCTTGAGAGAGGATGGCATGCCTTTCTTTGGCACACAGGACCCACCAAATAAAAATAATTCCACAGACATCTGATTAGATATTTGCTGATATACAATTGAATCAAGGTTAAAAAAAAAAACACTTTATAAAAATCCCAGTCTGGCTATCTACAATGGAAGTGACAATCCACCCAAATAATTTAGACTTAATAAAATGTTAAAATATAAAGACTTATTGGAAACACATGGAAATTTAAAAACAATACAAGAGCTCCAAGAACAAGGGCTACAAGTAGACTGGTGGGCTCATCTCCAAATACAAAGTTGATATAAAAAGGATGTAAAGGAGTATGGAATATACTCAAAACCTCAACAACTAGACAAAATTTTATTAGGCCCAGATAAAAAAAAATTACCAAAATTTACAAGTATCTCCTAGAAGTAGATTTAGAATAAGAAGTAGTAAAAGGATGCATGATTGCATGGGACCAAAATATTGGTCATAACATAAAGTTATCAGACTGGGAGACTGTATGGAATAGAAATCACAAATTAACAAAATCAGCAGCATACAAAGAAAATGCATATAACGTGTTCTATAGGTGGCACTTACCCCCTTCGAGATTAGCGAAAATGTACCCTAAAATGAGTCCTATATGTTGGAAATGTAAAAAATAAAAGAGGGAACATATTATCATATGTGGTGGTCCTGCCCAGAGGCTCAAAAATACTGGCTCAAAATCCAAAATTGGTTACAGGAAATTACCAATGAACAATTAGACCTAGAACCGGAGCTCTTCCTATTGGGGATCTTCAAAAAAAATATGTAAAAAGTACAAATACTTAATATTACACATATTGATTGCTGCCAGGATTGCCTTTCTTTGAATATTTAATTCACATTATTATTCCTGAATACAGTTGTTTTCAGGACCACTGTTCAATAATGTGGATTAATATTTTAAATTTAACAATACACTGGATAGAAGGATGGAGGTAGGATCTTCTTCTTCTAATCTATTAACCATCTCCAGAGTGCATGTCTTTATTGAGGCCCTAAGCCAGTTGGTAAATCCAGGTTTTCAGGCCTTTTCAGAAAACCAAGAAGAGAGGTATCTGGAGAGGCATGATATCCCAAAAAGTAAATGTCAAGGCAGAAAGGGATCTTCTCCTAGGCCAGCTAAAATTAATTGGCCAATAGAGTCCGAAGCATGCCTTTTCTGCCAATGCCATTGTGCATACCAATTCATTGGGGTGAGACAGTTCCTCAGATAATCTGCATCCATACCATAAAGGGCTTTAAAAGTGATAGCTAACACTTTGAATTGGATCCTGAAGCAAGCTGGCATCCAGTGCAACTCATGTAAATGTCTCACCTTGGGATCCCTAGAACTGTCCATGCTGCTGCATTCTGTGACAGTTCTGTGTGTGACAGTTCGAAAAGTCTGAGCATGAACAGGGGGTCGGCTGCTTGAACGGAGATGTCTCTGGAGGGTTTCGTTCAGCCTAGGCAGAGGGTGTTGGGGGGGGAGTTTTCCCCCCTGGTCTTCTGCCAGCTGGTTGGGATGGATCTTGCCGACACGCTGAGTCCACTCCTGGGTGTGTCGGAGCTGTGACAGCTAAGTGGTGGGCAAGCGACGTGGAGTCTGCTGAGGATCGCTGAGGATCGCAGCTACGCCCGCCATTTTGGAAGGCGGGACATTTGAAACCAAATGAGGAGACCAGCCGAGGCTTGATCCCCTACTGCGATGTCCCCTTGTTCTGCCAGGACTGTGCTGCCGCCATGCCGAGCCCACCCTAGGATGTGTTGGGGGGCGAGGCAGTTGAGCGGCGTGCAGGCGAAATGGGAGGCGAATCAGAGGCTGAGGAGTGCCGGTACTGTGGAGTGGTGCGAGACTCCGCAGTCGGATGAGGCTGGCTGAGGCCTGGTAGAGTAGAGACTGACCGGTGTAACATCAAGCGGCAGTCGGGGCTACCAGGTTCTTTGTTGGGACTCAACCGGGACTTTAACTGGCTGGCACCAAGGCCACGGGCGACTGATTGCATGGCCGCCGCTGCTGCCATTTTTTGCGGGCGCCGCTTTAGCCGCCATTTTGTTGGTGGAGGATATGGAAGTTATCAGCGGGCTGCTGCCCAAGGAGAAGGCAGTTGACCATAAGATTGTTGCCACCATTAATGGTCTGTCGCAATTACAGGTGTGGCAGGCGTGGTAGATGGAATGGAAGATGATGATAGCGGCCCTATTTTTGCCGCTATGGTGACCATCTGCCACTGTTGAGTCTCTGCCACCAACTTCAGGACTATTATCATCTTTTGGTGAATAACATCTCCCACCAACCCACTAACGCCCCTGATTGATCATCCCTGGCCAGGAGAAAGGTGCCAGATGATGAGGACACTAGACTGCCGTCGTGGTGAGAGGATGGCAGCGGTTGTATTCATCTTCCACCCCACTGCTGTGAGAGGACAGTGGGGCTGAACTATTACCCTCACCTTAAGGTCCTTGAGACTTGGTCCCTCACCATCGTGAGAGGATAGTGTGTCTACTATCATCAGGACACCCCAGTGACCATGAGAGGGTCATGGGGGTAGAGGATCACTTTTTTTGTAGAACAGTATATTCTGGACCTTTCCATGTCATCAAGCCTTACAGCCCAGAGATGGAACAATGAAATTTAGCTACTCGGCAGCCGAACCGTGGGCCCTGAGAAATGCTCCCCTTTCTGAGGTTTGGCCCACAGGTCTTTCCCTGTCACACCTCGAGGATTGTTCTTGGGTTCCAGAGAGGAGACATGGTGCAGTTGGGGGTTTTAATTATGCTGATTTTAAGGGTTCTTTAAAATTGTTTAAATTTTTGATTAAATTTTTAATGGGGTTAGGGAGGGGGAAACTATTTAAACTGGGTTTGGGGGAAAACCCACGGGGGTTTAGAGTCAATCAGGCTGGCATGCACATCTGGGAGGGCCCAGAGGGTCGTGGGTTGAGAAGACGGATGGAGATTGGGCAGCCAGAGGCGGGCTCCATCGGTACCGTAAGTGGGAAGGGCAGATGCGGCGGGGGTAGAGGGCCATATCAGACTAGGGGATCACGTGCCCGCTGTCTCCAAGCAGTAGCGCACTCCGGCCCTCCTGACCCGCCTTGCAGGCCTGGTTGTGCAGAGTCTCAAGCCCTGGATACCCGGCTGATGTTGATGCCAGGTCCGCTGTTAACAACCTCATACAGGAGGAGGGTGATGTTGATGCCAGGTCCCCTGATTTACGACCTCATACAGGAGGAGAGTGTGGACCTGGCAGGTGTCACCGAAACCTGGTTGGGCCCAGAGGGTGGTGTTCCTCTGATGGAAATGTGCCCACCAGGTTTCTGAGCATTTCATCAGCCAAGGTCCCAGGGAAGGGTGGTGGGGTAGTGGTGATTATTAGAGAAGCTCTTTGTCCTAGAGAGGCCACAATCCCTCAGACGGCTGGTTGTGAGTCTCTCTTTGTGAAGTGGGGTCAGGGGGTTCAGAGGGGCCTCTTGATAATGTACTTGGCTCCCTGCCACATATCATCGGCCCTGCCCGGGCTCCTCGAGGTGATAGCCGGGCTGGCGGTTGAAACCCCTAGGTTTTAGTCATGGGGGATTTCAACCTGCCTTCGCTCGGTGAGGCCTCTGGGGTGGCTGGGGAGTTCATGGCTTCCATGACAGCCATGGACCTGACCCAATTAGTTTCTGGCCCCACTCACACGGAGGCACACGCTGGATTTGATTTTCATCTCTGGTCAGTGGTTGAATTATTGTAGTTTTGGGGATCTAGTCATAAAACCCTTGTCATAGTCCGATCATTCGCTTCTCAGGCTTGACCTCTGTGCCGCCACCACCCACCACAGGGGGGTGGAACTGAGGAGAAGGTTCCGCCCCAGGCGCCTGATGGATCCCGTGTGGTTCTAGGTGGAGCTTGGGCCATTTCCTGAGACGCTGGCTCATAACTCGGCCGGAGACTTGATGGCCACCTGGGATAGGTTGGCTGCCGAGACTCTGGACCGAGTTGTGCCTTTGCAACCTCTGACTCGGCATAGATCCCACCCAGCTCCATGGTTTACAGAGGAGCTGAGGAAGATGAAGTGCTGAAAAAGACGTCTGGAGGGTGTTTGGAGGACCAGTCGTGCTGAGTCTGACCAGACACAAGTGAGGTCCTACATTAGGACCTACCTGGTGGCGATAGAGGCAGTGAAGCATTTGCATGTCTCCGCCCTTATTGCGTCAGCAGAAAATTGACCTGCTGCTCTATTTAGAGTCACCTGCTCCCTGCTTGAGCCGGGAGCATGGGAGGACTTCTTGAAGGACAGGGCAGAGGAGTTTTTCGATTTCTGTACAATAA
The DNA here is from genome assembly GCA_023653725.1 of Bungarus multicinctus. Taxonomy (NCBI): domain Eukaryota; kingdom Metazoa; phylum Chordata; class Lepidosauria; order Squamata; family Elapidae; genus Bungarus; species Bungarus multicinctus. The sequence continues at coordinate 71,566,328 of CM042840.1, forward strand.
AATCACTCAGATTCGGGGCGGGCTGGACTCCAGTTGGGTGGTCCCAGGGGAGGTTTCTGGGGCAAGTCTTGAGACTGTTATCTGGGAGGAGTTTGATCCTGTGACCGCCGAGGGCGTGGACAGGTTGCTGGGGAGGCTGAACACCACCACATGCCTGCTGGACCCGTGCCCCTCCTGGTTGGTTTCTACCTCCAGGGAGGTGACACGAGGCTGGCTCCAGAGGATTGTCAATGCTTCGTTGAGGGAGGGATCACTTCCTACTGCCTTGAAAACGACGGTGGTGCGACCCCTCCTCAAAAAGCCCACCCTGGACCTGGCCTGTTTAAATAACTACCGTCCAGTCTCCAACTTCCCTTTTGTGGTGAAGGTTGTTGAGAGTGTGATGGCGTGTCAGTTCCCTCAGTACCTGGAGGAAGCAACCTATCTAGATCCATTCCAATCAGGCTTCAGGTCTGGTTACAGCACCAAAACAGCATTGGTCGCATTGGTTGATGATCTCTGGAGGGCCCATGACAGAGGTTATTCCTCTGTCCTAGTCCTATTAGATCTCTCAGCGGCTTTTGATACTATCGACCATAGTATCCTATTGCAGCGGTTGGAGGGGCTGGGAATTGGAGGTCCCATTTTGCAGTGGTTCTCCTCTTTCCTCTCTGACCGCTCGCAATTTGTGTTGACAGGGGGGAAGCGGTCCACCCCTAGGCCCCTAATTTGTGGGGTGCCTCAGGGGTCTCTCCCCTCTTCTGTTCAATATTTATGTGAAGCCACTGGGTGAGATCATCTGTGGTTTCGGGGTGAAATGCCATCTCTATGCTGATGATACTCAACTTTACATCTCTACCCCAAACCACCCCAACGATGTTGTGGAGGTTATGTCCCGGTGCCTGGAGGCTGTGCGGATTTGGATGGGCGAGAACAGGCTTTGACTCAACCCTTCCAAGACTGAGTGGCTGTGGTTTCCGGCTGCCCGATATAGTCAGCTGATTCTATCGCTGGCTTTTGGGGGAGAGATCTTGACCCCCACAGAGAGGGCTCGCAATCTGGGCGTCCTCCTGGGTGCATGGCTTTCTTTAGAAGATCATATCACCAGGGGGGCTTTTTATCAGGTTCGCCTGATGCGCCAGTTGCGACCCTTTCTTGATCGGGATGCCTTATGCACAGTCACTCACGCTCTGGTCACCTCCCGCCTGGACTACTGTAACGCCCTCTACATGGGGCTCCCTGCGGGGAGCACCCGGAGGCTTCAACTGGTACAAAATGCGGCCGCATGGATGGTCATGTGAGCATCAAGAAACTCCCATGTGACGCCTCTCCTATGTGAGCTGCATTGGTTGCCGGTGGTCTTCCGGGTTCACTTTAAGGTTCTGGTTTTGACCTGATCCATGGCATTGGACCAGGTTACTTGCAAGACTGCATTCTGCCAGTAGTCTCCCACCAACCGGTGCACTCCCACAGGGAGGGTCTCCTTCGGGTCCCAATGACATCCATGTGCCGCCTGGTGACCCCGAGGAACAGGGCCTTCTCAGTGGGGGCACCCACTCTCTGGAATGAGCTGCCTCCTGAATTACGGATAACCACTGACCTGAGGGCGTTTAGATGTGCTCTAATAGCCAGGCTCTTTGAGCAGGCCAACCTGGGCTGATTTAACTTGGGGTTTAAACTGGGGTTTGAGAATCGGTTTTGTATTTTAATTATTAGGGTTTTAAGGTATAAAGTACCTTAAGTAGCAGCCTTGAATTTAATCTATTTTTAACTTTTGTAATTTTATATTGTGTTTTATTTGACTGTACACCGCCCTGAGTCCCTCGGGAGAAGGGCGGTATATAAATCTGATAAAATAAATAAATAACTTCTGAATATTCTTTGTTCTAGTCCAAATACAAGATAACCAGGATATGATGGACTGAGTACAAATCCCATGCTCTGGGAAAGTACATCTGATACACAATACAAAGTTATGCAAAGACTCTCCTAGCCACAACTTCCACCTGTTCTTCAAGCAGGAGTTATGAGACTAGAAGAATTGCGAAGTTGCCTAAGGAAATTTGTCTGGGATAGTGCAACCCCATCCAAAACTAAAGATGCTAAGCTCCCAGATCCTAAGTATTGTATAGTGTGCTCAGTAGTCAAGAAGCAGACCAGCATAGATATAACAGTATTTATTGACTCAAAACTACAATTGAGGGACAGCCCAGAAATCTCTGTGTTAAACAGCTGATATGTGCGAATCAGCTGAGCTTGAAAACTAGGATATAAAGCACAGACTAGAGCCAGAGCGTGCAGTTAGGCCCAACAGCTGATCATTGGAGCGAACTGGTTCACTCACAGCTGATCCTTAGAACTACCGGTTCACCCGAACCGGGCCAAACCAGTAGAATTCTACCCTGAGTTGTTACCAGCAATGCTGTGCTCCACATGCTTGGTTAAAAAGTCTCTGTTTGGTGGACCTCATCAAGAAGTGCAAGGCTAGCCTGCTGACTAATAGTATCTCTGACCAGTAGCCTCACTGACCTCTATTGTGCTTGCCTCCTCTCAACCATGTGCAATTATGGATCAGGTGGAAGAAGAAATTCCTTCTCATCCCTGCTGATCAACTGCAGCTATGCACTTTCTCCCTTCTGCTCTTCCTGTGGAACCTCTGCTGTCTCCAGCTGCAACTTTGTTTCTCCTTTTCCTGGAGAGACAAACTGCCTGTTTGCTGGTTGCCACTCTGGCAATCTCTCCACTAAATCTAGCCTCTTCACTCATGGCTCAAAACTCTCAGCGCCTCCCAAGTTCCCAGAGCCAGCTCTTCCTCCTTATCTGAGATGGCATTCATCACACAATGGGTATTTGGTCTTTTTTAAAACTTGCTAATAGCTTTTCTGAGTTGAAGATTGTGTACAAAAGTGGTTAATGATATCATTTTTTAAAAACTTTAAATGTAGCTTTGCAGATAGTCCTTTTTTAAAAAAATGCGTAGGTGGCAATACATTAATTTCTTGTCAAAGTATGGAGAGATCTTTAGCTATTGTAAATTATTTGCAGAATTACAGCAAGGTAACCCCACTTACAGATTGTTCCCTTATGTGAAGCTTTTGGTATTTAAAATGAGAATGCTGAATCCACAACATTTGGGTTGCTCATTTGCACAGCAAATACATTCTCCACACTTTTTCTTCCTTATATAACATTGACTGTTTATAACTTCAGAGGCCCAGGAGTGTTTGAAAGCACCTGTGGGAAACAAAACACTTTTGCAGATGTATCCAGGAAGTTCTACTGTATTTCATATAGAATCTCGGTACCTTTGCACATTTGCCACATGTTTTTCTTTTCTTTGTTCAGAATAATTCATCTTGCCCATAAAGTAAATAGATGCACAAGTGATTTATGGGCACATCTAAACTAGGGGTGATAGTTTGATGGCCAATGTTATATGAGAGCTGGAGGAAACTGGCAGGATATTCTTGGCTTATTTTCTTGGATTTTTGCAAACGCTGTATATTTTTTTATTCCTTTGACTTTTTAATAGGGCTTCCATTTTAGATAATGAGTATTTCCACCCAAAACACAAAAACAAAACCCAGGTATGTATGACATCAGGTTTTAGTAGTCATAAAATCTCTGAGAGGCACATGAAAGTTTTTGAGGATCATAGCTGCTATAATTAGAATCAGTTAGCAATTTTAAAAAGTTGTATCTTTAAAAGTCAATATTTTTGTTCTATTTGTTTAATATTTAACTTTATCTCCTGCTATAGTTGACATGCAGTTACATATTGTTCTTTTTGAGTGACCACAGTTGGGAATGGCAACCTGGGTATTAAAAGAAGGGAATGAAACATTCAGTTTTCCTTTGCTTTGCAGATCTGAAATGATCACAAATGCAATTCTGCTCACTGCCAGGAGTTTGATCCTGATTGGCTCAAGGTTGACTCAACCTTCCATCCTTCCAAGGTCCCAAAGATAATTTTTCATCACTGTCATAACTAAGAAGAGTCATTAAACAGTGACTAAATGAGGACTACCTGTATAACCACTGCTCAACAGAGTGAAAGTTATCATAAGAAAAATGATAAAATATTTATATCTGTCTTTGAATAGGTGAGGTCTATATAGATACACAGAGGTCTATATAGATACATAGAAAAAGATAAATGTCTTCCTCTCTTCCTTCCCCCTTTCTCTGTAAGAGAGAATGAATGTACATGTGTATATGTATATGCTTGAAACATTCAGTTTAATTACAATTACATATTATATATTCAGCAAATTTTGCTTATAACATTCACAAATAACATGGAAGAAGGTATTTCAGGCATCCTTAAAAAGATCAGAATATGAAAACAATGTACTTCTGTCTTCTATAAGTCAATAGTAATGCTTAAAGAGAAGAGTTGTGTGAGAAAATGTGAGAGTGCAGTAATTTTTCATATATTAATTTAGTGTGAAGAGCCAATATGTACTAGTAAGGTAAAGGAGAAATCCCTGAAGATCTTACTCCACTAATCATTGCTGACTAGAGGTGGTAGTGCTCATCTCCATTTCAAGGCCATTCAGCCAGTGTGATCCAAAGACATTTCTGCAGTCAAGTAATAACATCACAGAGCACTATTACCTTCCTACAAAAAATGGTACTTATTTATTTACTTACATTTGCATATTTTCCAACTGCTAGGTTGGCAGGAGATAGGGCAAGGATGGGAGCTCTTACTGTCACATGGCACAGAGGTCTCAATTCTGAGTCGCTGGTTTTTCACCAGACAAGCCCAACATTTTAACAGCTGAGCTTCTGCACTGCTATATATACTGGGGATCGGTATATTTAAGAATCATCCCTGTAGTTTCTTTTGGCCAGCTGTTTTGTAATAGTTAAGATTTTCCTTGAGAAAGCTATATTAGTCTGTTTACTAGCCAACCAAGGAGAGGAAATAAGAAATAAAAAATATCTGTTATTTTTATTTTGAGTGTTTATAGTGTAATAACATAGCATCATTTCAGGATAATTGTGGAAACCTGTCATCTAGAATTAGTTTAACAGATTTTGGACTGGCTTCTATTTTAGAGCAAAGATTTATTTCTGTTCATGCTAGCAATGCAAAGTGAGTACATGTATACCATGTGCTTTATCAAAAGAGCAACAAAAGAATTTAATTGTTAGTCAAGCACCTGTCTCATAAAGGTAGCTGTCCAAAGAAATGAATATATTATTTATTTATTTCTTAACCACTCTTTCCATCAAATGCTTTCTCAGAAGGCATTGAAGAGAAATAATTCTCCTCTCCAACTTTCTCACACTGGACCACATAGCAGATAAGTATAGTATGTGAGGTTTTCATCTACTGTCTTTTACGGTCATCTCCATCTTCAGAAAGGGAGACCTCAGCCTAGTTGAAAATTACAGGCGAATCTATTTATTTTGCGTCACATGCAAAGCCATGGAATCAATTATTAATCAATCCATCATCCACCATTTAGAGACAAACAACCTATTCTAACAAACAATTTGGTTTCAGAAAAAAATTAATTTGCAACTCCTACATTGAAAAAACATATGGACTACCCAACTTGATCAGGGCAAATCAATAAATGCTATTTACATAGACTTTTGACTTTTGATTCAGTAGTACATGACAAACTACTTCTAAAATTAAAATCTTACGGCATCTCCAGACACTTGCATAATTGGATAGCTGCATTCCTGTCAAACAGGCAACAAATGGTCAAAATAGGGAACGCCTTATCAAATCCTATATCTGTCAATGGTGGTGTCCCTCAAAGCAGCGCTCTAGAACCAACTCTCTTTATACTTTACATAAATGACCTTTGTGTTCATATTAAAAGCAACTGCGTTCTTTTCACTGATGATGTAAAACTTTTCAACACTGCCAGCAATACTACTACCCTTCAAAAAGACCTTGATTATGTGTCAGAATAGTCAAACAAGTGGCAACTTCAAATCTCAACAAACAAATGCTCTTTCTTACATATTGGCAAAAAAATCAGAAAATAAAATACAAGCTGAATGGACATGACCTTGTAGATGACCCCCACTCTGTCAAGGACCTTGGAGTACTTACCTCTAATGATCTAAGTGCTAGAGTTCACTGCAACAACATTTATTTATTTATTTATTAAATAATTTTATATACCGCCCTTCTCCCGAAGGATTCAGAGTGGTGAACAGCCAACTAAAATATATATAAATTATAAATATAAATACAATTAAAAAAGAATTAAATTATGGGCTGCCAATTAAAAATTTAAACCCCCCAATTAAAATAAGCTAAAACTTTCATACCCCAACCAATCAAATCTAAAACCCCTTATTTAAAATCCCATTTGAAGTCAGCTCAGGCTGGCCTGCTCAAAGAGCAACATAGCCAAAAAGGTATTGAGAATTGTAAACCCAATCCTGCATAGCTTTTTCTCTGGTAATATTGTACTACTAACTAGAGATACAAAACATTTTCTAGACCAATTCTTAAATACAGCTTACCTGTCTGGAACCCACATTGCATATCAGACATTAACACAATCAAGAGAGTGGACTTTCATGAGAAAAGTCCTCCACTCCTCTACTTGTAACAGAATACCTTATGCCACCAAACTTGAAATTTTAGGTTTAAACAACTTAAAACTATGCTGACTTTGATCTGACTTACATAAAATTATCCATTGCAATGTCCTATCCGTCAATGACTACTTCATCTTCAACTACAATAATACACAAGCACACAATAGATTCAAGATAAACTGCACCAAACTTGATTGCAGGAAATAAGACTTCAGCAACAGAGTTGTCAATGCCTGGAATACTCTACCTGAGTCTGATTTCTTCACAAACCTCCAAAAACTTTAACCTTAGACTGTCCACTGTTGACTTCACCCGATTCCCAAGAGGGTTTTAAGGGGCATGCATAAGTGCACCAACATGTCTACCATCCCTATCCTAATGTTCCTTTTATTTTACCCATTTCATGTTGTTGAAAGAAATATCCTTCTGGGTTCAGTTCCAAGTGGGAAAAAAGACACTGGAAACATGGAGGCTATTTGGAAAGATGGTTTAATGGTGGACAGCAGGACCACATGGCTTGGAGCTCCAAAGTGAAAAAGAAAGGATGATCACATACTTCAAGGTGAGAAGGTCAAGAAGGAGAAGGCCAAGATGCTGAGAGACCCTTATATAACCTCTGTTGGGCCTCACTTGCACTGTTCCTGTGCAAGAAATGAATCCCATTGGCTGTCAGACTCCCAGGGATGGGGGGTCTTAACTTTGTAGGCTTGGTCTGGACCCCATGGCTTCACCTGAGTGTTGGCTGATACAATCTTCCCAGGCTAGTTGGTGGGATGGGTAGACCCTTTTATTATGTAGAATGTAGAATACTCTGGCATAGGCCTTAATGGCCCATTAGCAAAGGGGGGTGGGGCTGAGTTTCTGCTTCTCTGAGTTTCTACTTTACTCTTTTTAGGAGAAATATTCTGCCTTTTTAATATTTCCCAGGATATTTCATTTTTCTAGGATGGGTGGGTGTTAACTTCCTACAATGTATTAATAATCATGTTTAATTCTTATATCTGTTATCTAATACATGCTTGACAAAATAAAATAAATAAATAAAAATGGTGACTTTGTTTACATGAGTAAATGTATTTCAAAGGTAAATAACAAATTGAGTTTACTTCCTTGACTGTTTCTCTAACAAGAAGTTACATTTACAAGGGGGAAAATGCTGATAGTTATTTTAAGGAATTCAAGGTAGTTTAGAATGCTCCTGAAGTTGAATCCTTCATTTGTTTTTGGTAGTTTTCACACTTGCATATCATTCATTCTGGGCAAACAACATAGTATCTAAATTCCAAATGTGTTTACCTACCCAGAAAACCCTTCCCTGAAATGTATGTTTGAAAGTGAAAGCAAACCTGACAGCCTTGTTAATAAATTTGTGACTCATTTAGTGATGATATTCAAATGATACTGGAATAATTCAGAACTCAATTTATGTGCATTTATATCAGGAGATTATATAGCTAAATTTCAGCTAAAATATTCAGTTTAGTTCCATCATGGAGCTGCAAGATAAGATTTGAAATGTGACTATGACAAGTACTTCAGCAGCATCAGTGGGGTCAAGCTAAATGTGAAAGCACAAGGGAACCTCAAATTTCTTTTTGTTTTCAAAACTAGCTATGGGCTGCATTGGCTGAGATTGTGAAACAGGGAGAAGAATTAACACTTGTATTTTTTTCTTCACTGAATATCTCTTCCTTACAATAAACTGCATTGTTAGTTGAAAGAGAGAGAGAAAGAGAGAGAGAGAGATTGCAGTCATGGCACTTAAGAGCTGGGGAAAAATTCTTGGGAGAGAAGGTTAATTCCCTACATTAGTCTAATCCAGATGTTTTCCCCCAACTGCTTTTATATAAAGAAAATGGGAGCTTCATTAAAGGAATGTTCCTATTACATCTAAGCTGACTTTTGAGGAGAAAGAGGGAATAAAGAGAACAGAGAATAAATCACAAGAGATGGTAACATATTGGAATAAAGAAAAAAGGGTGGAAACATTTCTGGGACAAGAATATGAAAAAAAGTAACCATAATAGAAATATGCAAGAACTATTACCTGGGCAAGAATGAAATTGTTTAAGCCTTGAGAAAAGCAAAATAATATTTGAAAGAGACTCAGACAAACTTAATAAAATGGTTTTAATCTTCCTGAGGTGTTAATTTATTGGTCTGACCTATCTAATGGGGTTAACATAAGTCAGATTTGGTACGTGTAACTCAGGGCAACAATTTGATGAAGTAGGTATGGATGGTCTGACCTTTGGATCTGATCCTGGAAGAATTGTCCTGATGGAATATCTTTGGTATCAAATATCATTCCAAGCAAGAATTTTAGAATAAGCACCTTTGTATACACATAGTGAGTGGTTATTATACTATCTGGATGTGTTCTTTCCCAGAAAATGCACTTACAGAATCTTTGTTTTTTTGCAAAACATAAAATTCTGCCAGCTAAAGTCAAATGCAAAATAGTAATTTAAGAAGAGAGACCCAGAATTGTAAAACAAGAGTTCTTGTAACATATGATCTTATTTCATCTTATAACATATGATCTTATTTCATCTCCCATTGTTTTCCTAAATAAGAAAAGGAAAAAAATAGTTTTATGGTCATTGTCCAGTCTATATTGCCATGTCTGCAGACCAAGATGGAATTACCCTCCTGCTGATTAAGAACATGGAGCAAACAGAGATTTCCCTAGCAGGGAAGAACACATGGAGAGAGAGATATGCCCCAACAGGGCCTCTTTTATAATACACACTCTTGAAGTGGTAACAGTTAACCACTGACTCATTCCTACCATTGCATCAGCATTACAGCATTACAGTATTACAGTGGCTGGTCAACTATTAAATCATCATTATCATGACACTTAAATTCTATTTTATACAGGGGTAGGATTATAATGGTTCATACCAGTTCGATAGAACCATTTGTTATGATTCTCCATAGTTCAGAGAACCAGTAAATTGGGCCTCTGGCTGGCCCCACCCTTCTCTGCCTGCTTCTCTGCCCCCTGCCCAGTCAGTCTCTATCGTGCATGCGAAACAACATGTGCATGCACGAACATGCCTACAGTCTGCCTGCCAAGCCAGCCTTGCTGCCTGCCTTTCGCTGTGGCCCTGTCTGATCTGATGATCTCCCTGATCAAATTGATTTTGATTACTTCAAGTTAAAAAGAAATACTTTTTTATTGATAAGATTAATCTTAAATATTAGTGACTGATTTCTCTGACTATAGTCATGTTGCATATGGAAGAGCTAGTTCCTCTGGTGCTTAATATGTAGTAATTAATTATATAATTAATTTCATTTTTAACTTCTTGTTATTCACCATTAAGAGCATAGGTGATTAAAAACCTAGTTATAATTTCTGGCCTTTACAATAATTATGATGCCATATAGGATAAAGTGAGATCCTTATCTGCTTTACATGCTGCAATTAAAGATGAGTATAATAGAAAAAGGAAGATAGGTGGTAGCAACTGTAACTATTAAGTAGCTATACCAAAGAAGGCAGGCAGGTCCAGATTATGCAAAAGCCATAGAACCTCTAAGCAAGGAGAGTTCAATTTATGTATTTATTTTATTTATTTTGTTTGTCAAGCATGTATGAGAACACAAGTATAAGTATGAACATAATATGTAAACATATAAGTATAAACAGGTATAAGTATATACATAATACATGAGTATGAATAAACTGACAAATGGGAATAGTAGGAGAGGGACGGTAGGCACACTAGTGCACTTATGCACATCCCTTACAGACCTCTTAGGAATGAGTGAGGTCCACAGTAGACAGTTTAAGGTTAAAGTTTTGGGGATTTGAGGATGTAACAACAGAGTCAGGTAGTGAGTTCCAAGTATTGACCACTCTGTTGCTGAAGTCATATTTTCCCTAATCGAGTTTAGAGTGGTTTACTTTGAGTTTGTATCTATAGTTTGCTCATGTATTATTGCGGTTGAAGCTGAAGTAGTCATTGACAACTGGACATTGTAGCAGACAATTTTGTGTACTAAGCTTAGATCAGACAGTTGATGTCATAGTTCTAGATTATCTAGGTCCAAAATTTCAAGCCTGGTAGCATAAGGTATGATATTGTGAGCTGAAGAGTAGAGTACGCTTCTTGTGAAATACCTCTGGTCTTGCTCAATTGTATTAATGTCCATTATACAGTGTGAATCAGGCAGATGAGCTGTATTCGAGAATTGGTCTGGTGAAGGTTTTTTTTTTTAAACAAAATTTTATTTTTTAGACAAACATACACAAACACAACATAAAAACATCAAGCCATCTGCCACTTTCGTACATACAGTGTGTCGGTTGGTTACAAATTGTTTTGTGCATTCACTCCATAGTCCTCACTTACAATTACTTGTATATATTCTCATATTATCAATCAAATATTCCTAAATATATTACTATCATTGTTAATCAATCATTTGACTACACTATTATTCATTCATGTTATGCGAGATATTCCATATTTTTAAATTGATTTATCTTATAACAATTCATATTATCATCCTAAATTCATCCCATAATTATAATGTGATAATACATCTTTATATATTCTATATTGTTCTATTCTCCTTATATTGTAAAGTTCTACATATTTCATTACCATATTTTATTTTCTAATGATTGGTAAAATAAATCCCAAATCTTATAAAATTGTTTATCTTCTTGTTCTCTAATTTCAAATGTCAATTTACCCATTTCAGCATATTCCATTATTTTCTTAATAACTTCTTCCTGCATTGGTATTTTCTCATTTTTCCAATTTTTAGCAAATACAATCTTAGCCACTGTTAATACATTTACAATCAAATATTTCAATTCCCTACTGTATATTTCAGGTAAAATTCCCAATAAAAACATCTCTGTTTCAAGTCTATGTGGTTTTTTGTCATTTTTTCCAACCATGTGTGGATTTTAATCCAATATCTTTTAGCGTCTGCGCACATCCATCACATATGGTAATATGAGCCAGGTATCTGATGACATTTTCAACATTTTTCAGATTTGTTCTTGAACATTCTTACTATTCTTGTTGGGGTAAGTGCCACCTGCAAAACATCTTATAAACTTGTATAAGTTTTCTTTATATTCTGTTGACATTGTCATTTTATAATTTTAAGACCACAAACCTTAGTTACTACCTGCTTCAGCAGTTTATACATTCATCTCTAGTTAAGATTAACTCTAGTCAAGATTAACATAAGCTTCAGTTCCTGTCCTTTGTTCCGTCTTATCTGGGTTTTAAGGTCTTATTTTCTTCAGGTTAATCATGCACATGTTGCACTTTGTACGGAATATTCTTTGTCTGAGGTTTGCCATCCAAGACAAGAATATCCAGAATGCACAATGCCTACATGTAATAATAAGTATTTTGTGCTTTTTATGTTTTTTTTTTTTTTAAGATCCCCTAATAGGAAGAGCTCCGGTTCTAGGTCTAATTGTTCATTGGTGATTTCCTGTAGCCAATTTTGGATTTTGAGCCAGTACCTTCGAGCCTCTGGGGAGGACCACCACATATGATAATATGTTCCCTCTTTTATTTTTAACATTTCCAACATATAGGACTCACTTTAGGGTACATTTTTGCTAATCTCGAAGGGGGTAAGTGCCAACTATAGAACATTTTATATGCATTTTCTTTGTATGTTGCTGATTTTGTTAATTTGTGTTTTTTATTCCATACAGTCTCCCAGTCTGATATCTTTATGTTATGATCAATATTTTGGCCCCATGAAATCATGCATCCTTTCACTACTACTTCTAAATCTACTTCTAGGAGATACTTGTAAATTTTGGTAAACATCCTTTTTATATCGACTTTGTATTTGGAGATAACCCCATCAGTCTACTCATAGCCCTTGTTCTTGGAGCTCCTGTATTCTTGTTAAATTTCCATGTGTATCCAATAAATCTTTATATTTTAACATTTTATTCATGTCTAAATTATTTGGGTCGATCGTCACTTCCATTGTAGATAGCCAGATTGGGATTTTTATATAGTGTTCCTTTTTAACCTTGATCCTATTGTATGTCAGCAAATCTCTAATCAGATATCTGTGGAAATATTTTTATTTGGTGGATCCTGTGTCCCAAAGAAAGACATGCCATCCTCTCTCAAGATCATGACCTTCTATAGCTAATATTCTTTTATTCTTTAAATTAATCCAATCTTTTAGCCAAACTAATGTTGCTGCACTATAATATAATTCCCAATTTGTCAATCCAAAGCCTCCTCTGCTCTTCATATAAATTTTGCTGTTATTTTATTAAGATTATCGAAAAATGTCTCTTCTAATTTAACTGTAATAGTTTGGAATAGTTAAAGAAATTTTGGGTATATAGACATTTTTATGGCTGTTATTCTTCCTAGCAATTACAGTTGTATTTTCGTCCATAATTCTAAGTCTTTTTTTGTTTATTGTAATAACTTATTATTTATTTATTTATTTATTCGATTTATATACCGCCCCCCTCTCCCCGAAGGGACTCGGGGCGGTGAACAGCCAATAAAAACACATATACAGAGTACAAATACAAGAGACAACATAATAATATTAAAATTTAAAAAACTGAATATAATATGGCTCTAATTAAAATGTGAAACAGGTATTAAAAGAGATTAAAACCTGGTTAAAATTTAAAAACCCCTAGGCCAGTCTGGCCTGCCGAAATAAGTGCGTTTTGAGTAACCGACGGAAGGCCATGAGATCCAGGGCGGCCCTTACCTCCGGGGGTAATTCATTCCAGAGAGGGGGTGCTCCCAATGAGAAGGCCCGCGCCCTCGGGGTCGCCAGCCGTCCAGCTGGCGGCACCCCAAGGAGACCAACTCTATGGGAGCGTACCGGTCAGTGGGAAGCCGATGGTGGCAGGAGGTGGTCTAGCAAGTAACCTGGTCCCGAGCCATGGAGCGCTTTAAAGATAGTGACCAAGACTTTGAAGCGCACCCGGAGGGCCATTATAATTATTCTCCTTTATTACCTTACAATGTGCTGTCAGCCATATTCCCAAATATTTAATTTTCTTGTTGTTTGGAGTCCAAGCACCCTTTCTAATTCTGCTATTTGTAGATCTGTTAAATTTTTTACTAAAAGTTTGGTTTTCTCTCTATTAATTTTCAATCCTGCCACTGCTCCATATCTTTCTAATTCCTTAATTAATATTTGTCCTTTTTCTATTGGGTCTTTCATAATAAAAGCCATATCGTCTGCAAATGCTTGCAGTTTATATTCTTCATTTCTAGTTTTCAATCCTTTTATTTCAGGATTTTGCCTCACTGTTTCTAATAGTACTTCTAATGATAATATGAAGAGCAGAGGGGACAGCAGACAGCCTTGTCGGACTCCTTTTTCTATATTTAAAGTTTGGGCATTCTCTCCATTTATTATGATATTTGCTTTTTGTACTGAATAAATTGCTGTTATAATATTCTCAAATTTGGTGCCGAAATTCATGTCATAAATTTGCTGAATCATAAATTGCCAATTAAGATTGTCAAAAGCCTTTTGAGCAAGACCTACTGTTTCCCCGGGTGGATTTCATAATATTTCATACTATCCATTATTATTCTTAAATTGTTCCTAGTTTGTCTATTTGGGAGAAATCCATTTTGATCTGGATGTATGTAATCATTCAGAATTTTCTTTAATCTAGTAGCAATAATAGTAGTAAATATATTATAATCTACATTCAGCAAAGAAATTGGTCTATAGTTTGTATCATTCTGGTATCTGAGTCCCCCTTCGGGATTAGTGAAATTAATGATTCTTTCCACGTGTCTGACATTTTAGCAGATAATAATATCTCATTATATAAATCCACCATTATTGGTCCCACTTGTTCTTCTATTGCTCTATAAAATTCTGCTGGGAGGCCATTATGGCCTGGGGTTTTATTACTTTTCTGGGTTCTCATTGCTTGTTTTAATTCTGTCATAGATATGTTCTTCGTTAAAAGTTCTTTCATCTCATCATTAATTTCTGGAATTCTTTTTTCTCTTAGATATTCCCTTATCTGATCTTCATCTACTCTCTTTTTCTTATACAGTTTCTCAAAATATTTATGTGCAATCTCTTTTTTCTTCTCTATTGTGTGTTGATAATTCCCACTTTCATCTTGTAGTTGGTAGATGGTTCTTTTCTCTTTCTCTTTTTTGTGCTTATAAGAGAGCCATCTATCAGGCTTGTTTGCTTGTTCAAAGTATATTTGCTTAGTTGCTTTCAAGTTTCTAATCAATTCTTCCTGTTCCACTAAATTGAATTTGTATTTATAGAAAATCAATTGTTCTTGTATTTTAACATTTTGTGGGGCGTCCTGTAGTTCGAATTCTAGTTTCTTGATTGTTTGATATAAATCGTTTTGTTGAGTATGTTTTTCTTTATTTTTTTGTGCAGTGTAAGATATTATAATTCCCCATATAACGGCTTTCATAGCGTCCCATAAATTTTGGATAGTTGTGTCTAGGTTGTTATTTTCTTTAAAATAAAAAGTTAGTTCTTCCTTAAATTTCTTTATAAATTCCTCATCCTTTAATAATTGAGAATCTAAAGTCCACCTTCTCCTTGGTTTTTTTTCTTACCTTTCCAATTGATTCTAAGAGGATTGTGGTCTGCCCAAGAGTTCGGTATAATTTCTACTTCTGTCACTTCCTCTACTAACTCTTCACTCATCCATGCCATATCAATACATGACCATGACTGGTGGGGATTTGAGTAGAAAGTAAATTGTCTCTTATCTGGGTTTAATTTTCTCCATATGTCTAAATTTAATTCTTTAATCATTTTTACACCAATTTTAGGTAATTCTCTTTTCTTTTTTTCCCTTCCCTTCTTGTTCCCCCCATTATAATCTTTCTGATAATCTGCTACAGTGTTAAAATTCCCTATAATACAAATATTTTTCCTTTCCAGTTCAATAATTTTGACATATAGAGCTTTATAGAATTCTTTTTGATTGGCGTTAGGGGTGTAAATTACCATCATTAGATTTTTTTTTAATTTATCTGTATTTCTATTACCAGAACTCTTCCTTTGAGGTCTACAAATATTAATGTTGCTTTTATTTCTTCTTTAATGTAAACTGCTATTCCATTATTTTTTTCGCTATCTGCAGAAACCGCACATACTGTCCCTAATTTGGGGAAATCTAAATATTTTTCCTCTGTTTTAAAATTTGTGTTTCCTGTAAACAAATAATGTCTGCATTTTGTTTTATCAACATTGCCTTTGTCTTTTTATTTTTGAGTTTAAGCCATTTATATTGATGGATAAGAGTTCCACCTCTTTTTCCATAGTTCTAGTTATATCTGTTTCTTTATCTCCTAATTGCTCTTGTTTCTCTTTGCGATATGTTTGTTAATTTAAAATCTTCTCTTTCTTGTTGTTACTGGATGATTTTTCTTACTTCTTGTTTTTCTTCTTTATTTTTGATTGGTCTTATTCTTCTTGAGAGTTTAAGTCTAATTAGTTCTCGCTCTTTGCCTTGTAGTTACTCCAAATTCTACTTGTGGTTGTTAATGTGCCTTACTTTCTTCTTTTTCTTCTAGTTTATAGAAGTTTATAGTTTATAAGGTAGTTTTAGTCTACCTTATGCCACCAAACTTGAAATTCTAAACCTAGAAAACCTTGTATGACACCGTCTTTGGTCTGATCTAAGTATGGTATATAAAATTATACATTGCAATGACTTACCTGTCAATGAATACTTCAGCTTCAACCATAACAACACAAGAGCAAATAATAGATACAAATTCAAGGTTAATCGCACCAAACTTGATTGCAGGAAATACAACTTCAGCAACAGAGTGGTCAATGTCTGGAATATTGTACCTGACTCTGTGGTTTCTTCCCCAAACCCCAAAAACTTTAACCTTAGACTGTCTACTATTGATCTCACCCCTTTCCTGAGAGGTCTGTAGGGGGCATGCATAAGCATACCAAAGTGCCTACCATCCCTGTCCTATTGTTTCTTTTATTTTTCTTATATGCACCCATTTCATGTATTCATAACTATGTATATACTTATACCTATTATCTTGTAAGCGATTGACAAATCAAATAAATAAAATAGAATAGTTGTTGCTGGTTGTTTTTCAAGTTTTCTGGGTCTTCTGTCCCTTCTTTTGATGCTCGTGGTCTTCTTGGGAATCCGGTTCTGATTCGTTTTTGCTAGTCTGCTCTTCAAAGCCTACCATTCTTTCATAGAAGTCTTGGGCTTTTTCCATAGAGTCTACTTTGATTTTCCTTTCCCCAAAAATAATTAACATCCCTTCCAGGACAAGACATTTAAACATAATATCTTTTCAATTTAATTGGGCTGCCAGGGATTTATAATCTCATCTTGCTTCTCTAACCCTTCTTGGGATTTGTTTAAGAACTTTGTACTTGATTGTTTCATCCCTCAATATTTTATATATAATGTCCCGGACCTTCCTTCTTGCAAAACGTACATGCACTTCTCTTGGGCATTTATGACATCTTGCATAATTAGTACTTACTCTGTAGACTTCGTCCAATTCTTTCAAAATCTCATCTTTGTCTCTTTCCAGTACCTCCGCCAAAATTTCCGCCATCACCTGTTCTAAGTCTTCTTTTGATTCCACTATATTTTGGAATCTTAGATATGCTGTAGCCTTGTCCATTTCTAAATATCCCAGGGAATCTTCCATTTCCTTACTTACAATCTTTAAATGTTCATCTACTCTTTCCAGTTTATTTTCAATTTGTTCTGTCCTTTTCTCTATTTCTTTTATTGTCAATTCATTTTTCTCCAACGCCTTTGCCCAATGTTGGAAACAGCCATATATACCTGTAGAGGAACTGGTTATACAAAAAGTTATGAATTGTACTTAAATGGATAAACTAATGCTGAGTTTAAAAGATAAGGAAGCTTCAATATTTTATAAGGTATGGGAACAATGGTATAGCTGGATAGATCGGAGACAGATTAAGGATAGGTAATTGTTAAATATAGACTAAAGATAGAATATGAATATAATTATGCACAAATTAATATTTGTAAATACTGCACAAATGATTGTTATATAAGCACTACAAATAGCTTTTATTGAGTGATATATTTTTATGTTTTTAATGTAATAAAAATGTAATAAAGTTTATTAAAAAATAAATAAATATTCAAAGAAATAATTAGGGACAGTATGTGATTTTTAAGCCTCAGCTTTCCATACCTGGCCTAATGGATGACAATTCTACTTCCCTATCACTAACAAAGTTTGATTTATCCTATTACAAAAGCAGATTTATTGGCCTTAAATGGTAATTTTCTAACATATGCAATCAACTTTTCCTGAGGTCTTTCTAGGTTTATCATAAATCTTTAGGTCTGTTCCAAAGGACAAGTAACATTTATCTAGATTCTAGAAACTTGTCACAAAATATGGGAAGGATCATAACAACATTGCAATATTTCTTCATGAAGAAGCAAGCACACCATAAATATGATTATACCCAGATTTTTAAAATTTTTCATAAAAGAAATTTCTAAGCAATAAAAATTAAGTTAGAAATACACTTTAAAAGGCCAACAGTTTTTGGCAATTCACTCTTAAAAAATATTATTTAATTTAAATTATTAATTATTATTAACAGAATAGAAGAACAGAATAATAGAGTTGGAAGGTACCTTGAAAATCTTCTAGTCCAACCCTCTGCTCAGGCAGGAAATCCTATACTGTTCAGACAAATGATTGTCCAATCATTTCTTTAAAACTTCTGCTGTTAGAGAATTCACAATTTCTGGAGGCAAATTGTTCCACTGATTTATTGTTCTAACAGAAGGAAATTTCTTCCTCGTTCTAGATTGCTTCTCTCTTGAATAGTTTCCATCTATTGCTTCTTGTCCTACCTTCAGGTGCTTGAAAATAATTTGACTCTTGTTTGTGACAACTTCTGAAATATTGGAATTCTGTCACTCTAATCCTTTTTTCATAAAACTAACATACCCAATTCCAGCAACCATTCTTTATCTGTTTTATCCTCCAGTCCCCTAATCATCTTTGTTGGTCTTCCCTGTTTTCTTTCTAGAGTCTCTGTTTTTCATCGTGGCAATCAAAACTGGATACAATATTCCAAGTGTGATCTTTCTAAGGCATTATAAAGTGATATTAACACTTCATGTGATCTTGATCCTATTCCTTTGTTAATGAAGCATAGCACTGTGTTGGCTTTTTCAGCAGCTGCAGCTACTACTGTTGAGCAAGGTACCACCTATACTATACCTGTGCATTTGGTTTTTCTTGCCTAAATGTAGAACCTTACTTTTTTCACAATTGAATTTCATTTTGTTAGATACTGCCCAATGTTCAAATCTGTCAAGATCCTTCTGTATATTAAGCCTATCTTCTGGAATGTTGGCTATTGCTTCAGCTTGGTGTCATATGCAAATTTAGTTCCCTATCTATTTCCTCATCCACATCATTGATGAAGATGTTGAAGAGTATTAGGCCTAAAACAGAGCCTTGGGGCACCCCACTGTATACTTCCCTCCATGTAGATGCAGTTCCATTCAGGACTACACATTAACTGTAATTAGTCAGCTAATTATAATCCATCTGGTGGTGATGCTGTTTGACCCATATTTTTCTATCTTATCAAGTAATAAGTTGTTTTTTACTTTATCAAATGCCTTACTGAAGTCTAAGTAAATTATATCCACAGCATTTTCTGGTCCAATAATTTTGTCAAAGAATGCAACAAGGTTTTTCTGGCATGATCTTTTTTTGACAAACTCATTTTTGGTTATAACCTCTAGGTGTGTGCTAATTCATAGTTTGATTATCTTTTCCAGAATTTTTCCAGGTATTCAGATCAGGCTGATAGGGTCTGTAGTTTCCTGAATCTATTTTTTTCCTTTTGTTGAAGATGGGAATTACATCAGTTCTTTTCCATTACATTCACCAGTAATGTCTTGGTTCTTCAGGATCTTTGAAAGATATAGTTCAGTGCTCTGCAATCACATCAGCCAGTTGTGGCAGAACCTGGGATGTAGTACATTTGTTCCTGGTGATTTTAACTCATTTAGGATGGGCAGGTGCTCACTTACCATTTTCTTGACTATTTTAACTTGTATTCATAATCTGTTTTGACAGTATTGTTTTTGATAGGTTGGACTGTTTTTTTTTTTACTTTTGTATAAAAACAGATGCAAAAAATGAATTAAGCAGTTCTGCTTTCTCCCTATTGCTTGTCACTTTCTTGCCACTTTCTCCCATTATTGATCAAGTTTCCTTGACTTTTTTTTCATATGTTAAAAGAAGCTTTGAAGTTATTTTTTACTTTAGTTGCAAGCCTTAGTTCATTTTGAGTCTTAGTTTTCCTTACTTCATCTTTCCAGTCTTAGATTATTTGCTGATATTTCCAGTCTTAGGTTATTTGCCTTAGTTGTGTGCCTCTCTTTCCAATTTTCATACTTTTCCTTCTTGTCTTTCAATCTATCAGAGAGTTATTTATGCAACCATGCTGGTTTCTTTTGAGAGCTGTTATTTATCTTCTTCATTGGTATTGTGCTAGACTTGGATTTATAATCTTACTTTTCAAAGTTTCCCAAGCTTCTTGGGTTGTTTTCCTCCTGAAAATCCATGGATTTCTTCCCAAGGTATCTCTAAGTTTATTGAAATTAGCTCCCTAAAGGCCAAAACTTTAGTTTGACTTTGTTCTATTGCTTATACTTGCATAATTCAAATATTACATGATCACTCCCTCCAAGGTTCCTGTAGCTTCAACACCTTCTATCATTTCTTCTCTATTAATGAGAATTAAATACGATTGATATCCTAGTTTCCTTCTCTACTTTTTGGGAGACAAAATTGTCTGCTAAGTTTGTCAGGAACTTGTTTGATCTTCAACTCGATGCAGAATTTGTCTCCTAATTGATGTCAGGTTAGATAGATATGACAAGTATCTCATCCATCTAATACATGTTCTCCATCACGCTGCTCTAAAGTCCGGCATTGGGTATAACTCCGCCTTCTTATGACGTGAGCTGAGTCTGCCACTATAAAAGGTTCACCTCTGCTGAGAGCCCCAGCTTTTCAACTCAGCTCTTGGACATATGAGCTATTGTCTCTGGACTCTGAGTTAATTAGCATTCCTCAAAACAAAAGCATTGACAAAAAGAGAAAAAAAGAATCATCAAGATCGAGAGAAGCTCTCAGGGTTCTGGTAGAGCTTCGTTCACAAGGAGAGTGGGAATCCGCTCTCCTCCAGTTGCAGCTGCCTCAGCAGACACTGACACGTAGACAGTAAGAGCGATTGGCCAAAACACCGTGGAACGTCCCTCAGACTTGCTAGAAGGCTAATTAACATCACAACAGCCTCCTACACAGCTTTTCTCTGGGCTGCACAGCTTGTAAAAACCTCCCGAGGCTGTACAGTCTTCCGGAAGATTTATTAGGCCATAAACTATCAAAGTTTTGCAATAGCTGCCCTCAAGGTCTCTGCAGCAATTAGGCCCAATCCCAACCAACCTCTCTTTTACTGCTGCATCGATTGGAGGGGCAATCTTCCTTCTGCGAAGATATTAATCCGGCCATTATAAATTGCCAAACAAAGGCCACAGCACAAAGCCCCAGGAATTCAAAGGTGCACCAGGGATCATCAAAGGTCTCAAGGCCCTGGCCTCATGCCTGGTGGCCATTTTGTGATCGGGTTCCTCCAGGCGCCATTTTTTAGTGGGCCCTGAGGCAGTGATCCTATCTCTCTCCTGGCCATTCAGTTTGGGAAAAAACCATCAGGAGGAGCTGACAGCATCTTTGGTGTTTCTTCCTTGAGCAATGGAAATAGATTGGGCCCAGCCAGGATCATCAGGCATGTAGAGCATTCAGACCTCTCAAGCCCCCAAAAGGGTTATGAAAAGAAAACGACCATGAGGCCATTCAGCCAATAGGTGAGGCCACAGCAAAGATCAAGGCCAGGGCTCTAGCCCCCAAGAAGGCCTCCAAGTCTGAACCTAGGGCAGAAAAGAGAAGACATGAAGCCTTAGAGAAACAATTCAAAAAAATATCAACAATTACAAGAACAAGCTGCAGGCACAGAGAGGGCAGATGGAAGTCCGGCTAGCCATCTACAGAATTTGTCACCTGAAAGGCAGGGTAAGGCCCTTCCCCAGGACCTGAGTTTATCAGGCCCTTCTTACAGGCCACCTACTTGGAACACAGCTACACCTAACCCTCAGCAGGCTTTGCCCCTAGGGGGTTACAGGTTTAGGGAGCAAGCTAACCTTATCTGTTCTGTGACTGGGCCCCAGATGATAGTTCCTCCCCAGGAGAACAAGCCTCAAGACATCCAGGAAGTAGTTTCGGTGGCAGTCAGACAGGGCATTACTGAAGGTCTCAAACACCTCCTCCACCCGCCGGGCGGAGGCTCAGGTATCCTTTCCTCCTTCTATCAGAATAACCCTCCCCCACGGAGGGAGGTTCCCACTTCGGAACCCATGTATGCCCCTCATCATTTTTATAGCTGGGAGGGACAGGATGACAGGGGATCCTCTTACCAATTTGAACAGGGTAGTTCCTTAGAGGAGGAAGAGGGGGAAATTAAAGACCCCTTCCTCTCTGACAAAGAGGAAACCAAACCAGAACAACTGTCCACAACTGCTGTCTTTAAACCCTCCTTGTTTTGGCCCTTACTACAGGAGGCTCTGGTTACAGCCCAGTTAAGCCCGGAAGAGGTGGCCCCGGAACCACAAGTTGGCCCCTCGAGCTAGGGAGATGCACTAATCTCCAAACCGGTGGTCCAAAATGAGGTTCTCCCATCTCCCTTGTTCTTGGATATAGTAGAGGACCAGTGTGAGAACCCCCTGTCAGGGCCTCGCCCTTCTTCCCAGGACAAGAGGTTCTTTAATGTAGGTCCCGCCTTGGCTAACGCATTAGCTCTCCCAGCAGTAAATTCCCCGGTGGTAGCCATCTTCGCTTCCTCAGGTACCCCTATGGAACCAGAGGATGTTTTACGACCAGAGGACAAAAGTCAGAACAAACTCTGAAGTGCATACATCAGGCCGCAGCTTGGGCCGTGAAAACTTCCACTGCAGCCTCGTTTTTTATCAGGTCATCTATTCACTGGTTGCATCAACTTCGGGACAGAGTTCCCATTGCCGATGTTAGTCCCACCAGGACCTCAACAAAATAATAGCGGCAGCCGAATTCACCACTGATGCCACTTTAGGCTCTGCCAAATTCACCACAAAGGCAATGTCCTCTTCCATGTCTGCCAGGTGCCTGCTGTGGATGTGCAACTGGCAGACCAACTCCAAGTGTAAGTGGAAGTTGGCGGTGGCCCCTTGCTCAGGAGAAAACCTCTTTGGAGCAGGCTTAGAGCTCTACATGGTAGAAACACGAGACAAGAGAAAGGTGCTGTCTACCTCCTCCAAGGTGTCAGATTTTCAACGCACCACGTATCCCAGAATGCAAACCTTCAGGCCAGTCAACAACCCTTGCTTCAGTCGCAACCAGACAATAGCAGGACCGCCAACCCAAACAACAACAATTCTCGGGTAAGTGGTCCTTTCGAGGGGGAGGAGGTTGTTCATTCAGGCGCTCTAAGGGCCCATCCCATCAGAGGTCATTTGATCTTTTTAAAATCCAGATGGGAGGAATCAACTAACAATGCCTGGGTCATCAGTACAATATCATTAGGCCTTCGACTCGTATTTCTCTTCCCCCCTCCATCACTTTTTACCTCTCATGACACATCTAAACGGGCCCTGATGGACTCAGCTATCCATCATCTGATGACATCAGAGCCATAGAAAGAGTTCCATAGGATCAGCGGGGGGTTGGGCTTCTACTCCCGCCTCTTTGTTATCCCAAAGGCCTTGGGAGGGTGGAGAGCAATCCTCGATCTCAAGCTCCTGAACAAATTCATCCTATACAGGTGTTTTAAGATGCAGACCCTACATTCTATTTTTCAGAGCATCTGAGAGGGTGATCTCTCTTTCATAGACCTCATGGAGGCTTACCTCCATATCCCAATTTGGTCTCCCCATTGCCAGTTCCTCCGTTTTTCTTATTGCAGTGAACACTACCAATACCGGGCCCTACCATTTGGCCTTTCATCGGCACCAAGAGTTTTTACTAAGGTCCTGGCAGCATTGGCAGCCCTCCTCCAAGCCTTACCTGTGAGAGTCCAATGCTACCTGGATGACATTCTGATTCAATCTACCTCCATCCAGGCAACTGAACAAGATCTTCAAATCACGATGCAGGTGTTGCAGGAACATGGTTTCTCCATCAACCTGATCAAGAGCCATCTTTCTCCAACAACCCGACTGTTGCACCTTGGGGTCATCATCAACACAGTCAGCTGTGAAGTCTTCCTTTCACAGGACTGACAGGACAGCATCAAAGAGTTGATCAATAGAATTCGATTAAGTTACTCCGTTCCACTCTCCCTCCTGTCCCAGTTGCTTGGGAAGATGATCTGCTGCATCGAAATTGTGCCATGGGCACACCTACATGCACGCACCTTAGAGTGGTTCCTCCTCCCCTTCCAAAGAGAGGGGATCAATCATTCTGCCCGCAGGGTGCTGCTTTCTGCACAGGTCCTTTCGATGGTGGCAGTCCCAGGCAATCACAAAGGGTCATCCCTTTATGGTGAGAGACAGAATTGTAATGACCACTGACGCCAGCCTTCTCGGCTGGGGAGCACATACCCAGGGCCAGATGGCCCAAGCACACTGGCCGTCTTCAGACAGGTCCCTTCCCATCAATCTCCTGGAGCTCAGGGCTATTTTTCTCACCCTGAGAGGTTTCTGGAACCTAGTGTCAGGGTCCCATGTGCTAGTCATGACAGACAATATAGCAGCCAAGGCTCATGTCAACAGGCAAGGAGGGACCAGATCCAGGGGTTTGATGCGGGAGGCAGAACGTCTGGGCAGATGGGCAGAGAGGAACCTCCTGTCTCTCAGGGCGACCATATTTCGGGGGTTGACAACTCCAAGGCAGACTGGTTGAGTCGATCTCAAGTCGACCACTCAGAATGGAGACTCCATCCTCTCCTGTTCATAGAATTGTCCCACATTTTTGGTACTCCAGAGGTGGATCTCTTCACCACTCCCCAGAATGCACAGGTAAACAGATTTTTTTCCAGGTTTCCAACCCAGGGAGTGGAGGGACCAATGCACTTCGGAGCAGATGGCCCCCAGGTGTCTTCTACAGTTTTCCCCTCCTTCCAATCATCCCAGCAGTCATCCAGAAAGGCGGAACTGATTCTGCTGGCCCCATATTGGCCCAGGAGACCCTGGTTTGCGGACCTGGTGAACCTGAGTTCAGAGGCCTTGGATAATCCCGGCCTCTCGGATCTCTCTCAGTCAGGGGGCCCTTCTGCATCCAGAACCCCAATGGTTCCAGTTGACCGCTTGGCGGTTGAGTAGAAATTGTTGAAGGAGGCCAGCCTTTCAGATAATGTAATTAACACAATACAGGCTTCATGTAAAAAGTCTACAACCTGACTTTACGATGCTACCTGGAGGAAATTCAGTGACTGGTGCTCGGAGAGAGCCCAGAACCCATCTTCAGCATCTGTTCCAGAGATCCTCCAGTTTCCCCAGGACAGGCTGGACAAGGGCCTCATACCTAACACCCTCCGCAGACAGGTGGCAGCCTTAGCTTCGGTAATTTCATGGGACAGGTACACATCCCTTTCCCACCACCCTTTGATCCGCAGATTTCTGAGGGGAGCCTCAAATCTGTGACCACCCATTGTGCATAGGTATCCCATTTGGGACTTGCCTAAGGTTCTCCAAGCTCTCTTGGGCCCTCCTTTTGAGCCTTTACGAATGGTAGGCCTCCATATTTTAACTTTGAAGGTATACTTCTTGGTGGCTATTACATCAGCCAGGAGGGTGTCAGAATTAGCTGCCCTTTCGGTAAGGCCAGATTTGTATATGTACAACTGGGTGGTTTTGCGCCTGGACCCTTCATTTGTACCAAAAATTAACTTGGTTTCACAGAGCTTAAGACATTGTTCTCCCTGACTTTTGTCCCTAACATATATTGGAACATCAGTGGCACACATTGGACGTGAAAAGGGCACTCAGGATTTATATTAAACGAACTACACCTTTTCACAAAACTGAGTCAATGTTTGTGACTTTTCAACCTGTCTTCTTGGGGTCTGAGGCCTCATCTCCCATGTTGAGTAGGTGGATCACAGTATGCATTTCTACTGCATATGAAATTCTTGGCTTGCCAGCTCCCAAGAAACTGACTGCATACTCTACCCAGAGTACAGCGACTTCGGCAGCTTGGGCCACGCAGGCTCTGATCAAAGAAATTTGTACAGCTGCTACATGGACCTCGCTTTCCCCATTCATCCGACATTACTGGCTGGACTCTTTTGCATCTGCACAGGCTCATTTGGACGAAGGGTACTCCAGTGAGTGGTTCCTGGGTTGGATTGAGAGGACCAACCAAGTCCCTCCCTTGGGCATGCAGGCTTTGGTATGTCCCAATGCTGGACTCTAGACTAGCATGATGGAGAAGGGGCATTGGTAGACTTACCAGTGAACGCCCTTTCTAGACCCGCTGTGATAGAGTCTAGCCCTACCTTGTGGCCGACTGGTCTAATATTCTTGGGTAGGGGGGTGGTTGTATGCTCATTCTAATTGTTTATATAACAGACAATCCTAGTCTGTCAAGATACTTCGCCAGAAAAGCTGGAGCTTTCAGCAGAGGTGAACCTTTTATAGTGGCAGACTCAGCTCACATCATAAGAGGGTGGAGTTATACCCAATGTTGGACTCTATCGCAGCGTGTCTAGAAAGGGAGTTCACTGGTAAGTCTACCAACGCTCCTTTCTTCACAAATGTTCTCTGTCTCTCTCTCTCTGTCTCTCTCTCTCTGTCTCTCTCTGACTCTATCTGTCTATCTGTATCTATCTCACTCTGTCTCTTTCTCTCTTATCACCTCTCTCCCTGTCTTCTGTTTACATTCTGATATATTTCCTAGCATAGTTGTTGGATTCAATATATAGCTTTAAGCAATGGAGGACAAAAAGCATTTCTTAGTATAACGTTAAGATATAATGTGCATTTATCTAAAACCAGTGCCATTTTTTTTTACCTGAGACATTTGTTATCAATCTTTTGAATCAAGTCAAGTAGAAACTTAAGTTCTCATTCATGAATAATATTGACAGCTTAGCAGCATCATATGTTTCAAATAAACTAATTGAAGCCTTGAACATCTTCCTGTTATTAATGGAAGTTTCCTTTTGAACCATACATGTTATGTTAGTAAAGAATAAACTTTAAAACATATCTTCTAATCCCCAATGCATAAGTTCAATAGGCATTTTATTCAGGTCTTTCCAAGGTGGAGCTCATCCTAATGTGATATAAGATCCTATTTTCTGGTTTGATGTATGATATTAACAGTATCCCTATGCACAGTGCAGACATGCACCCACTCACAACTACATGCAATTTGCACATGTCTACATTGTTTCAGTTCAAAGCTCTAAATATAAAACATTGAAACAGACAACTGTTCCATCTAATAGCTGATTCAAAGTTAGGCAGTAGATTAAATCTATTACTAAGATCTCAGAAGTGCCTATTAGGCCCCATAAGAGGAAACATGGACTGTCTTTAAGGCTTCAGACAAACAATTTTCAGACAAATTGAAAAAATATCTAAATGCAGAACTGCAGTTAGACAAGTGTCTTATTATAAACATAATTACATTGCTATTAACTGGTAACTCAAATGAAATCACAAAGCAGGAGCCTGACTCTTGGAATTTATTACTCAGCATTACTATTAATTAATTAATTGCCATGGATGGTGTTTATACTTATTTATTTTGGGGATGTTTTCATTGTTTTAATGTATATTAATTTGATTTAAAAATTTAACAATAATAAATGCTGGGTTAATAACCCAGAAACCTTAGCTAAGTTGGATCACGTTAGAAATTGAATAAAAAGACTTCCAGTTTGTTACTCTTGATGCCGATCTGGACTGGAGCCACCCTGGTGGGGTGGTGAAGAAGGGGGAAATCGCCTGGAGGGTCAAGGGAGCCACAACTCCCCTCCTTGACAGGAAAATCCCTCTCAAAGGTAAGCTGCAGTGGTGGTCCCAAAATGGCCACCACAAAGATGAAGAACACTCCAGGAAACTAAGTTTTGTGCTGGAGAGAGAAGTAGCAAGCAGAGTGTGAACCAGGCAAAGGACATAACTTCTGGGGTACACCGGTATCAAATTAAAGGGCTATTTTGGAGGAAAGTATGTGGAAGCAGCGACCAGAAAGTGAGAAATTGGTTTTTAAATTTGGATTTGATTATTCTATTGGACTAATCTGGAGGAGAAATTTAAAGGAAAATACATTAACACAACAAAGGATTAAAAATTAAACTGGACATATATTGAACTGTGGGCACTTAAAGGGCATAACTAAACGCTGGAATTGAGTATGTTGAAAAGAATAGCTAATGATTGAAATTAGCGAACTCAATAAAAATATTATATTCAATAAAGAAAGTTAAAAAGAAAAAGACTCAAGAGCACCGCCTGATGGTACAGGAAAATTTTAGTCCATTTTAAAACAAGTGTCTGGTCTTTTTGAGAGTTTGGATCTTGGAACTTGAAAGAAAATAAAAGGAACTTTATTGTTGTCATAGAACCACCCGGTAATTTGGGAAACAGTTGGGAGGCCAACTAGAAAATTTGAAATAAAGACTCAAGAGTATGAATTGTTGAAAATAAACTCAGAAGATATTGGCTAAAACAATATACTGGACTCTGAATTGAATATATCTATCAAAGAAGAGGATTTCAACAATTAAGGAAGAGGAAAAAAAAGAAAAAAGGAGGAGATATAATGGAGGAGCTACTTGTTGACATAAGACTGGACTCACAAGACATAAGATCTGATATGCAAGATACAGGGGACATGATAAAGATCAAACTTGAAATATGTAATTATGTACTACAGAAATTAGAAATGGTGAGTCAGCATACACAAGAACACAATAAACCAGAGGGGGACGAATCCTATAAAGAAGAAGCCAACTTAGAAGGACAAAATGAACAACAATTATTTAAGCAGGGGGGGAAAGGAATTAGAATTAAAAATGTGTGGTCTGATGGGATGATAAAAGGAAGAATGGTTCGGGAAATGGTTAAAGAGAGAAGGAAAAAGCAGAAAAAGGAAGTGCAGAGGAAAAATCAAAAGAGGGAGACAGAAAAGTTTAATAACTGGAATGAGAAAAGGAGGGGAATAGGAATGGGGGAAAAGGGAATTAAGAGAAAGGACCAGAAAATAAAGAGGAACAGGAAATAAACAAGGATGAAAAGAAGGTACATTGTTCAAAGAGTGAGAGATGGGTGGGAAAAAAAAGGGATAAGGAAGGGGATTCCGCAAGGTAATATGTTGGGATTTATAAGAATATATTGAAAATAGTATTTGTAATGTATAGGTGATTCATAGAGAAAATATAATGCACAATCTGAGAAATACATATATATGTGTATGTTTTATACTAGATAGGGAGATTGATATTAAGAAGAATGAAGGTGGTTAGCTCGAATTATTAACTAGAGGGGACAATTATATTTACAGATAAGGATTGATAAAATGACAAATGTGACAGAAATAATAATAATAATAATATGAGAAATGATAATAGAAAAGAGATAAGAATTTTAGATAACATTGTAAAATAAGATATGAAAACATACTAAGAAAAATGGAAGGAGATACATTAGGATTTGGAATTGAATAAATGAACATAGAATTGAGATGAGAATTTTAGATAATATTGTAAAATAAGATATGAGAACATGAATTGGGATTGGATAAGATAAGCTTAATATTTAATAATGACAAGGATGATGCAATATTAAATTAAACAAATAAAATGAATAGGTAACTATGGTCATGTTTGTATTGAGATGTGAAACTTGGAACTACACTGCTTGCCAAATGAGAATTTTTTATTTAAAAAAAATAAAATGAAAACAGGGAGAAAATTGAATAATGGAATTATTAGGTAGGTTTAATTGATATGGTGGTAGGCATTTGGAGAGAGTAAGGTTGAAAATAAACATTGAGGAAGTATGAATTAATATGAATATAATGCAATGAGAAATGTATGATATATTGATGCCACACTGTTAATGTATTGTTGTTACATGTAGATTGAAATAAAAATTTTTGGAGGGACAATAGCAATCCCGTCCATCCAGAAAAAGAAAAAGAAATTGAATAAATAAACATTTCCTGCAATTGGTTTTTGCTCTATTAACCACTGGAATAGATGAGTATTATTTTCTTAGCTTTATTTTGACATCATACAGATTGTCAATGTTTTGCACATGTAAAACTATTTATTTAAGCAATAATAAAGTCAGAACAAAGTGTGGATTTGCATGAATTTATTCTGAATTTTTCAGTATTCAAGTCTAGAAGAGTTGTGGTATGATTTATACAGTGTAATAATCAAGGTATCTATTATCCCAAATGCCAATGCTCTATTGGATCATTGTTTCTAAAATAAAGTATGAGATCAACAGAAATAAACAGAAAAACCATTGGGGGTGGGGGAAGCAGTGTGAGCAAGATCAACTTCTGATTTCCTGCTGGCTTCTCCATTGACTTTCATTTTAGGAAACTGGCAGAGAGGTATTAATGATGAGCAGTGATGATGAGTATCATTGAAATGACCATATCTTTCCCAAACTTTAATCATCACATGAATCATAGTTCCAGATTTTGGATAATTTTTTTAAACTGGCCTATTGGAGATACATTAATTCAAAATTGTTATCCCATGATGCATTGTTTCACTCAATTGAAGGTTACAAATAGTCTAACTGCCACAAAGGTTCTAGAATTAGATGTATGCAACAATTCTAACCTGTCCAATTCCTTCTCTACAATTATCCTTAAATTCTGTTAAAAGATTTCAGCAATTAGTGACTTAATTGAATTTGAATTTATTTGATTTGTCAATCGCTTACAAGATAATAGGTATAAGTATATACATAGTTATGAATATATGAAATGAGAACATATAAGAAGAGTAAAAGAAACAATAGGACAGGAACGGTAGGCACATTGGTGAGCTTATGCATGCCCCCTACAGACCTCTTAGGAAAGGGGTGAGGTCAATAGTAGACAGTCTAAGGTTAATGTTTTTGGGGTTTGGGGAAGAAATCACAGAGTCAGGTAGAATATTCCAGACATTGACCACTTTGTTGCTGAAGTTGTATTTCCTGCAATCAAGTTTGGTGCGGTTAACCTTGAGTTTGTATCTATTGTATGCGCTTGCGTTGTTATGGTTGAAGTTGAAGTATTCATTGACAGATAAGTCATTGCAATGTATGATTTTATATACCATACTTAGATCAGACCGAAGATGGCATAATTCAAGGTTTTCCAGGTCTAGAATTTCAAGTCTGGTGGCATAAGGTATTCTACAACAAGTAGAGGAGTGGAGAACGCTTTTTGTGAAATATCTCTGGACTTTCTCAAGTGTACTAATATCAGATACGTAATGTGAGTTCCAGACAGATGAGCTGTATTCGAGTATTGGTCTAGCAAATGTTTGGTATGCTCTAGTTAGTAGTATGATATTACCAGAGAAAAAGCTACGTAGGATTAGTTAACAACTCTTAATGCCTTTTTGGCTATGTAGTTATAATGGGCTCTAGCACTTAGATCATTAGAGATCTAAGGTCCTTTACAGAGCTTGGATCATCAACAAGGTCTTGACTATTCAGCTTGTATTTTATTTTCTGATTTTTTTTTTGCCAATATGTAAGACAGAGCATTTATTTGTTGAGATTTGAAGTTGCCATTTGTTTGACCATTCTGATACATAATCAAGATCTGTGTCTGTGGTATTGAACAGCTTTACATAATCAGCGAAGAGAACACAGTTGTTCTTGATATGATCACTGAAGTCATTTATGTAGAGTATGAAAAGAGTTGGTCCTAGACACTGCCTTGGGGGACACCACTGTTGACAGGTACAGAATTTGATAGGATGCTCCCAATTTTGACCATTTGTTCTTTGTTTGACAGGAATGCTTCCATCCAATTATGCAGGTGTCCAGAGATACCATAAGATTTTAGTTTTAGGAGTAGTTTGTCATGTACCACTGAATCAAAGGCTTTACAGAAGTCTATGTAGATTGCGTCTATTGTTTTGCCCTGATCTAGTTGTGTAGTCCATATGTTTTTGCAGTGTAAGAGTTGCAGATTACAGGATAGTTTTTTTCTGAAACCTAATTGTTTATTAGAGAGTAGGTTGTTTGTCTCTAAGTGGAGGATAATGGATTGGTTAATAATTGATTCCATGACTTTACAGGTGATGCAGCATAAGGAGATTGGTCTGTAATTTTCAACTAGGCTGGGGTTTCCCTTTTTGAAGCTGGGGATGATTGTGGCTTGTGATCATAGATTAGGCAAAGAGCTGGACCTGAAAGATTTTTCAAAGATTATGCTTAGAGGTTCTGCTATGGTAATGGATAGCTTTTTTAAGAAGTAGGCACATATTCCGTCCAGTCCAATAGATAGAGATGGTTTTAGATTGCGTAGTGCTTTTTCAACATTGTCTTCTATAAAATTGATATGTATTAGATCATTGTAGTTGTCTGTGGTTTGACTAGGAAATACTGGGCTTGATCCATTGCTGTTTACAAATACTGAGCCAAATAATGTATTAAAGATGTTGGCTTTAATGGTGTCGTTGTTGCAGTCTTTACCATTAGGTCCTATCAGGGGTGGGATGGACCTTGAGTCTTTTAGTTTGTTGTTTACAAAATTGTAAAAAGCATGGGTGGAATTGGTACATAGAAGGTTTTCCTCTTGTTTAATGTGATAATTGGTGCATTCAGTCTTTATCTGGTGGCATAAATTGTTGTATCGGCTTTTGAAGTTGGCAACGTGACCAGATTTGTTTTTCCACCAGAGTGATATCTTTTTGGATTGAAGCTTCTTTATTGGTTTGTGTAATCTGTTTTTCTTTGTTTTGGGTTGTTATTGGTACATATAGTTTGATGACTCTTTTGACTTCAAGTAAAAATATGTTGTAATGGTCTTCAACAGTATTGCATCCAGTGAATAGAGATTGCCAATCAAGTGATGAGAGATCATTGTCTATAAGATCATAGTTGCCTTTTTTGAAGTTATAATTGGGGATTACGTCATTGTGATGATTTTTGTGTGGGCGTATGTTGAGAGAAAAGCCAATCATATTGTGGTCACAGTTAGAAAAGGGTTCTTTAGTTTGTATTCCATAAATTAAATTCAAACTATTGCAGAAGATGAGATCGAGGCAGTTTTAAGTCTAGTATTGTTGGTTACTAGTGTTCCAGTCTCAGATTTGTAACAGCATTGTAGAAGGTTGCATGTATGGGTTCAGTTGTACATTCGTTTAGGGTCCAGTTAATATGAGGTAGATTAAAGTTATCAAGAAAGATAAAAGCATGTAGGCAGGATGTTGCCCACATTAGTAGTGAATTTAGCTTGTTTACATGTTCGATGTCATAATCAGGTGCTCTGTAACATAGTAAGAATCGAAATGTGATATTTAAGGATAGTTCACAGATGATGGTCTCAGGAAGAGCAAGCTCCTGGGTAACTTGGATGTTTTTTAGATGTAAGGACTTTTTATAGAAGATAGCAACACCACCTCCTCTATGAATTTCATGATCTGATCAGTAAACATGATAGTCTCTTACTGTGGTAATGGAGTCAGGGAGAGATGCATTGAGCCATGTTTCACAGACAAATATGATGTCGAATTTAGCCATATTTAGTAAGAGGAGAAATTCAGGTATTTGTTCACATGACTTCCTGCATTGAGTAGCTTGCATTTAAGGCCAGCTGTAGTTGAAATTGAGGTAATTAGGGGCATGCGTGCCTAGTCTTGGTTGATGGTGGATTGGTTGAAGTAGATTGTGGTTGAAGGTTAAAGCTGAGTTGCGAGTTGTGTGACTTACTTTTGATACAGTCAGCACGGTAGTCAATGTACAGGTCCTCTCCATTGTCTAGATGTTTTTTGAGTTCTGTGTGGAGTACATGGGAGCGGGCATGTTGCTGTATGGTTAGGTCAGGACGAGAACAGAGGTTCTTATGGTTGGTGTTGCTTTTGGCAAGTGAATTTATAGTATAAATGAATTTACGTTTGCTTGATTCATTTTTGCAAATGACCCTGCAGAAACGTGGGGCGACAGAGCCGTCTTTGTTTTTGAACTCTGGGCGGGAAACCCCAATGCAGGAAATGTCAAGTATTTCATCAGGGGAGATGGTTGATGCTTGATAATCACTGATGATGTTGCGGACAGTTGTGATGTCATCATTGTCATTGATGTCCTCTAGACCAAATAAGATGGCATTTGGACGTTTCCGTTCACGCTCAACAGCTTCTCTGATGAGGATTGGGATATCATTATTTGTCTGATTTATGTTTTTTTGCAGATTGGGATTTAAATTGGATTTAATCTTTAAAGAGCATTATTATTTCTAAAATATAGGCAATATTTTGAAAAATTGCTGGGCAATAAAACAGCTTTCAGTTAATTGTCTAATCAACGTGTATGCTGGATAATAGGGCTGCTAAATATATTTGTTTTGATACTGATATCTTACCTTTTTGCTAATTGGTACAAAAGAATTAAGTGCAACTGTAAAATGTTAGTGAGAATTAACTGCAATACAAATACAAATTATGTGATTAACTATATTGTACAAGTTTGACTCAGACAGGTCTTCGGACTGCTTAATATATTCAAGCATCCCTCTTCCTTTTCCTTTGCTGAATTCCTCAGGACTTTTAGTCTAACTGAAATCCTGCCAGTTGTAGCTCAATAGTTCAATCTAAGGATTATTATGATTTATCTCTAGCTCTTAATGCTAATTTTTCTGGGTGTCAAATATATTAATGAGAATCATTTGGGGGGTGAGTGCCCTGTTCAAATGCAAGGATGATCTCACGCAAAAATATTATAGCCATCCTTTGTTGCATATCTTTCCATAATTGGAAAGAAAGCAACTGCAGCTAAATATTAGTCTGCTACAGAGGTGGGACTCAAATTTTTTAACAATCAGTTCTGTGAGTGTAGTTTAGTTGGTCATATGACTGGGTGAGTGTGACCAACTCGACATCACTCACAGCAAGGGGTGCTTCTCCTCACCTGGCCTCTCATGACAGTGGGGATGCTGCAATGGTCATAAGTGTGAAAAACAGTCATAAGTCACTTTTTTCAGTGCCATTGTAACTTTGAATAGTCACTAAATGAACTGTTGTAAGTCAAGGATTGCCTGTACAAAAATACAAAAAACTTCTTTGCTTTTTGTAATCATTAGATTAAATCATTAGATTAAATGTACCTGCAAGCTGGAACTACAAATCAGGCAGGGTGTCCACCTTGAGGAATTAAAATAATTAAAATGCAATGATAACTATCAGCAGCCAACTCTTGCTCATAAAGTGAAACCCTTTAGCAAAGAGGTCATTTAAGCTCTCCAGAAAGAGCACACCCAGAAAAAGCAATCCTTAGGTCCATTTGTCCCACTTAAAAATATCAGCTGGTCTCATTCATCTCACAAGATAGCCTAAGGAAATCATCCAGTTTTAAGGAAAGGTCACATGCCCCCCAGAAAGGCAGTAAAAAAAATCAGTGCCAAACTTGCATCCTGCATCTTGGAAGTACACCCCAAAAGGACAGTGCCGGTACCACTAAAGCAATGAAGGAAGACCCCCATTCCAGATAGAAAAAGAAACCGTGAGGCAGGAAAAATTCAAACATAATACAAATAATTAAATCACAGCAGAAGCTGTTGCTTGTTAAACCAATTACCAGAACAAATAGACACAGGAACCAGCCAGATTTCTCAACCTAGTTTCTTTTCAGGAACAGAGATTAATATTTTTCCTTCCAAACAAAGCTGAATAGGGAAAATTATCCTATCAATAAACACAGGATTAAACGTCACCAAGCACAGAATTAAGTTCCACCAAAAACAGTTTTAGACCAAAACTCAGAAAGTGTATATAAACTCATGTTTGAATGTCAATCTTTCTAGCTAGCTAAGAAGTAATTCCAGGGGAGTATTTCCTCCCAACAGCAGTGTAAAAAGCTTAAAACAACCCTTCCCCTTTAAAAAAAAAAAACCTCCTTCAGAGACAGGAAGTCTAGGCATACTTCCAAGAATATAATAAGGGTGGAAAAAAACAAAAGAGGATTTCTTCTAACTACTGGTTCTCCAAACTGCTTAGAAAGTTAACAAAGGGTTCTATAGAACCGGTGGAATCCCACTCCTGGCCTGCTACATGTGGTTTCTGCCTATATGCTCAAATAGCTTATATAGATCATAGCACCTGGGTTTACTACTACAATCATTAGATTGTTAAGGTACCCTGGAGCTATATGTGAATAGAAGTTCAGATCACCAAATGCAATTTCTGTTTACTATTCACCAGGGCTTTTTCAGCTGTAAACAGGCCTTTAAAAATACATATTCACAAAAGCATATCAACTCCTTTTTTTTCTTGCTTGCTTTTTTTAGCATAGTACATAGTAAATGTCCTACTGTATAAAATTGCATTTCTATTAAAGAGATGATCCAAAAGAATACCAAAGTGCAAAAAACCAAAAAAAAAAAAATGCAAATATGTAACTTAAAGATGTTTGCCATCTTCTGTTTTAAGTATGAAGTCATTTAGGTAAAAGTGTTTCAGTAAAGTGTGACATTTTGAAGTCTAGTGGCTTTGAGCAAAAAGATAAATATGAATTTACCAAATATCTGACAATCAATTTACTTATGGGCAAGAAGAATCCAGTTTTCATCCTTTAATTTAAATACTGATATGACTTAATTATTTAATAATGTTCAGACTATGATTCAAACAGCATCCTTGCCAAATTTTTTGCACTATATTCCTGTTCTGGAGAACTGGTAGCAGAAATTTTGAGTAGTTTGGAGAACTGGCAAATACCACCTCTGTCTGAAGATTTTACAGTATCCTTCCCCTGCCACACCCACCAAGCCATGCCCACAGAACCAGTAGTAAAAAAAAATTGAATCCCACCACTGATCCCAACCATCCATTATTTCCAACAACTCCATGTTCTGGATATATTACACTTTTTCACCCTTCTATCATATTTCAGATATTTTAAGCCAATGTAAGATGTCTGAAAGAAGCAGAGTGCATATTTGTTTATTGATATAACTTCCAAAATGGCATATATTTTCCAATCAATGGAAAATCATTCTGACTGATGTTCCTCTGGGAAAAAATGTTTCCTGTTAATATACCATACTTGATTATATCTGAAACACACTACCTCTCTTTAAATAGCAACAGAATCACCACCAAACAACAGGTGGAAACGGGTTGATTGAGGAAATAAATTTAATTATACTTCCAAAAGAAAAAAGTTTTTATATTCTTCAAATAAGCAGTAATTTTCACCAATGATAATTTTTTTTAAATATATAATAGAATGCAGAAAGATAAAATTTCTACCTTTGATTAAGATCTGTCTCATGAACCATTTTCTTTTCTATTATAACAGAAAAAATAAAGGTTTCCACATGTAAAATCAATTGTGACATTATGAAATAGATAGAAGAATCAGATCCCAGAATACAAAAATATATTTATTCTGGGAAGTTTGGATTATTTTAATTGAGCTAGTGGTATATGTGAACAATAATAAGCATTATGATATCATTCAGGGCAAAAACCCACTTACATTATATTGTCAGTGAAACAGCTGGATTTAAACTGTTTTCAGTTAGATATAATATGTGTTCTGAAAGTACAGTTTATGATATTAAAAGTGCAATATAGGTGTAGTATACAACTTACTTAGCAAGAAGAAATTTGTCCATTGTGATGAAAATCAACCATTCGGGTATTCAGACTGGATACATGTAAACAATATATAAGAGCTTTATTATGATGCTTTTGCAAAAGGGAATTCTGCCTTGGTAGAAGACATTTCCCCGAGGAGAGCTGGGGTTTATATACAGGTTCAAATATACAGTCTCTGTCCCTTTCCTGGAAAGTGAAAGTCTAGGTTCAAAAACAAACAAACAAAAAGATACTTTCACAATCTAGAACTCTCTTAATATTTTTTGTTTGTTACACAGAAGATAGCTCTTGAAGTACCTTGTCAGAAACTAAACAAAATTAGGCCATTTTGAATGGTATAACACAGCTGCAGAAGTATGTTGTAGAAGGAGAGAGTGCTGCAACTATCTATTCATTTGCTGAATATTGTTTCCCTAATATATCTCATCTTGTGAGTAATTCTTTGGGAAGTTTGCCTGCTTTTCCTTCTCGTACATCTTACATTTTTATATGCAATTGTTTTGATTAGTACTGAAGGTCAGGTGTTTCTCTTTGCCAGAAATTGGAAAAGTGGAATTCAGTGAAAAGGTATGAAATTCAGGCACTGACCATTCTGTATGGAACATAAGTGGCCATCTGCTGGCAGCCTATTATAAATTATCTGAGTAACTTGGTCACAGCTTTTTATGCATGTATAATACTATAAAAAATATTTAGGATCAAATTGATTATATTCCATTAATAATGCTTTTAGCTCATCCCAGGGTCCAGGCTCTTTA
This sequence comes from Bungarus multicinctus, assembly GCA_023653725.1. Taxonomy (NCBI): domain Eukaryota; kingdom Metazoa; phylum Chordata; class Lepidosauria; order Squamata; family Elapidae; genus Bungarus; species Bungarus multicinctus. Next base: position 71,604,502 of record CM042840.1, read on the forward strand.
TCAAAGATCAGAGTAAAAGGTTAGTTTTAGTAGTGGCACTTAGGTTATGGAATATCTTCCCCAGAGTGTTCCATCTGGTATTCACTTTATTGTCTTTCTAGCTCAAGGAAAAACAGAATTAAAAATTATATAACATAACTTTGATCTTGCTAACTTTCAATACAGATAATCAGTTGAAACTCTCTTTAGTGATTAGCAATGCAATTTCATATGTGTCTATTGAAAACCAAGTTCCTCTAAGATCTCATAATGTGGTATGAGTTGTAAATATCATCCCATTATATCATTCTTCTGACATTCTGTTGCTTGAGAACAGGTGTTTAGTGCTAAAATCAAACTTTATGCCTATACTTCCTAAGCTTTCTACTCTGAATCCATTTAAATGGCAAACATATATAACATTATAATCAATAATACAAAATGTTTCATAAACCAAGACATTTAAATTGTAGTTCAGAAATTGGTGTTCAAAATTACAATTTTCAATGTATACATAAAATTAGTTTAAAATGATAACATTTTGTTCACAGTACAAATATGTGGAATTAATCAGGTTAGCAGATTCTTAGATTTCATTTTATATATTTATTTCAGAAAGGACAACATAGCAAAGACAAACATCCATTTTTCACAACTGATCTGAATTTTGCTCCACCAAATAGAAAAAGATGGATTTATAGTCACATAAAGCTAAATCTTATGTAGGGGTTTTAACATTTAATTTAAGAGATATGCATACAATATATGCAGGCAATTCCCTGCAATGGAATTCCCATTCCCTGGGTGGTCCGAGTCATTGGGCCCTGGGCCTTCGGTTGATGTTGTGTAACATCAGGTCAGTAGTAAATAAAGCCCCCCTCATTTATGATTTGATTTGGGAGGGGGATGCAGACCTGGCGGGCATTACCGAAGCCTGATTGGGCCAGGAAGGGGGTGTTCCCCAGGTGGAGATGTGCCCACCTGGGTTTTGGATTTTTCATCAGCCGAGAGCTCAGGGCAGGGGCTATGGGGTTGAGGTAGTTATTAAGGAAGATTTGTGTCCTAGGGAATCCACTGCTCCTCAGACAACTGGATGTGAATCCCTCTTTGTGAAGCGTGGTTCTGGGTTCAGATGGCCCTATTGACCACGTACCTGGCTCCCTGCTATGTGGCATCAGCCCTGCCTGAGCTCCTTGAGGTTGTAGCTGGCTTGGCAGTTGAGACCCCTAGGCTTATGGTCATGGGGGATTTCAACCTATCCTCTGCCGGCGGGACCTCGGGGATTGCTCAGGAGTTCATGGCTTCCATGACAGCCTTGGGCCTGACCCAATTAATTTGGGACCCCACACACACACTGGGGGGTCACATCTTGGATTTGGTTTTTGTCTCTGGCCAGTGGCAAGATGATCTAGGTATGGGGGACGTTATTATAGAACCCTTGTCATGGTCTGATCATCTGCTCCTTAGGCTGGACTTTTGTTCTGAACCCCCTCACCGCGGGGAGGCAGAGCCAATAAAATGGTTCTGCCCCAGGTGCCTGATGGACCCGGATAGGTTCCTGATGGAGCTTGGGCCTTTTCCTGAGGCTCGCACACACGACTCGGTTGGGGACTTGGTAGCCATCTGGGATAGGATGGCTGCTGGGGCGCTTGACAGGGTCGTACCCTTGTGGTCTCTGACCCAGTGCCGATCCCAACCAGCTCCTTGGTTTTCTGAGAAGCTGAGGGAGATGAAGCGCTGGAAAAGATGCCTAGAGAATGGTTGGAGGACCAGCCGCTCTGGATCTGACCGAACACTATTACGGTCCCATATTAGGACCTATTTAGTGGCGATAATGGCGGCAAAGAGGTCCTACTTTTCCGCCCTTATTGCATCCACAGAAAATCGCCCAGCTGCCCTTTTTAGGGTGACCCACTCCCTTTTGGATGTGGGATGTGGGAGGATCCCCTGCAAGGACGGGCTGAGGATTTTTCGAGATATCTGCAGGACAAAATCGCTCAGATTCGGGATGAGTTGGACTTTAACTGGGCAACTCTGGATGGGATGACTGGGGCGGACTCCGGGGAGGTCATTTGGGATGAGTTCAATCCTGTGACCCTGGAGGATGTGGACAGGTTACTGAGTGGGCTTAATGCCACCACATGTTTACTGGATCCATGTCCCTCCTGGTTGGTTTTGGCCACCCAGGAGGTGACACGAGGTTGGTTCCAGGGTATTATTAACACTACCTTGAGTGAGGGGTTTTTGCCTGCCACCTTGAAGGAGGCGGTGGTGAGGCCCCTCCTCAAGAAACCGTCCTGGACCCAACATTATTATCGAACTATTGTCCAGTCTCCAACCTTCGCTTTGTGGTGAAGGTTGTTGAGAGTGTGGTGGCACGACAGCTCCCTTGGCATCTGGATGAAGCTGTCTATTTAGATCTGCTCCAATTGGGTTTCAGGCCTGGGCATAGCACGGAGACAGCATTGGTCGCATTGGTGGATGATCTCTGGAGAGCCCATGACAGGGGTTGTTCCTCTACCTTGGTCCTGTTAGATCTCTCAGTGGCTTTTGATACTGTCGACCACAGTTTCTTATTGCAGCGGTTGGGGGAGCTGGGAGTGGGAGGTACTGTGTTACGATGGTGCCCAGATACAGCCAGCTTATTCCATCGCTGGCTGTGGGGGGAGAAATTTTGACACCCATGGAGAGGGCACGCAATCTTGGTGTCTTCCTGGATGTACGGCTGTTGTTAGAAGATCATATAATGGCCGTCGCCAGGGGGGCTTTTCATCAGGTCCGACAGATCTGCCAGTTGCAGCCCTTTCTGGATCGGGACACACTTCGCACAGTCACTTCTTCCCTTGTTATCTCCCATCTAGACTATTGCAATGCTCTCTACATGGGGCTCCCCTTGAAGAGCATCTGGAGGCTACAGCTGGTGCAGAATGCAGCCGCGCGGGCGATTTTGGGAGCTCCTTGGAGCTCCCGGGTTACACCGCTCCTGTGCGAGCTGCATTGGCTTCCAGTGGCCTTCCGGGTGGATTCAAGGTGTTAGTGGTCATCTTTAAAGCGCTCCATGGCTTGGGACCCAGGTACTTATAGGACCGCCTGCTGCCACCATCGGCCTCCCGCCGGCCAGTGCGCTCTCACAGGGTGGGCCTCCTTGGGGTGCTGCCAGCTGGATGACGCCGGCTGGCGGCCCCGAGGGTGCGGGCTTTTATTAATTGATTATAGTTTTAATTCTCAGCCATATATTTAATTCATTTTTAATCTAGTTTTAAATTTTATATTGATATTGTATTGTTTTAGTTGGGCTGTGCACCGCCCCGAGTCCCAATTTGGGAGAGGGGGTGGTATATAAATTAAATTAAAAAAACAAATATTTCAACAGTAAACTCATTCAGGACTCTTTGTAGATTGGGCTACCTATACTACTTGTCAAAGACAAGTACTTGTCGAAGATTAGAAATAAATATTTTAGAGTCAACTAGTGTTTTATCTACTCTCTCTTTGAAGCAAAGTTAAAATTTATTTCCACAACCAGGGCACTATTAATTTCATAATGAAATTGTTATATACCATTGCTAGTATGTGCTGCATAAACCAATTTCTTACCTCCCTCTTACTGGAAGAGAAAATTGAGACTTTTAAATGGCAAGAAGTTCATAAATAAAAATGGTTTCACAAACTACTATTTTAATTGTGTTTAATTGTGTTATTGTGCTACAGTGCTTATTCTGTTAAATGCAAATCACATAGATTTGGTTATGGCAAAGTCGTCAAAAGTACTCACATCAGTGTAGCACTTTATAGGGTGGATACAGAAATTCCAGAAGATACGAGGTGGATGTGATATCAATATACTGCTTGATAAGGAACAATACAAATAGAGGAATGTATTGAATTGTTATGTGAAAATTATTCAAAAAACAACCATTTAGTCAAATTGTCTTGTTAAGATACACAGCACCTCAAGTACTATTCCAATAATAATTGATTCATTCTTTCCATTTATTCATTGGTATCTGGATTACTCAAGGATGACAAATGAATTTGATGTCTGATAGCAGAAAGACCACTTTCCAAAATCTTCCTAAGCATCTTTACTTGAATGTAAATTAAGAAATATAATCTGAGATCATATGATTGAATTAGCTGAAATGAATTGTTAACATTCCATGAATGAACTTGGCCCTGCAACAAACATGACAAGATGAAATATGATGCTTGACATCTGTTCTCACCCTAGCTACCAGAACTCTTTGAACACCTAATGCAAAATTTTAAATACATGTACAGCAGTTTTACTGTCATACCAAAGCTATAATATACTTTTTAAATAATGGAATATAAATGGTTGTTGTGAAGCAATAAAGAATGAACCTAACCCAAATTAGCAAATCTACTGCCTGCCTCTCTCCCTCTAACTTTTCAAGAGGGTCTAATCTCTAAGGAGGGGCAATACTGCTCTGGTTCAGGATCTTGACAAAAAAGAATGAGCATGGTAAATCATATTCAGGTTTATATGATATTATGTTTGATTGTTTTGTGAGCCAAAAATATATGTGATATAAGTTTTAAACTGGAGAAAATATTTGCCTACCTGATATGATGAGGTGTGAAAAGAATTGGCTTTCTGTATATGTTCCTGAAGGAGAATGGCTTTTAAAACAATGTTAGAAATATGCATTTGTGCAGCAAACAGCTGAAAGGACTCTGAATGTTTGAGACTGAAATGCTGCCTAATTGCTTGAACTCATGTCTTTTCTTTAAAAGTAGAGGGTGCTGGTCTGCAAAATTGAAGATGAATTTTCTGTGAAATTCTACAAAACTCAGGAAATATCAAATCTTTCACATTTATTGTGTTTACTTGCTGTAGTGTTCAAATTTTACAAAGTATTTTTATTCTTCTACAGAGACTCTGGAACTAAAATATTTCAATCCACCAAAGCCAAATTCATATTGTTTCAACTTAGCAAAAAGCTTACGTTTCAACTGTTGTTTTAAAACAATGTCGTGCCATGAAAGAACAGCCTGCTAATCAATTTGGAATCTCATCCAATTAAATTACAACAAATTTGTCCAAAATATCAGAAAAATATGTTACTCATGGACAGAAGACTACAATGAATCTATCCATTAAGCTATTATCAAGGAATCAGTTCATATTTAATTCTGATTAATCAATTATTCAGTCATTAACAAGCTTCAAGTTATTATATTAAATGAGAAAAAATGCTAATACAATTACAAATTTAAAAGACTATAAAATAGGTAACAGATTTTGAAACATCTAATATAAACAGGAAAATATAGGTAGATTTAAGATATCATATAACTAATATATATCCATCCTTAAAAGTTTATAATATTACAATATTGTAATATTACAATAATATTACAATGCATTTGAAAACATTTTCTAATCAAACATATTTTTATTAAATTTCAAAAATACTTGATCAAAACAATTCAAGTCAATAGAAGAAAGAACACACAAAAGCAATATATTAAAACAATGCTGTAAATTATTTAGAGCATGTCATTTTAAAATATAAGATCTAAAATATGAATCTTGAATATAGCATAATGCCATGTAAAAAGAAAAAAAATCTAACAGCTTTAAAGTGAGACTCTTTGGATAATACATAATAATCACACAGTTAATAAATAGATCTTTAAAAATATTTCTAGATAGATGGAGGGAGAGAGAGGGAGGGAGAGGTGCAAGTATGCAAAAGATCCAAGAAAATGAATATTTTCTTCAGATTGTAATCTATAAATCATTTTAAAATAGTTAATTATTAACTTGATAAAATATAATGTCTTTAAATAATGTCTCCTAGTTTAAAGCTGATGGTCACATGTTTGATAAAGAAGCTTCCTTCTGTATAAAATATCTGCAAACTCTGCCTATTTTTCTAAAAGAAGAGATTATTTATTTATTTCATAATTTTATATACCGTCCTTCTCCCGAAGGACTCAGGGCAGTGAACAGCCAACTAAAATGTATACAAATACAGAGATAAATATGGTTAAAAAAGAATTAAATTATAGGCTGCCCCAATAAAAATCTAAAACCCCCGATTAAAATAAATCAAAACTTTCGTACCCCACCCTAACTAATCTAAAACCCCTTATTTAAAAATCCCATTTGAGTCAGCTCAGGCCGGCCTGCTCAAAGAGCCAGGTCTTCAGGTCATGTCTGAATGCCCTCAGATCAGTGGTTGTTCGTAGCCCCGGGGGCATCCCGTTCCAAAGGGCGGGTGCCCCCACAGAGAAGGCCCTATTCCTCGGGGTCACCAGGCGGCACATAGAAGGCATCGGGACCCAGAGGAGACCCTCTATGTGGGAACGCACCGGTCGGTGGGAGACTACTGGAAAGTAGTCTTGTAAGTATCCTGGTCCGATGCCATGGAGCGCTTTAAAGACCAAAACCAATACTTTAAAGTGAACTCGGAAGGCCACCGGCAACCAATGCAGCTCGCGCAGGAGGGGCGTCATATGGGAGTATCTCGACGCCCCCATAACCACCTGCGCGGCCGCATTTTGTACCAGTTGAAGCCTCCAGGTGCTCCCCGTAGGGAGCCCCATGTAGAGGGCATTACAGTAGTCCAGACGGGAGGTGACCAGGGCATGGGTGACCGTGCGTAAGGCATCCCGATCAAGAAAGGGCCGCATCTGGCGCATCAGGCGAACCTGATAAAAAGCCCCCCTGGAAACGGCCATGATATGATCTTCCAAAGACAGCCGTACATCCAGGAGGACACCAAGATTGCGAGCCCCTTCTGTGGGGGTCAAGATCTCATCCCCAATAGCCAGCGACGGAGTCAGCTGACTATATCGGGCCGCCGGAAATCACAGCCACTCAGTCTTGGAAGGGTTGAGTCGAAGCCTGTTCCCACCCATCCAGTTCCGCACAGCCTCCAGGCAACGGCCATAACCTGCACAGCATCGTTGGGGTGGTTTGGGGTGGAGATGTAAAGCTGAGTATCGTCAGCATAAAGATGACATTTCACCCCGAAACCACAGATGATCTCTCCCAACGGCTTCACATAAATGTTGAACAGAAGAGGGGAGAGGACCGACCCCTGAGGCACCCCACAAATGAGGGGCCTAGGGGTGGACTTCCCCCCCGTCAACACAAATTGCGAGTGGTCCAAGAGGAAGGAGGAGAACCACCGCAAAACGGTGCCCCCAATTCCCAACCCCTCCAACCGCCGCAATAGGATACTATGGTCGATAGTATCAAAAGCCGCTGATAGATCTAATAGGACCAGGACAGAGGAATAACCTCTGTCACGGGCCCTCCAGAGATCATCTACCAACGTGACCAATGCTGTTTCGGTACTGTACCCGGGCCTGAAGCCCAATTGGAACGGATCTAAATAGAATGCTTCCTCCAGGTACTGAGGGAGCTGACGCGCCACCACACTCTCAACAACCTTCGCCACAAAGGGAAGATTGGAGACAGGACGATAGTTATTTAAAAGAGCCGGATCCAGGGAAGGCTTCTTGAGGAGGGGCCGTACCACCGCCATTTTCAGGGCGGTAGGAAGAGCCCTCTCCGTCAATGAAGCGTTGACAATCCCCTGAAGCCAGCCTCGTGTCACCTCTCTGGAGGTAGAAACCAACCAGGAAGGGCACGGGTCCAGTAAACATGTGGTGGCATTCAGCCTCCCCAGTAATCTGTCCACACCCTCGGCGGTCACAGGATCGAACTCCTTCCAGATAACCGTCTCAAGACTTGCCCCGGACACCTCCCCCAGGACCACCCAACTGGAGTCCAGCCCATCCCGAATCTGAGTGATTTTAGCATGCAGAAATCGGGAAAACTCTTCTGCCCTACCCTGCAAGAGGTCCTCCCGCGCTCTCGGCTCAAGCAGAGAGCGGGTCACTCTAAACAGAAGTGCGAATGCTTCGCCGCCTCTATCGCCACTAGGTAGGTCCTAATATAGGACCTCATCTGTGTCCGGTCAGACTCGGCACAACTGGTCCTCCAGATGCCCTCCAGACGTCTTTTCCAGCACTTCATCCCCCTCAGCTCCTCCGTGAACCACGGAGCCAAATGGGATCTGTGCCGGGTCAGAGGTCGCAAAGGCACAACTCGGTCCAGAACCTCAGTGGCCAACCTATCCCAGGTGGCCACCAAGTCTGTGGCCGAGTTATGAGCCAGAGTTTCAGGGAATGGCCCAAGCTCCATCTGAAACCATTCAGGATCCATCAGGCGCCTGGGGCAGAACCATCTCCTCGGTTCCGCCTCCCTGTGATGGGGGGTGGCAACACAGAAGTCCAATCTAAGAAGAGAATGATCGGACCATGACAAGGGTTTTATAACTAGATCCCCAGCACGATCATTCAACCACTGAGCAGAGGCAAAAATCAGGTCCAGTGTGTGTCCCCCCGTGTGAGCGGGGCCAGAAACTAGTTGGGTCAGATCCATGGCTGTCATGGAAGCCAGGAACTCCCGGGCCACCCCAGAGGTTTCCCCGAGCAAAGGCAGGTTGAAATCCCCCATGACTAAAAGCCTGGGGGTCTCAACCGCCAGCCGGGCTATCACCTCGAGGAGCCTGGGCAGAGCCGATGACACGTGGCAGGGAGCCAGGTACGTTATCAAAAGGCCCATCTGAACCCCCTGACCCCACTTCACAAAGAGAGACTCACAACCAGCCGTCTGAGGAACAGTGGCCTCCCTAGGACAAAGGACTTCTCTAATAATCGCCGCCACCCCACCACCCCTTCCCTGAGACCTTGGTCGATGGAATGCTTGGAAGCCTGGTGGGCACATCTCCACCAGAGGAACACCACCCTCTGGGCCCAACCAGGTTTCGGTGACTCCAGCCAGGTCCGCGCCCTCCTCCTGAATAAGATCGCAAATCAGGGGGGCCTTGTTAACGACGGACCTGGCATTGCACAACATCAACCGGGTACTCAGGGCCTGAGACTCTGCACAACCAGGCCTGCCAGACAGGTCGGGAGGGTCGGAGCGCGCCACCGCTTGGAGACAGCGGGCACGCGATCCCCTAACCTGATATGGCCCTCTATCCCCATCATATCTGCCCCTCCTTATGGTGCCAATGAAACCCGCCCCCTGCTGTCCAAATTGTGTTCGTCCCCACAACTCACGACCTCTGGGCCCTCCCAGACGTGCACTCCCGCCTGGCTGACTCCAAACCCGGGCTATCCCCCAAACCCGGTCCGGGTATCCTCCCTAACCCCAATAAATTACCATCCCCCAACCCTCTCCTAGTCACCCTCCCCAACCCCGATAAAACTCTGAATAAAAATTTAAAAAGTTTAAAACCCCCCCAAAAATCCTTTTTTGATTAAAAGAACCGGAGAAAATGCTGTAGCAAATTATCAAAAAGATTATAATGGGAGGGATAAGAAGGGAAGGGGAAAAAGAAGAGAGAATTACCTAAAATTTATGTAGAAATGATTAAAGAATTAAATTTAATAGATGTATGGAGAAATCTAAAATCTAAAAAACATCCAAGTTACTCAGGAGCTTGCTCTTCCTGAGACTATCATCTGTGAACTATCCTTAAATATCACAATTCGATACTTACTATGTTACAGAGCACCTAATTATGACATTGAACATGTAAACAAGCTAAATTCACTACTAACATAGGCAACATCCTGCCCACACGCTTTTATCTTTCTTGGTGACTTCAATCTACCTCATATTAACTGGACCCTAAACGAATGTACAACTGAACCCATACATGCAACCTTCTACAATGCTGTTACAAATCTGGGACTGGAACAACTAGTAACCAACAATACTAGACTTAACAACTGCCTCGATCTCATCTTCTGCAATAGTTTTAATTTAATTTATGGAATACAAACTAAAGAACCCTTTTCCAACAGTAACCACAATATGATTGACTTTTCTCTCAACATACGCCCACACAAAAATCATCACAATGACATAATCCCCAATTATAACTTCTCTGTTGGAGCTGGAAAATACTCTCTCCTGATTGATTCGTTGTTTGGTTAGTCGGTTTCATATAAAAGGAGCAGTATCAGCTAGGGATCTCAGACAGTATTGAATAAAAAGCTGTTGGGAATCAGTCTGGCTTCACCATTCTAAGTGCACAATCATGCCTACTGTCCCTGTCCTATTGTTCCATTTATTCGTACCTATTTCCTATATTCTTATTCATGTGTATATTTATACCTATTATCTGGTAAGCGATTGACAAATCAAATAAATAAATAAATCCTAACACTGGCGATGAAGATGGGATCAAATGGAAACTGAGGCTGCAAAGAGCTGATCATTGCAAGATAACCTACTCAGAACTGAATCACCGTAGCTAATCCATAGTTGCTGTCACTTCATTGACCATAGATGCCTCAACCCAGATTGCCTGGGGGATCACACCAGTTTATGGCTGCATTACTGCCTTTTGCTCCAAACAACCCAGCCTCTGAGACATGGGACTTGCTCCTTTTGACTGCTTCCTTAAAACCAATTATTTTGCTTAGGTCACTGGCAACAGGAAAAGGGCACTTTTCCTAAACTTCTGTGGCCCAAAGATCTTTGAGACAACAAGGGCTCTCCTCGTTCCACTCGCCATTCAGTCTGCGCTGTGGGACAAGCTATGGACTCACTATGCACCCAAAGCTTTGCAAATTGCACTTCGGCATGCCTTCCATTATTGGAATCAGGCTGAAGGTGAATTCAACAAATACATTGCCACTCTTCGAAAGGCAGCCCTGTATTATGAGTTCAGGGATTTATATAATGCTCTCTTGGACAGAGTGATCTGTGGTGTGAGGGATGTCAAGCTTATTGCAAAAACAGACATCACCCTGCAGATGGCATTCGGTGAGGCACAAGCAGCTGAGATGTCCAATCAGTCAACGGCTGAGATTCAAAAATCAAACAGCCCACCAGCATCGTGGAAACTAGTCACTGTTCACCATCAGTGAACAGTGAGCTAACCACAGTGAATCAGCAGATGAGGACGATGACATATATCACCTCAAATCCTCCAAGGGGAGGAATGTGGCTACAGGAAAGAGGCAACCAACATGTGTTGGTTGTGGTAGCAATCACCCGTGAATGGCATGCAAGTTCAAGAATGCCATCTGTCAAAGATGTGAAAAGAAAGGACATTTGGCCAGGGTCTGTTGCACAAACCAACTGGAGCTACCACTGTGAGCCCAGAAAATTGCCCCAAAAGAATGCAGAAAACACAACAGAGTCATAGAGAGGACTGCTTCGTGATCTACAGAGGCACCTGCAAGGTAGAAGCAGTCATCAGTCAAGCCAGCCTCTCCTATTGTAAGAAGGTCTGTGTCATCGTCCCCTCGCTGCATGGAAGTGGTTATGGGATCTTCAATGAGCATCATCTCTTGGAGTACACTAAAGAGATTGGTACAAAAAATCTCAAAAAGACAGCTAGACTTCCATCATATTCATCTCCGAGACTACCAAGGGAACAGCCCAAGACAAGATCGAACTCCGGGTATTCTTAGGACTCCTAAATTTTCACAGCATCTTCTGCCACACAAAGCTTCCTTAGCTGAGCCTCTCCATTGCTTCCTCAACAAGATGTCTTGATCCTGGGGCCAAAAAAGAGAAGCTACTGCCTTCTCTGCTGTCAAGGAGCTACTGTCTTCAAACAGCATCCTAATGTAGTACAACAAGAATCTTTCCTTGGTTCTCATCTGCAATGTCTCCCCATTTGGCATTGATGCCATTTTAAGCCACCAATTCCTGGATGGAAGAGCTCACTTTCTTCTCACAGACTTTGTCATCGGCTGAATGAAATTACAGCCAACTGGCAAGGAAGCTTTGGCTGCGATCACAGAAGTCAAACGTTTCCATGAATACCTCTATGGTATTCTCCATTGACCTTGTGATTGATCACAAGCCACTACTGGACCTGCTCACTGGGGACTACCAAGCACAAGTTTTGTCCCCTCGCATGCTGCGCTGGACTGTGTTCCTGGCTGCATACAGCTATTGTCTCCTGCATTGGCTGGGTGAGACACTTAGCCACACCAATGCCCTTAGCCGATGCCTGCTTCCAACTGTTGTGGAGGATCCGGCTCCAGTGTCATCTGTTTTATTAATTGGACCGGACCTGCCGTCTGGTCCAATTATGGCATCAGAGATCACTGCACACTCCGCCAAGGACCATGTCATCACCCAAGTGCTCCACTGGGTATGGAGGGGGTGGCTGAAGAGGCCAATCAGTATAGAGTTCCTTTCCTTCCACACCAGGCAACATGAGCTGGCTGCTCAATAGGACTGCCTACTCTGGGGGAGTTGTGTGGTGGAACCCCAGGGGCTGCAGTGGCCAGTTTTGGAAACGTTTCATGTGGAGCTTCCATGGACAGACTTTTGTGGTGGTTATGGATGCCTACTCAAAATGGCTTGAGATAGTACTCATGACATTGACCACTTTGGACACCATGATCAAGGGCCTTAAAAAGCTGTTAGTGACCCATGGATTGCCAGATATCCTCATTTTGGACAACAGGCCACAGCTCACATCAAGCCAGTTCAAACTGTTTTTGGCAAGTCACAGCATTTGTCATGCCCTGATTGCACCATTTCATCCTGCTAGCAATGGGCTAGCAAAGGAAGAACTGGCAAGACTGGGCCTGAGAGACTGGCAAACAAAGATAGCAGAGTATCTCCTAGTCCAGCACATCATACCAAACTCCACCACCAACAGGAGTCCTGCTGAACTCCTAATTGGTCGCCGACAGTGGACGACTTGGACTGGCTGCACCCAGATTACCCCTCAGAGGTCCCTGTAGACTTGACCAGCCAGCTCTGATCATTCTCACCAGGTGACCTTGTCTACACTCACAATTATGCCAAGGCCCTTTCTGGATTCCTGCCCGGGTAATGGATATTACTGGACCGCATTCCTACAGGGTGGCGCTCAAAGATGGCATGTTGTGGCACCGCCACATGCACCAACTACATGGCCACCTTGGAACCTCCATCTGCCACCAGCCACAGAATGGACTCTGCCAAAGACAACCCCAGCTAAGGACATGCCAAACCCAGCCATCACAAACAACGGTAGCAACAAGGGACTGTGGTGAGTCACAGATGCCTGCTGACTCAGGTCTTCTTTTATTAAAAGCATCAGTGACCGAGTACTTTCTGCTGGCACAAGCTGCACTTGAAGCAGCATCAGCCACTCCACCTAGTCAAGGCTCCGGAGCTACTGGTCTTGAGATGGAACCTCATAGGTCAGGACAGGCACATCGCTGCCCTGCATACTTAAAAGACTACATATATAAAAATTGTTATTTTGATCACCATAATGCTCCATCTCGGTGGGGAGGGGTGTTATGTATTGTATATATTGTATAGTTGTCAATTGAAGTTCTCATTCTTGTCCTCTGTTGGAGTGGGAAAATACTTTCCCATGATTGGTTGTTTGGTTAGTCAGTTTCATATAAAAGGAGTTGTGTCAGCCAGGGAGTCCAGTTGTCTCTCAGGCAGTATTGAATAAAGAACTGTTAGGAATCATACTGGCTTCACCTCCATACTTTACCCAGAACCTAACAGTTGGATTCAGAATGGGCCCTTCAGAAGATTATTCCCTATTGCCTGCACAAAAGCCAATAAAACTACTTCCCCCTTAAAAAAAATACAATTGCATGGACTAATTTTATGTCAATCTCCCAACCAGAAATCTGAATGAAGAAGGTTTTTGGATGAAAAGTGAAACATCTTCAAGGAAAAACAGAGTCCAGTTGTCTTTTTTTTTTAAAAAAAAAAAACATATTTGGGACTACCAACCAGAAGCAGGCAAAGATCAAATAAACAATTGGCCAGGATAGCAGGAACTTGGGCATTTCCCTAGAAGTAATAGGATCAGATTGGCCCTTTTTAAACAAGCAAGACTATACCTCCATTATCTCTCCATTATCTTTACTGGACCAGCTCAGTCAGAATCCAGCTCTGAGAAAATCTAAGTGACTTAACCTAAACTATTCATAACAGCAACCAGATAAATGGTTCTTGTGCTCTCCACCCCCAAGAAGAAGTGGGTAACCTAAAAAAATTGTTGCTGAATCCATGGAAATGGTAAAACAGAGAAACATTTATAGTCAAACGTACCAAGCTCATTCTTCAGCTTCCTCCAGTGGTGTTCCAGATCTTTCTGGTCTCCTGAAAACTTATACCTTTCTCTAAATGTATGAAAAGGCCTATATTGAAAAAACTGTATCTTCATTGAATTAACTAATCATCAATGTCCTAACTCTTAGAGAGTAAAGTGGTACAATGCTTAAAGTGTTAGACTAAGAACGATAAAACTAAGCTACCTTCATCCTTGGTTGTCTCTGGACGATGTTATCATCTCTCAGTTTGGTAAAAACTACAGCATGGTTGTTTTTCTGAAAAAAATATTTAGGATACATTATTTCCTAAAATAAGCATGCTTATTATACTTTTCTCCCAACCTGAAATCTGTTTGAAATGCAAAACACAAGCAGAGGAAAGGAATTTGAGTTTCAGCTTTTAGTTTCACAGCAGCAAACAGCTTTAGTACTGAATAGTTGACCTAAGCCTAAACTTTAGTAAGAACAGTTGACCTAAACCAGTCCTAGGCTTCTTGCTGTCTCCTTCTTGATCATACAGCAAATACTGTTTCAGTTTCCAAACAGCCCTCAATTCTCTCACACACTGACAGGATGCTAGCCAGATGAATACCAATGGATGCTGGCAGGCAGAGGCAGAATTCCCCCCCCCCCTATTTTCCTCCCCAAAAACTAAGCCCAACCACACAGTTTCATAGCGAAGCATGGGTATAGAGCTAGTATATTCATAAACAAAGTTTACCTTCAGCCTAAAGATTTTTTTTGTCAATTGCTTACAAGATAATAAATATAAGTATATACATAGTTATGAATACATGAAATGGGTACATATAAGATTTGTCTAAAGGTACCGTTTTTGTTTTCAGAGGGGGAAGGTCTAATAGAGTAATATAAAATAGAATCAACTAAAGCAGAAATGCTAACAAGTTCAAAGATCTAATAAACTGTGAGTTCTTTATAAAAAATAAAATACAACATTTAGACATGTTCAGTGCATGTTTCCCATACTCAGAAGCTTTCTGTCCATATATCTGTCTGCATTTTGGACCATTTTCTTTAAAATGAAGGTTAGCTTATACTTTAGTTTTTAAAATACTGCTTTATTAAACTTCAAGAAAGTTAAAAATAATTATTAAAAAAAAGCAAGGGAAGTCAGGATATTCAGGTCTAATACATTCACAATTTCCATGAATACATGCAGCACTTTGGATATTGCTCCCTATTGGTACAACCATTGATTTCTTCCTCCACAATTGCTCAACTTCAATTTGCAGATCATGGTATTTTGTTATTTTTTTCTAATCGTTTTTCTTCAATTCGGTATTGCAATATCAATGAACTAAAAAAAAAAATCTTTTCCACAATAGTGATGTCAGGCATATTGTTCAGCCAGAAGTTTGATTCTCACCAGCTCAAGATTGATTCAGCCTTCCATGCTTCTGAGGTCAATAAAATCTTAACCCAGATTTTGGAGGCAATATGCTGACTCTGTAAATGCTTAGAGAGAGCTGTAAAGCATTGTGAAGTGATATATAAGTCTAAGTGCTATTGCTATATGTGGGAATAGTAGGGGAACTCATCAAATTTGCAGATGACATTCTAGTGGAAGGAATAATCAAAACCCCAGAAGATAGGGTCAAGATTCATATGAATCTCAACAGACTTCAACATCGGGCTCTATCTAACAAAACAAAATTCCATATAGAGAAAAGTAAAGTTTTACCCTTAGGGAAGAAAAATCAAATATACAGATACAGAATAAATTTAAATTTGGCTCAATAGCAATAACTATATGAAAGATTCTGGAATATTACTGGACAATCACTTAAATTGCAGTGTGTGGCAGCAGCCAAAAAAGCCAATGCAATGCAATTATAGGTTGCATTAACAAAGGGATCACATGAAGTATTAGTGTCACTTTACAAAGCCTTAGTAAGACTCACTTAGAATACTGCATCCAGTTTTGGTCATCATATAATAAACATGATGATGAGTCTCTAGAACGAGTGCAAAGAAGAACAAAGATGAAGATTAGGGGGATGGAGGCTAAAACATGAAAAACAGTTGCAGTAATTGGAACAGTTGAAGGGCTGCCACAAAGGAGGAGAGGGTATTTTCTAGTCGAACCACAGACAACTACAATGATCTAATACATATCCATTTTACAGAAGACAATGTTCAAAAAGCATTACGCAATCTAAAACTATCTCTATCTATGGGACCGGACAGAATATGTGCCTACTTCTTTAAAAAGCTATCCACTTCCATAACCGAACCTCTAACCATAATCTTTGAAAAATCTTTCAGGACCAGCTCCTTGCCAAAACTATGGTCACAAGCCATGTCATCCCCATCTTCAAAAAGGGAGACCCCAGCCTAGTTGAAAATTACAGACCAATCTCTTTATGCTGCGTCACCTGTAAAGTCATGGAATCAATTATTAACCAATCCATCATCCTCCACTTAGAAACAAACAACCTACTTTCTAATAAACAATTTGGTTTCAGGAAAACTATCATGTGATCTGCAATTCTTACACTGCAAAAACATATGGACTACACAACTCAATCAGGGCAAAGCAATAGACACAATCTACATAGACTTCTATAAAGGCTTTCATTCAGTGGTACACGACAAACTACTCCTAAAACTAAAATCTTATGGTATCTCTGGACAACTACATAACTGGATAGAAGCATTCCTGTCAAACAGACAACAAATGATCAAAATTGGGAGCGTCCTATCAAATTCTGTACCTATCAACAGTGGTGTCCCCCAAGGCAGTGTTCTAGGACCAACTCTTTTCATACTCTACATAAATGACCTCTGTGATCATATCAAGAGCAACTGCATTCTCTTCGCTGATGATGTAAAGCTATTCAACACCACAGACAATGCTGCTACCCTTCAAAAAGACCTTGACTATGTATCAGAATGGTCAAACAATGGCAACTTCAAATCTCAACAAGATTTGGCAACTTCAAATCTCAACAAGATTTGGCAAAAAAAAAAAAATCAGAAAATAAAATACAGGCTGAATAGTCAAGACCTTGTTCATGATCCAAACTCTGTCAAGCATCTTGGAGTACTCATCTCTAATGATATAAGTGCTAGAGCCCAATGTAACTGCATAGCTAAAAAGACGTTAAGAGTTGCTAACTTAATCTTACGTAGCTTTTTCTCTGGTAATATTACACTAATAACTAGAGTATACAAAACATTTGCTAGACCAATACTCGAATACAGCTCATCAGTCTGGAACCCACATTATGTATCTGATATTAACACAGTTGAGAAAGTCCAGAAATATTTCACAAGAAGAGTTCTCCACTCCTCTACTCGTTACAGAATACCTTATGCCAGCAGACTTGAAATTCTAGACCTAAAAAACCTAGAACTACGCCGTCTGCAGTCCGATCTAAGTATAGTATATAAAATTATACATTGTAATGTCCTACCTGTCAATGAATACTTCAGCTTCAACCATAACAACACAAGAGTGAACAATAGATACAAACTCAAGGTTAATCGCACCAAACTTGCTTGCAGGAAATACAACTTCAGCAATGGTCAATGTCTGGAATACTCTGACTGGCTATGTGGTTTCTTCCCCAATCCCCAAAAACTTTAACTTTAGACTGTCTACTATTGGCCTCACCCCTTTCCTAAGTGGTCTGTAGGGGGCGTGCATAAGCGCACCAATGTGCCTACCGTCCCTGTCCTATTGTTTCTTCTATTTTTTATTTTTCTGATATGTATCCATGTATTCATAAGTATGTTTTTATTTATACCTATTATCTTGTAAGCAATTGACAAAATAAATAAATAAATAAAATAAAAAGTGTCAACCTATTTTCCAATACATTAGAAAGCAGGACAAGAAGCTATGGATAAAAACTAATCCAAGAGAGAAGCAACCTAGAACTAAAGAGAAATTTCTGATAATGAGAACAATTAACCAGTCAATTTAATTTAATTTAATTGAAGACAATTAACTTGTCTTCAAAAGTTGTGTGTTCTCTATCATTGGAGGTTTTCAAGAAGAGATTGGACAGCTAATTGTGCAGCATGGTACAGCTCACTGCTTGAGCCTGGGGTTGGACTAGAAGACCTCCAAAAACACTTCATTATTCTGTTAAATGGTAGTATACATTAGGCATTGGCAATCCTATTTGTAATAACTAGGGTCAAAATATCCATCAGAGGGGTGGTTCAGAATTGGTTCTTCTTTTTAAAAAATGTCAGGATACTTTCAAAATTAAAGGAGCCCACCTACTGCTCTCTTACAAATGGTTGGGAATAGCTTGGTGGTCATTGTAATCTTCAAATTGGTCTACCAGGAAAACCTTAAATATTAATAATTAAAAATATTAATTAATTAATAATATTAAAAGTTAATAATTTCATCCCACATGTTCATTGCAGAGGTAATATTCAGCAGGTTCTGACCACTTTTGGAGAATTGGTAGTGGAAATTTTGAGCAGTTTGGAGAACTGGCAAATACAACTTCTGACTGGAGATTTTACAGTATCCTTTCCCTGCCACGTCCTCCAAACCACGCCCACAGAACCAATAGTAAAAAAAAATAGAATCCCACAACTGGTCCATTTCTACAAATAACTCTGCATCTTCCCTTTCTCCCTGCATTTCTCTTAATCAAAAATAACATTAGAAGTTCAGCAGTAGTTATCTTGTTGTTATCAATAACCAATGCCCTCATTTTAGAATGTAAGGTTTTAAAATAGTATTGTGAAAGTTAAAAATGCTCCCTTTTCAGTTGCTAAACATTTTGGTATCACTTTTTCCTTCTCTCATTTATAGCCTCACTTGATTGGCCTAGTAACCTGACTCTTGTTTTCTGTCCCCAGTCTCTTCTCTAGGCTATGATTTACATAGCTTTTGTTTACTGTTCTCCATGCTGCAGAACACCCAACAGTCACAAAACATAGAGGGGATCAAAGAGAATAAGGACAAGTCATTATTATGCCAGCAGCAATAGTTGTCAGGGTTAGAATGCCTGTGGACTGCTAGCAAGAAAGACTCTCTTCTAGAAGCAGTTGCATCAACAACAAATTGCTCAAAATATAATTTCCATTTGCATGTCAGTCTAATAAAGTTAAGACTTCCCTTTTAAATTACTTTCAAGCCTTAAGCCAGCATGCTACTGCATGTAGATATAATTGCAATGGATAGATATGTGTGTTTACCTCCCACAAAAATTAGGTAGACAATTCAGTCTTCACTGAAAAGTAAGCAGGATGCACATCTAGTTTGTTTTCTGGTCTCTTATGCCCCAAGCACAAAAGGTTAACCAGATTGCCAGAAGCCTTCTTCCATTTATAAGACTTGCCTAGAGGCTTCACTGAAGGAAATCCAGACAATGATGTAGGGATTTTAGCTGAATTTAAGTTAAAGCCTGCAGGGAAGGACTGAAATGTGATTGCTAACATCCAATATAGTTTTGAAAGTAAAAGTTATTGAGCTTAACTTGAATAGAAAAACTTTAGGATTTCTGTAGCTTCCTCTACCATCCTTTCCGTGCTGTTTTGTTGATGGAACATTGAAATTACTTAATTAACAACATATATATTAAATAAAACTTCTGTTAGTTAAATATCTCATTACAACAAACCACTGAGATAGTCTTCTCTGTAGCCAGGTCATTTTTATGATAAATTCTATTTTGTTAGTTCAGTTCAAATTATGATTTTTGATATCTTGAAGATTCATATCTATGGCACAATTGCAAAAAGAAGACCCAAAGAAACTATTAAAGGAAATCAATTCATTTCAGGAAACAAGCTATATAAATATATGAAAGAAAATGCAAGTCGTTAGGATGTTCAGAAATGTATTTTAACTAACTCAAATGTACTGTATAAAAACAACAAAAACTATTATTAGTAGGGGAGTGGGAGAGAGCAAGATAGTGTCCCATTAGGCATCCCTAAATAATGCTTAAATGATATTGTAGTTACTTCTTTCAAACCTTTAAATATTTGCAAATACTTTTTAAAGTTTCAAGTTTTGAAGTTTTAAGTTCCTCAAAGAATTTAAGGATTTTAAAGAAACTGGTGAACAGGCAAAAGAAGAATAAAAAATGATCAATGTTTGTTTAGACAATATAGGAAGAAAGTTATGCTATTTATTCTGAGCTTCAGTCAACATGAGGCAGATAGATGTTGCAATATTAAGAAAAGTTTGCATAAAAAACAGACTTGACAACCAAATAAATCATAAAAAGCTTTCTTTTATTCAGGATATTTGCAAATATGTGAATAGGACCCCATCTCCCCAAATAAGTAGGAGACGGAGACGCCACCCTTAAAATGGTTACAATTTTTTATAGGATATCATATTGAAAAGATTACATAATCCTTCCTGTTATTCTCTCATAGAAGTTTTAGGGACTTTCCTGGGTGGGTCTGGGTAGTTTTCCATTTTTAAGTCCTCCCAAACCATCATCTCTGGGAAACCATCTTGCTCCCATCACCATGTTTTCCTGTTATGTTCATCTAACACAATAGATCATTAACAGGCTCCCTTCGAGTGACATAGCATCTCTTATATTAATTCTCAAGCCAAAAGTACAAACCCCCACTCCAGTCAAAAATATGACATTTCACTTTAGAACACAACATGTTACAAAACATAATTTGTTTGTTAGATACAGTTATATAATTGTCCAGTAATCATTCTAAAAGGTCACACAATGGATAAACATTGAGTCTCTTCTGCTCTTCATTATATTAGGTATAATTTGCAATATATATGTTATTGCCACATATAACAAATATATTTATTACTAACAGACACTAAGGGAGCAGGAATGGAGAAGCAGAAGGACCAAAATGGGCCATAATGGATCAGTCCCTTTATGGACTGATTATCATTTACTGGAAGAGAAATCTGTTATGTATTGAATATATAAAGTTATGTTAAGCCTGCTAAAGTGAAACTAACATTTAGATGACCCTAACTTTATTTTTATTTTATTTATTTGTCAATTGCTTACAAGATAATAGGTATAAATAAAAACATATATCCATCCAATACATGGATACATATAAGAAAAATAAAAGAAACAATAGGACAGGGATGGTAGGTACATTGGTACGCTTATGCACGCCCCCTACAGACCTCTTAGGAAAGGGGTGGAGTCAATAATTGACAGTCTAAGGTTAAAGTTTTTGGGGTTTGGGGAAGAAACCACAGAGTCAGGTAGAGTATTCCAGACATTGACCACTCTGTTGCTGAAATCGTATTTCCTGAAATAAGGTTTGGTGCGATTAACCTTGAGTTTGTATCTATTGTTTGCTCCTGTATTGTTATGGTTGAAGTATTCATTGATAGCAGGGACATTGCAATGTATGATTTTATATACCATACTTAGATCCGATTGAAGGTGGCATAGTTCTAGGTTTTCTAGGTCTAGAATTTCGAGTCTGGTGGCATAAGGTATTCTGCAACAAGTAGAGGAGTGGAGAATTCTTCTTGTGAAATATTTCTGGACTTTCTCAACTGTGTTAATATCAGATACGTAATGTGGGTTCCAGACTGATGAGCTGTATTCGAGTATTGGTCTAGCAAATGTTTTGTATGCTCTAGTTAGTAGTGTAATATTACCAGAGAAAAAGCTATGTAAGATTAGGTTAACAACTCTTAATGCCTTTTTGGCTATGTAGTTACAGTGGGCTCTAGTACTTAGATCATTAGAGATGAGTACTCCAAGATCTTTGACAGAGTTGGATCATCAACAAGATCTTGACTAATCAGCCTATATTTTATTTTCTGATTTTTTTTTTTTGCCAATATGCAAGATATTTGTTGAGATATGAAGTTATTTGATTTGTTTGATCATTCTGATACATAGTTGAGGTTTTTTTGAAGGGTAGCCGTATTATCTGTGGTATTGAATAGCTTTACATCATCAACAAAGAAAACACAGTTACTCTTAATATGATCACAGAGGTCATTTATGTAGAGTATGAAAAGGTCCTAGAACACTGCCTTCGGGGACACCACTGTTGACAGGTTCAGAATTTGATAGGACGCTCCCAATTTTGACCATTTGTTGTCTGTTTGACAGGAATGCTTCTATCCAGTTATGCAGGTGTCTAGAGATACCATAAGATTTTAGTTTTAGGAGTAGTTTGTCATGTACCACTGAATCAAAGGCTTTACAGAAGTCTATGTAGATCGTGTCTATTCCTTTGCCCTAATTGAGTTGTGTAGTCCATATGTTTTTGTAGTGTAAGAGTTGCAGATTTCAGGATAGTTTTTTTCCGAAACCAAATTGTTTATTAGAGAGTAGGTTGATTGTCTCTAAGTGGAGGATAATGGATTGGTTAATAATTGATTCCATGACTTTACAGGTGATGTACATAAAGAGATTGGTTTGTAATTTTCAACTAGGCTAGGGTCCCCCTTTTTGAAGCTGGGGATGACCGTGGCTTGTGACCATAGTTTTGGCATGGAGCTGGTCCTGAAAGATTTGTTAAAGATTATGGTTAGAGGTTCAGTTATGGCAGTGGATAGCTTTTTTAAGAAATAGGCACATATTCCATCCGGTCAAATAGATAGGGATGGCTTTAGATTGCCTAGTGCTTTTTCAACATTGTCTTCTGTAAAATCAATATGTATAGATCATTGTAGTTGTCTGTGGTTCGACTAGGAAATATGAGCATGATCCATTGCTGTTTACAAATACTGAGCCAAAGAATGTGTTAAAGATGTTGGCTTTAATGGTGTCATTATTGCAGTCTTTACCATTAGGTCCTTTCATGGGTGGGATGGATCTTGAGTCTTTTAGTTTGTTTTTTACAAAATTGTAGAAAGTGCGGGTGGAATTGGTGCGTAGAAGGTTTTCCTCTTGTTTAATGTAATAATTAGTGCATTCAGTCTTTATCTGGTGGCATACATTTTTGTATCGGCTTTTGAAGTTGGCAACGTGACCAGATTTGTTTTTCCGCCAAAGTGATTACTTTTTGGATTGAAGATTCCTTATTGTTATGGGTCATCTGTTTCTTCTGGTTTTTGGAGTTGTTATTGGTACATATAGTTTGATGACTCTTTTGACTTCAACTAGATGTTGTAATAGTCTTCAACAGTATTGCATCTAGTGAATAGAAATTGCCAATTAAGGGATAAGAAATCATTGTCTATAAGATCATAGTTGCCTTTTTTGAAGTTATAATTGGGGATCACATCATTGTGTTGATTTTTGTGTGGACGTATGTTGAGACAAAAGTCAATCATGCTGTGGTCACTGTTGGAAAAGGGTTCTTTAATTTGTATTCCATAAATTGCATTCAAACTATTGAGATCGAGGCAGTTGTTAAGTCTAGTATTGTTCCAGTCCCAGATTTGTTACAGCCTTGTAGAAGGTTGCAGATATTGGTTCAGTTTTACATTCGTTTAGGGTCCAGTTAATGTGGGATAGATTGAAGTCACCAAGAAAGATAAAAGTGCATGGGCAGGATGTTGCCCATATTAGTAGTGAATTTAGCTTGTTTACATATTCGATGTCATAATCAGGTGCTCTGTAACATAGTAAGAATCGAAATGTAATATTTAAGGACAGTTCACAGACGATGGTCTCGGGAAGAGCAAGCTCCTGGGTAACTTGGATGTTTTTAGATGTAGGGGCTTTTTATAGAAGATAGCAACACCACCTCCTCTACGGATTTCACGATCTGATTGGTAAACATGATAGTTTCTTACTGTGGTAATGGAGTCAGGGATAGATGCATTGAGCCATGTTTCACAGACAAATATGATGTCAAATTTAGCCATATTTAGTAAGAGGAGAAATTCAGGTATTTTATTCACAAGGCTTCTCGCATTGAGTAGTTTGCATTTAAGGCCAGTTGTAGTTGGAATTGAGGTAATTAGGGGCATGTGTGCCTAGTTTTGAGTGATGGTGGGTGGGATGAGGTAGGGTTGGTTGTGAAGTTGTGGATTGTGTGACTTACTTCTGATACAATCAGTACGGTAATCAATGTAGAGATCCTTCTCTCCATTGTCTAGACATCTTTTGAGTTCATTGCAGAGTTCACGGGAGCAGATTCTTTGCAGTATGGATAGGTCTGGTCTTGAGTGAAGTTTTTTGTGGTTGGGATTGGTTTTTGCAATGGTGTTTATTGTATGAATGAATATGCGTTTGCTGGACTCACTTTTACATACAACTCTACAAAATTTTGGGGCCACTGAGCTATCATTGTATTTGAACTCAGGACCATGTCTGGTTATTTCAGTGATATCTTCAGGAGAGATGTTTGCTGTGTTTGAGTTGCTTATGATATTACAAACTTTGGTGATGTCATCTGATTTGTTGGTGTCTTCAAAACCAAATAAGATGGCATTTGGACGTTTCTGATCACATTCCATGGTATCTCTGATGAGTAAGGAGATATCATTTGTGGAATTATTTGATGGGAAAAGTAATTATTTCTGGTTGTGGTTTGGTGGTTATTTTTGGTTGTAGTTGTGATTGTAGTTGAGGTAGTAGTTGTGGTAGTGGTTGTTGAGTTGGGATTTGATTTTGAGCTGATAGGTAGCCACTTATCAGTGTTGCATTTTTTTTTCAAGAGAAATTAGGCTTTCTTGTATAATTTTTTCAAAACGTGTTGCTAAGTGTTTTTCTATTGAGTGCATGAGTGATTCTACTTTATCAACTCTGTCAGGCAGGGTATTTGGTTTGTTTAGCTTAAGAAACATGATGGACATAAACAAGGGGATGTATCTGATGCTTTTAGGAGATCAGCTACATCTGTTTAAGTTTAAGCAGGCAAGGGGGGGTTTGATTGTCACATGGGTAGCATTTGATGTTATTTTCATTTTCATTGATGGTTTGAAGACATCTGATGCATGTACAGGAGTCTGGATGGTCATAGGTAGAGATATTATTTTTTGTTGTTTTTTGGTAGGAGGATTTGGAGTTTCTAGAGTTTCTAGCTGGCATGGTCAATGACAATAGTAAACAATTACAATAGCTAATTAATGTGATAGGTAGACAGTTAATTAATGAATGTTGATAATTAATAAATGTTAATTGATAAATTAGAGAACAAATCAAAAGTAAAGTTACTTATTACTAATAATCAATCAATCAATAGACTAGATAATCAATGATACAGTATTAAATCTCTATCAGTTCAATGAATCAGTAAATTAGTGGTCATTTAACAATTAATTATTATACTATTATATGATAAATCAATTATTATAGACAAAGCATTATCTATAAATATTTGGTCTTGAGGTACTGAAATAGTGGAGGTAGTAAAGCTTTGGAGGTTTGTTGTGTAAAGTTCCTTTGTTTTTCCTTAAAGCCACATTTTTTGGTTTTGGTTTTGTTTTAAAGAGGAAGCGTTGCTGTTTGATAGATTTGAATGGAGAAGATTTGAATGAGCTCACCAATCATCTACTTTGGAATTTGGAAAGGATGAGATTTGGGTGGGGGTTTAGTGGAGGTTGTCCAATCAGCTGAGTGGGAATTTAAATTCAGGCTGACTAATCAGCTGGGTGATTTAAATGGAGCTGGGTGATTTATATGGGAACTATCAATTCTCTGTGAGTCTCCTTTGCTCTCCCCAATTGGGGGTCATTTAGAATTATTTTTGGTGATTTGATTTAAATGGAGACTGTAGACATCATTCCAGTTCTTCCATCATTGGAATTCACAATCTATCTCAGTTGCAAAAGCCAGTTTTCCTGAATAAAAACCTTCTTCACACCTTTTCTCATCTAGTCCCCCTTTTTTTCTGCTCCTTTAATCAGTTTTTTCTCAAGCTGCCATTTAACTTCCAGAGTTAGAGGGTAAAAACTTAAATTAAGCCACTGCCGCTTAATCTCCACACTCACCCCTTCCATTCTGGAGTCTTTGCTTTTTAAGTTGTTTCTGACTCGGGTCCACAGTAAATTTTTGAGCTGTTTACCCGCTCCTTCCTCCCACGGAAAAATGCACCGCCAATCTCTGTTAATTCCAACTGTTTTGGAGAGAAATTTAGAACATTCATATTTGGGCAGGTTTTTTAAGTATTATGATTGGTTAATGGGTCCAGAGTATAAATTATAGGCAATTGCCTGCTGTTCCTCAGTTCCAGTTTTGAGCCAATAAATACTGTTATATCCATGCTGGTCTGCTTCTTTCCTACTGAAGCCCATTTCACAATAGTGCTGACAAAGGTGGGATCTGCAGAGAAGAGAGCTGCTGCTAACCAAGAGACTTAGAGGTGGGTAAAGAGTCCTGGTGAGACCACACTCCCTGCCCTGCCTGCCAGTAAGACACACTGAAGGCACAGAAGTACCTGAGGGATCTGTCCCCAGGACTCCTACATGCAGCCCAGCTCCAACAGCAGCAGTACAGGCATTAACTAGCATCATAGGGGTCTTCTCAAAATGAATAAACTGGGAAAACTCAACAAGTTTGATATTACTCATCCAGAACAGTGGAGCTCATATGTCTCCCAAGCTGGCAACTATCTCTGGACTAACCAGATCACGAACGATGGCCCTGAAGGCAGCAATCCTTTTATGTGTCTGCAGACAAGCCACATTTGATATCACTGAAAACTTGATAGCACCAGCAAACATAGAGACAGTGGCCTACACAGACCTCAAGAAAAAATTAAGGGAACATTTTGAGCCTAAAGTCTCATTCATTGCCCGGCACCATGCATTCGAGCAATGTGAACAGAGATCCGAGGAATCTGCGGGAGTTTGTGGCATCCCTGTGCCAAGCTTGATGCCAATGTGAGTTCCCTGATCTGGAAGACCATCTCAGAGACAGGCTCATTTGTGGCCTGCAAAATAATGAATTACAACAATGCCTATTTGTCATGGAGAAACTGACTTTCCAGATGCATTGAAGGAAGTCATGGTGGATGAGACTGCCGAAGAGGCAATGAAGATTCTCTGGCCACCAAAAACACACACCAGCCTCTCAGTGATCCACCAGGAGACCTCAGAAGGCTCAGGGGAGGTCAGTGAGAGTGAAGAAATTGATCACTTGTGGATATCAGCATTCCAACTAACAAACTCCAACCCAATAAACTCTGAGACAAGCAGTAGCTCAAAGTTCTATTCGCTCAAAGTCAGAGTTGTCATATTGGCACATCTGGGAAAACCCGAATCTGAGACTTCCAGGTTTTCCTTGCATAATTAAAAAAAAAAAACCCATCTCCTGTAACCACCAGTCCATTACAGAGTCCAATCACCATCATCCCAACTGGAGACATTCCTTCAACCACTCCCCCCCAGGTGCAGGGTAATTTCTCCTTGACTTTAAGAAAATAATATTGTTATGTCTAAACATCTACCTCTCTCTGAAATCCCCCCACCCAAATTCCTTTACACACTGTGGTAGTGTGTAAGTGTCTAAAAAAATATGGCTTCCAAACTGACAGCAGAGATGGCCATGCTCCACAGAAAAAGCAATTCCCCCACAGAGCTGCGCAAGCTGTGGGGGATAGGATGAAAGAGCAGAGTGCAGATTCCACACAGCAGCATGCTGTGCCTGTAGAAAGCAAGGACACATTGCCAGAGTTTGCAAAGGTCATCAGTGGGAAATGAAACCTATGATGCAGCAGCACAAGGGGAAGATGCGCCCCAGAACAGAACAGAGTTGAACACTGCTCGGAGAGGCATAGCATTCAATGCACAGGGGCTCAATCCCCATCAAAGAAAAAATAAGACTCCAACTAAAACTTCAAGGGGTCCCATGCTCCATGGAGCTAGATAGTGGATTGGTCCTGTCCATTATCTCCTCCACAACTTTTGACCACATATGCAAACATAGCTGATGGCAGGTCTCGTTCAAATGATCAAGCTTACTGCTAACAGACTTCCAGAGTTGGAGTGTTTCCATAAGGGGTGAGGCAACCATTGGAATACAATTCAGAGACTTCAACGTTCCCCTCAGGGTAGTGGTCGTAAAAGGGCTATGTACCAGCCTAACAGGTCTGGACTGTTTTGAGGCCCTGGGCATCAGGGTGATTGGCATTCTTTGAACCCAAATAGCTGATCTAGCAGCAGTAGGCCAACAATACACTGACATATTCAGCACTGAGCTGGGACAATACAAAGGGGCATCGATTCCCAATGTTTGCCCATACTTTGATGATGTCCTGAGTTCAGGTGAATCTGCTGCAGTCCTGGTGGAATGTCTCCATGCAGAAGTCCAATGTTTTCGTGAGGCAGGCAGGCCTAAAACTCAAGAGGGAAAAGTGTCAAGTTGGCATAAATTCCACAGAATTCCTGCATTTCTGCATTGAAGCTGCCAGAATCCACCCATCTGAAGCAAAGCTAAAGGCAATTCTGCAAGTACCCACACCAAAATCCAAGGGGGAGCTTCAAGCATCCTGCATCTGGTCAAGCACTCAAGACAAAGCATTCAAGGCAATAAAATCATTGCTATCCTCGGACTCCATCCTAGCTCATTTCAATGAAACCCTACCAGTAACACTACCTGCAATGCTTCACCATACAGCATTGGGGCAGTACTAAGCCACAGGATGGTAGAGAGGCCCCCATCACATACTATTCTATTACATTATTATCAGCTGCATACTTGTACCAACTAGTCCACAAGCCGGGCAGGGAAATGGACCACACCAATCATCCTCTGCCAACTGCCTCTACCACAGAATGAGCCAGATCCAGCCCCAACTTGTCATATTCTGGTGATCCAGGACCTACCTGAAGTATCCCTTCATGCAGGGTACATTGCAGCTAAAATCTCATGGACAGAACACTTAGCCGTGCTCTCAACTGGGTGTTAAGGGGATGGCCAGAGGCCCAGCCAGGTCCTGAATTCCAGCACTACTGAACTGTCGGCCCACAAGGGATGTGTGCTATGGGGCAGCAGGGTCATAATTCCACCCAGTCTTTGCTCCAAGGTGCTGGATTCCTTACATGAGAGGACCCAGGAATTGTTTGGATGAAGACTCTAGCCAGGAGCTACTTGTGGTGGCCAGCCCTGGACAAAGATATTGAGAATCAAATAAGGGGGCATGCATGGTATAAGAAAAATAAAGTACAGGCCTACTTTCAAAGATATTATGTAAAAGATGCTTTATTGTCAATATGGCAGAAAACAAGCGAACATTACTTGAAAATACCAGTTTGGTTATCAACAATGGAGGCATTTATATGTTTTAAAATGGGACATGTTGTTACCGTGTTTCTCCAACAATAAGCCCCCCCCCCAATAGGAAGATCCAGCACGTTTTCTAGGCATGAAATGAAATGAAATTAAGCTCCTACCCCAAATTTAGACCTAGTTTAAAACATGCAAAATTGGGGGGGAGGCGGGGGGAAACTTGCCATTAGGAGTGCCCCGCGGGCAGCTATGTCTCACCATCAGCCGCTCCTAATGGCTGATCATGGCAGAGCGTGGAGGGCTCCCTACCCCCACAAAGCGCTTTGTTGCAGACCCGGGTCAGCAGGCAGGCGGCGTGAAAGTGGATGTCCACCAGCAGCATTTCAGCCGCTTCTCAGGCCTCCGTAGCTTCCACAGTTCCCGCCAGTGCTGGTGCCTCTCTCGCCAGCGCAGTCTCCAAAAACAGCATCTGAGTCGCTCCCGTTTTTCCCCCCTCCCTTTCCCAGAAACAACAGGAAAAAAAAAACATTTTGAGGTACCTGGGAGCACTGCACGCTGCGTTTTGGTTTAATCCCAAGCGGCTGGTTGGGCGTGAGAAGAGCCAAGTGAGCGTCTCTGCTGCTTCTACCCTTGGTGCTCCAGCCTCGGGCTCTGCAAGTTTCCAAAAGTCCTGGTGCACAGCTCGTTTCTGCATTCCAAGCGCACCCAGGCCGAGCTGCAGTTGTCCCTCTCTCGCCAGCACTATCTCCAAAAACAGCGGCAGCAGTGACGGGAACCATGGAAACGTTTCAGCTGCTTCTCGGGTGGGGGAGCCGCCTCTGTAACTTCCACAGTTCCCACCACTGCTGCCGCTGTTTTTGGAGATGGCGCTGGTGAGAGAGGGACAGCTGCAGTTCGGCCTGGGTGCGCTTGGAATGCAGGAACGAGCTGCGCACCGGGACTTTTGGAAACTTGCAGAGCCCGAGGCTGGAGCACCAACGGTAGCAGCAGCAGAGACACTCACTCAGCTGGCTCTTCTCATGCCCAACCAGCCACTCGGGATTAAACCAAAACACAACGCGCGGCACTCCCAGGTACCTCAAAATGTTTTTTTTTTCCTGTTATTGCTGGGAAGGGGAAGGAGGGAAAGTGGAAGCAACTCAGATGTTGTTTTTGGAGACTGCACTGGCGAGAGAGGCACCAGCACTGGCGGGAACCTTGCAAGCTACAGAGGCCTGAGAAGCGGCTGAAATGCTGCCAGTGGACATCCACACTGCCACCACTGCCCACCCGCTGACCCGGGTCTGCAGCAAAGGACGCTTGGCAGGGGTAGGGAGCCCTCCATGCTACGCCATGATCAGCCGTTAGGAGAGGCTGGTGGCGAGTCGTGGCTGCCTGTGGGGCAACCTAGGCGAGGATGCATGGGGGAGGGAAGAAATTAATTCACCCCCAAAAAGACATCCTAGCCGTTTTTTCGGGGCTCAAAAAAAAATAAGACCCGGCCTTATTTTATGAGAAACACGGTAGATACAATGATGTTTTAAATGAAAGGGGTAAACTCAAAACAAAGCAAGAACTACATGAATAAGAGATTGATATAGACTGGTATTCATATATGCAAATACATTCTAGATATGAGGAAGATGTTAAAATAAATGGGTTTTACAATGAACTGACTGAACTAGATAAAATTCTGACAGGAATTGACGAGAAGGTGATTAAAAAATTATATGGCTATTTAATAGAACTGAAGCTAGAAGAAGAACAAGTTAAGGAAATGATGATAGCCCGGGGAAAATGTTTTGATATGGGATAGATTTGCATAAATGGCAGAAATTATGGAATAGAAATTACAAATTAACAATGTCAACAGCTTATAAAGAAAACTTGTATAAGATATTCTACAGGTGGCACCATCCCTGGCAAGACTGGCAAAGATGTTCAAAGATAAATCAGTGAAATGTTGGAAATGTCATCAGATACCTGGATCATATTCCCATATATGGTGGAAATACACAGAAGCTAAAAGATATTGGACAAAAATACACACATGGCTGGAAAAGATGATTAAACAACACATAGATTTAAAACCTGAGATATTCCTATTGGGGATTTTACCTGAGAACTATAGTAAAGAAATAACATATTTGATTATACATGTATTAACAGCAGCTAGAATTCTATTTGCTCAAAATTGGAAAAATGAAAAAGCTCTGATGGCGGAGGAGTGATTAAAAAAATATTAGAATGTGTAGAGATGTGTAGCATCTGTTAATACTGGCAATCAAAGAACAAGAAGAAATAGATTATTATAAGATTTGGGATATTTTTTACAGATGATTGGAAAATAAAATAAGAAATTAAATAATATGGTTGGAAAATAAAATAAGAAATCGAATGGTATTGTTATAATGATATACTATGATATATAATGTTGAATAGGCTATAATATGAATGTAAACTCAGTAAGAAATGTATGCAAATATTATTATGTGCACAAGATATATGTACTCAGCTGAAATACTGAATAACTGAAAGATGGTTTTATTTGTTGTTTTTGTTATAAAATAAAAAAGGTATTTACAAAAAAAAGGGAGAATCAAGTAAGGAGTTTCTAGGCCTACCAAGAAACCCGACCGGAGATGCCACAAGCACCAGTGCACCATTCAAGTCCCATGGTCTCGCATGCACATTGACTTTATAGGCTCCTTCCAGGAGCAAGTTTTCCTGATAGTGGTGGACAGTTATTCCAAGTGATTGGAAGTGGCACCCGTCTCATCGATGACAATGATCAGGTCATCCAAGAGTTGCACCAGCTATTAGCCACATGTGATGTGCCAGATGTAATTGTGTTTGATAATAGGGCACAGTTCATGGCAGAAGAGTTTCAGTCAATGATTCATGATTCAGCATGTAACATCCGATGCCATATTGACCAATTATTGTACAATCAGATGCCACATTGACAAGATATGGCATTGGTGGGCCAGTCCAGTCCAGTCCCAGATGAGGATCCAGGGGCTTTATCAAACTCACAAGAAAACTGTTTTCCTCCAAGTTTGTTTACACCACCATCACCCATGGCCACCTCTGGAGAGACAGAGATACAAAGGCTGTAGAGCCTCCGCCACTCCCGGGGGACTAAAATGACCATCAAGACTCTGTTCAATTGGAGATGAATAGTACTCCATTTAAACAGGACTATCCAGTAACATTGTGCCATCCACCAGGATCCGTGGGCCCCCAGCCTATCTCAAAGATATGAATATTAAACAGACTTAGGTTAAGAATTATCCTAGGGAAGAGGGGTGTTATGTATTGAATATATAGTTGTGTTAAGTCTGCTAAAATGAAACTAACCTTTAGATCAATGGTTCTTAACCTTTTTGAAAGAATCGCCCCCTTGAGCCATTGAGGAAGTTATCATTGCCCCCCTCCCCCAACATAACCTCTCAATCACAACACAGGGAAATAATTCTTCAATTTATGCAAACATGTTTTTTGTTTTCTTTAAAATTGTCATCAGGACATATCGATGCAAATAATTTATTTCCAGTCTTTTTCCCATATCTCAACTGTGTGAAAAATTCTGATGCCACCCATCACTTTACTCCCAAACTTCGTGATACATGTATTTCATTATTATCTTATTTATTCAAGACACTTAAATGCAATGACCACTAAAAACAAAATTCAATTGCAAGAAAATGAAATGCTTGAAAAAAACAGTAACATTTAATGATTTAATTACAAGTGAATTTTAAGATGCAAAAAGAAATATAAAAAGGGCATAAGAATAAACCACAATGCAGGAACTAAGAATTTCAAGACGAAAACTCTGAAACTAAATTAAGATTTGAGGAAAATATATATTCATGCACACTGTAAAAAGGGTTAAAAAGACACATAGAATTTTTTTACAGAAGGAAAGCAACAAAAATCAGAGTGGGTAGAATGATAGAGGCTGCTGCACAATGTGCATGAAGATGAGCGGTGCATATTCACATATATACGGCGTTCTGTACTGAAGCTAGCTGGAGGAACATTTTAAAACTTCAATCCACTAATAGCGAGTGATCTGATGTTTTTGTATGACAGATATACAGTGGTTCACTGTACGAAAAAAGTCTCAAAAGTGTCCCCAAAACTTCTTGCTCCATTGCCCCCATATCACCCCCCTTCCATTCCTTCGCCTCCGCGTCACCCCTTTTTGTTCCATCACCCCCCTGAAAAATGAAATCACCCCCTGGGGGGCAATATCGCCCAGGTTAAGAACCACTGCTTTAGATGACCCTAACTATTAACCCAAGGGGTTAATTCTACCAGTTCTGACCAGTTCTATAGAACCCCTTGTTAACTTTCCAAGTAATAGTTACCAGTAGTAGTAGTAGAGCCAGTAGTTAAAAGAAATCTTTTGTTTTTTTCCATCCTTATTACATTCTTGCAGACAGCTTAGACTTACTGTCTCCAAAGGAAGGTTTTTTTTTCTTAAAGGGGAAGGGTTGTTTTAAGCTTTGTACACTGCTGTTGGGAGGAAATACTTCCCTGGAAATACTTCTTAGCTAGCTAGAAAGATTGACATTCAAACATGAGTTTATATACCCTTTCTGAGCTTTGTTCTAAAACTGGTTTTCAGTGAAGCTTAATTCTGTGCTTGGTGACATTTAATCCTATGTTTTTTGATGGGATAATTTTCCCTATTCAGCTTTGTTTGAAAGAAAAAAGATTAATCTCTGTTCCTGAAAAGAAACTGGGTTGAGAAATCTGGCTAGTTCCTATGTCTATTTATTCTGGTAATTGGTTTAACAAGCAACAGCTACTGTTGTAATTTAATTATTTGTATTGTGTTTGAATTTTTTCCTGCCTCATGATTTCTTTTTCTATCTGGGGAGGGGGTCTTCCTTCACTGCTATAGTGGTATCTGGCACTGTCCTTTTGGGGTGTACTTCCAAGAGGCAGGATGCCTTTACTGCCTTTTGGCAAGTGCATGTGATCTTTCCTTAAATCTGGATGATTTCCTTAGGATATCTTGTGAGATGAATGAGACCAGCTAGTACCTTTAAGTGGTGCAAATGGATCTAAGGATTGCTTCTCCTGGGTGTGCTCTTTCTGGAGAGCTTAAATGACCTCTCTGCTAAAGGGTTTCACCTTATGAGCAGAGTTGGCTGCTGATAGTTATCATTGCATTTTAACTATTTTAATTCCTCAAGGTGCTCTGGCACCCTGTCTGATATGTAACTCCAGCTTGCAGGTATTTTTAATCTAATGATTGGTATTTAGGGCAGCTTTTTGCAAGCAAAGAAGCTTTTTGTATTTTTATACAGGTAATCATTGACTTATAGCAGTTCATTTAGTGACCATTCAAAGTTATAATGGCACTGAAAAAAGTGACTTATGACCATTTTTCACATTTATGACCATTGCAGCATCCCCACTGTCATGAGAGGCCAAGAGAGGAGAAGCACCCCTTGATGTGAGTGATGTCAAGTTAGTCACACCCACCCAGTCACATGACCACCAAGCCACACCCACCAACTAAGCCATGCCCACAGAACCGGTTGTTAAAAAAATTGAATCCAACCCCTGGTTAACTCCAACTGTTTTGGAGAGAAATTTAGAAACTCATATTATTGGTCAAGGCCCTGTGGGTTAGGGTTAGGGTATAAATTACAGGCAATTGCCTGCTGTTCCTCAGTTCCAGTTTTGAGCCAATATATGCTCTTGTATCCATGCTGTTCTGCTTCTTGCCTACTGAAATCCACTACACAATAAAATCTATAAGTAAAGCTGATTTTAAAAAAAGAAAATCCCTCCTATTCTGCACTATCTATACCACAAATTAATATGACCCTCTGAATTTGGTTGTCAAATCACAACTTGGGAAACACCAGTTACTGGGGTTTTTCTCTTCTGTGCATGTGGAGTCAAGGCACCAGAGTGATTTCCTCCCTTCTTCCAGCTTCTTATGTTGCTGGGATTAAAATAATTGCTACCTCTTCAATAATTTTTCTCTTTTGAGCGATGAGAAAAACACAGAACCCAACATGAATTTATACAAACTTGTTGCCAGATAATGCTAATGCAGCTTTATTAGAATTATTAATAGAGTTAGTCTTTGTTTAGTGACCATAATTGGGATTGATAATTCACTTGTTAAGAGAAGTGGTTGCTAAGTGAAACTCCAAGTGTGTTTAAAATCTTACTTCAGCTTTCCTTTGCTTTTAGACCCACAAAAGTTATCTTGATTTCTAGTTCCTTCAAATAATAATCAAGAACTTGATTTCTTTTCATTTTTTCTTGTTTTTTAGTTTTCTCACTATTGAACTGTATCTTGTTGGAAATGTGAAAACTGCATCCACCAATATCAAGTCTGTCAAGATCTTTCTGAAACTTTAGCCTAGATTTCAAAGTATTAACAATTTATCTTAGTTTTGTGTCAGCCATAAATTTAATGAACATAATCCCCTCATCTAAATCATTGAAGGTATTGAAGAGCACCAAGACAAAATATTGAGGAACACCATTAGCACTATTTTTATCAGCTAGTTACAAATCCATCTGGTGGTGATGCTATTTATCCCATATTTTTTTTAGCTTACCAAGAAGTAGGTTGTAGTCTACTTTGTCAAATGCCCTACTGAAGTTCAAGTATACGGTATGTGCACTGTGTTTTGCTGATTCACTAATTTAATTCCTTTGTAAAATGAATAAACAACAACAACCTTACTCGGAGCTGCCTATATTCCCAGATGTTACCTTAACAGCTCTTAGGTTCTTCTGGTTAGGACTTGAACTGTTGAAATTTTATCAGTCCCAGAATCAAATTAAAGATTAAATCTTAAATAATAATAACAATAACAACAATCTTATTAGACTTGAATATTCTAATTTTGCAAAAAAATTACCTTACTCAGAATTGCCTATATAAATCTTTAATAATAATAATAATAATCTCCAAGGTCTACCTTGACGTGGTTGTGGAATTTGTGTGCTCTGAGGAAGATGAGAGCTATGTCAGAGGTTAAACCATACTGGACAGGTCTCATCAGAGGACTCAGGCAAAGAGTGTCTCTGCCATAAAAAATACAGTGACACTGTTACATATTTTATGAATATATATTTTATGAATATATCATAAATATAAGTTATGATTATAGAGGGCTTGTAATACAATCATAGTTAGCCTTTTCATGAACTCACTGGGAAACTCACGTTACTGGAATGTATGTACCACCAATAAAGATTCTGAGTGCATGTATGAATGATTTATTGTTGGTGATACCAGATAGAACATTAGTGGGCATAAGGAATATAGTGGATTTATGGAACAGGGAGTAAGAATGTAAAGTTTCTGACAAGACCAGGGCAATATATACCATACATATGGGTTCAGAGTAAACAAGCTGGATATAAAGAGAAGACTGTTATGAACTTAGTCCCCCAAAATTCAAAGTGGCTCT
This sequence comes from Bungarus multicinctus, assembly GCA_023653725.1. Lineage (NCBI taxonomy): Eukaryota > Metazoa > Chordata > Lepidosauria > Squamata > Elapidae > Bungarus > Bungarus multicinctus. Next base: position 71,641,097 of record CM042840.1, read on the forward strand.
TGTTGGAGCCCTGAGTCTGCTTCCCAGCTCACTCTAAAGCAGCCTGATCACTTGTGTTGTGAGTGTCTGTGATTATTGTAACCTGAATAGCCTTGTTGGGCATAGCTTATTGTAGTAAGATAACTTTGAAATTAGACAAGTATATTTAGAAATATACAGGAACTAATTAAACTTAGTTGCATGCTTTTTGTTCAAATCACACAAGAACAAAAGGACTATTGGAAAACTCTACTTACGTCTCTTTTATTTATTTATTTGGTTTGTCAATTGCTTACAAGATAATAGGTATAAATAAAAACATAGTTATGAATATATGGATACATATAAGAAAAAATAAATAAAAGAAACAATAGGACAGTAGGCACGTTGGTGCGCTTAAGTATGCCCCCTACAGACCTCTTAGGAAAGGGGTGACGTCAATAGTAGACAATCTAAGGTTAAAGTTTTTGGGGTTTGACATACAGACAGCAAAAACGTCTCACACAGGTTAACAAGGTCTGTGTTAGATAAAATCCAACAAGAAAAGAATATTTGAAATGAGCACACTAGTTCTGGAAAAAACCAAATCCAGAATCAGAAGTAACAGAATAGTAAAACACCTGTAGGCCAGACAAGGAATAACGGATGGAAACTGAACAAGAAGAGATTCAACCTGGAAATAAGGAGAAACTTTCTGACACTGAGAACAATCAACCAATGGAACAGCTTTCCCTCGGAAGTTGTGGGAGCGCCATCACTTGAGACTTTCAAGAAGAGATTGGACTGCCATTTGTCAGAAATGGTGCAGGGTCTCTGTTTGGGTGGGAGGGTTGGACTAGATGGCCTATAAGGTGCCTTCCAATTATGATTATCTGTTATCAATGTTGATTTATACTACGAAATAAAGTATTCACAGAAGCAGAATTGGGAGAACTGCAAAGGTTTACCCAGGGCAAAGAAGTGAAAGCCTTGTCAGAAGTAACTGAGAATGTAGAAGCAAACTATGGAGAGTTCGCAGTAGAGAAATCCAGCAGAGATATAAAATTGTTTTCATTTGGAAACCAGGCACCCTCTCCTCTGTGTCAGGAAGAACAAAACCCTCTAATGAAAGCAGTAAAAGAACTGAAACAATAACTGAACATCTAGAACAGTACAAAAGTATCAGAATAAGGCTGCCTGAATTGAAGCTTCTTCCAAAGAAACAGGTAGAACAAGCGTTAAAAGATGCAAATACTGTAATATCAAGTATAAGCACCAGCTCATTGCATGAAACAAATCAACTAATGTACATCACAGCTGCAGTTATAATTAATTACCTGAGATGAAAAATCAACAAAGAAGAAGAAAAATTGAAAAGTGCATCACAAAAATGAAAAATTAGACTGGAAAATAAGATCAGCAAGTTGAGATCACATACAATCAAGCTAGAACAGATGAAAGAAAAGATGCTGAAGAATGAGAATACCAGAGAATACTTAATCAAGAAATCCCATTTAGAAACAAGGAAGATCAAGGGAGCACTGGAAATAATAAAGTAGCAAATAGCAGCTATAGCCAAGAAATTAGGCAGATATGAATCTCAAATTGCAACTTATAGGTAGAACCTCCAATTTCAATCCAATCAGAAACATTTCTACCAATTCATCAATGGAGCGAATCAGTCAGTACTTGACAAGGAAGAAGCAGTGCAGTTCTTGGTGCAGATTTGGGATAACCCAAAGAAATACAACAAGGATGCAACTTGATTAAAAGAGATGGATAAGAATAAAAAAGAAATTGAAATGAAAATATAAATGAAAGTATTAACAGAGGAAAGAGCAAGGAAGATCAAGAACTGGTCAACATCAGGTGAAGATGGACTGCATGGTTTTTGGTTGAAATATTTAACTGGTCTACATCCACTCATTGCCAAGCAGTTTAACAACATACTACAAGGAGTTTTATTTATTTTTATTTATTTATTTGTCAATTGCTTACAAGATAATAGGTATAAGTACAACATAGTTATGAATACATGGATACATATAAGAAAAATAAAATATAAAAGAAACAATAGGACAGGGACAGTAGGCATGTTGGTGCGCTTATGCACGCGCCTACAGACCTCTTAGGAAAGGGGTGAGGTCAATAGTAGACAGTCTAAGGTTAAAGGTTTTGCGGTTTGGGGAAGAAACCACAGAGTCAGGTAAAGTATTCCAGACATTGACCACTCTGCTGCTGAAGTCGTATTTCCTGCAAACAAGTTTGGTGCGATTAACCTTGAGTTTGTATCTATTGTTTGTTCTTGTATTGTTATGGTTGAAGCTGAAGTATTCATTGACAGGTAGGACATTGCAATGTATGATTTATATACTATACTTAGATCGGACCGAAGGTGAAACTGAATAGTGGCTAACATCTGAAAGTGGCTACCTGATAATGAAAGATCTATCAAAAGGGGCAGCACCAGGCAACTACAGGCCAATTAGTTGCTTATCAACAACTTTCAAATTGCCAACTGGTGTGGTGGCTGATGCAATTCAATAGTATCTAGTTCCACCTGAGCAGAAAGGAAATTACCCCAATACAGAGGAAAAAAAGACAAACTTCTAATTGACAAAATAATTTTGGAAAACTGCAAAAGAAGGAAGACCAACCTAAATGTAGCATGGATTGACTACAAAAAGGCATTCAATTCTCTGCCACATGACTGGATAATCAAACGCCTAGAAATAACAGGAGTCAGTAGAAACTTCGGAAACTTTATGCAAAAATTGATGGCACAATGGAAAACACAGTTGCAGGTCAATAGTGAGAGAAATCAAAACAGGAATATTTCAAGGAGATTTGCTATCACCACTACTATTTGTCACTGCAGTGTGTCAACAATACTGAATAACTCAGGCCATGACTATCAAATATCAAAAACATTTGCCTGACTGTTCCATTTCCTTTACATGGACAAGCAGAGATTCTACTTCAGATGGTGTTTTTCATCATCCCTCCTAGGGTGCTTTACTTTGTCATGGTAGGGCTTTGCTTTGTAGAAAAAAACAGACTAAACTGGCTCCAAACCCATTTAATTATGGTGAAAACACATATAGCGAATTCTATGCAAGATTGAGTGTTGCCCAACTCAACAACATTTGCATTGAATACTATGGATTCTGGTTGTTCAATGAAAAATATGCCACAGGACTCGGCTCCCTCTAGACAACCAGGGCATGGAGGTGACAGGCAACTGGAAGATGAACGAAAAAAACAAGAAATCTGAACAAAGGAAGAAAATTACTTAATAATGGAAGCTTATTATAGATCTGAGCAATGTGGATTTCAAAAGTGCTATCAACTGGAAGAACCTTTTTGAGTCAGAAAAGAACTAGTTAAAATGGATCAAAGAGTAAAAATTTCAGGGTTTTTTCCTACCTATATTTCCTTTCTGCTCAAATCTTGTTCTGCCTTAATCATCTGTGTTGCACCCATAACAAGCAAGTATTTATTCAAAGCAAACCAGTTATAAAATTATATTATACATAATATATTCTGTATGCAGAGCTAGTCATATATCTATATGAATATATATATTCATGCAACATGAACCCAGCTTTGTATTGAGTACTTAACATTCCCACTGGGGAGTTATGAAAAGTCTTATTGGCTGATTCACAAGAACAAGGCATCTATTTATTCCACATATGCTCATACAACATATTTACCATATGGCACACAGATTTATAGAGACACCTCACTTTAATGTGACTATAGTAGGGATATCCCACAGTGACTTGGAATCATTTATGTGTTCACAAGAACTGGAACAAATGTTATTCCACAGATATGACTGCTGGTGTTTTTGGACTATTATCAGTGTATCCAGAAGTTTTGTACTCTTTTTTTGTATTGTTTTCAGTTTTTTTTAAACCCTTCCCCCCCCACACACACACACTCTCAGATATGGAAACACCTAACTTGTCATGAGATGTGGCTGCAAAAGGTTATGGAAAAATATGAACATTCATGTTCCACTTCAGTGTTTATTGTGCATTGGCTTCCAAAAATCATCATCAAGACATTACTGGAAGTAGGAAAGCAAGCAGCCAGTAAATGAAATAAGCATGCCCGAAAAGGGAGGAAAGGAGAGAAATGAGAAGGAGGATAGCAATGACTCAAATATTTTGGCTAGTCATAAACCCCGCTGGTCATGAACAATACAGAAGATAGGCTTGAAGAAGATTTGGAGCAGCCACCTGAAAAACAAATTTAGCCTGGGGAAACAGAAAACAGATGAGGAAGAAACTCAAGACAGCCATGTCAGGAGTCTCTTTAGTATAAGAGAAAGAAAGAGAAATCTTCTCAGGCTTTCATGAGTCCATTACTATAACTCACATAATAAAATGGAATACTAGTGTTTCTTGTGGTGTTTATGACCTGGTCTATCTTGAAGGCTGAAATTAGAAATTAAATTAATGGGTGGGTGGGTGGGTGGGTGGGTGGGTGGAGCAAGGAAATTATAATAGACAAGAGGTGGGTAGAGCAAGAAAATGATAATAGACAAGAGAGTAAACCTGCAAAATAGAAAAAGAGTAAGTCATGAGGGTTAGAAGATAGGCATCGAGAAGATCACTTAGGGAATGTCAAGGAAAACACATGCTAATATCTAGAACATTCCATAAGGAGGAAGTTTTCACTTCATCATCTGTCCATTATGGTAATAGCTTCTGCAGGATTTTAAGATTTTTCAAAAGTATTCTTCCATGATTGTGTATTCTGAGCTTTAATGCCTGCCATGCCTTGCTTCCACTTCTTTAGGGATGATTAATTTCTCCTTAGTGGACAGATCTCTATTTATCGCAAAGAGTAGGGCAAAAGAACTGTTAAATACATCTTTCATGGCTATTGTTATCTCTGCTTTTCTACTATAAATTTCAAAGGATTAATTCTGTTCTACATGGTCTACATATGATTAGAATATGTAATTAGTATAGTGTGGTCTTCTGGCAGTCCAGTCTGGGAAAAAAATGTTTAGGCATAGAAAAATCCAGGAACTTTGATAAGAAACTTTACTATAGAAAAATAAAAAAAGCTATTGCTAAATAACTCTAAAGATTGCAATGTTTCATAAAGGAGCCTGGTATATGGTGAATTAAGTTTTAAGTGTTTGCATTTTTTTGCAGGCACCAGGCTGGATGCACTGCTTTTGGGGCGGGCATTAGTTTGGCTGTCTCTTATTTTGTTAATGGCAAGATCTGATAATAGGTTGTTTATTTTGGCTGTGTGCTAATTGTTTTGTTGTTGCTGCTGTTATTTTGCTTTTAAAACTGTAAGCCACCCAGGGTCTTATGGAATCAGATGACTTCTACATTGTAAACAAGCAACTAAACAAATTCTTACAAAGAGTTTGTTTCTGTTAATTAGCTTCCTTTGGGAAAATTCAAGTTTTTCTTTGTTTTCTAATTTTTTAAAAATATTTGAGAATTTGCTTTGAAGTTTTTTTAGGTCATTTATTATGAAATTTTATTTTTGTGTAGAAGCCTATTTCTACCAGAATTAATCTATTGTTCAACATATTTTAAATGGAGATAATGCAAACTATTTCCCAACTGGCCACAAACATTTTATCTGATCCGATCGCAGTAAGAAGCAACTCTAGCCATTGTTCACAATACAAGCACTAAATATTCTCTATACAAATTAAAAGGCTCTAAACCATGGTAGTGGTGGGCTCTTGCCAGTTCAGACCAGTTCTCCCAAACCGTATGTTAATTTTCTGAGCAGTTCGGAGAACCGGTTGTTGGAAGTAATCTTTTCCCACTTTACAGGGCTTATCCTGCAAGGATCGCAGGAAGGAAAGATTCTAATGTGCCTGTATTTCTAGCCTAATCCTTATCTTAATTGCTGTTTTAAATGTTTTCAGAAACTGCCTCTGGGTTAAACTTTGTTACATTGTAACAGCCTTAATGGTTCTTGGCAGTATGTCCAGACTTTCTGTCTGTAGCTGAGCTTCTCTGGAGTCCCCCTTCCCCAATTTTTTGTGATTCCTGGGGCTTGAACAGCTATTTACAGAAGGGTTGGCATAGCCATAGAAGAAATGGCTGACAGGCAAGATGCAAGCTTGGCATCCTGTCTGATTTTTTTTCTGCCTTTCTGAGGGCGTGTGATTTTTCCTTAAATCTGGATACCTTAGGATATCTTGTGAGATGAGTGAGATCTTTAAGTGGTGCAAATGGATCTAATGATTTCTCCTGGGTGCTTTGTCAGTTCACTGAGCACAGGAGTCTCTTGTAAGCCCTGTAAAGTGGGAAAAGATTTCTTCCAACAACCGGTTCTCCAAACTTAACATTCTTCAGTCATCTAGATTATAGTTGTCCCAAAGGTGCTTTTTTAAAGAGATAATGTTCTTAGTTTCCAGAAAGTCCAGTTGCCTCTTAACAAAGCACCTTTGGGACAGGAGTCTCTTGCATTTCTTCAGAGTGGCTAAGGTACATGATTGCTCACTGATAATAAGTGGATCCTCATCCAATTTGTTATAGTTTGCTTTCATGTTAATATGGCATAATAACATGGCATCAATTGTAGAAAGTTAGCACCCACCCCTCTTCTAGAAGAATTAAATATTTTGAGAAATATTAAAAAGGAAGAATATATTTTCCTGGATGAGAAATGGAGAAACATATTTTCTTAGAGGGAGAAAGTAGCCCCCACCTTCCTTAATAGCCCACAGCAGATGTCATCACTTAAGAGATAAAGAGATAGATAGCTATATTCATGGGCAAAAATTCCCTGCAGCAAGGTCTGAAGAAAGACAGAATGGGATTAGCCCTCATTCAAGATGTTAATTTGTTAATTTGTCTCTTTAGCTCATAATTTTGTAGCCCAAATATGCCCACCCACTTTCTGGAGAGTTAAATGACCTCTCTGCTAAAGGGTTTCACTTTATGAGCAAGAGTTGGCTGTATTTTAACTATTTTAATTCCTCAATATGCTCTGGTATCCTGCCTGATTTGTAACTCTGGGTTGCAGGTATTGTTGATGAAAAGGAAAGTATTCAGATAGAATGGTTTAGTTTTCCATGACAGCTGTGACTCAGTGATCTTCAGGATGTATTCTCCCATTTCTAATCTAATTACTGGTATTTAGGGCACCTTTTTTCTAATTTTATACAGGTAATCCTTGACTTACAACAGTTCATTTAGTGACCATTCAAAGTTACAATTGCACTAAAAAAAGTGAGTTATCACTGTTTTTCACACAACTATTGCAGCATCCCCATGGTCATGAAAGGCTAGGCAAGACTAAGCACCCCTCGATGTGAATGACATCAAGTTGGTCCACCCACTCAGTCACGTGACCACCCAGCTATGACCAGCCAGTGATTCATTAGGGCAGAGAACTGGTTATTAAAAAAGGTGAAGTCTACCACTGACCATGAATGTCAAACTCACGGCCTACGGGCCAGATGTGTCAAGTGCTGGTCACGGCATCCTCTGTTTAGCAAAGGGGAAGAAAGTTGAGATACATTATGTGATGATAATGTGTCATCTCAAGTTTGATACTCCTGATATAAACAAATTGTATAAAATAGATCACATATTAATCAATACATTAAACTGGTCAGATCTAAACTAGAATATTCTATGAAACAATTCAGATTTTAGCATCTGCCAACTTCATCTACCTACTGCAATCATATATTGCAGTAAATATATTGAAATAAAATATTCTGTAGGTAGCCAACTGTAGCAGTATATGAAAATTACCTTGGGAAACAGGAGGAAAAGCTGCAAACCAAACAAGAGACATCTAGGTCAATAGAAGGAATGGAGATGTGGCAAATTCCTCCATTTATTTATTTTTATTTTTTATTTATTTTTGTCAGTTGCTTACAAGATAATAGGTATAAGTAAAAAACATAGTTATGAATACATGGATACATATAAGAAAAGTAAAAAAATATAAAAGAAACAATAGGACAGGGACGATAGGCACGCCCCCTACAGACCTCTTAGGAAAGGGGTGAGGTCAATAGTAGACAGTCTAAGGTTAAAGTTTTTGGGGTTTGGGGAAGAAACCACAGAGTCAAGTAGAGTATTCCAGACATTGATCATTCTGTTGCTGAAGTCGTATTTCCTGCAATCAAGTTTGGTGCAATTAATGTTGAGTTTGCATCTATTGTGTGCTCTTGTGCTGAAGAATTCGTTGACAGGTAGGTCATTGCAATGTATATACTATACTTAGATTGGACCGAAGGCGGACGATCGGACCAAAGGCGGCATAGTTCTAGGTTTTCTAGGTCTAGAATTTCGAGTCTGGTGGCATATGGTATTCTGCAACAAGCAGAGGAGTGGAGAACTCTTCTTGTGAAATATTTCTGGACTTTCTCAACTGTGTTAATATCAGATACGCAATGTGGGTTCCAGACTGATGAGCTGTATTCGAGTATTGGTCTAGCAAATGTTTTGTATACTCTAGTTATTAGTGTAATATTACCAGAGAAAAAGCTACGTAAGATTAGGTTTACAATTCTTAATGCCTTTTTGGCTATGTAGTTATAGTGGGTTCTAGCACTTAGGTCATTTGAGATGAGTACTCCAAGATCCTTGACAGAGTTTATTTATTTATTAATAAAATTTCTATACTGCCCTTCTCCCTAGGGACTCAGGGAGTTTGGATCATCAACAAGGTCTTGACTATTCAGCCTGTATTTTATTTTCTGATTTTTTTTTTGCCAATATGTAGGACAGAGCATTTATTTGTTGAGACTTGAAGTTGCCATTTGTTTGACCATTCTGATACATAGTCAAGGTCTTTTTGAAGGGTATCAGTATTTTCTGTGGTGTTGAATAGCTTTACATCATCAACAAAGAGAACGCAGTTGCTCTTGATATGATCACAGATATCATTTTTGTAGAGTATGAAAAGAGTTGGTCTTAGAACACTGCCTTGGGGGACACCACTGTTGACAGGTACAGAATTTGATAGGACGCTCCCAAATTTGACCATTTGTTGTCTGTTTGGCAGAAATGCTTCTATCCAGTTATGCAGGTGTCCAGAGATACCGTAAGATTTTAGATTTAGGAGTAGTTTGTTGTGTACCACTGAATCAAAGGCTTTACAGAAGTCTATGTAGATTGCGTCTATTGCTTTGCCCTGATCGAGTTATGTAGTCCATATGTTGCAGTATAAGAGTTGCAGATTAAGGATAGTTTTTTCCTAAAACCAAATTGTTTATTAGAGAGTAAGTTGTTTGTTTCTAAGTGGAGGATGATGGATTGGTTAATAATTGATTCCATAACTTTATAGATGATGCAGCATAAAGAGATTGGCCTATTTTCAACTAGGCTGGGGTCTCCCTTTTTGAAGCTGGGGATGACCATGGCTTGTGACCATAGTTTTGGCAAGGAACTGGTCCTGAAAGATTTTTCAAAGATTATGCTTAGAGGTTCAGCTATGGCAGTGCATAGCTTTTTTAAGAAGTAGGCACATATTCCGTCCAGTCCAATAGATAGAGATGGTTTTAGATTACGTAGTGCTTTTTCAACATTATCTTCCGTAAAATGGATATGTATTAGATCATTGTAGTTGTCTGTGGTTCAACTAGGAAATACTGGGCATGATCCATTGCTGTTTACAAATACTGAGCCAAAGAATGTGTTAAAGAGGTTGGCTTTAACAGTGTCATTGTTGCAGTCTTTACCATTAGGTCCTTTCAGGGGTGGGATGGACCTTGAGTCTTTTTAGTTTGTTGTTTACAAAATTGTAGAAAGTACAGGTGGAATTGGTGTGTAGAATTTCTAATCTAATTACTAGTTTCTTTGACTGTAAAGGCAAGAGGGGACAGATGTGTTTTGAGGTTTGCAATATTCTGTTTGTGTAACTTTATGATAAAGCTAGAGAGAGTCTCTTATATGTGTTTCTTCTCTGGACTACCTTGGAAGGATACAAGTCATAAAAGGATTTAAACATCAAAACTAGCTCTTTAAAGAATACATTCATTTCTTCAGGATATTTTTCACTTTAAAACAATAAGTATATCAGTCATGTAAAGTTATATCATCCTCATGTAAGCCCAGGTACTGATAACATCTCTTTGCTAACCATATTCTCTGCTGAAGTCAACCTTGATAATAAAATCAACAAAATAAATAAAATAATTGGGTATGGGTTGGGGTCCTTTGGATATGAAGCTTTTGATTTCTCTTAGGCAGGGGTGGAATTCTACCAGTTTGGACCAGTTCAGGTGAACCCCTTACTCTGAAAATCAGCTGTATCTGAACAAGTTTGTTGCAGCAAGCATTTGGGCCCATCCACTCACCCCTGTTCTTTCCTGTCCTTTACTTACTTATTTATTTATTTATTTTCAAGATTTATATACCGCCCCCTCTCCTTGGAGGACTCAGGATGGTGTACTGATATTAGAAATATGTTGAAGATACAATAGTTGGAATAATTAAAGAATAAAATTTGTTGCAGCAAGTTGGTTGTTAAATAAACGGGATGAGGTAAGGATTTAAAAGGGAGGACTAAGAGCAATTTTGACCAAATTTAAAGTAAATGAAAAACCCTAGGCCAGACCGGTTTGATGGAATAGGTGAGTTTTCAATGCACGCCAGAAGGTCTTGCAGCTCGCACAAGAGTGGTGTTATATGAGAGCCCCAAGAAGCCCCCAGAACCACCCGCGCAGCCGCATTTTGTACCAGCTGGAGCCTCCGGGCGCTCTTCAAGGGCAGCCCCATGTAGAGAGCATTGGCATAGTCTAGGTGGGAGATAACAAGAACGGATGTGACTGTGCGAAGTGCATCCCGATCCAGAAAGGGCCGTAACTGGTAGATCCTATGGACCTGGTAGAAAGCCTCCCTGGTGACGGCCGCGATATGTTCTTCTAACGATAGCTGTATGTCCAGGAGGACACCCAGATTGCCCCTCGTCTCCGGGGGCAATTTGTTCCAGAGGGAGGGCGCCCCCAAAGAGAAGGCCAGCACCCTCGGAGTCGCCATCCATCCAGCCGGCGGAATCCCAAGGAGGCCCACTCTATGGGAGCGTACTGGGCGATGGGAGATTGATGTTGGCAGTAGGCAGTCCCGCAGATACCCAGATCCCAAGCCATGGAGTGCTTTAAAGATGGTAACTAATACCTTGAAACGCACTCGAAAGACCACCGGGAGCCAATGCAGCTCGCACAAGAGTGGTGTTATATGAGAGCCCCAAGAAGCCCCCAGAACCACCCACGCAGTCGCATTTTGTACCAGCTGGAGCCTCCGGGCGCTCTTCAAGGGCAGCCCCATGTAGAGAGCATTGGCATAGTCTAGGCGGGAGATAACAAGAGCGGATGTGACTGTGCGAAGTGCATCCCGATCCAGAAAGGGCCGTAACTGGTAGATCCTATGGACCTGGTAGAAAGCCTCCCTGGTGACGGCCGCGATATGTTCTTCTAATGATAGCTGTATGTCCAGGAGGACACCCAGATTGCATGCCCTGTCAGTGGGGGTAAGAGTTTCCCCACCCACAGTCAGCGATGGAACTAGTTGGCTGTATCGGGGTGTCGGAAAGCACAGCCATTCGGTTTTGGCATGAGTTGAAACCTGTTTCCTCCCATCTAACCCCACATAGCCTCCAGTTACCGGGTCATCACTTTGACGGCTTCGTTGGGGTGGCCTGGGGTAGAAATGTACAGCTGAATATCATCAGTGTACTGATGAAACTCTACCCCAAAGCCACGGATGATCTCACCCAGCGGCTTCATATAAATGTTGAACAGTAGAGGTGAGAGCACCGACCCCTGAGGGACCACACAGATCAGGGGCCTTGAGGTCGATCTCTGCCCCCCTGTCAACATAAATTGCGAACAGTTGGAGAGGAAGGAGGAGAACCACTGCAGAACAGTGCCCCCACTCCTAGTCTCTCCACACGATGCAATAAGATATTGTGGTCGACAGTATCGAAAGCCGCTGAGAAATCTAACAGGACCAGGACAGAGGAATGACCTCTGTCACGGGCCCTCCAGTGATCATCTACCAACGCAACCAATGTCATCTCCGTACCGTATCCAGGCCTGAAGCCTGATTGGCGTGGATCTAGATAGACATCTTCATTCAGGTGCTGGGGAAGCTGTCGTGCTACCACAGTCTCAACAACCTTCGCTACAAAGCGAAGATTGGAGACTGGACGATAGTTAGATAACAAATTTGGGTCCAGAGACAGTTTCTTGAGGAGGGGTCTTACCACCGCCTCTTTCAAGGCGGTAGGCAGAAATCCCTCACTCAAGGAAGCGTTGATGATAGCCTGGAACCAACCTTGTGTCACCTCTCGAGTGGCTAATATTAGCCAGGAGGGACACGGATCCAGTAAACAAGTGGTAGCATTGAGCTTGCCCAGTATCCTGTCCACGTCCTCGGGGGTCACAGGGTTAAACTCTTCCCAGATGACCTTCCCCAATTCCGCTCTTGATCCCCCGTCCAGAGTTGCCCAGTCAGAGTCCAATCCACTCCGTATCTGAGTGACTTTATCCAGCAGGAAATTTGAAAAATCCTCAGCCCGTCCCCGTAGAGGATCCTCCTGTGCTCTCGGTTCTAAAAGTGGTTTTACTCGGTTCTACTTCCTTTGTTTAGAGCACAGCTGATTCACACGGCAGAGCAGTTTGCCATACCTCAGCTGTTTTCTTCACAGGGACTGTGGTTTGCTGCACCTTCAAAGGGACTGCTGTAAAAGGTAAGTATTATAGCTGTTTGAATTGCAGAGCACACGTGTGGAATTGCAAAATGAGTGATCACCAAACCAGTTGCTATACTGGTGGAATCCTTCCTATGCTACTAGGTATGAAATATAAGCTTTTATTGCTTGAATAGTGTTAAAACACCAGGTTTATTCCCTCATGTTAATTTGTATTCCCTGTTCACTTAAATTATAGTAATTATTTCCAAAATTACAAATATAATGAAAATAGTTGTTTGAATATTCATTTATCTCCTGCGCATCTTTTCCCTCTAATCTTCATCAATTGATAAATGCACAAATCAAGATCTATATTTGTAATATCATTCTTGATCTGTAAAACCATCCTCAAGTAAAAAAAAACTTGCTCAAACATTGCAGGATTTCACGTATGCTGACAGTTTTATATAAAATTTTATATCCAGTTCAATCTTTAAGTATTGCTGTAGGTTTATAAGAGACAGGCTTCTCTATCTCCCATTAAACTCCAAGTGAGCAAGATTTAATCTACATATACACCAGAACACTCCTAGCATCAGCAAAATGATAACTACAAGCTTTCACCTTAACAACAAACTAGCATATGAAGCCCTGAAAATCTACTTAAACAATTTATTTCCCTATAATCTTCATCCAAAGTACCTTGGAGTAACATTGAATCAGACTCTCTCCTATAAGATACACCTAGAAATTACAGCGGCAAAAATCAATACTACGAACAACATATTCCAGAATTTATGTGAAATTAAATGGGGAGCTTCAGATGCCTTAGGTTATCAATATAAGGACTGATCTACTCCACAGCAGAATATTATGCCCTTGTATGGTTTAACAGCTATTCATACTAGTAAGTTAGACACAGACTTAATGATACCATGAGGATTATAAGCAAATGTATTAAAACCACTCCAACTTGCTAGCTTCCTATTCTGAGACTTATAGGACTGTCAGCTTTACAAAGGAAAGATGCACTAATGAGAAAATACACAAAAATTATAAACATCTCACTCTTACCAGTGTCAGCCTTCCTCATTTATCAGCTGGAATACTCAAATCCAGGAAACCTTCATTGGCATTTGCACAATATCTGCCCAACAACTTTTATATTGATTTGTAATGGAAAACTAAATAGTCGCTGAATGCCCACATAGGAAGACATATAAAGGACCCCACAAAAAAATGCCAGGCTTTAAACTACCACATTAGCAATAGATAATCCTGAATAGGATTCATACCTTACATGGTATCTGCCGGGACTCTGTAAAAGGGGCATAGCATGCTCCCCTCAGTGTGACTGAAGGGTTCTACATCACACTATAGATCACGCTGTGACCAGAGGTGGGCTGCTGCTGGTTTGGACCGGTTCACCCATACCAGTAGTTCTGACCACTAGCTGAGCCTGCCCACCCACCCTGCCCACCCACCCTGGTGCTATCCCATCCTATATATCTCACTCTCTAGTTCATTTGCCCTGCCCACGCAGCCCAGCTGATTTATAATAGAATAAAATACTTTATTGGCCAAGTGTAATTGGACACAAAAGGAATTTGTCTTGGTGTAAATACTCTCAGTATACATAAAGAAGGAACATTCGTTAAGAATCAAGAATCATAATATACAACAGTTAATGATAGTCATAGGGTACAATCAACATCAAATCATACTAGGAAACAGAGGATACAAGCAATAAAGTTATAGTCACAAGTGAGAGGGGATGGGTGATAAGGAGTGATGAGAAGAGTGATGAGAAGAGTGATGAGAAGTAATAGTAGTGTACACTTTGTAAATAGTTGAACAGTGTTGAGGGAATTATTTGTTTAGCAGAGTGATGGCTTTCGGGAAAAAACTGTTCTGGTGTCTAGTTGTTCTGGTGTGCAGTGCTCTATAGCGTCGTTTTGAGGGAAGGAGTTGAAACAGTTTATGTCCAGGATATGAGGGGTCTGTAAATATTTTCACAGCCCTCTTTTTGACTCGATTGAAGGCAGGTGGGTGGTAATTGTTTTTTCTGCATTTCCATGCCTTGACTGCACTACTTACTATGGCTGCCTGAGAAGTTGTGCTGGAAGCTACATGCATGAAATCACTGTGTAATTGAAGCTGCGCACAAGCACGGAAGGCACACATGAGCACAAAGCCCACTTGCGCGCGCACACTCACATTTTTAGTTCTGCACTAGGCAAACTGGTTGTTAAATGATGTGATGTCCACCTCTGACTGTGACCTGCTAAATTGAGGGCATATACTAGTCCAATATCTTTTTTTTTTTTTAAATGTAAATGATGCTATGCTTCAATGGTTAGATGGTCCAAACATTGGTATTTGAACATAGATCTTTTTAACATTTATGTTTTATTATGTTTTATTAATCTAAGTGATGTGTGTGTGTGTGCTAGCATATATATGCCTTATGTCAAATAAATAAATAACCGAAGACCCTATGGATAGTGTTATAGCAGTAGTATGGGCTTGCCATTTCACAGTATGTGCTCAAGTGTATTTTATCAATGTGTCAAAAAAAATAAATTAATACTTAAAAGTGATCAGTCTCACCAGATTTCTCTGTCATTATAGGCAAAATCCGGATTATGGATCAATCAAAATTTCACAGTCCTAAGCAAGCAGGAAGCCTCTCACCAGTATCCTTCCAGCACACCCCTTCTCCATTTTGGGGACTTCTGGGCCTCAGGAGAGTCTCCAGAAGGCTCCCAGAAGGCTCCCCTGGGGCTTAGGAAGAAGAAAAAATGGAGCCTACAGGGGGCATACAGCACCCCCCTCACTCTGTTTGGGGCCTTCTGGGCCTCAGGGGAGCCTGCTGGGGGGCATGTTTGCTCCCAGAAGGCTCCCCTGGGGTTCAAGAAAAAAAAATGGAACCTGGAGAGGGCGCACAGCACAGCCCCCTGCTCCATCTTAGGGCCTTCTGAGCCTCAGGGAAGTCTCCTGGGGAGATGATTTTGCTCTCAGAAGGCAGCATCCTCTCCTTGCTCCATCTTGGGATGTTCTGGGCCTCAGGGGAGCCTCCTGGTGGAGAGTTTTTGCTCCCAGAAGGCTCCCTTGGGGCACAGGAAGAAAAAAACGGAGCCTGTAGGGGACGTGCAGCACACACACCCCACGTTTCATTTTGGGCCCTTCTGGGCCTCAAGGAAGCCTCCTGGGGGGCGTTTTTGCTCCCAGAAGGCTCCCTTGGGGCATAGGAAGAAAAAAACGGAGCCTGTAGGTGACGTGCAGCACATACCCCACACTTCATTTTGGGACCTTCTGGGCCTCAGGGAAGCCTCCTGGGGGGCATTTTTGCTTCCAGAAGGCTCCCCTGGGGCTCAGGAAGGCAAAAAAAATGGAGAGTGGGTTGTGCCCCTCCCTCCATTTTTGCTTTCCTGGGCCTCAGGGAATCCTCCTGGGTGAAGCAGTAAGACAAGCTATGGGAATCCTGACACAGCTGATCATATGAACAGCTGATTGTTAGGAGGGGGGGGGGAAAGAAATACCTTAAGGGACCAGCATCAGGCAGGCGGGTAGAGAGAGCAGTGGGTTTTCAGGGCAAGCGAGCCAGCAGCAGCCAGACAACTCGGTCGGAGGTGTGCCCAACTTACTACTGGTTCGTTGACCCATGCTCAATCCTTGCTATCGGTTTGCCTGAACCAGTGCAGACCAGTTGAATACCACTGCTGTATATAGCCCTGCAACACTAAAAGTTAAGTGTGGTGCTTAAACAGAAAAAAGTATGTCTATCATTTCTGTTCAGCTCAATTCTTTTAAGTAACAGTAGGCCTAGAATTTTTCAGGGTTATTCTATATATCTAGGTCAGAGGTGGTATTCAGCAGGTTCTGACCAGTTCTGGAGAACAGGTAGCAAAAATTTTGAGTAGTTCGGAGAACTGGCAAATACCACCTCTGACTGGAGATTTTACAGTATCCTTTCCCTGCCATGCCCACCAAGCCATGCCCACCGAACCGGTAGAAAAAATAATTGAATGCCACTAGTTCCACTACTACTATTGAATCCCATCTAGTCCCACTACTATATGCTTGTATCATCTCTCCTGTTCAAATTCAGTGCATGTACAGTTCATTTAAAAGGGAAATAGCAACAGCTGTGGCAAAAATATAAGGCTCTAGAAGAAATGTTGAATTTGAAGAGTTTCAAATATATGATGCCAAATTTTTGCTTTACAGGGGAAACTTTATATAACCAAGCTGCTTTGATAGCCAGTTTGAAGTCTAATGTTTTATATTTGAGTAGCAGATTATCTAAATATTTGATAAGATTGCAGCTATTTTATTTTATTTATTTATTTATTTGGTTTGTCAATTGCTTACAAGATAATAGATATAAGTAAAAACATAGTTATGAATACATGGATACATATAAGAAAAATAAAAGGAACAATAGGACAGGGATGGTAGGCACTTTGGTGCGCTTATTTCAGTGAAAGCTTTAGTGATGCAAAAGAAGCATATCTCTACTCCACAACCTATATGAAGGAGCTATATTTACTTGAATAGGAATATAAAAGAAATAATATAATAGTATATAGTAATATAGTATATAGTAATAACAGGAATATAGGAGGAATAATAGAATATTAACACAGAAAGAAGGTATATGACATAATTCAGCAATATTTCACCCTTTTCAAAGACAGATCCATAACCAACAAGGCCACATTAAATAAAGCAATAGAAATCACTTTTCCTGAAAAAAATCATTATTCTTTTGGATTCTTAACTAACTTATTACAACTTTAAGAACATCTCATCAATTTAATTAGCAATAAAAAGAGTTCATTTTTGAATATATTTCAGTTAAGTAGGACTATATTTTATTGTCAAAGCTTTTTTGTAATTCATTTTATGCAGACTAATTTATCCTTAAGGAAAAAAATGTTTTCTAAATGCGAGAGTGATATTAGGATGTCTTATTCTTGCAATACTTAACCATGGTTACTGCAGTATTAATTTTATCAAATTATTTACATTATGAGCAAATAAAATGTTTTAAGATATTGGAAGATTTTGTTTCACTGAACATTAAATATATGTTTAACTTGTCATCTTTCTACTTGTCGGGTTTGATTGCACATGACATTATGTTTTGACATATAATTTTTTTAAAAATAAATAAATATATAAGAAAACCTTTACTAAATGTATAATTATATATACAAAATGATTGAAGCAAAATATGGTGTGATTTATAATGATGTACAAGAGTCAACAAATATATGTTTATGGTGCTGAGGAGAAAGTAAAACTCTTGTTTATCAGAAAATCCTTCCCTGTATATTTAATTGACAGGTACTGATTTATGATGCTCAGTATGACCAAAAGGCCAAGTTATTAGGAAAGTCACTATATTTATTGAATTGAGTTCAAAATGATGTGAAAAGTGTCTGTCAAACTGCTTTCTTCACTCAGTTACAGGACTCGTTGCAGCAAAAATATTTTTATGCAAGTATTTTATTTTAATGTTGAATAACATTATTGCAATCCAGTTGATGTTATCTATTATTTAAAATCAAGCAACTCTTGTTCATAAAATGAGAGTTCAGAAACTTACCCTTAAAGTTAAGATAATGATTGAAAATGGGCAAGACAGCCCTTTTTATGAGCATAATTTCACAAGTGTAAAGATAAAGTTAGTTCTGTACTGGAAATCCATTATAAGGTGACTAGACCCATTTTCCATGGCAGTTGTTAAGTAATTCATTAAGTAGTTGCATAGTTAAAAACAAACCCATTCTTCTGAATAAGCATTTATTTATTTCATAATTTTATATACCGCCCTTCTCCCGAAGGACTCAGAGCGGTGAACAGCCAACTAAAATACATACAAACACAGATATAAATACGATTAAAAAAGAATTAAATTATAGGCTGCCCAAATAAAAATCTAAAACCCCCGATTAAAATAAATTAAAACTTTTGTACTCCAACCAACTAATCTAAAACCCCTTATTTAAAATCCCATTTGAGTCAGCTCAGGCCAGCCTGCTTGAAGAGCCAGGTCTTCAGGTCACGTCTGAACGCCCTCAGGTCAGTGGTTGTTCGTAGCCCCGGGGGCAGCCCGTTCCAAAGGGCAGGTGCCCCCACAGAGAAGGCCCTATTCCTCAGGGTCACCAGGCGGCACATAGAAGGCGTCAGGACCCGGAGGAGACCCTCTCTGTGGGAGCGCACCGGTTGGTGGGAGACTACTGGCAGAATGCGGTCTTGTAAGTATCCTGGTCCGATGCCATGGAGTGCTTTAAAGACCAATACCTTAAAGCGAACCCGGAAGGCCACCGGCAACCAATGCAGCTCACGCAGGAGGGGCGTCACATGGGAGTATCTCGACGCCCCCATAACACCCGCGCGGCCGCATTTTGTACTAGTTGAAGCCTCCGGGTGCTCCCCGCAGGGAGCCCCATATAAAGGGCATTACAGTAGTCCAGGCGGGAGGTGACCAGGGCATGGGTGACCGTGCGTAAGGCATCCCGATCAAGAAAGGGCCGCATCTGGCATATCAGGCGAACCTGATAAAAAGCCCCCCTGGAGATGGCCATGATGTGATCTTCCAAAGACAGCCGTACATTCAGGAGGACACCAAGATTGCGAGCCCCTTCTGTGGGGGTCAAGATCTCATCCCCAATAGCCAGTGATGGATTCAGCTGACTATATCGGGCCACCGGAAACCACAGCCACTCAGTCTTGGAAGGGTTGAGTCGAAGCCTGTTCCCGCCCATCCAGTTCCGCACAGCCTCCAGGAAATGGGCCATAACTTCCACAGCATCGTTGGGGTGGTTTGGGATGGAGATGTAAAGCTGAGTATCGTCAGCATAAAGATGACATTTCACCCCAAAACCACGGACGATTTCTCCCAGTGGCTTCACATAATTGTTGAACAGAAGAGGAGAGAGGACCGACCCCTGAGGCACCCCACAAATGAGGGCCCTAGGGGTGGACTTCCCCCCCGTCAACACAAATTGTGAGTGGTCCAAGAGGAAGGAGGGGAACCACCGCAAAACGGTGCCCCCAATTCCCAACCCCTCCCACCGCTGCAATAGGATACTATGGTCGATAGTATCAAAAGCCGCTGATAGATCTAATAGGACCAGGACAGAGGAATAACCTCTGTCACGGGCCCTCCAGAGATCATCGACCAACACGACCAATGCTGTTTCGGTACTGTACCTGGGCCTGAAGCCCGATCGGAACGGATCTAAGTAGAATGCTTCCTCCAGGTACTGAGGGAGCTGACGTGCCACCACACTCTCAACAACCTTCGCCACAAAGGGAAGGTTGGAGACAGGACGATAGTTATTTAAAAGAGCCGGATCCAGGGAAGGCTTCTTGAGGAGGGGCCGCACCACCGCCGTTTTCAGGGTGGTAGGAAGAGCCTCCTCCGTCAATGAAGCGTTGACAATCTCCTGGAGCCAGCCTCGTGTCACCTCTCTGGAGGTGGAAACCAACCAGGAAGGGCACAGGTCCAGTAAACAGGTGGTGGCATTCAGCCTCCCCAGTAATCTGTCCACACCCTCAGCGGTCACAGGATCAAACTCCTCCCAGATAACTGTCTCAAGACTTGCCCCGGACCCCTCCCCCGGTACCACCCAACTGGAGTCCAGCCCATCCCGAATCTGAGCGATTTTATCATGCAGAAATCGGGAAAACTCTTCTGCCCTACCCTGCAAGCGGTCCTCCCACGCTCTCGGCTCAAGCAAAGAGCGGGTCACTCTAAACAGAGTGGCAGGCCGATTTTCTGCCGATGCAATAAGGGCGGAGAAATGCGAACATTTCGCCACCTCTATTGCCACTAGGTAGGTCCTAATATAGGACCTCACCTGTGTCCAGTCAGACTTGGCACGACTGGTCCTCCAGATGCCCTCCAGACGTCTTTTCTGGCACTTCATCCCCCTCAGCTGCTCTGTGAACCACGGAGCCAAATGGGATCTGTGCCGGGTCAGAGGTCGCAAAGGCACAACTCGGTCCAGAGCCTCAGCGGCCAACCTATCCCAGGTGGCCACGAAGTCTGTGGCCGAGTTATGAGCCAGAGTTTCAGGGAATGGCCCAAGCTCCATCTGGAACCGTTCAGGATCCATCAGGCGCTTGGGTTGGAACCATCTCCTCGGTTCCGCCTCCCTGCGATGGGGGGTGGCGGCACAGAAGTCCAGTCTAAGAAGAGAATGGTCGGACCATGACAAGGGTTTTATAACTAGATCCCCAGAACGATCATTCAACCACTGACCAGAGGCAAAAATCAGGTCCAGTGTGTATCCCCCCGTTTGAGTGGAGCCAGAAACTAATTGGGTCAGATCCATGGCCGTCATGGAAGCCAGATATCCCGAGTCACCCCAGAGGTTTCCCCGAGCGAAGGCAGGTTGAAATCCCCCATGACTAAAAGCCTAGGGGTCTCAACCGCAAGCCCGGCTATCACCTCGAGGAGTCCGGGCAGGGCCGATGACATGTGGCAGGGAGCCAGGTACTTTATCAAAAGGCCCATCTGAACCCCCTGCCCCCACTTCACAAAGAGAGACTCACAACCAGCCGTCTGAGGAACAGTGGCCTCCCTAGGACAAAGGACTTCTCTAATAATCGCCACCATCCCACCACCCCTTTCCTGAGACCTTGGTCGATGGAATGCTTGGAAACCTGGTGGGCACATCTCCACCAGAGGAAAACCACCCTCTGGGCCCAACCAGGTTTCGGTGACGCCAGCCAGGTCCACGCCCTCCTCCTGAATAAGGTCGCAAATCAGGAGGGCCTTGTTGACAACGGACCTGGCATTGCACAACATCAACTGGGTACTCAGGGCCTGAGACTCTGCACAACCAGGCCTGCCAGATGGGTCGGGAGGGTCGGAGCGCACCACCGCTTGGAGACAGTGGCACGCGATCCCCTAACCTGATATGGCCCTCTACCCCCGTCATATCTGCCCCTCCCACATGGTGCCAATGGAACCCACCCCCTGCTGTCCAAATTGTGTTCGCCCCCACAACTCACGACTCTCTGGGCCCTCCCAGATGTGCACTCCAGCCCGGCTGACTCCAACCCCCCCCGGGTTATCCCCCAAACCCAGTCCGGGTAACCTCCCTAACCCCAATAAATCACCATCCCCCAACCTTCTCTTAGTCACCCTCCCCAACCCCGATAAAACTCTGAATAAAAATTTAAAAAGTTTAAAACCCCCCCTACAAATCCTTTTTTGATGGCCATGCCACCTCTCCGGATCCCAGGAACCATCCTTGAGGTAGGCTGTTGATAGACCGGAGGGCCACTTCAGGGAGTGGGGGACCCTCCCAAGAGCCCGTAAATCCACTGAAGAATAGCTAATTGGTCTTTTAGCCACCGTCACCACTGGATCAAGGACCACGGTCTTCCTGCCATGAGCCAACCCCGGACCAGACCCCTCCCTGACTCCGCCGTTGTCGGGGTCACACAGCAACCATCGGTGATGTCATCGGGGCTGCTGTCTTCGTCCCTAGGGCCATCTTCGTCAAGATCACCAGCGTCGTTCGGGCAGGCCAGTACTGCTGTTGCCACTGCCATTGGCGTCCTTGATGCTGTCGTCCGCTCTGCCGTCCATGTCGCCTCCGAGATTGCAAAGGTCTCCCAGTTGACGCAGACGTTGTCTCCATGGCTGCTGGTGGGGCCGCCATGCTAGAGGGGCCAACACCCTCCATGACAAGGCGGCCTCCACCTACAACAGCCGCGGAGAGCAGAACAAGATTGTCCAAGTCCTTGGAGCAGCAGATGGAAGCAGGACAGTTGGAAACAAAGCATGAGGCTGCAGCAGAACTATCAGCCACAGGGTGACTCAATGCGGGGTGCCCACGGTAGGTATCTAAGATACCTAAAAACAATTCTAACAAAATTAGTGTCACTGTTTCTATAGAAGGTAGACCATGCAGAATGGAAGTAGACACCAGCTCAGCACTATCCATCATCTCGTGGGGCACCTTGAAGAAACTACTTCCCAGGGTAACAAGAAAGAAGATTCCAGACTGCAATCTAACACTACGGGACTACCAAGGCAGAACCATTCCTGTCATCGGAAAAGGCAAGTTTCTAATTCATTTTCAAGATTTTAAGGGTCACTTGCCTCTTAGTGATAGTGGATGATGGCCTCCCAAGCCTATTGGGACTAGACTGGTTCCCTGCCCTGGGCCTCCACATAGGTGGAATCCACGCCATTGCTAGTTCAGAAGTTGATTCCCTGTTCAGGGAATATGCTGACGTATTCAGCGAGGGCCTAGGCTGCTACATGGGAACCCCAATATCCTTCAAGGTGGACTCCCAAGCAGTACCAATCCGTTTAAAACCCTGCAGGGTTCCTTTTGCAATTTGTCCTAAACTTGACAAGGAACTAGACAAATTAATTAAACAGGGCATACTGCAACCTACAGATTTTTCAAAATGGGAGAACCCTATAGTGACTCCTCTCAAGAAGGATGGAAATTTAAGAATCTGCTCTGATTATAAATCTTCGATAAATAAATATTTACAAGTAAGCCCGTATCCAGTCCCCGTGGTACAACACCTACTCCATTCCCTTGAGCCTGGCTCCATTTTTGCAAAATTAGATATGTCCCAGGCATATCAACAGTTCCCTGTTGATGACGAAATTGCTGAACTGCAAACAATAGTGACACACAGAGGGGCTTTCAAATGTACACCCCTTATCCAACAGAATTCTTACCCTACAAGCTATGCCAACAGGGACTTTCCTCATTGCAAGGCTGTTTACTGTGGGGAACCAGAGTAGTGATTCCCCCCAAGTTGCAAACCTCAATCTTGAAGGTGCTGCACAAGGGTCACCCGGGAATAGTTCGGATGAAGGCCCTTGCCCGCAGCTACGTATGGTGGCCGGGCATGGATGCCCAAATCTCTAACTGGGTCAATTCGTGCCAGGCATGCCAAGCTACCAGGGCATTCCCACCAGCAGCCATCCTTAGGACCTGGGAGGAGGCAGGCAGCCCCGGGAGGAGGCAGGCAGCCCCTGGTCCAGAATTCATATAGACTTGGCTGGCCCCTTCCACGGGCACACATTGGTGGTAGTGGATTCATTTTCAAAGTGGGTGGAATTGACCTTAATGCACTCCACCACTACTGAAGCAGTTAGCAAGGCACTGACTAGGATGTTCGCCACACATGGCCTTCCTGATTCCATTGTATCTGACAATGGCTCCCAATTTACCTCCTGTGAATTTGAGATTTTTCTAGCAAACCTGGGCATCAGACACATATTAGTAGCCTCTTTTCATCCTGCTAGTAATGGGCTGGCTGAGAGGGCAGTCAAATCTGCCAAGGAGGTACTACAGAGATTGGGACCCATTAATTGGCATTCTAGACTGGCCCAATACCTGTTGAGCTAACGTACTACACCCCATGCCTCCACAAATAGGTCACCAGCTGAAGTGTTAATAGGACGCCGGCTGAGGACCACTCTTGACAGGCTGCACCCAAATTATGCCCCAATGCTTCCCCTTGGGTCTAACAGCCAAGACAGAGGGTTCCTAGTAAATGACAAAGTGTTTGTCAGGAACTTTGCTGGGCAACCACTGTGGTTACCGGGTCGTGTGGTAGCAGTAATTGGTCCTAAGTCTTATAGAGTCCAGTTACCTGATGGGCGTGTCTGGTGGCGCCATGTGGACCACGTGAGGAGACGTTGGAGCACAGTACCCAGAGGTCATCTAGACGGTCCCCATACAGAAGCACCACCACCACCTGGAGAAACCAGCCTCCAGCCCACCGGGGATGACAGCCTACCTGAAGAAGAAGCTGACCAAGGTCCTGACCCAATTCCAGACGTCCCAGCAGCCTCACCTCCGATAGAAGCCATGCAGCAGGCAGAAGACAGCAACCCGGCACCATTTCCAACTGAGCCAAGAAGATCTGGACGAGAACGCAGGCGCCCAACTTATTTACAGGACTACGCATGCTCCTTACTGGGAGGGAGGAGTGTTGTGTATTGACTTAAGTTTCCACTCAGATCCGTGCTTTGAACGGGAAGCAGGGACTTCTCCCATTGGTTGATGCCGTTTGACAGCCGGCTATAAAAGGCAGCTGTTAAACGGCATCAGCTGTAGCCGCTCCAGCTGGCTGCCGTGTTAGAGCAGCAGTAGCGGTAACCCTTTATTTCAAAATAAAGTGAGAGCTGAATCTTTGCCTTGGTCTCTGCCTAAGTGATTCCGCCACTCTACAACAATTATCTTTCATACAATGTAACTGCAGTCCCAAAAGCAGTCCACTGCTAAAGACACTTTTTCTTCTGAGGAAAATAGGAAAGCGGTTCACTAAGGACTAAACAGTAAAGAAGAACTAATCAAGAAGGCAGAGGTGGGATTCAAATTTCTTAACAACCGGTTCTGTGGGTGTAGCCTAATTTATGGATGTGGCTTGGTGGTCATGTGACTAGCTGGGCATGGCTTGTATGTAAATATTATAAATAGTTATGTAAATATTGAATATTTTATTTAAAAAAGAGCAACTTTTACCCAAAATCAGGCAAAGCAGGCAGGCAGATTGAGTTGCTCATAGAATCACAGATTAATTCAGAGATCTATCTTTCTGCAATCGGCTACCTGAGTCTGTCACATAAAATTTGCTAGCAAGCAAACCCACAAAATTAACTCACAACACATCATGTATGTAGATATTTTTTTTATTTAAAAAAAGAGCAACTTTTACCCAAAATCAGGCAAGGCAGGCAGGCAGATTGAGTTGCTCACAGAATCATAGATTGACTTAGAGATCTATGTTTCTGCCATCTGCTACCTGAGTCTGCACTGAATAATAGAAACTTCAGGTTCAGCTCTGCTTTTAGATTAGCTAGAAAGCAAGAAATCTAATGGTTTCCTGCTTTCTAGCTAATCCAAATCTCCTGGCACAGCAGAACAAATGATAGGGAAAAAAATGGAAAAATAGTAACTTAGCAGGCAAGTTTGATGGTGCGCATGCCAGGTAAGGAGTGAGTGGGTGGGGCAGGGCCAGCCAGGGGTGCAATTTGCTGGTTCTCTGGCAGGTAGAATCCCACCCCTGGTGAGAGTGCGTTTTGCGTGTGTGTATGTAGATCCTTTCCAAAAAAACCTCAGCTATGCCGCCCAGACAGCTGACAAGCACTGCATGCAGGTGCACACAGCATTTCAAACTTCTCTTCTTTCCTGCTTTTTCAACCTCAGCTGTGCCATGCAAAGCAGCTGAAGTTGAAAAAGCAGGAAATAAAGGACAGCCAAGAGCCCAGGCAGGCATGTAGGTCAAACAGAGTAGCAGACACCAGACTGATTGCTGGTGCTCTTCAGAGCTACTGGTTCTATAGAATTGGGCCGAACCGGTAGCATCCCATCCCTGCAAGAAGGACTCTCTAATTAAGATTTTGCTGAAGAACTTGTCTGTTTCCTGTTTAAGATGAGCATTATCAAGACAGAAAAGGTTATAGATTGGCAGATCAGTGGTGATATTTGCCAAAGATTCTACTATTTTTTCTGTAGATATTCTCCAACTGACCACATCCTTTGTACTATTACAGTCAAATAAATTTACTTTATTCAGAATGTCTTTATGATTTTCAGTTCATATCAAGGCACCCTACCATCTTTATTTTTGCTTTATTATGCCACATGCACTTTCCTCAGAAAAGTAAGCTATGCATCTTAAAATACAGTTAATTCATACTTTTGAGCAGCACTTACTGGTTTAGCTGAGCCCTTGTCACACTTTTTAAGATCTGTCAGCATTTTGGCCATAAAGTTGTTTACAGCTCCACAGGTTTACCTTCCAGTAAAAGAATAATGTAGCAACATATACATAAAGCAGTTTTCTTATAATACAGTTTTTTACATCCATCTCAGTAATGTTTATTTTAATTTTCCATGCAAAATAATTTTCAAAACAGAGCCACAATTTGTAATGACATTGCATAATATTGTTTATATCAAATAATAACAAAACTCATTAATGGGGTAAAAAACAAAGGAAAACTGCAAATTCAGTGTTACTTCTTTTTCAATTCATGTAAATGTAAAAATGTGATAAATACAAAATAAAATAAAATAAAATAAAAATTTAGTACCTAAAGTACAATCAGGCAGGCATCCAGATGAGGCCAAACATTACAGTCCCTGGCAATGATTTAAAATACAATGACATACTGTCTTTTTTGTGACTTTCAATAAGACTGAAAGAATCTATGCCTGGACATTACATTATACTCCTAGAGTTTGGCATCATCATGAGGAGAGTTTTTTAAAAATGACAAAAATTGCAATGCTTTTAAGGAAAATGTATTAATTCACATTCTCAGCAGCCCTGCATTTTTTCAATGAAGCAAATTATTCTTATATACTGTACCTCAAAAGCATCTCAAATCCAATACCTGTTAGGTATTACATTCATTAATGTAACTAAAGAAATGGGCTTTTAAAAATATTGTTTGGAAGATATGTACCATTGGGTTCAGGAGATGTAACTCTATATGTACTGCAACTGCAAATTGAATATAATAATTAAAAGTGGGAAAACTTTTAATTATCATATTAAAAGTTTCCCACTTTTAATTAGAAATATTCCTTCCAGCCACTTGCTAATATGGAACCCTTGACAGGGTATTTAGCACTGTGGCTTTGTGCTAGGAGAAATTTTATGATTTGTTATATAAACAAATGAAGTTTTTGCAACTACCAGAGACTACCAAATATTGACCGTTGCTACATTTTTGTTGTCAAATATTTTTATGCAAGAACTATTGAAAAATCATTGGATATTAAATGATGTTCAATATCAATTTTTTTGTCCTATAATATTACTTTATTCATATAATATTAGGAAAAACTCATTCCTTATAGTTGTAATGAGAAATACTGAAGAGAACTAAAAAATGGGAGGGAAATGCAGTACCACTCTGCATTAAAATGGAAGTTGGTCCAATATTTAAAAAGAATAGAATACTATGGATCTCTTAATTGAGTAGTAAATTCATAATAATAAATTCAAAACTCATTCTATTAATATAGAGTAAGTTTTATTTAAAATGATGGGATTCATTTCTGATTGAAGATATAAAAAACATTGCTGCAAAACAGAAAGTCCTGATTCCTGGAAACTCTGAGACCACGCTCCAATGTAGGAATCCCTGAAAGAATAGGACAATGTTTTTTAATTCATTCAAGGTTCAAGTGCTGATATCCACATCCAATTTGTCCCAGTCCAGGTATGACCCAGTAACATTTCTTGAGGGCAGAAATGTATAAATTGGTTCTCTACTTGCCTACTTTTCAAAAGTACACTTTTTCCATTTATACTTTTTCCATTTATATAAGTAATGCTATCCTGTAGGCCTTCCTTATATCTTTATTTTGTAAACATTCATTTCATCCTGTGGTTCATTACTTTGTAGCCATATCTTCCACTATTATTTACAAAGGCAGAAATATCCCTCCTTCCTGGTCACAAAGTTAATTTCATTGTGGGCTAATAAAAATAAAGATAAAGGAGTCTCTGCAGCTTTTACTCCACTAATAGTTGTCATCTGTGGGGATATTGCTCATCTTTATTTCAAGGCCATTGAGCCAGCGCTGTACAAAGATATTTACATGGTCATGTGGCCAGCATGACATCATGGAGTACTGTTACCTTCCCACTAAAGTGGTATCTGTTTATCTACTTCTTTTTACATGCTTTCTATCTGCTTGGTTGATAAGTGTTAGGGTGAAGATGGGAAGTCACCCCATTACATGATACTCACTGTGTTGAACATGGGCTGCTGACTAAACCATTGTGCCACCCTGGACTAATAAACAAACTTAAAAATGACCAGAATGAAAGATGAATAGAGACAGAGATACTTAAATAGGTTCAACAGTGCAATAGGGAAAAACGAGCTGTTTCTTTCCTTTCCTTTTGTTTTGGGATAAATAGAGGATCTTTTTTCTTTTAACCAGGCAAAATTGACAAGTTCTGCAAGTTTTCCCTTATACTGATAGTAATTTCCCTTATAATGACAGTAATTTCTTTTCTTCTTGTTCTTTTTTCCTTATTTCTTTGGACAGAGAAATAAGATTTAGATTGTTATTTATTTTCTTTTTTTAACAAGTTTAAATTTGAGATAAATTCTTCTAGCTTTAGAAAAGAGCAAAGGGGAGACAATTTGTTGCTCCAGTCCTAGAATCTTGTGGTGATAAGAGAATTTGAGCATTTTTTGTCTAACGATTAGTTACCTCATTGTTTCCCTCCCCTCACATTTAAAAGTTTTAGTTTCAATCTAGTAACAAAGATGCAATTTACCAACACTATTTCCCTCTGCATTCACACTCAAACCTATTTATTATTTATTTATTTAAATTTGTTTCTTGCCTATCTGGCTTCCAAGTAAATCTTGGTGGATTACAACATTAAAAGCAATAAAAAGATAAAAGATAACTATTTCCACTTGTCTGGAAAGATATAGGGTCTCCTGCTTGAACAGTGAGTTGGACTAGAAGACCTTCAAGCTCTCTACCAATTCTATTATTCTGTTCTGTTCTGAAAACAATAAACAATAGAATTACAATCCAAGTAAGGTTTTACAGTTAAAAGAGGGGCAGAGCAGGATTTGTTGTATTCATGTATCACACTAGGCAAGATTACTAAAAGTGTGACTTACAAGCAGTATTCAGCCTAGTGGGGCATCGGGTAAGGGTCATGATGCTTTCATATGCCTCCCAACATTAGCCAAACAAATTATAATCCGTAATATACAAACCACAAAGCCTTTTCTTTAAGATATGCAATATTGTGGAGAGATCCGGAGCAACCAAATTAATAAGAAGTGTGTTAGCAGTATTTAGCCTGAGCAAATTAGAAAGAATAAAACACTTTAGCAATGTTGTGTAGACATGTGTGATTATCCAAAGTACTAGCATAAGGAAAAAATAAACCCTGATGACAACTTGTGTTTCAGACAAGCTTCTGTATTCATTCAAGGACTGTATTTATTTAGTTTTGGTAGAGTGTGTCAGTAACAGGATGGAAATTCTACATTTAAATATTTATAGATGCATTTTGAAGTTTATACATCTTAGATGTGGCAATAATATTCTCAAAGCAATGTATTCCTTTGTTGCAGTTCAGTCAGGAGATTTCTAAGAATTCAAAGATAATAAGGGCTGTTCTAGAGTACAGTTTCCTTAAATTTAAGTACAGAAACCAATCCTGTCTGTAACCTACAAGTTTATCTAGGAATAAGCTTCATGTTGAGAAATCATGGTCAGTGATCACCTGCAGAAGAGTGGTTTCTTGTCATACCAAATGACAACATGATGTTTTTCACACTAGGCTGTATCAAACTGACACTCAGTCCAGAGAAGACATCATGTGTGGCTGGAATATCCTTTCAAGAGCATTTGATTAACATCATTTCTATCCCAGTTGAAAATGATTATTTTCATTGGCTTTTAAACACTATTTTATATATTCTAATTACACTTTAATTTATATTTTTAGATTTTAACAACAGCCTTCCTGATGGCTAGTTTTGATTTGCTACCTATTTTGTATTCGATTTTCTTGTATGTATTAATTCAAAATGAATTATTTTTTCTTTATTTGTATGTTTGATAGGATTCGGTTTTAGAAATTGTAATGTATAAATAAAAATAAAGTAAAATATGTCAGATACCCTTCAATAAAGTTTTGTGACATGATCTCCAACTCACATTTAAAGAATGATGTTAATAACAAATACTCTTTCCATTGGCTTTAAGGGAACTTAAACATGACTACAAATGCTACTTTTTATATGTTACCCCAACTATCTCTGACTCTGAGCAGTTTATAGAGAATCATAAAGAAATTTAAGACTAAACTCAACAATATAACAATAGAAACAGATGAAGAATCATTGCTCCTTCTTGCCTAGATATACCACGAAAGCATTATGAACAATTTGTAGCCAATGCAAAGGAGTATTAATCCTAATCAGAAGAGTAAGAACAAAGATAAGAGAAAATAAGTGTGTGGGGGAGGGAGGGGAAAGCTGCAGCCTGGAATCTAGAAAGAACACAAATCTCACAATTCCTAAATATAGAAAGGCAAGAGAAGGTACTGCAAATATTGGTTTCAGTGACCTATGCATTTATTTATTCCCTGGATGGCCAAGGATGATCTAAATTCAGCTTGCATATGATAATTCATGCTTAATGTCCATACCTCTTAAAGAGTCCACATTCATAGCCTCGCTATTCTTGCCATTCAACTCATCAAGGCCCCATATACTATAATAGCAAAGTTATTGTATTGGGGTGAGAATAAAATAAAGTCAAGATTGTGGTTTCAGTTGCATTAGCTACCAATTGACTGTTTTGATATCCTGTCCCTATTCAGATGTCCATGATTGTCTAAGTTTAGATCTTGCCTGTCTAGCTCAAATTCTACTGAAGCAATTGGAAGAGGTTTCAGTTTGTATTGTTTATAATGGCCTAAGTCTCCAAAATAATTAGAATCCATCCATTTCCTCACCTTTTCGTAGTATGAACTGTTTACCACAGAAACATTTTTAAATTAACCAGTTTTGGCTTAAAAGGCATATGATCTCTCTAAACAGCAATAGCAAGTAAAGTATCTAACTCTTGAGAAAGCAGAAAGTGAAATTTCTTGAGATATATAATTTCTTGAGATAATATTCATATTAACCCTCTATTAAAGTTATGGAAAACAGAAACAGTATGTTTTGCAGTCTTTCTGGGGAAAAACATAATGGACAAGTCATTCTGCAAAATATTTCATATTAGTCTTCTCAAGGGACAGATAATAAATAGATTAAATAAACAAATAAAGGAATAAAAAACAATATAATGGAACAGGAACAATTGCATGCATCTAAATATATTTTAATCAGCAATCTACTATCTGATTAATTTATGTGGCACACTCATCAGCTAACATACTATACATACTTTATGAGTAATATACTCATAAACTTGAATTATAACATAATAAATGCAACAAAAATTGCAACAAAAAATAAAATGGCCTTATTAGTAAACAGAAAAATGTATGTCATTTTGGTCCCATTAAGTGATTTACATTGTATTACATTGTATTGAGATGTTGTTAAAAACACCTATTTAACTATGGTTAGGAAATGAACTTGCTAGTAGTATGATGCAATTTAATTATTGGGTTCCCTGGGGTCTCTATTTCTAGATGAAAACTAAATCATTGCTATTTTTAGTAGAGTTTGGTTTCAATCAGAATAGGATTGTATTATGCCTTTATTCTGATAGATCCCAGACAATAGTTAAATTATTGAATTGAATGTAAATTTCAGTTCAGTTTATTAACCCTTGTCTAATTAATGACTAAATTAAAAATGACTCCAAAGTGCAAAGAAATAGCAAGGAGAATTATAGCTGAATGTCTTTTATGGATTGATGATCATCTATTTTATATCTTTAGATGATCTAGTATTTTCACACAAATGTTAAAAGAAGATAGGATGGAACTCTTGGAATGTTATAATTTAGATGCAAAGGTGTCATACTTGTATTTTACTAGTCCTGTGTTAGATTCTAGGCAATGAATGGAGGTGAAGCTGGAGGATTCAAACAACCTTTTATTAAGATCAGCACAGGAACATGGAAGAAACTAATCTGAAGCATGCTGGCTGGCAGTGTTCCTTTATAAAGGGCTGTCAGCCATTGACCAATCAATTTAAAGTATTTTCCCAAACATATTGCAGACCAGAATGAAACCTCCTGACTACACATGCACATACACAACACCCCTCCCCACCTAGCTGAAACTTTCTGTCTCCAGTCCTTACGCTACAGGCATAGTTCTATAGGTATGCAGGGTGGCGGTGGTTTTGTTCTGAACTGTGCAGCTCTTCCCTCATTCTTGAATCGTTGCCATATGGAGCAGGCAGCTGGGCAGAATCCTCTTCAGGAATCAAGTGCAGCAGCTATGGAACCTCAGCAGCAGGTATTTTGGGTGCTACAGGATTCAGCTCCGCAGATACCTGTGCCTGGTTTTCTTGCTTTTGTCATTATGTGTCCCTTAGTTGTTGGTCCATTCCTCCTTGATTGGTGCCTTCTATCATGGTCCATTCTGGCCAGTGCCGGGTGGAGGCCCTGAAGTGGCTCCATAGTTGATCAATATGGCAGGGCAACACCCTGACATCTTCTAGCT
Organism: Bungarus multicinctus; assembly: GCA_023653725.1. Lineage (NCBI taxonomy): Eukaryota > Metazoa > Chordata > Lepidosauria > Squamata > Elapidae > Bungarus > Bungarus multicinctus. Next base: position 71,673,896 of record CM042840.1, read on the forward strand.
CCACGTAATAGGAGTATGGTCCGGTTATTTCCATGACTCAGGCCAGTAATTAAGTGGGGCAACCCACATAGTTATGGGCATATATGGTTGCCCCTGGCAAATGTTCAGGATTGAGTAGTCAAGTCAGTGGGGGCCTCAGTCGAATAGTCTGGGTATAATCTGTCCAAGTTTATCCTTAGCCGGTGGCCCATTAATAGTTCTGCTGGGCTCCAGTTTGTTGTGGCACTGGATGTGATGTGTTGGACTATCAGTTATTTGGTTATTCACACCTGCCAGTCCCTTGACCCGATTCATGCCAGCATCTCTTTTGTGGTTCACATCATTCTCTCTACTTGGCCATTGCTGGTGGGGTAAATGGTGTGATGAGTGCATGCCGGATTCCATGGCTTGCCAAAAACAGTTCAAACTGGCTTGCGGTGAACTGTGGTCTGTTGTCTGACACTAGGACATCCGGTAGCCCATGGGTTTCAAACATTTTTTGAAGTGTTCAGATCATGGCATCTGAGGTGGTTGACTTCATCAGCACCACCTCGAGCCAATTTGAATATGTGTCAGCCTCTATTAGGAATGTCTGTCCATGGAATGGTCCTGCAAAATCAATGTGCACTCTTGACCATGGTGTCTTGGGTGTTTTATATTCCTGTGCTGACACTGATGGGGGTGCTAACCTTGATTCTTGGCAAGGTTGGCAAGATGCGACCCATTCCATAATAACACTGTCCATGTTGGACCACCATAAGTAGCTGCGGGCCAATGCCTTCATCCTTATGATTCTGGGGTGGCCTTCATGTAATGCTTCCAAGATGGGCTGCCTCAGCTTCAGGGAAATCACTACTTGGTTTCCCCACAGTAAGCAGCCCCGTTGGACAAATACTTCATGTTGCCGGATGTAAAATTGAAATCTGTCCCTACTGGGTGCTTGGGCCACCCCCTCCACACTCAGTTGAGTACCTTTGTGAGTATCTCATCTTTGTTGGAGTGTTTGGCAACTTTGGCTGCTGTGATGGGGCCAGATGCTTACATTTTGATTAACAATATGGTTGATGTGGGGGCTGGGTCTTCTACTGCAAATGGAAGTGGGCATCAGCTGAAAACATCAGCGTGGCACAGCAACTTACCCAGTTGGTGTGTGAACTGGTAGTTGTAAGCAGTTAGGAATACAGTCCAGCACATCATTTGAGGGACAGGACTTGTGATGTTTGTTGGTTCCCTGCAATTAAGCCCAGCAGCAGCTTGTGGTCTGTCACAAACTTGATCGGTCTCCAATACATATCTTCATGGAATCTCTTGATCCCGGTGACTGCAGTCAACATTTCCTTGTCTAGTTGGCTGTAATTCCTCTCTGCTGAAGATAGCATTCTTCTCAAGGGGCTCTTGTCTGTCTGGATAAACATGGCTGCAAGCCATCACTGACTTGCAGACCTTCCACCGCGCATTAAAGACCCACCTCTTCCAACAGGCCAGTCTGGCCTAGTATCAGTTACTAGGGTTTTAAAATTTGTAGTAATTTTTAACTTTTTTACCCTGTTTTTATTGTGTTATTTCAGCCACTTGTTTAATTCTTTTTAAATCTATTTTAAATTTTTTATTAATTGTACGGTTTTATCTCAGCTATACACCGCTCCAAGTCCCATTTTGGGAGAGGGGGTGGTATAAAAAATTTAATAAATAAATAAATTTAATAAATAAATAAATAAAACTGTTCCAACTCCAAATGGCGATGCGTCATCAGTGAGGACCAGCAGCAGGTTCTCATTATATTGTACAAGGATGCTGTCTGATGAGATTAGGTTTTTTACTCCACTGAACGCTGAATCCTTCTGGCCCCAGGACCATGCCACTTTCTTATCCAAAAGCTGGGGAAGGGGCTCTCTGACTGATACTTTGTGGATATGCTGTAGAAATTAAGGAGATCCAAGAATGCCTGGAGCTCTGTCTTATTTCTAGGGGTTGGGGATTCTTGAATTGCTTGGATCTTTGCTTTTGTGGGGTGAAATCCCAGTGCATCAATAAGGTATTCAAGGACCTGTGTTACAGCGATCTTGCATTTCTCTTTTTTCATCTTCAGCCCCACTTCCTGGAATCTTTGAAGCACTGTCCACAATTGGTCGAGAAGCTCTGTTTTATTAGCGGCTGATACCAATATGTCATCATAGTATGGGATGATGCCTGGAATGCCTTGCAAGAGGTGCTCCATTAAGCTTTGAAAAAATCCTGGTGCCATGCTTACTCCAAACTGTAGCTGGAGGCATCAGAGGGCTCCTTGATGCATTATTATTGTCTAAGCTTCAGCTATGGCATCATCCATGAGGAGCTGCTGGTAGACTTGGGCAACATCTAGTTTAGCAAAGACCTTCCCCTCGCCCAGAGAGTGCAATAGATGTTGCACAACCAACACCAGATATGCATTCTGTTGTAAAGCTTTGTTCAGGATGCATTTGTAATCAGCATATATCTGGACCGAACCGTCTGACTTCAGACTGGAGTCACTATTGATGTCTCCCATTTGGCATGGTCAACGGCCTCCAATATTCCTTGCTGGATAAGCTTGTCCAGTTGTTTATCCACTTTCAGCTATAACGCGAAAGGCACTCTTTTCGTCTTGAGTCTGATTAGAGTCACCTGGGGGTCAAGGTTAAAAGAGATTGGGGTGCCCTTCCCCAGCTCTCTGTTGAACACCTCAGCAAATTCCTTGATCAGGTCCTTAATGGTCGGTTCCTTGATGGAATTTACATCTGTGATTCTTAGCCCCAGGGAAGCAAACCAATCCAGTCCCAGGAAGCTTGTCAGTGAGCCATCTACCACGATCAGTTGGAAAGATCCCAAAATTTTTTTAAACTTACTTGGAAAATGCTGCTTCCAATAATAGGAATGCTATTTCCTTGGTAATCCCTGAGGCAGATGTGGCTGTGTTTTAGCTTCCTCTTCATTATGCTCGGTACTAAACTTTTAATGATCCTCCAGTAGACAATGGTCATTGCCAATCCGGTATCCACCTCCATCTGACAAGGAGAACCCTCAATCCCGATGGTGACTTGTTGGCTCTGGGGACACTGTTTTGCCTGCTGGCTGTTTCTGTCCAGCACATGTCCATGTAGTTGGTCAAACAGTTGTCCTCATAATTCCTTTGCTTCGGATGTGATCTCTTGGGACCTGCTTGGTAAATGGTAGTGGTGGCAGGTAGCATCGCATGGCAAACTCGGGCTAGGTGCTCCTTTTTGTTGCACCATTGGCAAATGGCATTTTTGTACTTGTACATGGCTCATGGGTGATTCCTGCCACAGCCCATACAAGCTGATGGCTTCTTCTCGGTGGCCATATTGCATCCTTTGTTGGCTGCTTTTAGTTGATGGACATCCTCATTCTCCTCTTCATCTGTGGATCCTCATGATGGACCAAGACCATTTTCTGTGAGGTTGACGGGTTATTCAACTTCTGTATTTCTGCCATTGATTGGGTCAATGTCTCTGCAGCTTGGTCTTCTTCCATCATCATTTGTAGCATGAGATTCTGCCTCACGAGTAGGCACCACTGGAATTTGATGTCTCTCACTTTGCAGACCAGCCGGTCCAAGAGGGCATCATCCAGGTCACAGAATTCACAATATAATGCTGCTTTTTGGAGTACAGCCATATATTTATTGATAGATTCACCCTTAGCCTGGTTCTGATGATGGAACGGTGTCAGCGGGTGATGCAGGAAGCCTTGGGTCCATAATGTTTCCTTAGCTTCTCTTGTAGAGTGTCCCATGGTACCGTCTGCACTGATTGGGGAGCAAGGAGAACTCTGGCCATCTTGAAAATGTCCGTACCACTGTAGCTCAGGAACACTGCCCTTTTCCAATTATTCATGATGTTCATGAAATAATTGGCTTCTAGGATAGATTCAAGTTGGACTATGTGGGAGTCCCACATCTCCTATGTGCAGTTGAATGATATAAATTGGGGAAGCACAGCCATTTCCAATGGGTCTGTGTAATCGCAGTTGTGACAGAAGTTCAGTGCTTGTTTGTGAGCAGTGCCATGGTAGTGATCTGTTTATGTGGCTTCAGTTCCATTCGGATCCCACCTTCATCACCAGTGTTACATTCTGTGATGGGCGTGGCACAAAGGCTATATAGTCAAATAATAGTAGTAGTCCCTTTATTTGCTCCACTTTGCCCCCAATGTCCTGGTTACTTTCTGGGCTGGGCTCTCCCCAGAACAGCCTTTGACTGTAGAAATTCAAGTCCAAAACGTTGTCAACAAAAACTGTAACTGTAAGTCCAATCAAGGCAAGATGAGGTAATTAGTCCAGCAGGGCAAGAGAAGGAATTCCAGATGTGAAGGAACAGCAGTAATTCATCCCAGTTGGGAGGATGACAGGAATGCAGATAACCAAAGTCAACACAAGATAAACTCACGTTTCTTCTTAGCAGATGCCATTCTGAGCTTGCATCTCTTCTAAACTCTCTTCCCAAGTGTGCCCAATAAGGAAATCAGGGCCCTTTCCTCCCCCATAAGCCACGCAACTCACATTGTTCTCTTCTTAATTCCTCCCTGCGTGCCCTAGAATGAAAAGGGGGTGGGCCTGGCTTTTCCTCTTAGACTTATATTTAACCCTCTTCTTATTCTATGTCTTCGCTGCTCTGCCCAGCTAGACTTTACCATTCCCCAGTTTCCTCCATAGTCAATGGAGCTACACTCCCGCTCTCTGTCAGCTGTTCATTTTCCTCCTCGGATTCAGACTCCAACAGGGGCATGACAGATTCTGGGCATGAATGGAGGTGAAGCTAAAGGATTCAAACAACAAACCTGTATTAAGATCAGTACAGGAACATGATAGAAACTAATCTGAAGCATGCTGGCTGGCAGCGCTCCTTTATAGAGGACTGTCAGCCATTGACCAATTAATTTAAAGTATTTTCCCGCACATAGTGCGAGGTTTCACAGTTGGGAGTGAAACCTCCCAACTGTGCATGCACATACACAACATCCTGCTTTCTGGACATTGCTTTCCAGAAAGAATCTGAATGACTGCAGAACTATCCATCCAATTTTCCCTCTTAAAAAAAATAAAAGACTACCATATTTGAAGATATCAAAAGTAAATGAGAGGTGAAACACAGATACCAGGGACAACCTTATCTAATTCTTGACCATTCATTATTTTAAATAAATGTTCATTCTAAAAGTTACCAAAAGCAAAACCAAAAGATATATTTTTAAAAATTGTGTCATTTGTTGCTTTGGATGCTTGCTGTCTTAACTCTCTCCATTCCCTGGTCTCTGCTAAGTTGACTAAAAGTGAATTTACAAGGCAGACTTGTTTTTTGCAGGGTCATTAAATCCCTAAACTAAATTTCTTTTATCCTCATCTCTCTAATAGCATCCTTGAAACTGGTTCTTTTCATTGTTTAAATAATAGTTTTGTGAGGAAAGGCAAAGCTAATTCTAGAAGTGGATGATTTCTTCAGACCAAAGGTATCAAGAACCAGGTAAAGGAAACTAGGAACTTCAATGGAAATGATTTGTGTTTGCTCTCATTATTATTAATAAAAGTGCCGTTTTTGTCACCAGCTGGAGTTAAGTGAATATACAGTGAAATAATAACTTGAGCTAAAAAAAGCTTTTAGGAATTGACACTACCTAGAAACAGGGGAGTTTTTAAATAGGAATGAGGCTTGATGAGTGTGCAGCCTCTGCCACTGTGAAATATAAGCGTATTATGAATAAAGCATTTTCTTTCATTCTCGCCTGTCTTTTCACACTGCACAATAGGGTAATGGAAGAACCTTGAGCAGCAGATGGAGGTGTTATTAATCTCCCCTGCTGGAGTGGAGAGTTTGAAGAGAATATGAGATCACAGGTGAAAGTTCACACAATGCAACAGGATTTTCAGACACCTCTTCATTCTTTTCTTTTTTTCCTTTAATCAAAATTCCACGGATTATTTCAAAAGGCTCAGCAGTACAGTGTAACTATTTCATGCAGCTCCTTATCTATGCCATAACTTGGTTCTCTAGTCCTGGTTCTCTTCACTGAGGATTGTTGCCGTTGGCCTCTAATTTCCACTTTGAGAAATGTTGAATACAGCACATTTTGATTGTGCTGCCAATGGATAGTCCTATTCTAATATCATAAAAAGCATTTTGCACCAAAAGTATTTTATCTGTGACATTATTTAACTTTATCAAGTATTGGATTAACACTTTTTAAATATGGAAAAATTTGCTAGATCAAAACAAAAGTTCTAAGAACCAGTAAGGTTCTTTCAAAAAGTCTATAACTGCAACATGGAATCGATACTCGGATGTTGAAAGCATATACACTATATAGTATAGGCTAGATTAGCAGTTCATCAGTGTAGCTGAATTATTGTAGAGCCTTTTTCTAATGAACAATCAGCATTTAGAATAATGCCTGGAAGTTGAAATTAAAAGTAGTATAGTATGTTCATGGAGGAAAATTCTAGAAATTAACCTGGCCATGCAACCAGTCAGAATTGCCAGCCATGGTTTCAGGGATAACTTCACACTAAATAACATATATTTTCTTGTTTAATTATAAATCTATAGCCTTACAATAATTTATTTATTTACATATCCACTGATACATACAAGGGATATGATGCTACTGGTCCGGCTGGGTTTTATAGAACCAGTAGCTCTGAAGAGCAGCAGACACCAAACCAGTTCAGTGTCTACTGCTCTGTTTGATCTACCCACCCGCCCGGGCTCTTGGCTGTCCTTTATTTCCTGCTTTTTCAACCTCAGCTACTTTGCATGGCACAGCTGAGGTTGAAAAAGCAGGAAAGGAGTTTGAAATGCTGCGCGCCTGCATGCAGCACTTGTCAGCTGTCCGGGAGGCACAACTGAGTTTTTTGGAAATGGCCTACACACACATGCAAAATGCACTCTCACCAGGGATGGCATTCTATCTGCTGGAGAACTGGCAAATTGTGCCAGTTAGCCTGCCCGCCCCACCCTGCCCTGCCCATTCACTCCTTATCTGGCATACACGCCATCAAACTTGCCTGCTAAGTTGCTATTTTTCCTCTTTTTTTTCCTGACCATCAGCTGTTCTGCTATGCTGGGAGATTTAGATTAGCTAGAAAGCAGGAAATCGTTGGATTTCTTGCTTTCTAGCTAATCTAAAAGCAGAGCTGAACCTGAAGCTTCTATTATTCATTCCAGACTCAGGTAGTAGATGGCAGAAACACAGATCTCTAAGTGAATCTGTGATTCTGTGAGCAACTCAACATGCCTGCCTGCCTGCCCTGCCTGATTTTGGGTAAAAGTTGCTCTTTTTTAATAAAAAAAAATCAATATTTACATAAATATTTATAATATTTACATACAAGCCATGCCCAGTCAGTCACATGACCACCAAGCCATATCCAGTCAGCAAGCCACACCCACAAATTAGGCCACACCCACAGAACCATTGTTAAGAAATTTGAATCCCACCCTGTATATGCTACACAACTCCCAATGACTTTGGGTGGCTTAGGGAAGGATAGGAGAAAAAGCCACTGTCAAAGCAAAATTAAATAAGAGCAGCCTGAGTTCAGGACAAGAAAGTAACATGGTGTGTGTGTGTGTGTGTATAACAATAGCAATAGCACTTAGAATGATATACCACTTCGCAGTGCTTTACAGCCCTCTCTAATGGTTTACAGCTTATTGCCTCCAACTATCTGGGTCCTTATTTTATCGACTTCAGAAGGATGGAAGGCTGAGTCAACCTTGAGCCTAATGAGATTTGAACTGCCAAATTGCAGTCCGCTGACAGTCAGCAGAAGTATCCTGCAGTACTGCATTCTAACCACTGTGCCACCCTGGCTCCATATGTCTGATACATTGTCTCCTGTATACAACATTAAAGAGAGGGAGGAGGGGGAGACACATTCAAACTGGCAAGATTCCATCACTATATTTTATTACAGATTATCATAGACTTACAATCAGAATTACAACTGCAGTGATAAGTGAAAGCATCTTGTGATTTTTTAAATATTTTAATATGTGGTCATTAAGAGAACACAGCAATTGTTAAACAAATTAATTTTCCTAGTGAATATTTTTGGCTGGAAACCAGAAGTAAATGCTGGAATCTGGCAAACAAGGGGAAAAAAACCATATGTCAAGACTGATTCTCACTTTCACCTATTTTCTGTCCTTCACTCGCAGGTTGACAATAATAGGGTGAGGGGCTGAATGGACTGCAGGGGAGAGAGAATAGTATTCACGCATCCATTAGCATTGTGGGACATTACTGGCATCCCAAGGACGCACTAAGCAGATGTTCCAAAATGAACAGGAGTGATTGGTGAACATTTTGGACTGTGGGTGGCCCATGGGGAAAAGGAGAGATTAACTATGCTTGTTTTTGTGAGGGAAACCTGGAGCTGGTTTCACTTCTTCTGTGATAATGTGGTTTATTCAATAAAATTTAAAACCTTGGAAAAATACTGTTCCAGGAGTTCCTTTTTCTGGCCTCACCAACTGGACAGATGACACCATAAATCACGGTGATAGGCAAATGGCCATAAAAATGAGCTAATTTCCAAGTTCCCAAAATGTGATCACATAGTCACAGGGGGGATACAGCCATCATAACTTCAAAAATAGATCAGAAGATGTTTTAACTTTGAAGAATTGTTAAATAACTGGTCATAAGTTGAGGACTACTTGTACAATAAAAGTAATTCTTATCTACATTGCATTGGTTTCTTAGTCATGTCTACTTTGGAGAGCTCACAATTTAAAAAGTAAAGAGTACAGAGGATAAAAGCCCCCAAAACAACATATAAAATCATTTTTCATTCCAATGAGTCTGGAGATTTTATTCAGATATATCCACATACAATATAATATTGTAGTTTTGTGCATATCAGCAGAGTGAAGTCACTCTGATCTCTCAAGGGATAATGATCCAGAGAGAAGATATTGCAATAAGAAAGGCATAATCCAGAGGCAGGCACTACTTAATCTGTGGGATTGGAATACGTCTACTCTGCCTGATTGTACTGACAGGCAGAAGCAAGATTATAACTGGATTGGGAAATCCTGTTCCAAGTAATTCATGCCATTGTAACTTCTTGTTTAGACTGGTGTAACATGCACACGGGACTGCCCCTGAAGAGCTTTTGGAAATTTCAATAGGTACAGAATCTGGCAGTGCAGGTCATAAATGATGTCAGATATACAGCATACGTACCACCACTGTTGTGTGAGCTACATTAGTTATTGGTGTATTTCTGTGTGCAATTCAAGGTACTGGTTGTCACTTTGGACATGACTTGGGTCCATGTTACCTGACTTTTTCCAAGAATATCTATCCATCCAACATGATTTATATTCACATTAACAGAGTTGGAAGGGATCTTGTAGGTCATCTAGTCCAATCTCCCCCCCCCCCAAGCAGCAGACCCTATATAATTTCTGACAGATGGCAATCCAGTCTCGTTTTGAAAGTTTCCAGTGATGAAGCTCCCACAACTTCCGAAGACAACTTCTGTTCCATTGATTGTCAGAAAATGTCTCCTTATTTCTCTCCTTGATCAGTTTCCATCCATTATTCCTTTCTGGCCTTCGTGTGCTTTGGAAAATACCTTGACCCCCTCCTCTCTGTGGCAGCCCCTTAAATATTGGAAGACTGCTATCATGTCTCCCCTGGTCTTTGTCTTCACTAGACTAGCCAAGCCCAGTTCCTGCAACTGTTCTTCGTATGTTTTAGCCTCCAGTCCACTCATCATCCTAGTTGCTCTTCTCTGCACTTTTTCTAGAATCTCAAAATCTTTTTATAGTGTGATCACCAAAACTGGATGTAGTATGCTAAGTGTGGTCTTACTAAGGCTTCATAGAGCGGTATTTGTTAGATATTCAATGGGAAAAGTCAGTGATGTTAGACTTCCCCATTGGCTGAAATTGTGGATAGCAGCCTGTAAAAAGAACAGCAGGCACACCGGGCGGCAATCTTTTGTTCAGAGCTAAATAAAGAAATCCTTTCCTTCTACCGTTGTCCTGCCTCTTCAATATAACCCATATATATAACAGTATTAATACCTCCCTAGATCTTGATTGTATTCCTCTGTTGATGCAACTTAAGATTGTGTTGGCTTTTTTGGCTGCTGCTGTACACTGCTGCTCATGTTTAATTAATTGTCCACTAAGACTTAAAGATTCCTCTCACAGTGACTGCTGTTAAGCCTGATTTCACCCAGTCTTATATGTGTACTTTTGGTTTTACTTGCCTAAGTGTAAGATTTTATTTTTCTCTACATTGAATTTAATTTTGTTAGATAGGGCCAGGGTTCAAATCTGTCAAGAGCCAATCTTCTAGGGTATTAGCTATTCCTGCCAGCTTAGTATCATCTGCAAATTAGGTAAGTTCCCCTTCTATTCCCTTATCTAAGTTGTTTATGAAGATATTGAAGAGTACGGGGCCTAAGATAGAACCTTGTGGTGCCCCTTGTGCTTACTTCTCTCCATGTATTATTATGGTGATTATTTGCTTTTAAATCAGAGAGTTACTCCTCTCATAGTGAAAAGAAAACCAAATTATTGGAAGCAAATCATAGTTTCACACTGGACTTTAAGAAGGACATAACTCATCCCAGCCTTCAAACCCCCTTTTCTCATCTCTGTCTCATTTAGTACTATGGAGATCCCATTAGCCAAATAATGTCAGATGGGAGACACTATAAAATGGATTTTTTTCTGGAGTGGCCTCTATGGAATATCTTCCTTCAGAGGTCAGAATGGTCCTAACCGTTAGCCTTCCATAAGGTCCTAACATACCTAATCTTCTTTTCTCTTCCTATTTTCAACACAGCAATCCTGTGAGATGGGTTGGGCAGCAGACATTGACTGGCCTAAAGTTATCCAGCCAACTTTCATGCCTAAGGCAAGACTAAAAGTCAATTTCTTGGTTTCTAGCCTGCTGGCATAACCACTAGACCAAACTGGCTCTCTCTCCTTTTCCACCATTTATTGGATTTTATTTTTTGTAATAAAGTCTAACAGTTCACCTTTCATCCTATTTTCAGCCGCTTGAAGTAAATGCCAATAAGAAAATAAGTCAAAGTAAGAATATAAATTATTTTATTTCAATCATTGGAGAAGTGATGAAAGAGTGCATTGCTAGGCTTAGTAATAATAATAAAGACACAGTGGTAAAGTAGGTAGCTCAAGAAAACAATAACTTCTTGAATGTTGTACATATATCTTTAATTTATATACACAAACATATGTAAAGGCATATGCATTCAATAAATCTCATCAACAAAAAAGCAAATGACACTTTCCAATCTGTTATCAAATTGTTTCAAGACAAGATTTTCTTAAGTCATTTTACAATCAAATCAGCATTACCTTCTTTTGATGGTAATTCTGGAGACACACTTTCTTGAACTCTTGGAATTTTTTAGCCAATTCTATCAAATATATTATGTATGGAGCAGCTGAACCAATGTTAGAAGAGAGAGTTTTCTATTTGGCAGCAGGGAGGTAAGACAATCACGTTTGTATAGTACAATGTAATAATGTAGAGAACTGCATTAGTGCTCTATTGACTTTTTTTGTATAGCATTGCCAGATTCATGTGAATAAAATTTAAAGAGAGTTTCTGACCTTTTTTGTCATAATACTTAAGGCAGGATATATTTAGCTTTCTGGATACTTTGCTTTCAGCTCTTGTGAGCCCTAGACCAGCTTAGTTTTAACAAGGCCTAAATCTTAAATTAAGAAATCTTTTCTGTTATGGCATTACCTTTATACCCAAACAGCTGGGTATATCTCCTTGTCAGAGCAAACAAATCAGTAATCGCTGTGCATAATGTACAAAGTATGGTTCTAACATCAGTTGCAAAGCACATAACCACAGATAGTCTCATATGTCTCTGTTTCGCAGTGATACTTAATGAGAGATACTAAATTTGTTTTTAGCTTCTAGACTTTAGCTGTTTTACTATCATTACGGTCTTTGCATTTTATAGGGGACAAATAGGGCAAAGGACTAAAAAAGAGTTTTTTCAAAATGTTTTAAATGTAGGGGATTTGGTTTAAAATTGCTGGGCATCTATGCAGGGATAGGATTCTACCAGTTTGGATCTGTTTGGGTGAACCCCTAGCTCCGATGATCAACTGGCAGCGAACACAAAGCAAAGACCATGAGCTGGACCTCTTGTCCCCAATCAATAAAGAAAGGGAAAGACCCCAAAGGAAGGAGATGAATGTGTGCCCATCACCTCAAGTCCCAAATTTGACACCAAAGAATAACCATGGTCAATTATATCAAAACTGACTCAGAAGTTAAAAAGAGCAAGGATTGATGCACTATTTTCATTCTGTTCCTAATAGAGATCATTCAATCATAGCTGCTTTGTCCCATATCCAAGCCTTAAACCTCATTACAAGGGGACCAGGTAATCTATTTCGTCCAGGATCCTCTTGGAGCTCCAGCAAGGTTGATTAAGCCTTCCACCCTTCCAAGGTCAGTAAAATAAGCGTCCAAATTGTTGGGAGCAAAATGCTGACTCTGTAAACTGCTTAGAAAGTGCTGTAAAGCACTATGAAGTGGTATAAGTCTAAGTGCTATTGCTATTGCTGTTCTCAACCACCTTCCATAGAAAGAGTAAACCAGATGAAAAATATCCAACAAAATTTCCACCAATGGCTCCTTGAGAAAAAGGTGAAACAGGGCCTTTTTAAAGGGTATCAGAAACACTCCCTCCCTCAAAGATGAATTAACCATCACTAAGACCCACCCTTGATCAGCCAGGAGTAGAATGAGTCTAGAACATAGGTGGCCATGTTTACAAGGATCCTGTTCACTTCCTCAGGTACAACAGGATCAATCTGTTTTCAGATAACTGGGTAAGTCTGCTTCCCAGGCATCTTCAAAAGATCTGTACCCTGCTTAGCTTCCAATGAGAACAGATTCAAGAAATTTCATTCACCAGATGCATAGAGAATAAACCTCCAGCTCCATATAACTTTAACCCAGGATGAACGCAGTGAGAGTGGAGAAATACCAAACATTTTGACTATCATTATTTACTATTACTATTTGTTATGACTATTGTTTGATTATTTTATTTCTCAAGCTCTAATGATACTGGAAGAATCATAATCTTTCTGCACCATGGTTTATCTAATCATCCCCCATCCTTCCAAAAATCCATAAACCTGGAAACAAGAACTATGTTCCAGTTTACAAATTAGATTTTGGAAATGTGATCATTCTACTTGCCACATGAAATAGAAAAATAATAATTGGAGGTTTTTAAATCATCCATAACTTTATAAACATCCTTGGATAATCTAACATATTATACCTTTGATGGGCTTTTGCCCAAGACCTACCAAACTATTAATTCTATGATTCAATAAATTTACATGTATGTATTCATGAGCTATTCCAGCTCCATGGACAATTTTCTTTTTTCTTTTTTTTTAAATAAACTTTATTGAGTTTTATTACATTAAAAACATTAAAAAAATATAATTCAATAACAGTTGTTTGTAGTGCTTATCTTAAAACAATCATTTGTGCGATAATTACAGATATTAATTTGTGCATAATTATATTCTTATTCTATCTATATTCTATATTTAATAATTACTTATCCATAATGTCTCCAATCTATCCAGGGACAATTTTCATCAATATCTCTTGTCAGGATAGTAGAAACACAGAACCTGAGACTTTTGCAAAAACTTATTGTACAGTTGTGATGAATATATCACCATGAGTTGTTCAATTTACTATAGCAGCCCAAAAGCTGAAAGGGGTGGGTGAGATTTCATGACAGAAATGTGATGGTTATCATGGACACTAATTGTTTTATCCTTTATCTTGCCATGATTGGTGAAAATGTTTTAATACATTTTATATTTTTTCAAGTGATGCCCACTTGCAGATCTCAGAGGCTGTGTTCTATTGCTCCAGAAATGTTTTGATGTATGTCAGGGTGTGCTATATAGTTTGTCTTATACCTTCTTTCTTCCTTTGTTTTCCTTGCATGTTGCGCAGGGACCTTGTAATAGATGCTTGTTTGTACCCATTCTGTCTGATCTGTTTATGCATTGTAGGTACTTTCTCTTCAATTGTTCAGCTTGTTGGGTACTGCAGTGGATTCTTACCCTGACATATAGTGTTCTAATACAGCTCATTTTGTGTGATACTGGATGGTTATTGTTAAAACTAAGAATGTACAGAGTGTTGGTAGCCATGTGATAAATCATGGCTTCTAGGCTTCCATCTTCCTGCCTGCTGACAAGCACATCTGAAAATGATAATTGTCTAGCCATTTTTTCCTCCATTGTGAATTATATGTCTGGGAAGATGGAGTTCAGTAGGATATGAAAATCTTTCAATGCATGTCTGCTGATTTTTCTATAAACCATTTTTCTTCCATTAAATTATGTGTGAATCGTCGAGAAGCCTGGACAAGTCCCTGCAGTTTTGTTGTTGTTGTTGTTGTTTGCAGTTTTTCATAAGTGGTTTACCACTTACCTAAAATTGGAAGAAAATGATTGCCCAAGATAATTGATTTTGTGCCTAAGATGGGACCAGAACTCACAGTCTCCTGGTTTCTAGTCTGATACTTTAACAATAACACCACTGTACTACAAACTTAACCACTTAACCATTATACCAAACTGACTCCAAGCCCCATTAATTTTCCCTAAAACTTTGTTAATTCATCACAAAACTAGCTGCAGCCATTCTGAGATGTATACACCCATTCACATCTTGTCAACAGTGCTGCTAAGCAGTTTACTTAACTCTACTTATGTAATCTTTTTTTTTAGAAAATTTGGAGACACCTCAGATCCAGATGATGTTATTAATTAGGGCCGATCCTGACAAAATCAGGCTTTTGTATAAATATAGTATGAAGCTAATGGATAAATAAATAAGGGGAAAATGTTCTTTGTAAAAGATCAGAAAAAGAAAAAAAAACCATGAAAGTTACCTGGGGAACTGAGGAAAAAATGAAGAATAAAAAGGCAGTATTTCTTCAAATAATGTATAATTGATGTATGAATCTATATAGCACATGATTGCTAACTTAGAAATGTTTACAGCAGTCTTTTAATTCTGAATTTCAATGGTCATGGCAGCCAAACTATATGGAAGTTGTAGACCATCCAAGCTGGAAAGCAGCAGTTGAGGAAAGTATTTCAAACCAGTTCTATTTTCAAGCCAGCATTCATCACATATAATTAGATCAATAAACTGTTGGATTTTATCTGGGTATTATACAGAAAAATAATGATCTTGCAAAAAGTAAAAGCATTGTATATTGTAGTTATTTGTTCCAAATGTACATTTAGCGGTGAAACAAACAAAGAGTACACTTGATGGAATAACCTGCCAGACATATACAGTGTAAGAGAGAAAATACTGTTTTGAATGACATATAAGTAGTCCTGGATGTATGATCAGAATTGAGCCTTCCTGGGCCCCAGGGAAGCTTCCTGGGAGCAAAAACACCCCCCAGAAGACTTCCCTGAGGCCCAGGAGGCCCAAAAACAGAGCGCGAGGGGGTGCTGCAACACCCCCACCCCCACACTCAGTTTTTTGCCTTCCTGAGCCCCAGGGAAAATGCGCCCTCCCCAGGAGGCTTCCCTGAGGCCCATGAGCAAAAAAATGGAGGAGCGGGTTCTGCAAAAAGAAGACCCTGAGAATGGGTTATTTTTATGCTTTTGTTTTTTTAAGCTGAATTTAAGAGAAGGGTTAGCAAGTGGTGTTGTTTGATTTGGGTGCCAGTTTGCTTCTCAGATGCTATGCTTATAATTAAATAGATGCTAGTAAAACCAGTGCAGATTTCAAAAATCTAGTATGCTGGCTCAACTTAAGGCAACAGAGCTAACAAAGAGATATATATTGGACTTTGCTACCCCCTCGGATAAAAGGGGATGATAATAAGCACGAACTAGTTTTCAACATTCAGTTAAATGATATATGAAAATTAAATAGAGTTCTTTTGTTACAAATTTCTGTAAAATTAAACTTTCAAATAGATGAGCTCAGATTGATTCTTAGCAGCTTAATTCAGATGCTTAATGTATGTTACTCACACAGTATATGGCAATATTCTATATATAAAATGAGTGAAATCTCATTTATTTCTGCCATCATGTAAAATACTGCATACTTTTTCTTTTTAAAATTCCTTGGCACAGAAAGACTTTTTAAATCAAAAACTGAGTGTGCCACTATGTGGTCTGAACAGCCATTAAATATTGATCCTTCCATTTATGTAAAAAATGCATGAGTCATAGAACAGTCTTTGTAGGATGATAAACATAAAAACTCATTTAGCCACCTTTTATTTTACTCAAATTGGCAATAGACATACTTATCTAGGGCAGAGCAAGCTAGCAAGAGGACATTTTTCTTGGGATCAGAGCCATGCATATATTATATTCAGTCTTCTGTAGAAAGCAGTGTTTAGAAATAGTTTTATATCTTGCTTTTTTTTAGTGGTATCTCCCATCTTTCTCCAGGTACATATATGAATATTAAAATAGTTCAATAGGCCTCCATTTCAATTTCCTAAATCCATCCAAAGGGTTTTGAAATTGCTGCACCTTTAGTTTATTCTTTTGCAATGACAACAAGCTGGGAACTTCAAATGAAGCACTCAGAGAGTTCAATCAACCAATTACTTGTTGCTGCAACACTCTTCGTGGATTAACCAAAACATCCTTCCACACTCCTGCTACTGAGGGGGCAGGTAAAATTTTCCTCTTTATGTCACTGCTTTTTCAAATTCAACATTGTGCAAAAATTCCAAGTATGAATATGATATGAAAACTGATTGGCAGTCAAAATGCCACTCTTCCTGCAGTCACGTTCCCACTTAAAATGATGGAATGACACTATAGTTTGGCA
This sequence comes from Bungarus multicinctus, assembly GCA_023653725.1. Lineage (NCBI taxonomy): Eukaryota > Metazoa > Chordata > Lepidosauria > Squamata > Elapidae > Bungarus > Bungarus multicinctus. The sequence continues at coordinate 71,690,785 of CM042840.1, forward strand.
ACCACTACTTTCCCCAATACTGATACAGAATTCCATGTGTCAGAGATGGGCAGGGAGAGAAAATACAGATAGTCTTCACTTATGACTACAATTTAGTCCAAAATTTCCATTGTTAAGCAAGACTGTTGTTAAGTTAATTTTGTTCCATTTTACATCATTCCTTGCTATAGTTGTTAAGTGAATCACTGCAGATTTTATATTAATAATATGGTTAAGTGAATCTGGCTTCCTCTTTGACTTTTCTTGTCAGAGTCACAAAAGTTGATCACATGACCTTGGGACACTGCAATTATCATAAATTTATGCCAGTTGCCAAGCGGCCAAATTCTGATAATGTGACCACAAAGATGCTGCCAACAGTCATAAAAATGAAAAATGTTCGTATGTCACTGTTTTCAGTGCCATTGTAAATTTGAATGGTCACTAAACAAATGTTTTGCCATTGGAGCTGGCCACAATTGGGCCAGAAGAAGGTGGGATGGTTTGTCAGAAAAAGATATTGTGGGAACATAAGAGTAAGGTACCAGAGCAGAGATGACACATTCTAGAATAGAATAGAACAGAGTAGCATAGCATAGAATAGAATAGAATAGAATAGAATAGAATTCTTTATTGGCCAAGTGTAATTGGACACCCAAGGAATTTGTCTTGGTATGCTTACAGTGTACATAAAAGAAAAAGTACATTCATCAAGAATCATAAGGTACAACACTTAATAATAGTCGTAGGCAGTCAAATCATACTAGGAAACAGTCAATAAAAATCGTAAGGATACAAGTCATAAGTGGGAGGAGATGGATGAAAGGAAGGATGGGAAGATTAATAGTAATAGTAATGCAGACTTAGTAAATAGTTTGACAGTGTTGAGGGAATTATTTGTTTAGCAGAGTAATGGCATTCAGGGAAAAACTGTTCTTGTGTCTAGGTGTTCTGGTGTGCAGTGCTTTATAGCATCGTTTTGATGGTAGGAGTTGAAACAGTTTAGGTCCAGGATATGAAGAGTCTGTAAATATTTACACAGCCCTCTTTTTGACTTGTGCAGTATATGGGTCCTCGATGGAAGGCAGGTTTAATAATTGTTTTTTCTGCAGTCCTAATTAAAGTCTGTGTCTGTCTTGTTGGGTTGAAGAACCAAACCAGGCAGTTATAGAGGTGCAGATGACAGACTCAATAATTCCTCTGTAGAACTGTATCAGCAGCTCCTTGGGCAGTTTGAGGTTTCTGAGTTGGCACAGAAAGAACATTCTTTGTTGTGCTTTTTTGATGATATTTTTGATGTTAGGTGTCCATTTTAGGTCTTGAGATATGATAGAGCCTAGAAATATGAAGGTCTCTACTGTTGATACTGTATTGTCTATATTGTAAGAGGTAATAGTATGGGAGAGTTTCTCCTAAAGTCTACCACCATTTCTACAGTTTTTAGTATGTTCAGTTCCAGATTGTTCCAGTCGCACCATGAGGCAAGTAGTACAACTTCCCATCTGTATGAGGATTCGTCATTGTCTCAAATGAGACCAATCACTGTTGTATCATCTGAACAGAGATGTGTTCTTGGCTTGCACTACTGTTTACTGCTTAATCTATTTTTCCTTAAAAAGAAAAAAAATCATAGTATTCTTTATATTTTTCAAACCAACATGCTTTCCTTCAAATATTATCTGATAATCTGGAGAACAGCCTAAGCTGATTTTTTTACATGTGTTTCATTTGTGGACTTAAAATTTCATTTGTGGACTTAAAAGCCTGAAAATTATTTTTATTGAAAAGAAACTAATTAGTTTTGTGCCAAAGCTGAGTAGCTTTCCCAACGTTTGCTTATATATTTATACCAAATAATGATGTTTCTAGGGTTCTTAATAATAGTAATCCTCTGTTGGGTCTTGTTATTATCACCAGAAAATACGTTCTATAGAAGTCTGAGTGCATTTGGAGAGATTGTCCAGCTGGCTCCTTTAACACAATAGGATTCTTAAGTGCATAGCAGCTTGTGGGTTTTGCCTTATTGAAATATCATTAAAACCTGGAAGGCTTAGTTCATGATATTCTTCTATCAGTTACCAATTCAGGCATGAAGGCTCTTGTCTCTTTTCTCTGAAACAAATAATTATACATTTTTTACTTTATTCTTTGCATATAGCCATTTTGTTCCCTCAACCCATTATTTTCACCAGCATGTGAATTTGCTCAGCAGACCTCAAACACTGTATTTCTAATTCCTTGTGCTTCCTTCCACTTCCACAATTATTGGGATTTTTTTTTTTTTTGTTATCTCTGTGCAGGACAAATAGAAAGAATACATATTTTTCTTTTTAATTTTAATATTTGTAGGATCATGTGGTCTTAGCAGAAAGAAAATGATCTTAGCAGAAAGAAAAAAAATGCAGCTAGGAAAATGGTTGAATAAGAGGCAGCCTATCCCACAGCAAAAATGTGCATGTGGTAAATGTCATAGAAGGGACCCTCCCTAATTTCTTGGTGGAGGGGAGGAAACCTTCACAACCTTTAGATACTAATTCCAAGCAAAAACCACTAGATAACCAATCACATAAGGAGGTAGGCAGTAGAGAAAAAGAAGAAATAAAAAAGAAAACATAATGAAGTAGAGAGTGATGGAAAGGATGGAAAAGTAGGAGATATAAGAAACATACCCAAGATCCATAAAGCACTCAAATGCATATATTCTCATGTTCAAAGTGTAGTGAACAAACATGGTGAAACTGAAGTATTAGTACATGAAGGCAGATATGATACTGTTGCCATTACCGAAACTTGGTGAGATGAAACTCGTGACTAAAAGGTACTGATGGAAGGATATAAACTATTCAAAAGAAACAGACCTAACAAAAGAGGAAGTGGAGTTGCATTATATATAGAAGATCACTACATTCCTACAGAAATACATAAAACAAAGGATGAAAACCTTCTAGAATCCATATGGGTCAATATAAAGGGGGAGGGGGAGTGAACGACATTGCTACAGATGTATACCTCAGGCCACCAAACCAAGCAGAAGAAATAGATAAACTTTTTGCTAATCAATTAACAAATGTATGTAGAAAACATATTGCAGTAGTAATGGGAAACTTTAACTACCCTGATATCAATTGGGACACAAAGTCTGCAGCAAATGGGAGATCAACCAGATTCCTAAACTACCTAGCTAACAACTTTGTCATCCAAAAAGTAGAGAAGGGAACTAGAGGAACAACTGTACTGGATTTAATTCTTACTAATAGAGAAAAAGTGATACACGGAGTTGAAATTGCTGGAATTTTGGGCAAGAGTGTGAGTGCCTGTAAAAAGACTAGAAATAAAAATTAAATAAACAAGAAAATGATAAGAGAACACCTATCTGCACTTGAGGAATATAAATCACCAAGACTTGATGGATTAAATCCCAGAGTTTGGAAGGAGCTGGCATATATTATCTCAGAATCATTGTACCATACCTTTAAAAAATGCTGAAGTACCAGGAAAATACCTGAGAATTGGAAAAGAGCTGATATGTTTCATCTTCAAAAAAGGAGAAAAAAAAAACAGACCTAGGAAACTGCAGACCAATCAGCCTAACATCTATACCTAAGAAGATACTGGAAGATTTATCAAAAAACAGATTTGTGAACATCTGGAAACAAATTAAGCTATAACTACTGTGTTTCTCCAACAATACGCCCCAAATTTAGGCCTATTTTAAAACATGCAAAATTGGGGGAGGGCAGGGGGGAACTTGCCTTTAGGAGTGCCCCACCTCCTAATGGCCGATCATGGCCGAGCGCAGAGTGCTTCCTACCCCTGCCAAGCGCCTTTGCTGCAGACCTGGGTATGGTTGCAGGCCAGGTCAGCAGGTGGGTGGAGGCGCGTGGATGTCGGCCTTGGCAGGGCACTTTAAATCACGAGGCCTTCGGCACCTGCCACTGCTGCTTCCTCCGCTGCTCTTGCTTTCCCTTTGCATTCCTCCACTGGCAGTGTTTCAACCACTTCTCAGGTGAGGGAGAGAACAGTGGCAGCGCCGGCGGGAATCATGGAAGTGTTTCAGCTGCTTCTTGGGCGGGGGAGCCGCCTCTGTGGCTTCCACTGTTCCCACCAGTGCAAGAAGAGCAGCAGTGCCGGCGGGAACCGTGAAAGCATTTCAGCTGCTTCTCAGGCGGGGGAGCTGCCTCTGTAGCTTCCACGGTTCCCGCTGGTGCTACTGCTGTTCTTGCCCTGGCAGCAAATGTGGAAGCTAAAGAGGCAGCTCCACTGCCCGCGAAGCAGCTGAAATGCTTCCACAGTTCCCACTGGTGCTGCCGCTGTTATCACGCTGGCAGGAACTGTGGAAGCTACAGAGGCAGCTCCCCTGCCTGAGAAGCAGCTGAAATGCTTCCACGGTTCCCGCTGGTGCTACTGCTGTTCTCGCGCTGGCGGGAACAGTGGAAGCCACAGAGGCGGCTCCCCCACCCAAGAAGCAGCTGAAATGCTTCCTCGGTTCCCGCCGGCACTGCTGCACTTTTGCCAGTGCCGGCAGGAACTGTAGAAGCTATGGAGGCAGCTCCCCGCCTGAGGAGTGGCTGAAATGCTGCCGGTGGAGAAATGTGAAGAGAAAGCAAGAGCGGCGAAGGAAGCAGCAGCAGCGGATGCCGAAGGTCTTGTGATGTAAAGTGCCCTGCCAAGGCCAACATCCACACTGCCGCCGCCCACCCGCTGACCCAGCTTGCAACCAACACCATACCCGGGTCTGCAGCAAAGGCGCTTGGTGGGGGTAGGGAGCGCTCCGCCATGATCAGTCTTTAGGAGTGGCTGGTGGTGAGGCATGGCTGCCCATGGGGTGCTCTAGGCGAGGGTGCATAGGGGGGGGGGAATTAATTCACCCCCAAAAAGACGGCCTAGCCATTTTTGGGGGGCTCAAAAAAAATAAAACCCGGCCTTATTATATGAGAAGCACAGTAGTAGCCAGCACAGGTTTGTTAAAAATAGATCATGCCAAACTAATCTTGTTTCATTCTTTGACAAAGTGACTAAATTAGTAAACCAATGAAATACTGTGGATGCAGTATATTTAAGACTTCAGCAAGACATTTAACAAAGTAGACCACAACCTCGCCGGGCCGGCGAGCGCGCCTGTGGGGCCTCGGGGGTCCCCGTGTCGGGGTGGCAGACAGGGGGTGGGCAGCCGGGGGCCAGTTTTATCGGCACGGTAACTGGGAGAGGTAGGTATGCTAGGGGTGGAGGGCCATATCCGGTTAGGGGATCGCGCTCCCGATGTTTACAAGCGGTAGCGCGCTCCGACCCTCCCTACCCATCCTGCAGCCCTGGTTGTCCGGAATCTCAGGCCCTGAATACCCGGCTGCTGTTGTGCAATGCCAGGTCCGTGGTTAATAAGGCTCCCCTGATCTGGGAGTTGGCTCAGGAGGAGGCCGCGGACCTGGTAGGTGTCACCGAAACCTGGTTGGGCCCAGAGGGAGGTGTCCCTCTGGTTGAGATGTGCCCACCAGGTTTCCTTGCATTTCACCAGCCTAGGGCTCAGGGAAGGGGCGGTGGGGTGGCGGTGCTTATAAAGGAAGTCCTTTGTCCTAGGGAGGCCACTGTCCCTCAGACGGCTGGCTGTGAATCTCTTTTTGTGAAGTGGGGGCAAGGGGTTCAGATGGGTCTTTTGTTGACGTACCTGGCTCCCTGCCACGTCTCATCGGCCCTACCCGGACTCCTAGAGGTAATAGCCGGGCTGGCGGTTGAGACCCCAAGGCTCTTAGTCATGGGGGATTTCAACCTGCCATCGCTCGGTGAAACCTCGGGGTTGGTCCGGGAGTTCTTGGCTTCCATGACGGCCATGGACCTGACCCAGTTAGTTTCTGCCCCCACTCACATGGGAGGTCACATGCTGGACCTGATTTTTGTCTCTGGGCAGTGGTTGAATGACTGTAATTGGGGGGATTTAGTTATTACACCCTTGTCATGGACAGATCATTCCCTCCTTAGGCTGGATTTCTGTTCCGCTACCCCCCACCGCAGGGAGGCGGAGCCACTTAGATGGTTCCGCCCCAGGCGCCTAATGGATCCGGATCGGTTCCAGAGGGAGCTTGGGCCATTTCCTGAATCTCTGGCTCTCAGCTCGCCTGGAGACCTGGTGGCCACCTGGGAGGGGTCGGCCGCCGGGGCCCTAGAGCGAGTTGTGCCTATGCGACCTCTGACTCGGCACAGATCCCATTTGGCTCCGTGGTATACGGAGGAGCTACGGGAGATGAAGTGCCGAAAAAGACGTCTTGAGGGCATTTGGAGGGCGAGCCGTTCCGAGTCTGACCGAACACAGGTGAGATCTCATATTAAGACTTACCTTGTGGCGATAGGGGCGGCGAAATCTTCGTATTTCTCCGCCCTTATTGCATCAGCAGAAAATCGGCCTGCCGCCCTGTTTAGAGTGACCCGCTCTCTACTTGAACCGAGAGCGCGGGATGACCTCTTGCAGGGTAGAGCGGAGGAGTTTTCCCGATTTCTGCATGATAAAATCGCTCAGATTCGGGAAGGGCTCGACTCCAATTGGGTGGTCCCGGGGGAGGTGTCCGGGGCAGGTCTTGAGAGTGTTATCTGGGGGGAGTTCGATCCTGTGACCGCTGAGGGTGTGGACAGGTTGCTGGGGGGTCTGAATGCCACCACCTGTTTATTGGACCCGTGTCCTTCCTGGTTGGTTTCGGCCGCCAGGGAGACGACACGAGGCTGGCTCCAGGGGATTGTCAACGCTTCTTTGAGAGAGGGGGTGCTCCCTACCGCCCTGAAGGTGGCGGTGGTGCACCCCCTCCTCAAGAAGCCTTCCCTGGACCCAGCTATTTTAAACAACTATCGTCCAGTCTCCAACCTTCCCTTTGTGGCGAAGGTTGTTGAGAGTGTGGTGGCACGTCAGCTCCCCCAGTACCTGGAGGAAGCAACTTACCTCGATCCGTTCCAATCGGGCTTCAGGCCTGGACATAGCACTGAGACGGCATTGGTCGCGTTGGTTGATGATCTCTGGAGGGCTCGCGACAGAGGGTTCTCCTCTGTCCTGGTCCTATTAGATCTCTCGGCGGCTTTTGATACTATCGACCATAGTATCTTATTGCGACGGTTGGAGGGGTTGGGGATTGGTGGAACCGTCCTCCGATGGTTCTCCTCCTTCCTCTCTGACCGTTCGCAATTCGTGTTGGCGGGGGGGGAGAGGTCCACCTCTAGGCCCCTGGTTTGTGGGGTGCCTCAGGGGTCGGTCCTTTCTCCCCTCCTGTTCAACATTTACATGAAGCCGCTGGGCGAGATCATCCGTGGTCTTGGAGTGAGGTGTCATCTGTATGCAGATGACACCCAGCTGTACATCTCCACTCCGGACCACCCCAACGATGCTGTGGGGACTATGTCTAGGTGCCTGGAGGCCGTGCGGGACTGGATGGGCGGGAACAGGCTTCGGCTCAACCCATCCAAGACCGAGTGGCTGTGGTTTCCGGCGCCCCGATATAGCCAGCTGACACCTTCGCTGGCTATTGGGGGGGAGGTTCTGCCCCCCACAGAGAGGGCTCGCAACCTGGGAGTCCTCCTGGATGTACGGCTGTCGCTTGAACATCACATCGCGGCCGTCTCCAGGGGGGCGTTTCATCAGATCCGTCGGATCTACCGGTTGCGGCCCTTCCTGGATCGGGACGCCTTGCGCACGGTCACTCAGGCCCTTGTCACCTCTCGCCTGGACTATTGTAATGCCCTCTACATGGGGCTCCCTGCGGGGAGCATCCGGAGACTCCAGTTGGTGCAAAATGCAGCCGCGAGGGTGATTATGGGGGCGTCGCGTAGCGCCCATGTGACGCCTCTCCTGCGCGAGCTGCATTGGTTGCCGATGGCTCTCCGGGTTCGCTTTAAGGTTCTAGTTTTGACCTTTAGGGCGACCCATGGCATGGGACCAGGTTACCTTCAGGACCGCATTCTACCAACGTTCTCCAACAGGCCGGTGCGTTCCCACAGGGAGGGTCTGCTCCGGGTGCCGTCGGCTGCTATGTGTCGTCTGGCGGCGCCAAGGGGTAGGGCCTTCTCTGTGGGTGCCCCCGCCCTCTGGAATACTCTGCCACCGGAACTTCGTACCGGCACGGACCTGAGGGCCTTCAGGCGCGCGTTAAAGACCTGGCTCTTTGAGCAGGCCGGCCTGGGCTGAGATAATGATTTTAAATTTGATCTCCATTTTTAACTTTAAATTGGGTTTTAAGGGTGGGGGGGGGGTTTTCTAATTTTAGTCTGCAGCTGATTCTAATATTTAATTACTTTTTAACTTTTGTATTTGTGGGGTTTTTAGACGAGCTGTTCACCGCCCTGAGTCCCTTGGGAGAAGGGCGGTATATAAATGTAATTAATAAATAAATAAATAAATAAACCTATTTCTTGGTAAACTAGAAAAATGTGGGATAGACAATTAACTACCAGATGGATTTGTATGACTAACAAACCATACTCAATGAGTGGTTTTTAATGGTACTATGTCTACATGGAGGAAAATAATCAGTGAGATACCACAAAGTTCCATCTTACTCCAGTACTCTTCAATGTCTTCATAAATGACTTAGATGAGGGAAAAGAAGAGGAGCTCATCTAACTCTAACCCTCATCAAAGAAGAGGAGGTCAAATTATTCTATAAAGCACCAGAGGGTAGGACAAGAAACAGTGGTTGAAAATTAATCAAAGAGAGAAGCAACTGGGCATCAGAGTGATGGGCATCCATTGAACCCAAATAACTGATCTAGCAGCGGTATACCAATAATACACTGATATATTCAGCACTGAGCTGGGACAATACAAAGAGGAATCCATTTCACTTAATCTCGATCTAGCAGTAACTCCAATCTGATTAAAACCAGGCAGGGTCCCCTTTGCATTGAAACCTAAAATTGATGCAGAACTAGACAAGCTGGTATAGCAGGAAGTGCTCCAACCTGTGGACAGTAATCAGTGGAAGACTCCCATAATGACCCAGTTAAGTCTAATGGGGAAGTTCGTATCTGTGCAGACAATAAGTGCACTATAAACAAGGCACTACAGCAGCATGCTTACCCTGTACCAATGTAAGCCACATCCTCCTTCGCTCCAGGGAGGCCGAATCTTTGCTAAGCTAGAACTCACCAGGTCTACAAGCAACTATTGGTAGATGACGCTATCATAGAAGCTTAAATAATAGTCAAATACAGAGATGCATTCCGAGTGCATTACTTGCAGTTTGGGGTAAGCATAGCACCAGGATTGTTCCAAAGTATTATGGAATGAACACTGAAGAACATTCCCAGTGTCTGCCCATAAATGTCCTGATTGAGGGGGAATCAGTGGCAGTCTTGATGGAACATACAGTACTCCAATGTTTCTGTGAGGCAGGCCTAAAACTCAAGAAGGAAAAGTGCCAGATCGGCATATAATCCACAGAATTGATGCTGCCAGAATCCACCCATCTGAAGCAAAGCTAAAGGCAATTCAGCAAGCCCCCACACTCCAAAATCCAAAGGGGAGCTTCAAGCATTTCTGGGCTTGCTCAATTTTTAACATTCCTTCTTACTGCATCAGGCTACCCTGGCAGAATTGCTACACTGCCTATTGGACAAAAAAGCACCCTGGGTCTGGTCAAGCACTCAGGACAAAGCTCCAAGGCAGTAAAATTATTGCTAATCTTGGACTCTGTCCTAGCTCATTTCAGTGAAACCCTACAGTAACCCTAGCCTGTGATGCTTCACCATATGGCATTAGGGCAGTACTAAGCCATAGGATGCCAGATGCTAGAGAGGCCCCCATCTTATACTATTCTAGAACATTATCATCAGTTGAAAGGAACTATGCCCAGATAGACAAGGAAGCCCTCACCATAGTGACTGGCATTAAGAAGTTCCACAACTTCTTATGCAGACAAACCTTCATCATCTTTACAAACCACAAACCTCTGCTTCGTCTCTTCACAGCTGACAAACAGACACTGCTGATCCTGTCACAGCAAATGCTATGATGGTCCATTTTCATGGCTGCATACTTGTACTGGTTAGTTCACAAGCTGGGCAAGGAAATAGGCCACGCTGATGCTCTCAGCCAACTGCCTCTACCATAGGCTGAACTGGATCTGGCCCAGGAACCAGGAACTGTCTGAAGCATCCCTACATGCAGGAGACATTGCAGCTGAAACCACCATGGATAGAACGCTTAGCTGCGTTCTCAACTGGGTGTTAAGGGGATGGCCAGACCATGAATTCCAGTACCACGCTTTTCAGAAAAATGAACTGTTGGCCTACAAGGGATGTGTGCTGTGGGGCAGCAGGGTCGTCATTCCACCCAGTCTTCACTCCAAGGAGCTGGATTCCCTACATGAGGGGCACTCAGGAAATATTTGGATGAAGGTGCTAATCAGGAGCTACTTTGGTGGCCAGGCCTGGACAAAGACATTGAGAACCAAGTAAGGAGTTGACAGGTTTGCCAAGAAATCTGACTGGAGATGCCACAAGCCCCTGTGCAAAAGTGGGAGACCACACATATCCCATGGTCTCGCATGCACATTAACTTTGCGGGCTCTTTCCAGGGGCAGATGTTCTTGACAGTAGTGGACAGTTATTCCAAGTGGTTGGAAGTGGGACCAGTCTCATCAATGACAACGACAAGGGTCATCCAAAAGTTGCAATGGCTGTTTGCTATACATGGTCTGCCAGATTTGATTGTGTCTGACAACAGGGCACAATTCACAGCAGAAGAGTTTTAATCTTTCCTCAATGCCAACATGATTTGGTATGTAATATCCACTCCATTTCACACGCACCCAATGATCAGGCCAAATGAATGGTCAGGACCATAAAGGAGGAGCTCAAGCATATGATGACCAGGACTAGAATCAAGACTCTGTCCAATTGGAGATGGATAATACGCTACTTAAGCAGGACTATCCAATAATATTGTAGCAATCCACCATTCTGTCTCAAAGACTATGAATATTGAACAGTCTGAGGATAAGAACTATCCTAGGAGGAAGGGTGTTATGTATTGAATATATATAGTTGTGTTAAGCCCTGCTAGAGTGAAACTAATCTTTAGATGACTCTAACTGTTAACTTCAACTGTTTTGGATGGAACCTTAGAACATTCATATTTGGGTGGGCTTTTTCAAGTATTATGATTGGTTAAGGCCCTATGGGCCTAGAGTATAAATTGTAGGAATTTACCTGCTGTTCCTCAGTTCCAGTTTTGAATCAATAAATGATGTTGCAGTTATGCTAGTCTGGTTCTTTTTTTTGTAAAAAGTTTTTTTATTTTTTTCACATTGCAAAAACATCTTTTTTTAGTGAACACCATGAATCCAGGTTTTCACATTTTCATACAAACATGACCTTAGTTACATACTCATCTTTCACATTTAATTTCATATCTTATCATTACATTAGATGTTTTCTATAAATTTTCTCACTTTTCTCAAACTTATTTTTATATATTTTCTATTCATTTCTTGAACTATTTCTTTTAACTTTAAATAATTCTTATATCTTCGAATTCATTAAACTTTATACTTTTATTTATTTTTTTAAATTTAATTTTTATTGTGTTTTCCACCAATATAAATCATATTCATGGTTTCAACAGCGTTTTGACATCTACAAATATTATTATCTTATAGTTTCTACAATATTTTACACATATTTACCAATAACTGTTATCTCTATCTATAGTTATTATTAATTTATATACTTGTATATTTTACATATTTACATATCTACGCACCATTCTTTTAAGGTCTCTTCTCGGGGCATAACCACCACATGTGGTAGAAGGTACTGTCAACTTGTTGACATTTCCAACTTTTGGGACTAGTATTTGGGTATATTTTGGCCAGTCTTGCCGAGGCTAACTGCCACCAATAAAACATTTTGTATAGATTTTCTTTATATGCTGAGGCTGTTGTTAATTTATAATTTATGCTCCATATTTTTTCCCATTCTTCTAAGTCTATATTATATCCAAAGTTCTGCACCCATGCTATCATAGTACTCTTCACAATTTCATTTTCCATTTTAAACTCTAACAAGTAGCTTTTGATATACATTAACAAAAATGTCTGGTCCAATTAAAATTTTATCCAGTTGATTTTACCCCTTATCAAATCTGAATTCTTCTAAATCTTTTTTATTTTGAATTTAAAGGTATGGACACCAATCAATTGTAATTCCCTGTTCTTTGAGCTCTTGATTTGATTTTAATTTTCCTTAGGTGTCTAATAATTTATTGTAGTTTATCATTTTCCCTAAATCTAATCTATTTGGGTGTAACATGGCCTCCATTGTTGACAACCAACATGGTATCTTCATATAGTATTTTTTTTATCCTTCTCCATATTTGGATAAGTGAATCTCTTATTTGTGTCAATTGAAATAGGCATGTGCTTTACCTTTTTTCTCCTACAAGAATGCATAACAACCTATCTGGAGGTCATGACCTTCTAATGTTAATATTCTTTTGTCTTTTAATTTAACCTAATCTTTAATCCAATTTAGTATTGCTGCCTGATAATAAAGTTCCCACTCTGGTAGTCTAAAACCACCTCTGCTCCTACTATCCTGTAACAGTTTTAATTTAATATGTGATTTCTTGCCCAACCAGACAAACTTAGTTATTTTATTTAATTCAATAAAAAAGGATTTCCCTAACTTTATTTGAATCATCTGAAATAGGTACATTAGTTTTGGTAGAGTATTCATTTTCAATACTGCAATTCTCCCTAATAATGATAGTTGTAGTTTTCCCCATAATTCCAATTCTTTCCTAATTTGTTTATCTAATTTAGTATAATTATCCTCTTTAATTGACAAGCATCTTCTAGAGGATAACCATATTCTCAAATATTTCATTTTTTTTGCACTCTGTAATCCCATTTTGCTTTCTAGTTCTGTTTTCTGTGTTTCGGTGCAGTTTTTAACTATCATTTTGGTTTTATTTTTATTTATTTTGAATCCTACCACTTCACCAAATTTTTCTATTTCTTGTAATAATGTCTCTATTGGTTCTTTTACTATGAATACAAGGTCGTCTGCAAATGCTTGAACTTTGTATTCTTCATTTCTAATTTTAATCCCTTTTATTCCTGAGTTTTGTCTAGTTGTGGCTAGGAATACTGCTAAAGATAAAATAAACAGCAGGAGTGATAATGGACACCCTTGTCTCAATCCTTTATCTATTTTGAAATCGTCCGTACAGTCTCCATTTAATAATATGCTTGCTCTTTGACTAGAATGTATGGCTTGTAGTGTTTTTTCTATATTGGTACTGAAATTCATTCTTTTTATTTGTTGTAGCATAAACTGCCAATTAAGATTATCAAAAGCCTTCTGTGCATTCACAACAGAGGTGGTATTCAGCAGGTTCTGACCAGTTCTGGAGAACCGGTAGCAGAAATTTTGAGTAGTTTGGAGAACTGGCAAATACCACTCTGACTGGAGATTTTACAGTATCCTTCCCCTACCATACCCAAGCCATGCCCACAGAACCAGTAGTAAAAAAATTAAATCCCACCACTGATCCACGAATACTAATTCTGCTTGATTTTCATAATATTCAATCATATTTAACACTGTTCTAATATTGATCTGATTTGCCTATTTGGTGGGAAGCCATTCTGATCAGGATGTATAATTTCATTTAGGATTGGTTTCATTCTCTTCACTAATATTGTCATAAATATTTTATAATCTGTATTCAAGCAAGATTGGCCTATAGTTTTGGATTAATTGTTGATCAGTACCATCATTCGGAATTAAGGTAATATATGCTCCAGACCAGGATTTCGGCAATCTAGCTTCTGTCAGTGCCTCATTGTATACTTCCAGTAATATTGGTTCAAATACTTTATATATGTTTTTATATACTTCACTAGGGAAATCATTCGGTCCTGGAGTTTTATTATTTTTCTGTTTTTGTACTGCTTTTTTCAATTTTGATGGGGTTATTTCTCTATTTAATATTTCCCCTTTTTCTTCAGAAATTGAACCTAAACCATTTTCCTCTAAATATTTTGTTATATTTCCCCCATAATTTCCTCTTGTTTGTACAGTTCCCCAAAATAGCTTTGCACAATCTGGTTTTTTTCTTCCATCTGATAACATATATTTCCCTCCTTATCTTTCAGTTGCTGAATTAATCTTTTTTTCTTTTTCTATCTTCAATTTATGGGATAACCATCTACCTGGTTTATTTGCAGATTCGAAAAAGTTCTGTCTTATGAATTTTAAATTACATGCTCTTTCCTCTAAAAATGTCAAATTTAATTTATGTCTGGCCATCATTATTTCTTTTTTCGCTATAATGTTTTTGGGGTCTTTTTGGAGTTCACACTCAAATTTTTTTATCTTCCTCTGCAATTCATTCTGTTGTTTCCATTCTTCCTTATTTTTCCTGACTGTATAAGTTATGGTTATTTCTCCCACATATGCCTTCATAGTATTCCACAAATTCTGTAGAGTGGTATGTTCTTTTAAATTTATCTTGAAGAATATTTCCAATTCTTTTTTTATCCTCTGATTATATTCTTTTTCTTTCAGGATTTGTGAGTTTAATAGCCATCTCATTTTTCTTTTCCTCTGCCCTTTCCAAATGATTTTCAATGGATTATGGTTGTCCACCACTACTTCCCATCATCGAGGGGAGTACTGCCTAGCCAGAGAGGGGAAATGTGGCTCCCCTCAACCTAGCTGGCGGTCTCCCTCTTCTTCATCACCCCTACAGGGTGGTTCTGGCCCCAAAAACAAATGCTTGGAGCCCTCCGACGAGAGAGCACGGATCAAAGCTGCGCATGATCGTGGTCTTCAATCCGTCAGCAAGGAGGATGACACCAGAAACCCCCTTTTTAAGATTCTGATCTATGCTGATCTGCTTCTTGCCTACTGAAGCCCACTATACAATAAATACGGTACCACTCTATAAAGCTTTAGTAAGACCACATCCTAGAATACTGCATCCAGTTTTGGTCACTACACTATAAAAAAGATGTTGAGGCTCTAGAAAAGGTGCAGAGAAGAGCAACCAAGATGATTAGGGGACTAAGTGAAAACATGTGAAGAATGGTTACAGGAATCTCTAATGAGGAAAAGGACCAAGAGAGACATAATAGCAATGTTTTAATATTTGAGGGGCTGCCACAGAGAGGAAGGAGTCAACCACCAGAAGGCCAGACAAGGAATAATGGATGGAAACTGAACAAGGATAAATTCAACCTGGGAATAAGGATTTTTTTTTTTGACAGTGAGAGGAATCAACCAATGGAACAGCTTGCCCTCAGAAGTTGTGGGAGCGTCATCACTTGAGACTTTCAAGAAGAGATTGGACTGCCATTTGTCAGAAATAGTGTAGGATTTCATGCTTGGGTGTGGGGGGATTGGACTTGATGACCTACAAGATCTCTTCCAACTCTGTTACTGTTATCTGTTAACTATGAGTGAGACCTTGGAATTCTAATGGACAATAACTTAAAGATAAGCCAGCAGCCAAAAATCTAATACAATCCTTATCCTTATATAACAGAGGCATAGAATCAAAATCATGTGAAGCATTTTATAAAGCCTTAGTAAGACCACAGCTGGAATACTGCATCTAGTTTGGGTCATCACATTACAAGAAATATATTAAGACTTTGAAAAAAGCACAAAGAAGAACAACTAAGATTATTAAGGGCCTGGAGACAAAAACATATGGAGAATGATTGTAGGAATTGGATATGGTTAGACTAGAGAAAAAGAGGATGAGGGGGAACATGATAGCAATATTCCAGTATTTGAGCGGCTGCCACAAAGAGGACCAGGATCAACCTATTTTCCAAAGAACTAGAAGGCAAGGCAAAAAACAATGGGTAGAAACTAATCAAAGAGAGAAGCAAATGGAATTAAGGAGAAACTTCCTAACAGTGAGGATCATAGAATAGGTTTTTCAGAAGTTGTAGGTGCTTCATCACTGGTGGAATAAAAAGACCAGACAGCCATTTGTCTGAAATGGTATAAGGTCTTTTCTTGAACAGGAGGTGGGACTAGAAGACCAGCTTTATTCTGACATTGAT
Source organism: Bungarus multicinctus (assembly GCA_023653725.1). Classification (NCBI taxonomy): domain Eukaryota; kingdom Metazoa; phylum Chordata; class Lepidosauria; order Squamata; family Elapidae; genus Bungarus; species Bungarus multicinctus. The sequence goes on from CM042840.1 coordinate 71,706,816, forward strand.
TGACTATTACAGGGTCCTTCTTCTAAAACCTCACAAAGTCTTTTATAAAACATTGTTGCAAAGATTAGGTCATATGATGGCTCATAAACTGGCAAAGTTCAGAATGTAAAAAGCTGGTTGAAACACTTATCTCAGATACTGTCTTTTTCTCATTGACACTTGAAACACCACAGAATGTTCAGCATTTTCCAAATGTTGAGTTTATCTTATCATTCATACATTTACATACATACATACATGTCATAAATACATACATGTCAGTGAATTGGTTCTATAGGTGTGGTTTGGTGGGCGTGGCATTGCATGGCTTAGTGGGCATGGCAGGGGAAGGATACTGTAAAATCTCCATTCCCTCCCCACTCCACTAACCTGCTTTCCAGCTCTGTTGTCCTGTGCAGAGCAACAAAAGAAGATCGAGCTAATCAGCTGGGACTCAGGAGGCAAAGAATAGATGAGAGTGGGGTCCGTCAGAGGTGGTATGTGCCACTTCTCCAAACTACTCAAAATTTCCACTACCGGTTTTCCAGAACTGGTCAGAACCTGTTAAATACCACCTCTGGTATATGTATGAATGATAGGGTAAACCCAACATCTGGAAAATGCTATGTACATATGTATATTTTCTTTATATTCTTTCAAATATGTGCAATATAATTCTTGGCTGCTTGTAAAAATAAGTTGATGGGAGAGCAGCACACAGAATCAGGAAGTACAACAGGAATTATAATGCAGTAAAAGGTTTAATATAAGGATAGTCCCTTAAACCAATGGTTGCCAACCAGTGGGCCATGGCTCACTGGTGGTCCATAAGAAAATTTTGGTGGTCCACAGAGAAATGTCATGCCCAGAGCACCCCCAAAAGCAACTAATCCAGGCTGCTGGAGAACACAAGGCTGTGCTGCTCACATGGCCCACAGGAACACAAGGCTCGCATCGCTTGCATTAGGAACAACACGAGGTAGTGATGGGAGGGGGGAAAGGGTGGAGGGCGGAACTTGCCTGGACACCAGGTTGCTTCTTCTGCTTCTTTCTTCTTCTACTTTTGGCTGCACTCAAGGAAAGCAGCAAAAGTCTTTCTCTCCCCCAAACTCTGCCAGAAATGAGTCTTTGGGACCCTGCAAGGCATCCTCTCCAAGAGGCTGCACCAGCAAATACTCATTTCTGGTGAAGTTTGGAGGGGAGAAAGAAAGACTTCTGATGCTTCTGCTGCTTTCCTTGCATGAAACCTGAGAATAGAGCTAAAAAGCAGGCTAGAAATGTGGCTGCCTTGGAGGAGGTGGGGGTGGGTGATGGAGAAAAGAAAGAAAATCATCAGCCCTTGAGGTTAGATCGAATCTCTCTTTCACCCCTCCCACTGAGAATGGAGCTCAAAAGCAAGCTAGGAATGTGGCTGCCTTGGAGGAGGTGGGGGTGTGTGAGGGAGAAAGAGGGAAAGCTAAACAAAATCACTAGCCCTCGAGGTTAGATCAGATCTCTCTTTACCCCCTCCCTCTGAGAGAAGCTAGGAATGTGGCTGCCTTGGAGGGGATGGGTGTGTGTGAGGGATCTGTGTGTGTGTGTGTGTGTGTGTGTGTGTGTGTGTGAGAGAGAGAGAGAGAGAGAGAGAGAGAGAGAGAACACATCACCAGCTCTCCGAGGTTACACCAGATATCTCTCTCTCTCCCTCCCTCTCTCTCTCACCCTCTCTTTCTCTCCCTCCCACCAACATCAGCAAGCTACGTAAGTCAAAATTCACATTAGAGGTCCAAAAGGTTGGCAACCCCTGCCTTAAACTATAGAATAACTGACGTGAAACAGGAAGGGGAACCTAGTGATGATAAGTTACTTGTGATATGTCCAACTTTCATTCTGTTATTTTAACAAGCTAAGAAATCCTTTCTGGTTTCTAAGTCTTATGAGTTTTTATAACCATCTTTAACTGAACTTTTTACTGAATGTGAATTCCTCAAAAGAACACAAGCAGGGAGGCATCAATTTCACAGAGAAAATTAAGAACATACATTTGTCTGATTATGCTGAAACAATCTGAGCAATTAATATAAAAATAAATCCTATTATTATTCCACAATAAAAAGGCAGATAGCTTCATCTACAGAATGTATCTAGTATAGCAGCATATGGTTAATTTAATTCTTAAACTTTATTCACAACTGAAACAGGGAAAAATTTTATATGTTATGTGTAGTTTCTATCTTTGATGACTTTTAAAGAGTATTTTCTGAGACCAAATACCATTACCCTTATAGTCTATTGTTATGCTGCATTTAAGCATTGGACAATGCATTTGCTTTATTGTTCAAATGCCCATCCCTGTCATTCATTTCATAACTGTATAACTGAATTTTATTATTATATTATTCATTCCACAGGAACAAAAATGGAACATATGTTGGAAATACATTTTCCCTTCTTGGGATATTTTTAATTTTATGTGTTGCAATAACAATTTTTTCAAGTATAGAATATGCTTTGCTTGAAAGATGGAAAACAATTTATTTCTCATTGGATTCTTTTTAAAACTAGTGACTATTGTTGATTTTTTAAAAAAAAATCTGACTGAATAGTATAGCGCCATACACTTTTGTATATGTAGGGCCAACTGCATATCATCTATTACTGCTCCTATCAGAATTTTCTATGTTCTCTGCACTCAGTTAATTGTTTCAAGTTCTATACAAACATTTGCATTCTAAAGTTTTGTCCTTGGTTTAAGACAAATTAGGATGTTATATTGTTTCAGAGATTCTAATATCCTGCAATTTATTTTTTTAAAATCCTCCAGTCAATGAAGATCAGCAAATGTATTAACCAGTAAAATAGAAAGGCCAGGTCCCATGTCTGCTGCCAAAAATTGAAAGTAATTGAGAGGAATAGAGGAATTATGTGAGTAATTGTGAGCAAGGACTGCTTATGCATATATTTATTGCCTACAATTATTTTGGTCTCTTGGTTTATGTAAAGGGATACACTGTAGATCACAGACATGTGTAAACCATTAACTACGGATTACTCAAGCACTCCCCACCTGTATTATAGTCACTGTATGTGCCACATTCAGTGGTGGATTAAGGATCACTGGTACCCTAAACACTGACAAATCTTGATGCCCCCCTCCTTTGTACATACTATACAAATGAAGCCAAGCTGAGGCTACATAAAAGATTTTGGGGGTGCCCCCTTTGGACCTGGTGTCCCATGCTTAGTCTGCTTAATGTTAATATACCACTGGCCACATTCTATGTCACACTGTATAGATGCCCTTGATTTGGAAGAGCTATTCTGTGAAAAACTAGTATCATTTGTGAAGAAACACTATAAGATTTTAGATTATTTCCATTGTATGTAAGTGAAGAAGATGCCAGAGAAGAAGCAGATCATGCTCATGTTACTTAGTTACTTTCTATAAGATAGAAAATTATAAATAGAATAGAGTAGAATTCTTTATTAGTCAAGGACACACAAAGAATTTGTGTTGGTGCATAAGCACTCAGTCTACACACAAACAGCAAAATGATAAGTCACAAATCATAAATCATAGTTACAATTATTAATCATATGATACAAACAAGTGATAAATCATAAGATATCAATAGCAAAAGATAGTAGGAAAGATGAGAAGATGAGAAGGATAATAGAAAGACAGCCTACCATATGGCTAAATATCTTTAAGCCTATGACAGTGCTGTGCTCAGCAGAGTTTATGTGTCTAATTATCTAATTGTATCTAATTATTTTTGGCATGCAAAGAAGTGTCCTGAGGGGAGAAGTTGAAACAGCTTATGGCCAGGATGCAAGGAGTCTGTAGATATTTTATCAGTCCTCTTTCTGGTCAATGCAATATACAGTTCCTCAATGGAAGGCAGATTGGTTGCAATTGTTCTTTCTGGAGACCTAACTATCTGTTGAAGTCTGTATCCTGTTTAGTTACGGTACTATTACTATCTTTTCTTTTTTTTGCCACAGTCCTTCTACTTGAGAATGAGGGTGGGGCTGGTATGGGATATGTCATGACATGCAATCATAGCAACATTCCTTTTGTAAGTGAATGTAACATTGGTGTGTGTGTTAAGAGTTGGGCTTTAATCACATATTCAGACCTACCATATTGGCTTTTGGTCCCCCTGCTAAAACCCCATTATTAGTCAGGAAACCCTCACTTTGAAAAATATTTTTACTCAAGAAACTAAATTAATCAATTTCATTGACTTGCTCTGGTTAAAAAAACAAGGTGTTTTTATGCCATAATATTTAATATAAGCACTGTATCAATTTCTTAGATTCTACCTATTAGACCAATACCATGTTCAGTATTTGAAACAGTATATCAATCTTTTTCTTTATGTAAACCAGTTTATTGTTATCGAAAGCTTTTGAAGTGTCATTATGGTACACATGAGTCCTCCAGTGCTTGATTTGGGATAGAACATTATTATACTCTTCATAGCTCAAATCTAGAGACGCATAAATCTTTTAGGATTTTGGTATGCAACCTGAAAGCCTTTAAGATTTGGGGCAATAATGCCAAATCTCATAAGATTTCAATCCATAATACCAAAACCTTGCACAGTTTAGTGATCTCTTAAGGTTTTATTTACTTTTATTTGTTTTTTTGGGAGCACCGTGGATCTGGTAACTGTTCAGTACCAGAACGAATAAGAGCTGGCTATAGGAATTCTGTTTCACGGCCTTTATCAGCATTGAATTCATCTTTTAGATGGCATGGAATATCTATGAGGATTCTGTAAGGTCACAATAGTTATAATAGCTTTTTGAAAGAAAAAAATTTAGCCTCTAGGACAGGAAATATGAATCAATATAAACGGTTAGAGTTATTGATTGTAATACAGAAGTGACATTTATGGAAATGTTTTTATTCAAATACAGGTAATCCTTACTTATGATCACAACTGAGCCAAAAATTCTGTTACTATTAACAGTTGTTAATTGAATTTTGCCCCATTTTACAACCTTTCTTACCACACTTGTTAAAGGAATCGCTGGAGTTGTTAAAATAGTAACATGGTTGTTAAGCTTGCTCATTTACCTTGCTTTTAGAAAGTTTCAAAACATGATCACATGATTCAGGACATTGCAACTATCATAAATTCAGGCCAATTGCTAAGCATCTGAATTTTGAACACATGATTACGGAGATGCTGCAATGGTTGTAAATATGAAAAAATGGTCATGTCACATTTTTCAGTACCATTTTAACTTTGAACAGTCATTAAATAAATGGTTGTAAGTCAAAAACTGATACTAGTTTTGAATAGAATAAATCTATCTAGAAAGCAGTAGTCCCCAACCTTTTTGGCTTGATGGACCAGCAGCAGCGGGGAGGGGATGGATTCCTGTGCCCAACTTAATCTCGCACATGTGAAAATGAAGCTTTGCAGGCTTGCCCACTGCTTGCATGGCCTAATTCCCAATGGGCTGCAGACCAGTTGGGGACCCTTGCTAAAAAGGATTGTTGAATAATTTAGCAATTGCAAATTATATTTAAAAATTTAGAAATTTGACAGTCATTATATAGTAAACCCTAGTTTATAGATTACTAACATTACTGCTGCATAGCAGAATCTTTCCTAAGCTACTGAACACAAATTTACCATTATATTCCCAATAATATATCCTTTTGAAATTATATTTTCACTGTAGAATAATGAATTATTCTACATTATTCTAGTAATGTCAGATTATTCAATTAATATAAGTTTTATATATTTCCTATAGGTTTATATAGCTATGAAAATATTATAATTGGAGTTTTATTTGGCATTTGAATTTTAGATATTTTAGTATGTAATTTTTATCAAAACATTTAAAAAAGAAGCTAAAAATTAACAGAAATTAATATAAGATAAAGTAGAAAGAAATCAAAGAAATAGCAAAATGTGCAAGAAAAGAAAAAAGTTGAAGAAAAACAGAAAATTATATAAAAAGTGGCTTCTGGTATTCTTCATAACAATTATAAGTACAAATATATTTTAAAGTTATATTACATTTCTATCTATAATCTATGCTGTCTAATCATTAAAACTGTAAATTACAACTTTTTTCATTTTTTCCCCACTTTAACATATTAACTTTGGATTTTTGAAGCAGGGAGTAGAAGCAAAAAAGCTTTCTCTTTTGTGATAAAAAAACAATGGTAACCTAGTCTGACCATTCCTGAAAAATGAATACAATAACTTACCAATGAAAACATTAATGGTGTACATATAATTATGTTGTTAGCTGAAAAACGCTGGCAGACAATGTTCATTTGATATCCTTCCAAATAGTGGATGATGTCATAGATATATACAATTATGGATTAAGTTAAAATTTTCATTGTGACTTATTTTAAATAGTATTTTCACAAAACCCTCCATTTTACCCCACACATATAATGAATAATGTTTCTTCTATTGAATACACTGAGCCTTTCTACAAAATATAACTATGAGGTTTTTCAGAGTCTTTTCCTTTCATTCTTTGCTTGGCATTTGTTAAGTACTAACAAATGCCAATACTTAAATGACTGAATCTCAGGCCATATAATGCACCCTCTGATGATTTTTTAAGCTAATCCTGCCATTAGAAAATGTTTTGCCAATATATCTCCTTTGAGAGTTTTAGCATTTCAATATTTCCTTCCTCTTCCCCTCCCTCCTTCCCTCTATCCCTTCTTTTCCCTTTCCTCTTCCTCCTTAACAAATGCTCTTTGCAATAACTGAACTAGGGTATTCATGTATCAGCTGCAAAGTTCTTTTGCCAACAGCCAGTTTAATACAGCAATTAAAACAGATGAAGACTGAGTTTAATCTGAGGGAAAAGTAATAAGAGCTGATGGAATTGTGCATGCTGTATTTCTTGAATTGTGAATTAACACATTAAATGATTGCAGTGCTAGCAAGGTGATGGTTCACTCCTGTTTTAATCTTTTTCACTTTGCTGTTTCTAAGGAAACAGTGATAAAGGATAAAGTGGACTTGACTGCTTTGGGAGATGCAAATTTCACAGGTCCCGATTTCAGGTGGAAAGGAGATTTGAAGAATCAGGCTCAAAAAAACAACCACCTGCCATTTTGCAGAGAGGAGTTTGATCTCATTGCCTATATATAGAATCTAAAATCTGTGCTTTTTTCATAACCTCATATCCTTCCTAGTACCCTAAAACTTTCTGGATTACCTTAGAATCTGCATAGGACATTTTTCTGCATGGAAAATTACCCAAAAGGAAATCAGATATTTTAATATGCCCATTTCATCTTTATGTGTTTGATTTCAACATTTTTTCCATGTTCCATTCCATTATTATCAATAGGTGAGTCAATCTAATTATTCCCAACTATGATTTAACAGAGATTACCAATTAAAATTCTGTCAACCCATCCTATATTTTTTTATTCATTCCCATCATCAATCTATCTGAGAGTTTATCAAATATTGATTAACACATCCATGTTGTTTATGTTCAGCAAAGGCTACTATTCCCTTAAGAAACCATCAAGGTTTTCAAATAACTATGATGGATTTAGTAGTTCACATGAGCTACAGACTTATTGTTTCCCAAAGCCACTGTAGAATGCAATGAACACGTCTCTCCCAGGCCAGAGAAACAAGAAGCTTTTGCCTTGGCAGAATTTACTATAGTTCACTGAGTCTCTCTAAACAATTATGAAATTCTAGCATATTTCCTACTATTTCGTATGACAGTGAAAAAGTGCTGAGTACTATCATCTTTACAATAGGAGAAAAAATTCCAGAACAGACCAATAAAATGATGGGTTTATTTCCTATTATATTCCTCTGGGTTCTATAAGTAAAAAATATTTTCTCAATGTTCTTAGAGACTCCATATTGGCTCATGGCTATTGGTCAGTGGTAGAATCTTCATAAATCATTGTTCTTTTAAAAAATTCCCTATTCTAACAGGCAAAGATAGTGAATTTTGCATTGTATGAGAATGTATCTTGTTTTCTCCACCAATATCATATTCAAATTAATTCCATCTCCTGATTGGATTATTGCAACACATCTACATGGGGTTACCCCTGAAAAGATCTAACAGATCTAACCCATCTGTTACCTTCCTCATGCATCAGCTTTCCCCCTTTCATCTTTCCATCTTGTGTCAATGATTACATTCTGTTTGTATTGTGATTTTATTGAGTATATTTATATTTGATGATTTAAATGTTTTCATGTTGTAAGATTCTCTGGATTGCTTTAAAATTAAATGGAAGAGAAATAAATTTATGATTCGGCGCAGTTCGGAGAACCAGCAAATTGTGCCCCTGGCTGGCCCCTCCCCTCTTCGCCCTCCCCTCCCCTCTCTACCCAGTCAGTCCATATTACGCATACGCAACATCATGCGTATGCCCAACATTGCTGACTGTGTTCTCTCCTGCCCAGTCACTCCTTAAGGTATTTCTTTTTTTTCCCCTCCCATTGATCAGCTCTTCTGATGATCAGATGTGCCGGAACCCCCCTAGCTGTCTTACTGCTTCACCCAGAAGGCTTCCCTGTGGCCCCGGAGGCAAAAAGGAGCACTCCATTTTTTTGCCTTCCTGGGCCCAGGGAAGCTTCCTGGGAGCAAAAAATCCCTCCAGGAAGCTTCTCTTAGGCCCAGGAGGTTAAAAAAAATGGGGGGGTGCTGCAAAAAGAGAAGAAGCGATGCCCACCAAGTCACATGGCCATGCCCACCTAGCCATGCCCACATAACTGGTTGTTGAAAAATTTGAATCCCACTCTGAGTAGCAGTAGTAGTAGTAGTAATATCCAGAAGTTTGGGCTGGTGCTGAGTGTGGCTGCATGAGCCATACTGGGTACTCAAAGAAGTGCGCATATAATTCCTTTGCCAGTTTGCATCTAGATCCAATTCAAGGTGTATAAAGCCCAACATGGCATAGGATCAGGTCACCTACAGAACCAGCTTAGCCCCATCTTATCTGCCTGTCCCATTTATTTATTTATTTATTGAATTTATATTGCCACCTATTTGCATATGGCAACTCAAGGCAGCTTACAGAATATAATTTAGTCAGGTATTATGATTGGTGGGGTCCGGGAGCAGGGCCTTTTCCGCCGCTACCTCTGCATTGTGGAACATGCTGTCTCCCCAGAGGTGAGGAAACCCCCAATCTCTAGGTCTTCCACAAAGGAGTCAAATCTTGGCTCTGTGGCTTTTCATGGAGGACACAGAGGACCATGCAATCATGGAATTGGCTAATCCCATGACAGCTCCCCTGCCTTGGAATGACCAATGACTATCTTAGAATTTTTAACTGTTTAATTGTCATTAATCTATAATTTTTAATCTTTAATGTTCTAAACCTTTATTTGGGGTGGAGCTGGAGAGACTTAATGGAGTTGAGAATTTACTGGCTGGGTGCCTTTCCTGCTGCCTATGTAGAGTTTGCAGCAGATATTTTCTCTTTGCACTCTGACTACCACTGTCTAAGATTGAACTCTCTTCCAAGTAGCTAGTATCTTCACCTCTAGGCCTATGTGCCACATATAGTTACTGACCTTATATTCCAATAGTGTAACTGAAAAAAACTTATTCTAAAACAATGATAGATGATGACAGATAGAAGAGAATATTGAAGATTCAATGCAAACTCTTTAAGCCTTTCGTAGATTTTCATGGGTACAGATATGCAGGTCTTGGCATATTCGGGTCTTTTCCCATGTAAGATTGAGACTTTCTTGGCAACGTTTTGACGAGATCTCATTTGCCGAAAGCACCAGCCTGAAGATGGCGAGTGAGATCTCGTCAAAACGTTGCTGAAAATGGGGGCACAAGGGCCATGCCCCATTTTCTCTAATAGAGACACTGCAAGCCAGTCCTTTGCTATTTCCAGGATGACCCCATGGGTCAGATTTAAGCAGCCCACATGCCGGATATTTCCAATCTGTACAGCTTTGCCCCTTATTTCCTATATTTGTTTGCTGATAATATTTACAATGACTCCCTGTGGCTTTGCTCCATAAAGCTAATTGAAAAAGGCATGCAAAATGTTTATTAGTAATTTAGTAATTAATAATTTTAATATATTCATTAAATAATTTTAATATATTCATTAAAAAATCCGTTAAAAATGGTGGTGCACTCAGTTGCTGTGGCTTTTCGCTCTCCAGTTTGGTGTGTGTTTTTGGTGATATATGTGTCTGAATCTTGTTGCATGGGGGAGGTTTACAGCCGACAAGAACTAATATGCTATGGACTGCAGTCTGCTAGAGTTATTGTATCAGATTTTCAGAGGACTCATAGTATTCCTGAGAAGATAGCAAGACCATCAGGATCTCCATGGATTGTAGTGGGATTGTGTAAATGGCGCAGACAGCACAGAGAGAGAAGATAGAGAAAGGGCTGCAGAACAAGAGTTTTAACTTGCTTAAAAAGACAGCCACACAAACCATCATTGCCAAGTATCTTTCTCTCAAACGCTCGGTCCCTCCTCAATAAAATGGATGAGATTAATCTGATGGCAGTGAGCAATCGCATGATAAGGGACTGCTGTGTGATAGTTATTACAGAGAGCTGGCTTCACTTAGCTATTCCCGATGCCTCACTACAACTGGCATGTCGTACCATCCACCGACAAGACCGTAATAAGGACTCTGGTAAGACTAAAGGAGGTGGACTTTGTTTATACGTTCATAATAATTAGTGCACCAACAGCCGTGTTATAAACAGATACTGCTTTCCTGATTTAGAGATGATGACAGTCATGTGCAGACCCTTCTATCTATCTAGAGAACTGACAGTGGTGATTTTTACAGCTGTTTATATAACTCCTGAGGCAAATATTAGTACTGCACTTGCATATTTGCATATTACAATAAATAAACAATTTAAGGCTTATCCTGATGGGGCTCACATAATAACTGGTGATTTTAATAAGGCATGCTTAAAGACTTTACTCAGTATGTGACATGTTCCACCAAAGAAAACAACACACTTGATCATGTGTATTCTAATGTAAAACATGCATATAAAGCAGTGTCCCTTCCACATCTGGGACTTTCAGATCATTTATCACTGTTCCTTCCATTTATCACCCCCCTCAGAAGGAAAACTAAGCCTGAAACCAAACTCATTAAGATCTGTCTGGAGGGAGCACTTGAACAGCTACAGGATTGTTTCTTAAATACTAATTGGAATTTATTTGAACAAGAGGATTTGGAGGAATATACAAAAACTGTACTGTTTTACATCTTGACCTGTGTGGAAATGGTTACTGTGAATAAGCGCATCCAGATTTTTCCAAACCAGAAGCCCTGAATGAACAAGGATGTACTTCTCAGGACGTGATATGGCATTCAGGTCTGAGGACAGAGTTTGGTATAACAAGGCAAGAGCAGAACTGAGGTGGGGCATCAAGGAGGCAAAAAAGGACAACAAAGGGAAGATTGAGAACTACTTCACAATAATGATCCACAACGGGCTTGGCAGGGAATTAAACACATCACTAATTACAGGGGCAGCAACCCCATATTGGTCAAAAAGAATGCATCACTAGCAGAAGAATTAAACTGCTGCTTTGCCCGGTTCGAACTGAATAGGTCTTCGAACACACTGCCTCTACAAACCACCATTACTCAGCTGTTCACAGTACAAGAGTATGATGTGAAGCAGGTGCTTAGAGCACTGAATGTAAAGAAGGCTGCAGACCCTGATGGAGTACCTGGGAAAGTACTCAAAGCATGTGCTGACCAGCTCGCAAGTGTGTTTACAAATATTTTTAACCTTTCTCTTACACAAGCCGTTGTTCCATCTTGTCTCACAACTTCCATTATTATTCCAGTTCCCAAAAAGCACTCTCCTGATACTTTAAATGACTATAGACTAGTAGCTCTCACACCCATAATTATGAAGTGTTTTGAGAGACTGGTCTTAAAATATATACAAGATTGCCTCCCATCAAATCTTGACCCATACCATCAAACCTTGACCCATACCCATGCCTATCAGAATAACAGATCCACAGAGAATGCTATTGCCATGTCTCTCCACGTTGTACTGAACCATCTGGAGCCTAGTGGGAGCTATGTAAGGATGCTTTTCGTTGATTACAGCTCAGCTTTTAATACCATCATTCCGGATATACTGATTAAGAAGTTGCTAGAATTGGGCCTCTCCTCTTACATCTGCTGTTGGATAAAGGACTTTCTTAATAATAGACCCCAAACTGTTAGGATTGACAGCTATTTTTGCTCCACTCTTGCTGTCAGCACTGGCTCTCCACAGAGTTGTGTGCTGAGCCCCCTTTTGTATTCACTCTACACCTATGACTGCATTCCCTCTTGTCCCACTAACTCTATAATAAAATTTGCAGATGACACCACATTGGTGGGACTTATATCAGAAGAAGACAAAACGGCCTATAGGTCAAAGGTTCTCAGACTGGTATTGTGGTAATAACCTCACCTGAACATCAAAAAGACTAAAGAATTTATTATAGACTTCAGATGATGCAAAATAGAGCCTCTCTCACTATATATCAATGGAGATTGTGTGGAAAGAGTTCATAGTTTTAAATTTCTAGGAACTCATATTTCTGACAACCTTACTTGGTCGGTCCACACTATGGCCACTGCAAAGAAGGCCCAATAGTGCCTGCACTTTCTGAGGCTGCTGAAAAAGAATGGTCTGGGTGAGAAGTTGCTGGTTACTTTTTACTGTTCTACCATCGAAAGCATTTTGGCATATTGTGTAATGGTGTGGTATGCTGGATGCTCTGTAGTGGATAAGATGATGCTCCAGAGAGTTATAAACACAGCACAAAAAATCATCAGTTGCTCTCTTTCTTCTTTGGAAAAGATTGCGAAGACCAGACTCCTCTCTAGAGCACAAAAAGTCTCCACAGACCATTCTCATCCTGGTCATTCATATTTTGAATTGTTACCATCAGGGAGATATTATAGGTGTTTCTTTTAAAAGAAAAATAGGTCAGAAAAGAAAAAAATAGAAAAGAAAAAAGAATATAGTAAAGAAAAAGAAATATATAGTAGGATTCAATCTGGGTTAGTCACTGGACCAGAGGTTTAGTCTTCTGAGCTTTTGAACTCAGCTGGAGCCCATCCTCAGGAAACATTTCTGTAGCATAGTATGTACTAAAAAAACAGGAAAACGGACTCCTTGCCAGTCAACAGGAGAGCTGATTTACCACCAGTTTATCAAATAGTTAGGAGGCAAGGGCTTGGCAGCCAACAATTTAATAGCTAGCCATCCACATCCCAATGAACAACTAAAAAGCCACACACAACCAGGCATCATATAAATATCACAAAGATGATATCACAAAGTCTGCTAGAGAGAAGTTCCCTGAGGAAAACAGACATTCTACTAGAGAGAAGTTCCTTCCAGTACAAATCCCAAAGCTCAGAAGACTAAACTTCTGGTCCCAGTGACTGACTCAGATTGGATGCTGCAACATTATCGTGGGACAAGTTCAGTCATAAGAAATATACAAATGACTACCCCTTTAGTCACAGTAAATATAAACAATTTTACTAAAAAAATCACCTTGCCTTAAAATACAACATACTATCCCTTCTTCTCATATCCCATCTCTTATTTACAAACAAATTCTTAAAAATATCACCATTCAAATCCTGCTGAACAAAAGTCCATTAAGGGTTACCAGAATCATGCATAGGTTACCCTTTTTTCATCATGATGAAATAAACTAACTTTCCTCTTAATTTTATTATTTTTTATATTCAAGCCACTTCAAATAACGTCCTATTTTTTCTTTTTTTTCCTTTGTTTTTTCATCACAAAATTTTTCACAAAATGCATGACCCAACAGATCAGAGATTGAAAGTAATGTATTGTGCCTGATAAAAATACTTGATCAGACACAACACATGATTTTACAGCATGACAGATAAAAAGCTTCTGGTTATTATCCTGCATAATATATGAATAATAATTATTTATATAGGGTCACAAATAGATTAAAAAACAAATGAAATAGGTCATCTACACAAATGGCTTGCAAACTATTCTGTCTAATCCAATCTAAACCAGAGTTAGAATATAACATATTTCTGGAACAGCATTCTGGTTCCATAGTGGTCAATTAAATCTGTCTGAGAATCAAGACTGTAAGAACATTTAATAAATAATACTTCCTATATTCTCATTTGTTTTGCTAAAAAAACTAAGCTCTAAATGTTCAGAAAGACTGAACTGCCCTTGCCACTTGTTGCTCATTTGTTAACTTATTGACCAAATAAACTTGGGTTCCTTCATAAATATATCAAATTTCTGTCTCAATTTCCCTGTTAAATGTCAATTTTCCAGTCCTGTCTGTTATTTTAGGATTGCAAACTCTGTTGCTGTAGCTCTGTTCCTTGACTTTTCTTATATAGTAGAAATTCAATCTCCACTTATCTAGTCTATAGACTAAACTGTAGCATTTTGTCAGGAAAAAAAATAGCAATAACACCTAGATTAATATACGCCTTCACAGTACTTTACTCTAAGCAGTATACAAAAGTAAAAAATGACAGCACACACAAATCTGGATCACATTTAGCACTGAGCCTATGTTTCTGAAATTTTGTAAGCTTCTTTCTTTGATCCATTTCCACTTCTATCTCCAAATCCTGGTTTCCACCATCCTACTGGAAAGCTTTCTATCTGCTTAACTTTGACATTGTTGCCCTAGGATTAAGATTAGGAGCTAACTCAACCATCTCACAGGCTTTTTCTGTTTAATATAGTGCTTAATAAGCTGATCCTTATTTTCTTATTTAAATTTAGACAAATCTGGAAATTATTTATTTTATAAGATATATCTATCTACCACTGAAAGTAGCTTATATACAAGATCAATTTGAAAAGCTGAACTCCATTACACCTGTAACCATAAATTGTAATAATGATTTTTGACTACCCTCCATTCCTTTATTTGTAAATCCCAATGAAGCAGTCATCTATCTGTTATACATCCATCAATCTATCCAGCTTACAATTTATTTAATATGTGAATAAACTGTTAATTATTTTATAGCTTAAATCAGATCAGGTAAAAATGTGTCCAAACTTTCTAATTACAGTTTTCATCATTCCAAATTTTAGTTATTTAGCAATAAGAAAAAACATTTTGCATATCTACAATAACTTGTTTCCCCAAAATAAAGCTCTGTCTTTTCCCTTATTTTAGGTATGTAGTTTATTACTCATTCATTCATTCAATTGATTTATAGTGCTGCCTATTCAGCACTCAAAGGAGGAAGGTGTACAACACTTTAAAAAATAATAAAAAGTATGTGGCAATTGAGACCAGAATTTCTATTGCTAAGTTACACAGTTGTAAAGTGTGACATAAAGATACCATGTCACTTAGTTATGGCAGTTTCAGCAGTCCCAGTTGCTATCATAAACTGAGGACTATGCAGGTCATTAAGCAAGGGTATCATGTGGCCAAATATTCTAACTTTCTGCTGGTTTCTCTATTGACTTTGCTTGTGGGAAACTGGCAGGCAATGTCAGAAATTAGATCATGTAATTATGACTTATTGCAATATTGTAATTGCAAGATGGACACCAGATATCAGATTGTGATCATATAATTGTAGGGATGCTATAATGTTTGTAACTCTTATTATCGACTATAAATCCCCTCATTCAGTGTTGTTGCAAATTTGAATAGTTGCAGAATAAGTGTTCATTACCCTGTATTTACCACCTGTAAACAAAACAGGATAGACACAAAAAGTGTCAGGAGAAAAATCATTTAATGGGTTATACTACTTCCAGACCAAATACCTGACATTAAAAAATGTTTTCTGCAGGAAAGATTGGGATCAGTCAGATCATGGGGAGAATGATCTTTCAAAGAATAGAATGGAATGGAATGGAATGGAAGGGAAGGGAAGGGAAGGGAAGGGAAGGGAAGAGAAGAGAAGAGAAGAGAAGAGAAGAGAAGAGAAGAGAAGAGAAGAGAAGAGAAGAGAAGAGAAGAGAAGAGAAGAGAAGAGAAGAGAAGAGAAGAGAAGAGAAGAGAAGAGAAGAGAATCCTTTATTGGCCAAGTGTGATTGAACACACAAGGAATTTTTCTTGGTGCATGTGCTTTCAGTGTACATAAAAGAAAAGATACATTCATCAAGAGTCAAGAATCATCAGGTACAACACTTAATAATAGTCATAGGGTACAATAAGCAATTAAACCATACTAGGAAACAGTAAAAAAAATCATATAAATTAACAATGTCAACAGCATATAAAGAGAATTTGTATAAGATGTTTTACAGAGGCATTTACCCTCAACAAGAATAGCAAGGATGTTCAAGGACAAATCAGCAAAATGTTGGAAATGCCATCAGATACCTGTATCATATTATCTTATGTAGTGGACGTGTGTGGAAGCCAAAAGATACTGGACTAAAATTCACACATGGCTATATATATTCATCTACTCAATTTTAACTGGTTTTATTTTCCAACCATTGATAAAATAGAGCCATGTGACATTCAGTTTCTTATTTTTCTTTAATTGCCAATTTAATCTATTCATCTCTGCACATCCTAATATTTAATATTTCTGCCATCTATCTATTTCTATAGTATATCCCGCAAAAAATCGCCCATGCTATTATCATTTCCTTTACTTGTTCTTCTTCTAGTTTGACACATAAAAAATAACAATACAATGTTTTAATCAGTTTATCTTCCATCCCTGTTAATATTTTGTCCAATTCTATCAACTCCTTATAAATACTTTCTGCTTTAACATCTTTTCATATCTTGATTGTATTTGCATATATGAATACCAATGCATATCAACCTCTTGTTCATTCAATTCTTATTTAGTTTTGAGTTTACCCTTTTCATTCAACATATCTTTATATCTAATAATAGTTCTCCTTTTACAAACATTTGGATATAAGTGCTTCCATTACTGGAATTTTCAAATAATGTTGTGCTCTAGTTTTTCCTCACATTAGCTATAAAGCATTCCAAACATAATGTCTTTGAAAATAACTGTGTATCTTACTTCTCCCATACAATAAAAAAGCATGCCAACCCAATTGCAGATCATGCCCCTCCAATATCAACAATCTTGTTTTTCTTAAATTAATCCATTCTTTCATTCATGTTAATACCGCAGCCTGATAGTATAATTCCCAATTTGATAAAACCCTCCTCTGATTCTTGCATCCTGTAATATTTTAAGGTTAATTCTTACTTTCTTCCCTTGCCATATATATTTCAGTACTATTCTATTAATGTTATCAAAATATTTTTATCCAATTTTATTGGAATTTGTTTGAAAGAGATACAATAATTTCAGTAATATATTCATCTTAATCATTGCAATTCTACCTGTTAATGATAACTGCATATTATCCCATTTTTCCAAATCTGTCTTAATTTGTTGTTTCAATTTATAATAGTTATCCTCCTTAATCATTCCACATCTAGACATTAATTGAATCCCCAAGAATTTCACTTTCTTTGTAATCTGGATATCCAATCTATCCGTTAACTCCCTTTTCTGTTTCTCTATCTTATTTTTTACCAATATCTTAGTTTTCCCTTTATTTATTTTCAATCCTGTTACTTTCCCATATTTTTCTATCTTGTATATCAGCTTAAGTCCTGTTTCTAACAGTTCTTCTAGTATAAAAACCAAATCATCTGCAATTGCCTGTCGTTTATATTTCTCCATTCTTATTTCCATCCCTTTTATTTCCTTGCCTTTCCTGATGTTTCTATTTAACACTTTTATTTAACACTTAAGTTAATACAAATAATAACGGCAACACCTCCTGTAAGCAAATTATATCCAATTTTAGTTTCTCTAATTCATTAAAAATCCTTTTTCTTTTTATTGCCAAGTTTAGTCCATTTATGTTAATAGACATTAACTTTATTTCTTCTTCCATGTCTTTATTTATTTATAGTAAGGTTTTATTGCTCTTGTTGTTCTTATCTCCCTTGCTTCTTTTGGTCTAACTTCTTCTCTTGTTGCTCTCTCTTCATTGTCCATCTCTCTCTCCTCCGCTTCTTCCCGATGTCTAAATTTCTTCTGTTTCCCTCATTTTCTCTCCCTCTTGCTCTCTAAAGTAATGGTCATAAAATTGCTCTGCTTTCTCTATAGAATCTAACCTATGTCTCTGCTCCTCCAGCCAGCAAGAGGTAGAATTACAAAATGATATACATCTTTATATTTGAGACTTGTTCAATTTTATGACAGCCAGAACTGAAATCAGTATGAGCTTGATGTATATATCATTCAAACTAAAAATGTCTTTATTTGAGCAAGTATATATGAGAGGCAGACTTATGGAAACAGCTTTTTTCATGAATATCGATTTTGACTTCCAAGCTTCAATCCAAATTATGCTTAAGTATTTACTAAAACATAATATATTCAGAATTAAGCTTAAATCCTATTATAAAAGAAAGTAGGTATATATTTGATTTGTGGTCTCTTTGGAAAAACAGCACTTGGAAGTTTTTTTCAATACTATGGTCATATTTTTACATATAACTCATCCTTAAATAACAGCTGTTTTTATTAGAATGTGAGGGAAAATTTAGTATAATTTTTATCTGTTTCTCATATTGATAAATGACCAGTTATATTCTAATTCATATTCTATTTGTGTGAGACACCTATTTGACAGTAGCCATGAAACTACAGAAAAAGAATTGGCATCAGACCTGGCTATGTGATTGAATTTTTGGACAAGTGATTTAAAGTTGACACTGGCAAGGCAGGAAAATGATTTGCTGAGAAGTATTGGGCCTGATCTGTGTAGTTATGAAAATTCTGTTCCAAAGGATTTATTATTTTGAGAAAGAAGATCAATAGCTGCCTACTAAAAGCTTGACTTCAAAATAGCAAAGTAATCAGAAAAGAGTTCACACTAGTATCCTTTTATTACTTAAAGATTGAGACCAAATATTACATTTATCATTAGACAAAAAGAAGTGGAAGTTATGTTATTTTTTAATCCTTATTGAGATCTTATGGTGAAATTTTATATGTCACAGTCAAGTTTTTTCAAGAATTACAGCAGTCTCTGAAATTGTCACTTAAGAAAACCCCTGAATAGTACCAATTTCTTTGCTAGACAAACAGTAATGTTTTTGTAAAATAAAACTGTTAGGTATGAGGCATAGCTTAGATCATAAAACTGTCTGTTACTTTTCTTGCTGTTGATAGATTATATTGTATGTAATTTTTACAAAAATGAGGGCTACCTGAAAATCATATTGCTTTGTTTAGTTTTTGTTTGAGAACTTGTATAATATTCCAGCTATCCTCACAAGTGAACATGATGGCATCATACTGTGTATTTTCCCATTTCTGCTTATGTCACTGCAGTTGGAGATAGGGAGTGTAATGTTGCATTGTGATGAGGTATCACATATTGAATTAGCATAAATTTTATTTAAAAAGAAGGGAAAAGCATAATGGGCAATACACCATTCAGTGCAATTCCAAACCTTGATTTTAAAACAAGACATCAAAACATTTTAAATTGTATCATATTTTACATTTTTATTATATCTCTTAAATATTCTAATTGTACATATTATGTGGTGGCTTTGGGCAAATAAGGAGGAAATAAGGAGAAATTTTCTGACAATGAGAACAGTCAATCAGCTTGTCTGGAAAATCTTGCCTTCAGAAGTTGTGGGAGCTTCGTCCCAGGAGGCTTTCAAGAAGAGACTGCCATCTGTCAGAAATGATGTAGGGTCTCCTGCTTGGGGGGTTGGACTAGATGATCTACAAGGTCCCTCCCAACTCTGTCAATCTGATTAAATAATTAATAAGAATTAATTAAATGAAAATATATTCTAAACAATATAAAAACACTAATTACATGTGCAATATAGATTGTTGTGGCCAAATGGCTAAGGGTTTTGTATTTGGAGTTTTATTTCTGTAGGCCACCAAGAGTCACTATGAAGAAATTGCATGACCATATAAACTTTCTTAATAAATAAATAATGTGGAAGGGAAAGAACAGCTGTTAAAGCTATTTTTAAAGGGAATTTTCTGTCCATATGATGCCTGTACTCACTACTCAGAGAAAATTAGGAATGGCTGCTTCTGCTATTCTCCACTGGAGAATGGTCTTTATTAGCTGAAGCACACTTTGCAAACAGCCCTGGGAAGTTTTGCATTTTGGCTCACTATGTTTTATGGATTTTATAATCTCGCCTAATTACTACAAAAGCGATCAAGGCCTCCCTTCTTTTAGACAGCACTGTAGAACAAATCAGGCTTGCTAAAAACTAAAGGATAAACTTGATTTGAAAAGAAAGTTAGTAGCATTATGATTTATATTATACAATAGAGAAATCCATTTCAGATTTTTGAATATTATGTTTTGTTCATTCTCCCTTTGCTCTGTAGGCCCACAACTGGTTTTTTTTGGTAAAAAAATTTATTTGAGTTTTCACAAAACATAATACAAATAAAATATCTTTTTTTGAGAATAGCATGATCCCAGGTTATCTCTTTTCCATACAGACACAAACTCAATTTCATATTCATCTTTCTATTCTATTCCATATCTTATTACTATTTTAGCATTTTCCCAGTGATTTTTCCCTTCCCTTAGTTTTCTCAACCTTGTTTTTAATTATCTCATTCCTTTCTATTCAATTACATATCTTTTTCTAAGTTTCAATATCTTTCTAATCATTATGTGTATACTTTTGTCTGCCCTGTTTCAATTTCATATTTTCTATTCTCATTAAACAACTTTTCCCCTGTAGTTACTGATTGGAATAAGACACCTTTGTATCTTTTAATTTTTGTCCATTCAGATCTTATTTAAACTTTAGTTTATGCCTTTACAATTATAACATTCAATATCTAACGTCTATTTTATAACACATAATTTTTGCCAATCGAATTCTATTTGGTACATTCTTAAAATACACACTAAGTTCTTAAAGATAATATATATATATATATATATATATATATATATATATATATATATATATATATATATATATATATATATATAACGATAATGCATAAAATACTCATTCTACAGTCAACCATTAATGTTACTTACAATCTTTCATTAGTATTAATTAACATCTTTAACATTTCTTTTCAATTAAATATCATACTTCCTTAGGAACATTTATAATATTTCCATATTTTTTTTCATATTTCTTTCATATTTCTCTTCACTTAAATTTTTATAAATCATTAATAACAATTAAAATGTTCCCATCCTTTCCTAATTTCATTCTCTCATTTTCTTTATTTCATTTATTTATTAACATTCCATTCCATTACCATAAGTATTTTATCTATCACTTTAATCACACTTGTTTCATATTTTCTAAATTCATTTCTATTTCTCATATAACAATGCTATCTTATGTACCCTTGCAGAATCCTCTCTTTCAATTAAACTTTCACCCATTATCTCTATGTCTTCTAAATAGACTTATACCTTTAATCCTGGTACATTTTCCCTGTTTCTCTATATCCTGTTTCTGTCCTTTATAAGTTCTTTTCCTTTCTTTCTTCCCCTTCTTCTTCTCCCTCCCCTTTTTGACCCCTTGTCTCTCTAATTCTAATTCTCTCTTCTTTAATCCTCTCTTCTGTTTCTTCCTATATTGTAATTGCTTTTCAAACTGTTATTTTTTTGGGGGGGTTGTTTTTTCAAATCTTAAATTTTTCACTCTCTTTCCCCCCTTTCCTTTTCCCCCCACATAGAATTACTTGATCATTAAAGATGGCTTCTTCTTTGTCCCGCCCTTCTTGTTCTTCAAGCATTTCTTGTTGTTTCTCATAGTTCAAGATCTCTATTTCTAAAAATTGAAATACGAAGCCAAAAAAACCTCTTCCTTTTTGTGCATCTTCTTTCTCTTTTTTAAGTTCCATTTTCAGTTCTTCCAAGAGTTATGCCATTTTAAACACTTTTAAACAACCACCTGATTGATTTTAGTCATTTAAATCCAATAAACAAAAATCCAAAAATCACCAAGTAATCCAAATAATCCAAGACTGTTTCTTCTTGTTTCTTTTTTCCACTTTCTCTTCCTGGAGTTCTATTATCTTATTACAAAGTTTCAGTTAGAATGTATTTTTTAGGAATCTTGTTAAGGTTTCACTATTAATTCCTTTTACTTCCAGGTGGTCTCCTCCATTTTTCCAGATCCCACCCTTTTGTTTTTTCCTTTTCTCTCCTTTCCTTCTTTTAAAAGTTTTTAAATATCCAAGAAATCTTTATTATCCCTTTGACATTTTATTTTCAGTTTGAATGCCTATTAATGTCAATGTGCATTTTTTTCAATGTCTTACTTAAGTCTCTTAGCTGTCAGTATGGGGAAGGAAAGAAAAAAAACCAAATCTTTTCCCTTCTCTCTCTCCTTCGCCGCTTCAGAAATCTTCTTTGGGAACAATGTTATTCTTTATAGTCAGATTCCAGGGTACCTTATGTTGTTGCTTTTTCAGTTCAATCTGGTCAGTCAAAGCTTTCTCTTCTTATCTTCCTCCTGCACAATCTTTTCCAATTGGTTCTTCTTTGAGGTGGCCATTTCTGACCACCGCTGCAACCACCTTCGGGAAAGGGAGTAAGGCCAGCTGGGGAGGAGTATATAAACACCAATTTACTCCAGACAAGTTCAAATCACCAGCACTAGATGGATTACATCCCAGAATTCTGAAGGATTTGTTAGATGTAATCTCAGAACCATTGAATCATATCATTCAAAGATTTTAGAGCACTGGAAAACTATCAGAGGAGTGAAAAAGACTAGATATGGTTCCTATCTTAGAATAGAATAGAATAACAAGAGTTGGAAGGAACCTTGGAGGTCTTCTAGTCCAACCCCCTGCCTAGGCAGGAAACCCTACACCACTTCAGATAAATGGTTATCCAACATCTTTTTAAAAACTTCCAGTGTTGGAGAATTTGCAACTTCTGGAGGCAAGTTGTTACACTGATTAATTGTTCTAACTGTCAGGAAATTTCTCCTTAATTCTAAGTTGCTTCTCTGCTTGATTAGTTTCCACCCATTGCTTCTTGTCCTGCCCTCAGGTGCTTTGGAGAATAGCTTGACTCCTTCTTCTTTATGGCAGCTCCTGAGATATTGGAACACTACTATCATGTCTCCCCTAGTCCTTCTTTTCATTAGACTAGACAACTGTTCTTCATATGTTTTAGCCTCCAGTCCACTAATCATCTTTGTTGCTCTTCTATGCACTCTTTCTAGAGGCTCAACATCTTTTTTACATTGTGGCGACCAAAACTGAATGCAGTATTCCAAGTATGGCCTTACCAAGGCATAATAAAATGGTATTAACATTTCACATGATCTTGATTCTATCCCTCTGTTTATGCAGCCTAGAACTATGTTGGCTTTTTTGGTAGCTGCTGCACACTGCTGGCTTATATGTAAATGGTTGTCCACTAAGACTCCGAGATCCCTCTCACAATTACTACTATAGAGCAAGATACCACATATACTGTACTTGTGCATTTGATTTTTCTTGCCTAAATGTAGAACCTTACTTTTTTCACCATTGAATTTCATTTTGTTTATAGCACCCAATGTTCAATTTTGTCAAGATCCTTCTGTATCTTAAGCCTATCTTCTGGAGTGTTGGCTATTCCTGCCAGCTTGGTGTCATCTGCAAATTTGATGAGTTCCCCATCTATCCCCTTATCCAAGTCATTGATGAAAATGTTGAAGAGTACTGGGCCTAAAACAGACCTTTGGAGTACTCCACTGCATACTTCCCTCCATTTAGTTCTTCAAAAAAGGCCAAAAAAATGGATCCAGGAAACTGCAAACCAATCAGTCACTATCAGTACTTTGTAAGATCCTGGAAAAGATAATCAAGCAAGGGATCTGCGAGCACCTAGAAATAAGCAGAGCAATTACTAAAAGCCAATATGGGTTTGCCCAAAACAATACATGCCAATCAAATCTTATTGCTTTTTATTACAAAATGATTAAATTAGTGAAACAGTTAAATGCTGTGGGCATTGACTATCTTCAGTAAGATATTTGAAAAGTAGACCACAGCCAACTTCTGGGTAAGATAGAAAAATGTGGGATAGACTGCACACCACAAGATGGATTCATAACTGGCTGACCAACTGCATTCAGTACGTAATCCTCAGTAGAATTACATCTACATGGAGGGAGGTATGCGGTGAGATAGCCCAAGGTTCTATCTTAGGCCCAGTATTCTTCAACATTTTATATACAATTTATAACAGGTGATAGGAGAACTTATCAAATTTGCAGATGACACCAAATTGGAGGGGAAGGGAAATGGTCAACACTTTAGAAGAAAGGCTCAAGATCCAAAAGGACCTTGACAAACTTGAACACCGGGCCGTTCCAACAAAATGCAATTCTGTATGAGAAAAGCTAAGTTTTACTTTTAGGCAAGAAGTGCAAAGGTTATTATAGAGAGGGATCTAGGAATCTGAATGGATAACCAATGGAGCAGCCCACTGCAGCAGTCTAGTCAATGCAGAATTGACTAGAAAAACTCTAGACAGGATGTGGAGAAGACCAACAAAGATGATAAGGGAGCTGGAGACTATATATAATATATGATAAACAGCTGCATATAATATATGATAAACAGCTGCAAGAACTAGTCTAGACTTTGTTAGTCTAGTCTAACAAAGAGGAATAAGGGTGACATAATAACAGTCTTCTAATATTTTAGGGGCAGTCACAGAGAAGAGGGGATCAATCTATTCTCCAAAACAACTGAGGGACGGACAAAAAATAATGAAGGAAAACTTAACAAGGAATTATCCAACCTTGAACTGAGGAGAAATATCCTGACAATCAAAACAATTAATCAGTGGAATGGCTTGCCTTCAGAAGTTGTGAATGCTTTGTAAGAGGAGGTTTTAAGAAGAGATTGTACAACCATTTGTCCAGAATGATATAGGGTTTCCTATTTGGATGGGGAGTAGGTGGGTTGGACTCAAAAATCTCTAAGGTCACTTCCAACTCTGTTATTCTGTATTCTATAACCCTTGTATTTGAATTATTACTGATAGTAGTATAAAATAGATATGAACAATATTCAATTATATCAGAATATACTACAATATATATCTTTATGCATGCATGTTTCTCTTTTTCCTTAATTTTGCTTAATCTTTTTTTGTTTCTGGTGGTTAGAATTGTTTCTATGTCTAGACATGGCAATATTATGTCTGTATATGCATTTGGGTACAAATAAAAATTTCTTCATTTATTTCTTAGCTCTGGAAATTGTTTCAGCAGCTGTTGTTTCCAATGGGCTTGGAATCAAACAACTTTCTGATAACCTTGTTTTTTTACTGCATTATGTCCATGAATAGAGAATTATCTGGGATAAGAAATTGGTGGACGAGGATTATTTAGAGAACTGTAAGTTTTTCTGGATAATGGTACACATCCTATGTTAATTGCACATACTTAAAGAAGAGGGTACAGGCCACCAAGCTGCAGCTGAGAATTATGCTCTTGATTAAATTCAACTAATCTCCCAACTGCAATGCATTCATAGATGGGAAAAACTTACATTTTCTCAAATGTACACTACATTTTAAGGTCAGTCTTTCTCTTGTGACAGTAGCTCTGCAATTTGAGACACCTGATAGATCCTGGCTCCACTAAAATATACTGTTTCTCACTCCTATGCTTGCTCATGTTATACAATTAATGTCCCAATTTCCAAGCTTGAAAAGACAGGAGATGATCCATTTAAGATGGTGGGCAACAACAATGCTGCTTTTTTCCTAGCTATCTCCTGGAGAAGTGAAATTAGGTGAAAGAAGCAAAAATTGTGAAAATGAGGAGATATAAGCGATGGATAAAAGAGAGGACTATAAGTGATTTCGCCAATAATAATGGATGAAGACCAAAGGTGAATAAAAAAAGGAGAGGAATGGTAAGTAAAGATAGAAAAGTGATGTCTTCCCCTTTTTTATTTCTTTCACCTCTGCCTATCAGATTTCATTTATCAGGTAGTAATCAATATTAGACAAACAGGCTAACAGACAGATAGGGAGAAAGGAAGGGTAGGAGAGTCTTTTATTACCTTTAACTTAGGAGAAGAAAATATTAAAAGCTTCATAAAATCTATTCCAATGAAGTGTGAATACAAATGTGATTTGTACACACACACACACACACACCAAGACAGACTGTCTACCTATCATTCAAACACAGTAAATACACAAACACAGAGAAACAAACAATCTAATTGTTCAAACCATGTTCATTTCACCTCTTTGCTGGTTCACTGTCAAGATTGAACCGCTTTGCTTCTTTTGAATGCTATCACAACTGAACTTGCCATTTAACTGGGTGGAGGGAAGGGTGGAATGGAAGCTGACCTTTTAAGCATGAATTGTGAGCGCCTGGAACCATCAAGGTCACTACTAAAGTGCCTGAGAAGGAAGTGGATTATTCCCATGAAGGGAAAGCTATTGCTTAACTAAGTAAACCTTTGCGTGGGGAAACCAGAGCTGGTTTTGTTTCTTCAGTGCCAAAATGGTGTATCCAATAAAGTTTTACTTTTGGGAATTCAAAGTTCCCAAGAGTGTTTACTTCTTTTGAATCCATTAGTTGGACAGTAGACATTCACAAACCTTCAGAAGACCAGGCTCACTGTTATTTGCTGAGGTTTTTATTACTTGATGCAGAAGTTTCTGCTATTATAAAGAATCAGTTGTTCAGGTTACTACTGGCCTGGAATGTGGGAAATGTTATGGAAAATTCAGAAATTTAACCATACTAGACAGTGTCACCAGAGAAAAAAATTATCTCTCCCATAAACAATACAGTGACAGATAGCGCATACAACTAAATAGAGTCTGCAAAATTGTTTGTCAACACTGTCCACGTATTCAGACTGGACAAATAACCTGCTCTTGCCATCAGCAGGGGAAAAAATGAAAATGGAAGGATTCAAGCTGTTCTATGGAAATGATATCAAGAGCCTGAATGAAGAAGTTCACTACAAATATCTAAGTATCCTTCAGGTTAACAACATCAAGGATGTTAAAATTAACATGTAGATAGTGAAGATGATCTTAAAGTCAATTCAATAGTAAAAATACCATCAAAGCAATTATCACTTGGGCAATTCCAGTCATTAGATATACAATTGAATTAGTGAACTGGATACAGTCTGAAATAGAATCCCTGGAAGCATAGAACAATAATAACAATGAATCATGCTCTCCATCCATGCAGCAATGTTGACAGTGATGAATGATTACTGAATACTAAAGAGACCAAACTGGCCTACAAGGAAGAGCAAATGAAGAATATAAGAGACATGGTAAGGCAAAGTATTATATGATCAGTTCATTAAAAACTAGAAAGCAGATAACCAAAAGACCTGTTATTGGCTAAGAGCAGAAAAATTGAAGAAAGAGACAGAAGGGCTAATTCTAGCAGCATAAGACGAAGCAAATAAATTACATTTATAATATATATATTATATATATATATATATATATTTATATATATGTGTAAGGTTTTTAAGCTGATAATATATTAATTTATATAAATATATTATATAATTTAAAACAAATAAATGGAATTGAAAAAATAGTAGCAATGTTATATCTGCAAAGAAGCTGAAGAAATAGTAGACTACTCAGTTAATTGGTCCAAAAAGATTGCCCTGCCTGATTTCAAACAACAGCATGACAAAGTGGTAACAAGGTACATTGGAATATATGCAACGAATACCTTTTGCCTGCAAGTAAAAGCTGGTGAAACCACAAAATACTAGAAATAGAGATACTAGAAATAGAAGAAATAGAGAATGAAGAAAATAAAGTGCTCTGTACTTTAGAATTCAAATGGAAAAGCATCTTGTGTGCAATACCCAATCTTAATAATCGTTATTTTAAAAAACCAAAAAGCTTTAGTTAGTGGATGTTACAGTTCTGGAAGTAAAAAAGAAGAGGGGGGGGGGAATCATATAACAAAAGTAGAATCACTGATTAAAACAAGACAAAGGTAGTAATAGATGCCTTCCGTGAAACTGAAACATCACTTAAACACCATCAGAATTGACAAAATCATGTTTCAATTGCAAGATACAGCTGGAACAACTTAGAAGTAATGATATCTTTAATACTATTAAACAAAAACATTTGCCTATCCCAGATCCTTGACAAGGACTCAATAGACAGAAATGCCAAATCCATTCTAAACATTTGACTGAATATGTGACAAATTGTAATAATAATTTAATGTTTTTTCATTCTTATTATCTTTGGACATCCATCAGATCTGATATCTTTTTTATATTCTAGCTCTTTGTTTGTCTTTGTTACTTACAGAATTTTAATTTTATTCTATATTTCATTTTAAGTAGAATAAAGGCTTCTCTTTGGAAATGGACTCTTGGGAGATTAACAAGCAAATGCAGGAATAGATGGGCATTACAATACATGACATATGCATTGCAGTTTCCTGATCACTTTGGGGCAAAGGCAAGAGCAAGGCAGTGGCAATGACCAGGTCCTGATGCTAAACATGGACTTGGCTTACTTAATATGAACTGCATTTATCCATGAACAAAGAGGAGCAAAATTCAATTGCTGTGTTTACATAATGTGTTATGTCTGAATATATGTCTTAATGTGATGGTCCGATCAACATACTGTGTATTAAGACATTAGCTGGATCGATTCAGTACATTGAACCAAAAAGTGCCATCACAATTCACTTTAGTTTTTAGCATGTTGTGTAAATTTAGCTATAGACTCTCAATCTCTATCTTGCTCCCCACCTCCTCTCCTTTATAATTTTAAAACTTTACCACAAATAATGCCAAGTCTTTTTTTGGACTCTAACAGGAACAATAGAGTAATCTTTATTATGCTATTTCAGCATATTTCTCCTACATCTTGATGTATGTTTTTAATTTTGTTGAAAGCTGCCATGATTTTGCATAGAGTTGGTGTATGTATGTTCAATATAACTTATTCTTTCTGCTTATAAAAGCATAAAGAAAAATAATAATAAGGTGGACAAATAATCCATGATGAGATGAGCAAAGAATTAATTGAAAGGAATACTAGATCAAGAAGTGTTTTAAGAGGTTTAAAGCACAATTAAATATTTTTCTTTGTATAGCAAGGCATGAAGCCTCTAGCAGGTGTGCAACTATTATTGCAACATTTCAAAAATAATAGCTAGCCTTTTAATTTCAAATGCATGAAAGGGAGACCAAATGCTCATTTTACATTCATAATTAGATTTGTTAGTTCAGATTAAAAAAATCCTGTAAAAATTGGTTTTGACTCTTAAATAGAATTATATAACTAGCTCATCTTGACTTCTACATTTGTTATTAATAGTTTTTGATCTTTCAATATTTGCCAAGTTGCCAAAGCTGTTGAGAATTATAACCAGTTTAGTAATATTATTGTAAGCTTCCATGAGCTGGAAGGCTAACATATGCTTGCAGAACCCTGAATGACGGGCATTTGAAAATGAAGTGAATACTACCTAAGACTATATATTCTGCAAGTAATCCATAGTGAATTTTACATTTGATTCTTCTCCTGAGATTCATAAGAATCATCTTTTTAAAGTCTATTTAAAATTCTATTTTAATCTATTTAGAAATATACAAGAATAAAGATATAACAGCAGAAGTAGAGAAAAATTAATAATAAAGAACATGGAAAAACATTATGGAAAACTTCTTAGTGGTGCATTGGTTTAGCAGTTGAGATTAATTAGGGATATACCCGATGCTAAGCAGTACCTAAATATTTATACTCTGCATTGAATCTGTTTAAGTCAGATATTTTAAGGGCATGGCTAGTCTAGTGAAGAGAAGGACCAGGAAAGACATGAGAGCAGTATTCCAATATTTGAAGATGGTATCAGAGAGAGGATGGGCGGGGGATCAACCTGTTTTCCAAAGCATGTGAAGGTCAGACAGGGAATAAAAGATGGAAACTGATCAAGAAAAGATTCATCCTAGAAATAAGGAGAATTTTTTTGAGAGTGAGAATAATCAACCAATGGAACAGCTTGCCTTCAGAAGTTATGGGAGCTTCAAGAGACTGGACTGCCATCTGACATAAATGGTGTGGGGTCTCCTGCTTGGGCAGGGGATTGGACTAGATGACCTACAACAAGGGCAATTCAAGCTGCTGGCAGTGGCAGCAACTGAAGCAACTATGATTGCCCTCTCTCCAACCAGCCAGCCAGCCAGCCTTGCCTAGTCTGTTCCCTGCTGGCTGACACAAAGCCTTTCTATTCTTGTCCTTCCTGCCCAAGTTGCAGCGGGCTCCATAGGACAGGGTCTCATTCATGTCCCAGTGCAGCAAACTCCAGCGGGCTGGTTGCGGGTGTTAAGGGCCTAACCCCGCAGTGCTTCCTCAATCGATTGAAGGCTTCATTCAGCTTTCAAACAGTAAAGCGAGCACCAGGGCTATGGAGGGCATTGGTTCATGCACTCTGCCAATTCCGATTCCACAGCCAGCCTTACTGTTTTACTATTTGTGCAGAGCTGTCCCACCCATCCCGCCCTTTCCTGGTTTACCTGAGGGCCTTCAGTTAGGCCAAACCTTCACCCCTCACTACCCAGGACACCCACATACCCTAACCTTTCCAGTTCCTTTTGCCACCATATGCAGAGCAACTAAAGTAGTCTGTGGGACTTCCAATTTCTCACAAAAAAAAAAAAAAATCTCATGAGGTTGGAAGGTCTGAACTATTTCTTTTACCATAGTCCCACAGACTACTTTAGTTGCTCTGTACGTGATGACAGAAAACTGGGCCAGTGTGCACGCATGTAGAGATGGCATAGGCTGGGCTGAAGTGATGCGGACCAGACACTTACACTTTCCAGGATGACCACCTGGACCAGATTCAGACTCATTGTCAGCTGGTGCTCCATTCAAAATCCAAGAAAGAAATACTTAGACTCCATTAGTTAGAGAAAATATATCTTTTACTGGAAATCAAGTGGTAGCAACAAAAAAATTCTGAATCTGAGAAAATGAGAGTGTAAATCACATATACAAAGTGATGGCAACATTCCCACCCTCAAAAGTTCAATTGGCTCATCCAATTAAAAGTTGTGTATAGCATCATGTGGGCATCTTCAGGTGATGATGAGGCCTCTGTCCGTTGACCTTGACATATTTTGATAAAGAGTTGCGGCTACGCATAGCATAGAATAGAAGCCTAAGCAAGAATCTCCCTCCCCCCAACTTTTACAGTTCTGTTTTGTAACACCTCCAGCTCACTTCCCATAACCATGTCCCCTTCTTCCCCCTGTTACTTATGACAGCCGAAAGATGCAAAGCAAAGGAAGAAAATCTTGAAGGCTGACACTCATTATTCATGCAGCCCGCAGGCCTTGAGTTTGACACCCCTGACTTACAAGGCTCTTTCCAAGGCTGTTAATCTGTTAATAAAGGCATGGAAAAAATATTATAATAAGAGCTTTTCTTAGTACATACTGAACTTTCATTTGAAAATTAATTCTGTAGATAAATGCAGGCTTGCTCATTATGAATGTTAGTTATAGTTTAGTTTAGTTTATATAATTTATATAGGAATTGTTCATTATTTATAAGTATGCTTATTATTAGACTATGATAATCATTACTAACTTTACCACTTTTAGATGTGCTTTATATGCAGCACTGCTAGTCAATCCTGTGACTATTATTAAACCAGGGAAGGGGAGAACCATCTTATTTGCAACATTGAAAAACCATATATCTTACAATGCTTCTGCCAGGCACCACCTCTCTGAATTTCCTACTAAAGTTATCTATTATTTGCCGGCTGTTTAACATCTCTGTTTATAGTACTATTGCAAAGGGGAAGGCAGAAGATAGATTTGGAATACATCATAAGAACTTCCAATATTTGGTCTTTTAAGAAAAATGACAGTTTTCCCACCTCCCAAATTGGATTGCAGAATTAAAAAAGGAAAAAGATTGGTTGTGTGTGAAAGAAAAGATTTGTGTGCAACATCAGTTCTGTATTATAAAATGCATATTTTTGAGAATTAACACTCTCAGGAATAATTTATTTCATCATATTTGCCTTCTTTTTTAATTTGCATTATATATGTATTCAATTAAAGGATTAATATAAACTTACAATAAAATAAAAATATATAACTTGATTTTTAAGTCATTATTCTATCAACTTAGTATCACACAGATATAGTATGCTATATTAAAATTAACTTATTCAGCTATATCTAACCATATTTTGTCATGTTCTTTGGATAATGAAATATATTTGAGGTGAGACTGTCCTTAAAATAGTTTGGAATTCCAAATATTATGAATGATGTGTCCAGGGTATTGTCAGCTGGTGCTCCATTCAATATCCAAGAAAGAAACACTTAAACTCCATTTTTTTTAGAGTAAAGATATCTTTTACTGGAAATCAAAGTGGTAGCAACAAAGGAATTCTGAATCTGAAGAGATGAGCGCGAAAAACACATATACAAAGTGATGGCAACGTTCCCACCCCCAACAGTCCATATTGCTCCTCCAATGAGGAAGTATGCATAGCATCATGTGGGCATCTTCAGGTGGTGATGAGGCCTCTGTCCGTTGACCTTGGCATAGTTTGATAAGGAGTCGCAGTTGCGCATAGCAAGGAATAGAAAAGCAAGGAATAGAAACTTAAGTAAAACTCCCCCTCCCCTAGAATACAGTTTCGTTTCCTACACACTCCAGCACGCTTCCCAAATATATCATAGCCCATTTCCCCCCTCCCGTTACTTATGGCAGCCGAAAGATGCAAAGCAGAGAAAAAGAAATAAAGGAAGAAATCTTGAAGGCTGACATTCGGCCCTCCTGAAAAAAGACGTTAGTCCTAGAAAATATAAGAATAAAAGACAAGATATTACAAACAAATAACAACAGCACATTTGTTCAGGGTTTATCAGGATACATGGTGCGGAACGCCTGCACCAATCGGGGGGCTCTAACATCTCTCTCGTCTACCCATTCAGACTGGGAAGAAGGAAAATGCTTCCACGCAACCAAATATTGGAGTCGACCCCGCTTCTTCCTAGAATCCAAAATTTCTTTAACTTCAAAATGTTGTTCACCTTCAATGAGCAATGGCACAGGGGGGGCTACCTGAGTAGGCCTCAGATCAGATGTACGTTCAGGTTTTAACAAACTAACATGGAAAACAGGATGGATCCGACGGAGAGTTTTTGGCAATGTCAATTGGACCGCCACAGGATTCACAACTCGTTCAACCGGAAAAGGTCCCACATACTTAGGTCCAAGCTTTTTCGATTTCTGTGTGGTCTGCAAAAATTTGGTAGATAAAAACACTTTATCACCAACTTGGTATAGTTCCTGTGGACGTCTCTTTTTATCTGCAAACTTTTTGTGAGCTTGATGAGCATCATCCAATGCCTTGCGGGCAACTGGCCAAGTCATCTGGAGATGCCTTATCCACTCATCCAACGAGGGAATATTAGTTTCCTCTTGCGGAAGCTCGGGTATGGGTACAAAGTCTTGACCCGAGGCCACTTTAAACGGAGTGAATCCGGTGCTGCTATGTACCGAATTATTGTATGCCACCTCAGCAAAAGGCAGTAAATCAGTCCAATCATCCTGTTGATAATTAATGTAACACCGCAGATACTGTTCCAGTACCGAGTTAGTTCTCTCGCAGGCCCCATTGGTTTGTGGATGATGGGCGGAGCTTAACCCCTGGGCGGAGCCTAGTAACTTCAGGAACTCTTTCCAGAAATTTGAGGTAAATTGGACACCCCTATCAGAGATTATGCGTTCAGGGACTCCATGTAGCCTGTAGATATGCAGAATAAACAACTTAGCTAACGTCTTCGCTGACGGGATCTTCGCGCAGGGTATAAAGTGTACCTGTTTGGAAAACAGATCTGTCACTACCCAAATGACTGTATTTCCTCCACTGTCAGGTAATTCTACAATAAAATCCATGGAGATTTCCTTCCATGGGGCCGTTGGTCTAGCCACGTTCTGCAATAAGCCTGCTGGTTTACCAGGCGGCCTCTTAGCCAAAGCACAAATAGGGCAACTAGCGACATAGGTTTCAATGTCCTTTTTCAACGTGGGCCACCAAAATTGCCTTTTGACCAAGTGTAGGGTTTTCACGAACCCAAAATGTCCAGCAGGTTTAGAATCATGAGCTTGATGTAAAATTTCGTGCCTTAGCTTTCCCGGTACATATAATTTGGCCCCCACCCAGGCCAACCCATCTCTGATAGTACAGTCATTCGAGTGGGTCAGGAACCAATCATCCAGTTTTAGAGCTTCTTTCAATTTTGCCGATAAATCGTTTGACACATCAACCTCTTTTTTCTTCTGAGCTCTGGTAACCATTGGAGCTGCCAACTGTTCGGTTGGGATGATAGGTCTTATCACTTCCTGGCGGGCACTATTATACTGAGGTAATCTGGACAAAGCATCTGCCATGAAGTTCCTCCCCCCGGGAATGTACCGCAAAGAAAAATTGAACCGCTTAAAATGTTGCGCCCAGCGAACTTGCTTGGGAGACAGTTTCCGAGGTGTTTTCAGAGCTTCCAGATTTTTGTGATCTGTCCAAACCTCAAAAGGGTGTTTGGCTCCTTCTAGGAAATGCCTCCACGTTAACAAAACCCATCGAACTGCAAAAGCTTCTTTTTCCCAGATGGCCCATCTTCTCTCGGTTTCAGTTAGTTTACGGGAGGTATAGGCGCATGGTTGCAGGTATCCCTTTTCATTTACCTGAAGTAGCACCGCTCCAACGGCTACGTCACTTGCATCAGCTTGGATTACAAACGGAACGTCCATGTCTGGGTGCTTAAGTACGGGTTCAGCAGCAAACAGACGTTTCAGTTTCTCAAACGCAGCTTGACATTCCATGGACCACTTCAATGGCGTACTGGGCTTCGGTTTCACCTCCCCCTTGGTTTTAAGGAGATTCGTGATAGGCATCGCGATCTTCGCAAACGCAGGAATAAATTGACGGTAAAAATTTGCAAATCCCAAGAAGCTTTGCAGTTGTTTCCTGGTACGGGGAGGGGCCCATTCCAAAACCGTCTGCACCTTCCCCGGGTCCATCTCTATGCCGTCGTGCGATATGCGATAGCCCAAATAGTCAATTTTCTCCTGGTGAAATTCACACTTTGACAGTTTGGCATACAACTGGGCCGCTCGAAGTTTCTCCAGGACTGACCGCACTAGTTTCACATGCTCATCACGAGTCTCTGTGTAGATAAGAATGTCATCAAGATAAACTAACACTCCTTTGTACAAATGCTCTTGCAACACTTGGTTTATCATTTGCATGAATACCGCAGGCGCCCCCTGTAGGCCAAACGGCAGGACGTTGAATTGAAAACACCCCATCGGACAGTTGAAAGCAGTCTTCCATTCATCCCCTTCCTTGATTCGGATTCGGTAGTATGCCTCTCTCAGGTCGAGTTTTGAAAAAATCTTTCCTTTAGCGAGGTGGGCCAGCATGTCCTTCATCAGGGGAAGGGGGTACACGTTCTCCACCGAGATGGTGTTCAGATTCCTATAGTCCACCACCAAGCGTAAGGAACCATCTTTCTTTTCCCGAAACAACACTGGAGCCGCCACCCGGGGCCTAGCAGGTTGGATGAAACCACATTCTAAATTTTTTTCAATGAACAACCGCAATTCCCCTAATTCCCGTGGGGTCATTGAATACAGTTTGGGTTTTGGGAGTTTCACTCCTGGCAAAAATTCGATACTGCAATCCGTTGAGCGGTGTGGGGGGAGCTCATCCGAGGCCTTCTCACTGAACACCTCCTTTAAGTCCCAGTATTCCTCTGGAATTTTCTCCTCCCCTTTCAGAGTCTCGGTGCCAGTAGAAGCCAATTCTATGGGAGCTTTGGGTCTCAGCTTGGATCTCCCTTCCTTTTCCGGGGGTTGGTCTGTGCGTATGCGTAGTAATCCCCTCCTCCAATTAACATGGGGGTTCCATTTCCGGAGCCAAGGCAAACCCAGTATTAAGGGGCGCTCCATCCCAGGGGCCACAATAAAACACAGAGTCTCTTTATGGTTCCCCATTGTCATCTCCACTGGCTCCGTTATAAAATGAGCAGGTCCACCTCCGGCTACCGATCCATCCAATTGGCAAAAAGCTATGGGCGTTTTCAGAGTCTTTAGCCTTAATCCCAGCTTCTCTACCATCTTTGCACTGATTACGCACCTTGTGCATCCAGAGTCTAACAAAGCCAACATGTCCCCTTCAGCCCCCGATGTGGATACCCTTAATCTCACTGGAATGGTCATAGGGCCCTGGTTCGGACTTACCAGTGCGTCGTCTTCCAGTTCGGATTCACTCCCTTCAGAAGAGGTTGGAGTTCCCAACCCCCCTCTTTTTAGAGGGGTGACCTCTACAACCTCCTCCGCTTTTAGCGCCGATCCACGAGGCGTGGCTGGAGGCCTCTCAGACCTTCTCCCTCCTCCTGGCGCCCCTTTCGGTTCCAGCTTGGCATGGC
This sequence comes from Bungarus multicinctus, assembly GCA_023653725.1. NCBI lineage: Eukaryota > Metazoa > Chordata > Lepidosauria > Squamata > Elapidae > Bungarus > Bungarus multicinctus. The sequence goes on from CM042840.1 coordinate 71,743,298, forward strand.
AGTCTGCAGCCCAGTGGCCCTCCTTCCCACATCGGAAACACGCTCTGGTTCTGGGTTTTGCCGCTGGTCTTCCCTTCAGGGGTTTTAAGGTTTCTTGAGGCCTGGTGGGGGGGGATTCCTCAAGACAAAGCCCCCCCGGCGTCTGTTTCGGGTTAGGTCAATCTCCACCTCTGCTGCCAGCACGTACCACTGCTGCAGCTCCCCAGGGTCTCTTCTGGCCACGCAGCATTGATAAACATCTTCATTTAGCCCATCCTTAAAAGCCTCTATCAGGGCTCCCTGGGACCAGCCGCGGATATGGCACGCCAGCTCTCTAAACTCCTGGGTGTAATCAGCTACTGACCTTCGCCCCTGATTTATGGTTTTCATCCTGATTCTAGCCTTGCGTTCAGCTAGGGGATCTTCAAATCTGGTGCGCAATGCTGTCATGAACTGGTTATAATTCAGCAGTTGAGGGGCATTATCATTATGCAAAGTCACCATCCACTTTGCAGCCGTTCCCTCCAAAGCCCTGGTCACACACCTGACTTTGGCCGCTTCTGAGGAAAAATCCTGCCCATACTCCTCCATGTGGCTCCAAACTTGTGCTAGGAAAAACCCCAATTCCTGGGGGTCCCCTCCATATTTTACTTCCAACGGAGGCACTCTTGCAGCTCTACGCCTTCTGGCAATTATCCCCCCAGCCAGGGGGCCCTGTGCTGCTGCTGCTGCCTGTTGCGCTGGCCCAGGTTGATTTATGGGGGTGGCTGCCCTGATTCTTCTGCCTGGGGTTACCTCCCCCTCTTCCCCCTCGTACCTTTGATCAGCTGGAACCTCTCCGGCAGCTTCATGTGAAAATTGCTCGGCCTGCATTAGTGAGAAGCCTCTCCGTTCCTTCTCCTGCCATGGTTCATCTTTCCCTCGGCGACGGGTCGTGGTCACTCCTGGAGGGGGCCTTTCCTCAGGATCCTTCCAACCGACTCCCAGGGACCATTTAGGCTTCACAGCTGGGGTTTCGTCAAGACTTAGCTCAGCTAAGAAGTCAGTCTCTTCTGCTCCCTCCATCAGCAGGGATCCAGGTCCTCCAGTCGCTCCCTGGCCTTCTCGGTCACTGGCTGGGCTAGACATCGTTTGTTAGCAAACCCCCTCGGAAGAAAATTTGGGTTTTCTCCGGGTGGGCTGGTAAAAGCGAGATTCAGAATAATGTCAGCTGGTGCTCCATTCAATATCCAAGAAAGAAACACTTAAACTCCATTTTTTTTAGAGTAAAGATATCTTTTACTGGAAATCAAAGTGGTAGCAACAAAGGAATTCTGAATCTGAAGAGATGAGCGCGAAAAACACATATACAAAGTGATGGCAACGTTCCCACCCCCAACAGTCCATATTGCTCCTCCAATGAGGAAGTATGCATAGCATCATGTGGGCATCTTCAGGTGGTGATGAGGCCTCTGTCCGTTGACCTTGGCATAGTTTGATAAGGAGTCGCAGTTGCGCATAGCAAGGAATAGAAAAGCAAGGAATAGAAACTTAAGTAAAACTCCCCCTCCCCTAGAATACAGTTTCGTTTCCTACACACTCCAGCACGCTTCCCAAATATATCATAGCCCATTTCCCCCCTCCCGTTACTTATGGCAGCCGAAAGATGCAAAGCAGAGAAAAAGAAATAAAGGAAGAAATCTTGAAGGCTGACAGGTATTGACAATAGTGGGAGTATTTGATTGCTAGTTACACTGACTACCAATCTGAAACAAATTCTATTCAGTTCAGTGGACTAAGATCTAAATGGTTAAAGACCATTCTACTTAAGTTATAGTTTTTTCTTCTATTAGCTTGCTCAGATGAAATCTGAAAAAGGTTTTGTTTGTTTTGCAGTAATATATAAAGATTGTTGTGAATGGAAGGCTTATGCTAATATGGAATAACATTCTCATTAAACCTTAAATTTATCCTTTCTGCTACATTTTTTTCAAATTAATGATGGTTTTATTAGAATGCTGTTTTTATAAATTGATGTGTTCCTACATGACTTTTATCTGACTTTTCATTATTTTTTACCAAAAGGAATAACTTTACAGATGGCATTACTTTTAGTTGTCTTTTAATATATTTTATGGAAAAGAGGAAAATAATGAATAGTTAAAGTAAAGGAATAAACAAAGACATTTTTTGGCATATGCTATTTTTTTATTTACCTTAGCTTTTCTTAATCAAAAGTATTTGTAATGCCTTGAAAACATATGGAACGAAGCCTCTGATGTAGGAACAAAACAAGGTTTTGGGAGATAATGATGACCATAATTAGCAGCTTAAGATGCTGCTATTTGAAATGTTAGGTTCTATGGATTTCTGTTAAGATGTGGCTGTTAATTAGATTGCGCATGTGCCAAGATGGCAGTCGGATGCTAGTTGCGAGCTCTGCCAACTGCTCCACACTCCAGGCCGGGCCTGCTTCTCCCCCGGCCCCTTTGGTGTAGGTATCAGGGGGCCTGGGGGGGGGTTGGTACAGTCGCAGGGGTGTGAGAGCGGTTGGCAGGGTTGCCCGGGCAGCCGTGTGGGCAGTCCAGGTGGCGGTCGGGGCTGACGGCGTTTAACATCTTGCCGCACCCCATCACACTTCGCTTCACTGGCGTCTTGCTCCTGCCGCTTTTTAAGTATTGGGTCTGGCTCGGCGTTGGACTAATCCTGCCGCTTCATTCTATTCTCCCTTGCCTCGCCTCAGCTATTTTGAGGGCGATGGCTCGGGTCGGTGTTTTGGCACGGCCGCGGTGCTGACGAGGCTGCCGCCTGGCTGGGCGACGTTGGTCCTTCCGGCATTGGTGTCCGTGATTGTCGCTGTTGTTGGGGCTGGCAGCAATTTGGGGGTGACTTGGAGGCTTGGGCCCGACCTCGACCGGCCCCGCGGCCCAGGTATCATCAACTAGGGCCATGGTGGCAACGGTATGGATGGTCGAGGCCGACGCCGATGGTGCTGCCCGGGCCTGATCTTGGGGATGTTACCTCTGGCCTGGATGGCCCCACCAAGGGTTCCTGCGATGTGGAGGTGGCCGAGGATGATATCCCGGTGGCCTCGGCGTCGCCCTGAGGGTCCTGGCCTGGCAGTGGTGGCAGCTCCAGCAGTGGGTCCTCGGACAGCGGTGGTGGTGGCGCCCTTGACTGGTGTGGCCCGGAGACTTTGTCGATGACGATGGCGGCAGTGGCAACCTGGCCTGGTACCGTCAGGCCCAGCGGTAAGGACACCTGACTTAGGGATGGCGCCGGCCCCAGAGACGGGGGCCCGAATTCTGGTGTCGGCTGTAACATCCAGCACAAACTTATTGCCTACTCGATCCCGTACCCGTCGACGTTGGCGATGATGATGACAAGGACGGAGGTTATGACCTGCTACCCGGGACATCTGGATGGGTTGGTCCCAAGTTGGGCCTTCCCTTACCCAATCCTGATGTCAATCACCAATAACTTTACTGGCTGGACGCCGTTTGTCCTGCCCGATCACTTATTCAGTGGTGGACTTGTGGGCACTCAGGAATGTCCCCCTTTCTTTGAGGTGGCCCCCCGACCTTTCTGTGGCATACCTCGATGACAGATCCTGGGATCCTGAGAGGTGGCACAGCCGAGGAAAGCGTGCCCAACTACATTCTTTTATTTCCAAATTTTTTATTGGGGTTAGGGAGGCTGACTAGGTTGGGTTAGGGGGACAACCCGACTGAGAAAAGAGCCAGACCTGGGGTCACGCGTGACCGGGAGGTTTTGGGATTGAGGGTGGTTGGATCAAGGATGGGGGTTTCTTCCTGGGAGGGGGAGGGGATGGCTATTGCCACGATCGGTGCAAGAGGCAAGTATGGTGCTACTGGAGACTTTTTCATGTTGTGGGAGCTCGCCCCCGCTGTCTACAGGCGGTGGTGCGCTCCGACCCCCAGGTCATGTCGCGTTCCCTGGGTTGCTCGAATGATTTGGCCCCAGGCCTTCGGCTGATGTTATGCAATGCCAGGTCCATAGTTAACAAAGCCTCCCTTATTTACGATCTGATCATGGAGGGGGGAGTGGACCTGGCAGGCATCACCAAGACCTGGCTGGGACAGGAGGGGGGTGTTCCCCTGGTGGAGATGTGTCCAGCTGGGTTTCAGGTTTTTCATCGACCGAGGGCCCGGGGGAGGGGCAGGGGGGTTGCGGTAGTTATTCGGGAGGATCTAGCTCCTAGGAATCCACTGTCCCTCAGATGACCGGATGTGAATCCCTCTTTGTAAAGTGTGGTTCCGGGGTTCAGATGGGCCTATTGATCACATACCTGGCTCCCTCTATGTGACATTGGCCCTGCCTGAGCTCCTCGAGGTTATAGCCAGCTTGGCGGTTGAGACCCCCAGGCTGATGGTCATGGGGTATTTTAACCTGCCTTTGGCTGACGGGACCCCTGGGGTTGCCCAGGAGTTCTTGGCTTCCATGACAGCCTTGGGCCTGACCCAACTAATTAAGGACCCCACTCATACTGGAGATCACATCTTGGATCTGCTTTTTGTCTCTGGACAGTGGCAGGATGATCTAGGTATAGGGGATATAGTCATTGAACCCCTGTCATGATCTGATCATTCTCTCCTTAGGCTAGACTTCCAAGCCGGACCCCCTCATCGCAGGGAGGCAGAACCGACACAATGGTTCTGCCCCAGGCACCTGATGGACCTGGATAGGTTCCTGATGGAGCTTGGGCCGTTTCCTGGTGTTCGAGCACATGATTCGGTCGAGGATCTGGCAGCCACCTGGGATAGGGCAGTGGCTGGGGCCCTTGACCGGGTCGTGCCCTTGCGGCCTCTGACCCGATGCCGGTCTCACTTGGCTCCTTTATTCTCTGAGGAGCTGAGGGAGATGAAGCATCGGAAAAGACGCCTAGAGAGCGGTTGGAGGGCCACCCACTCCGGACTTGACCGAACACTATTGCAGTCCTATATTAGGACCTATTTAGTGATGATAAGGACGGCAAAGCGTTCTCACTTTTCCGCCCTTATTGCGTCTGTAGGAAATCACGTAGCCGCCCTTTTTAGGGTGACCTGCTCTCTCTTAGAAGTGGGAGCATGGGAGGATCCTCTACAAGGGCGAGCTGAGGACTTTTCAAATTTTCTGATGGACAAAATCACTCAGATCCAGGATGGGTTGGACTCTGACTGGGCGACTCCGGATGGGGGATCGGGGATGGAATTTGGGAAGGTCATCTGGGGGGAGTTTGATCCTGTGTCCCCCAAGGATGTGGACAGGATGCTGAGGCACTTAATTCTACTACATGTTTACTGGATCCGTGCCCCTCCTGGCTGGTATTGGCCACTCGGGAGGTGACGCGAGATTGGTTCCAGGTTTATTATCGCTTCCTTGAGTGAGAGGTTTCTACCTGCCGCCTTAAAAGAGGCGGTAGTGAGACCCCTCCTAAAGAAACTGTCCCTGGACCCAACTCTGTTATCTAACTATCGTCCGGTCTCCAACCTTCGCTTTATGGCGAAGGCTGTTGAGAGTGTGGTGGCACGACAGCTTCCCCAGCACCTGGATAAAGCTGTCTATTTACATCCACGCCAATCAGGCTTCAGGCCTGGGTACAGCACGGAGATGGCTTTGGTCGCATTGGTGGATGATCTCTGGAGGACCCGTGACAAAGGTTTTTCCTCTGTCCTGGTCCTATTAGATCTGGGTTGGAGGTGGGAGGCACTGTTTTGCGATGATTCTCCTCCTTCCTCTCCGACCGTTCGCAATTTGTGTTGGCAGGGGGGCAGAGATCGACCTCGAGACCTTTGATTTGTGGGGTTCCTCACGGGTCAGTGCTCTCGCCCCTTCTGTTCAACATTTACATGAAGCCGCTGGGTGAGATCATCCGTGGCTTTGGGGTGGAGTTTCATCAGTATGCTGATGATACTCAGCTGTATATCTCCACCCCAGGCCACCCCAATGAAGCTGTGGAAGTAATGACCCAGTGCCTGGAGGTTGTGTGGGGTTGGATGCGGCAAAACAGGCTTCAGCTCAACTCAGCCAAAACCGAGTGGCTGTGCTTTCCGGCGCCCTGATACAGCCAGTTAGTTCCATTGCTGGCTGTGTGGGGGGAAATTCTTGCCCCCACAGAAAGGGTGCGCAATCTGGGTGTCCTCCTGGATGTGCGGCTGTCGTTAGAAGATCATATAGTGGCCGTCACCAGGGGGGCTTTTTGTCAAGTCCGCAGAATCTACCAGTTGCGGCCCTTTCTGGAACGAGATGCCCTTCGCACGGTCACATCCGCCCTCGTTATCTCCTGTCTGGACTATGCCAATGCTCTCTACATGGGGCTCCCCTTGAAGAGCACACGGAGGCTCCAGTTGGTGCAAAATGCAGCCATGCGGGTGGTTTTGGGGGCTCTTCGGAGCTCCCATGTTACGCCACTCTTCCATGAGCTACATTGGCTCCCGGTAGCCTTCCGGGTGCGATTCAAAGTATTGGTGACTACCTTTAAAGCGCTCCATGGCTTGGGACCTGGGTACTTATGGAACCGCCTACTGCCGTCATCGATCTCTCGTCGCCCAGTACGCTCCCATAGGGTGGGCCTCCTTGGGGTGCTGCCAGCTGGACGGCTGGCGACCCCGAGGGTACGGGCCTTCTCCTTGGGGGCACCCTCCCTCTGGAATAAGTTGCCCCGGAGATGAGGACCATCCCTGACCTTTTGGCCTTCCAGCGCGCGTTGAAACCATACTTATTTCATCAAGCCGGTCTGGCCTAGGGTTTTATAGGGTTAATTTGGTTTTAATGGGTTTTAATCTTTTATATTCTTGATTGCATTTTTATTTGGAGCCACTATATTTAATTTTTTTAATTGTTTTTTAAATATTGTATTTATATTATTTTTAACTTTGGCTATACACTGCCCCGAGTCCCGGTAGGGAGAGTGATGGTATAGAAAACTAATAAATGAAATGAAATGAAAATGAAATTAATAAATTAGTCCTTTCTGAGAGGATACATCCTATTAAAAGTTCTAAGAAAGAAAAGACTGAGACAAATTACATAAAGTTAGTAACTAATTTGTGGCTTTGGGGTAGAGTTTCATCAGCGTACCCCAGGCCACCCCAACAAAGCCATGGAAGTGCCTGGAGGCTGTGTGGGGTTGGATGGGGTGAAACAGGCTTCAGCTCAACCCGGCCAAGACCAAGTGGCTATGCTTTCCGGCACCCTGATGCAGCCAGTTAGTTCCATCACTGGCTGTGGGGGGGGGGGGAATTCTTTCCCCCACAGAGAGGGCGAGCAATCTGGATGTCCTCCTGGATGTACGGCTGTCGTTAGAAGATCATATAGCGGCCGTCGCCAGAGGGGCCTTTTTGTCAGGTCCGTAGGATCTACCAGTTGCGGGCCTTTCTGGATTGGGATGCACTTCGCACGGTCACATCTGCCCTCGTTATCTCCCGCCTAGACTATGCCAATGCTCTCTACATGGGACTCCCCTTGAAGAGCACCCGGAGGCTCCAGTTGGTGCAAAATGCAGCCACGTGTGTGCTTTTGGGGGCTTCTCAGAGCTCTCATGTTACACCACTCTTGCGTTAGCTGCATTGGCTCCCGGTGGCCTTCTGGGTGCTATTCAAGGTGCTAGTGACCATCTTTAAAGCACTCCATGGCTTGGGACCCGGGTACTTAAACGGGACTGCCTACTGCCACCATCGATCTCCCGTCGCCCCGTGCGCTCCCATAGGGTGGGTCTCCTCAGGGTGCTGCCGGCTGGACGGGTGGCGACCCCAAGGGTGTGGACCTTCTCCTTGGGGGTACCTCCCTCTGGAATGAATTGCCCCCGGAGATGAGGACCATCCCTGACCTTTTGACCTTCTGGCGCGTGTTGAAAACTTACCTATTTCATCAAGCCGGTCTGGCTTAGGGTTTTTATAGGGTTTTAAATTGGTTTTTAATTTGGTTTTAGTTTTATACTCTCATTCGAGTTTTACCTTTTAGCCACCTTATTGAATCTTTTTAAATTGTTTTTAAATATTGTATTCGCATTGTGTTTTTAATTTCGACTGTACACCATCCTGAGTCCCTGTAGGGAGAGGGGTGGTTAATAAATAATAATAATTGGGGCACACCAGTTTTTGTGTTCTTAGCAAGATGCCAGAATTCGTAAAAAGTTTGGATCTGAAGGGGTGTAAGGTGTTCTTGGATTGTGCTGTCTGCAAGAAAGCCAAGTCCAAGGCAGCAGCCATTCCAAAACACACTACACGCCTGTCAACACGCATTTTTGATTTGGTACATACTGACATTGTAGGTCCATTTGCACTTGGTGGTAGAAAATATTTCTTAACAATTGTTGACAATTATTCTAGATATGGAGGAAAATGAAGGAAAAATCAGAGACCTTTCAGATCTTTAAAGATTTTGCAACTTATGTCAACATTCAACATAGTGTTCGCATCGCCAGAATTCAACGTGATTGCGGTGCTGAATTCATGTCCCAGCATTTTCAGGATTGGATGCGCAAGAATGGAATTCTGCACCAGACCTCAGCTCCTTACGTTCCTGCAGAAAATGGAGTGGCGGAACACAGAAATGGAGTACTGCAAACAATGATGTGTTGTCTCCTAGAAGACGCTAATCTGAGTTTCCCATACTGGGGTGAAGCAATTAAATATGCAAACTACATCATTAAACATATTTGGAGCAGTGTAATTAACTGGACACCTTTCTTCATGTTATATGGATATAAACCCAATTTAAGAAATATCTATATTTTTGGTTCCTATGCTATGGTGAATATTCCATTAGATCAAAGAAGGAAAGGAGCTCCAGCAGCAAAAAGACAGATTTATGGGTATTGATGACAATTCCAGATGCAGCAAATTCGTTGACTCCAGAAATGTAATTGTGGTTTCTCAATCTTTTAACTTTGAAGAAGTGCTGACTGGTCCAGGATTCACTCTAATGATCCTGGAGTTTATTTTCCTAGAGATGATGTTACGCAGTCTGATGATCGAGATTATCAGGTGGATGTTCCATCAACTAGTTCTTCTCAACCAAAGGTTCCGTCTTCGCAAGCCGTCGATGCTGAGGCTAGCGACGAGGAAGAAGACGAGGACGAAATGGAAGAAGAATGGACCGTTGTTCCAAGACGTTCTGAGAGGGTCAAGAAGGGGATCCTTCCGAAGCGATATTCATGGCAATTGACAAAAGCACCTTTACCTTTGCTTTGTGCTGTTACACTGCCTCCGGACAATTTCACGCAAATTAAACATCTTCCTGATTCAGAGCAAGAGAAATGGTATGAGGCTATGCAGGCTGAAAGGGACAATCTAAAAAAACTCAAAGTGTTTATGCCCGCAAGTCCTCCAGCAAACAAGAAAGTCATTGGCACCAAATGGATCTACAGAATCAAGAAAAAACCAAATGGTGAGTCATTATATAAGACCAGACTTGTAGCTCAGGGTTTCACTAAACATTATCCTGAGGATTACACAAATACTTACTCACTGACAGTTCGGACTGAGAGTGTGAAAATTGCTTTAACCACTGCAACTATTCTCGGTTTAGAAGTGTTCCAGTTCAATGTTGAAACAGCTTATTTACATGCTGACCTGGATGAAGAAATTTATGTCAAAGGTCCTCCAGGGTATTGTAAGAAAGAAGGGATATCTGGCTCTTAAACAAAAGTCTTTATGGTCTGAAACAGTCTGGTTTAATGTGGTATTTATGTCTAACTGACAAACTAAATTTAATGGATTTTATTAAATCCGAAACTGATGAATGCGTATTCACAAAAAAATCTGGGAATGCATATGGGATAATTTTTATGTTGATGATATTGTTTATATTGGTCCAAATAAGTAAATAAATGAGAGTTTTGCTAACGCTTTGCAGAATTATTTTATATTGCAGTTTTTAGGTTACATCAACAGACCACTTGCAGCTGTTCAGCATGAATACCTGCGTGAGAAGATGTGCCTTACCTGATGTCAGCTCATCAGACAAAGAAGGGGGTGTCACTGCGTTTATTTTGTTTGTCTGAGGAGCTTCCACAGAGGTTTACAAAATAAGCTGGACTGGTTATCAAAGTCTCCATAGTAACAAGATATGAGTGTCTTGTGATGTTCTGTTTTACTGCGCATGTGTGCAGGGGAGGAGTTTTACTTCTACTTCATCTTTCATTATAGCTTTCTTTTGCTTGCTTAATAGAATGGTACTGCTGTTTCTTTTGTTTCTTAGTTATTTTGTAAATAAAGTATGCTGGCAACAGGAAAACACGATTCATTTCCTCTAATTTACAAAACCGAATGTTTTCGTTTTGACAGTAAAGGAGTGGGGGTTTGAACATGTGACAACAGAATCATCTGTTCCAGACATTGACCACTCTGTTGCTGAAATCCTACTTCCTGCAATCAAGTTTGGAGTGGTTTACATTTAATTTATATCTGTTGTGTGCTCTTGTGTTGTTGTGGTTAAAGCTGAAATATTCATTAGCGGGTAAGATATTGTAACATATGGTTTTATGTGCCATGCTTAAGTCCAATCTTAGCTGGTGTAGTTCAAAGTTGTTTAAGTCTGGTGGTATAGGGTCTTGTGCTGGATTCCGACTGGGCATCTCCAGGCGGGGGGGCGGGGGTGGATATCGGTGAGGTCAATTGGGTTGAGTTCGACCCTGTTACCGTGGAAGACGTGGAAAGGGTGCTGGGGGGGCTGAATGCCACCACCTGTTTGTTGGACCCGTGCCCCTCCTGGCTGGTCTTGGCCACTCGGGAGGTGACACGAGGATGGTTCCAGGGTATTATAAACGCTTCCTTGAGAGAGGGGCTTTTACCCGCCGCCTTGAAGGAGGCGGTGGTGCGGCCCCTCCTCAAGAAACCTTCCCTGGACGCAGCATTATTATCAAATTATTGTCCTGTCTCCAACCTTCGCTTTGTTGCGAAGGTTGTAGAGAGTGTGGTGGCCCGTCAGCTCCCACAGTTCCTGGATGAAGCGAGTTATCTTGACCCCCTCCAATCGGGCTTCAGGCCCAGGCACAGCACGGAGATGGCGTTGGTCGTGTTGGTGGATGATCTCTGGAGGGCTCGGGACAGAGGTTGTTCCTCTGTCCTGGTCCTGTTAGATCTCTCGGCGGCTTTTGATACTGTCGACCACAGTATCTTATTGCGGCGGTTGGGGGGGTTGGGGGTTGGAGGCACCGTGTTGCGGTGGTTCTCCTCCTTCCTCTCCGACCGTTCGCAATCTGTGTTGACAGGGGGGCAGAGATCGTCCCCAAGGCCCCTGCTCTGTGGGGTGCCTCAGGGGTCGGTGCTCTCGCCCCTGCTGTTCAACATTTATGTAAAGCCGCTGGGTGAGATCATCCGTGGCTTTGGGGTGGAGTTCCATCAGTACGCTGATGATACTCAGCTGTACATCTCCACCCCGGGCCACCCCAACGAAGCCGTCGAAGTGATGACCCGGTGCCTGGAGGCCATGAGGAGTTGGATGGGTCGTAACAGGCTTCGTCTCAACTCGGCCAAAACCGAGTGGCTGTGGTTTCCTGCGCCCAGATACAGCCAGCTTATTCCTTCGCTGGCCGTGGGGGGAGAGGTATTGACCCCCGTGGAAAGGGTGCGCAACTTGGGTGTCCTCCTGGATGTGCGGCTGTCTTTGGAAGAACATATTGCAGCCGTCGCCAGGGGGGCTTTTTATCAGATTCGTTTGATCTACCAGTTGCGGCCCTTTCTGGATCTGGGCGCACTTCGCACAGTCACTTCCGCCCTCATTATCTCCCGCTTGGATTATTGCAATGCTCTCTACATGGGGCTCCCCTTGAAGAGTCTCCGGAGGTTGCAGTTAGTTCACAATGCAGCCGCGCGGGTGATCGTGGGCGCCCCTCGGGGCGCGCACGTAACACCACTTCTCTGCAGGCTGCACTGGCTTCCTGTGGCCTTCCAGATTCGATTCAAGGTGGTACTGATGGTATTTAAAGTGCTCCATGGCTCGGGACCTGGGTACTTACGGGACCGCCTGCTGCCACCAACAACCTCCCGCCGCCCAGTACGCTCCCACAGGGTCGCCCTACTTGGGGTACCGCCACCTGATCGCTGGCGGCTGGTGGCCCCGAGGGTGCGTGCTTTCTCTGTGGGAGCCCCCTCCCTGTGGAATGATCTCCCCCCGGAGATACGAGCCATGACAGATATCCTGACCTTCCGGCGCGCAGTTAAGACCCTATTTTTTAAACAGGCCGGCCTGGCCCAGTAAGGGTCTATGGGGTTTTAAGTCAATAGGGGTTTTAAATTTTAATCTTATTTTTAAACTACGGGATGCAGCCAATTTATATTTAATCTGGTTTTAAATTCTATTTAACTGTGTATTTTTATGTATTTATTAGGCTGTACACCACCCCGAGTCCCTTTTGGGAGAGGGAGCGGTATAGAAATACGATTATAAATAAATAAATTAATAAAATTCTGTTGCGAACAGAGGAATGTAGTACTCTTCTTGTAAAATACTTCTGGATTCACTCAATTGTATTAATGTCTGATACACAGTGCAGATTCCAGACAGCGGTGCTGTATTGAAGTATTGGTCTAGCAAAGATGGTGTATGCCCTAGTTTTCAAATCAGTATTACCAGAGGAGAAGCTTCATAAAATCAGATTGACAACTCTTAAAGCCTTTTTTGCAATGTTGTTGCAGTGAGCTCTGGCGCTTAGGTCATTCGATATGAGAACTCCAAGGTCTTTGACAGAGTGAGGGTCACCAATGAGGTCATATCCGCTTAGCTTGTATTTGGTGTATTGATTTTTTTTACCAATGTGTAGGACAGAGCATTTGTTGGTTGAGATTTTGAGTTGCCAACTGTTTGACCATTCAGATACCGCCCTTATTGCATCGGCAGAAAATCGGCCTGCCGCTCTGTTTAGAGTGACCCGCTCCCTGCTCGAGCCGAGAGCGCGGGATGACCTCTTGCAGGATAGGGCAGAAGAGTTTTCCCGATTCTTGCACGACAAAATCGCTCAGATTCAGGACGGGCTGGACTCCAATTGGGTGGCCCCAGGGGAGGTGTCCGGGGCAGGTCTTGAGACTATTATCTGGGAAGAGTTTGACCCTGTGACCGCTGAGGGTGTGGACAGGTTACTGGGGGGGCTGAATACCACCACATGTTTGTTGGACCCGTGTCCCTCCTGGTTGGTTTCGACCTCCAGGGAGGTGACACGAGGCTGGTTCCAGGGGATTATCAACGCTTCGTTGAGAGAGGGGTCGCTCCCTACTGCCCTGAAGATGGCGGTGGTACGGCCCCTCCTCAAGAAGCCTGCCCTGGACCCGGCTGTTTTAAATAACTTTCGTCCAGTCTCCAACCTTCCTTTTTTAGTGAAGGTTGTTGAGAGTGTGGTGGCACGTCAGTTCCCTCAGTACCTGGAGGAAGCGACTTACCTCGATCCATTCCAATCGGGCTTCAGGTCCGGGCATAGTACCGAAACAGCATTGGTCGCGTTGGTCGATGATCTCTGGAGGGCCCGTGACAGGGGGTTTTCCTCTGTCCTGGTCCTGTTAGACCTCTCGGCGGCTTTTGATACTATTGACCATAGTATCTTATTGCGGCGGTTGGAGGGGTTAGGGATTGGGGGAACTGTCTTGCGATGGTTCTCCTCCTTCCTCTCCAACCGCTCGCAATTCGTGTTGATGGGGGGGAGAGGTCCACCTCTAGGCCCCTCATTTGTGGGGTGCCTCAGGGATCAGTCCTCTCCCCTCTTCTGTTCAACAATTATGTGAAGCCGCTGGGGGAGATCATCCGTGGTTTTGGGGTGCGGTGTCATCTGTATGCAGATGATACCCAGCTTTACATCTCCACCCCGGGCCACCCCAATGATGCTGTGGAGGCTATGTCCCAGTGCCTGGAGGCCGTGCGGAATTGGATGGGCGGGAACAGGCTCCGGCTCAACCCGTCCAAGACCGAGTGGCTGTGGTTTCCAGCGGCCCGATATAGTCAGCTGACTCCATCGCTAGCTATTGGGGGAGAGATTCTACCCCCCACAGAGAGGGCTCGCAATTTGGGTGTCCTCCTGGATGTACGGCTGTCTTTAAAAGACCATATTGCGGCCGTCTCCAGGGGGGCTTTTTATCGGGTTCGCCTGATTTACCAGTTGCGGCCCTTTCTGGATCGGGACGCCTTACGCACGGCCACTCATGCCCTTGTCACCTCTCGCTGGACTACTGTAATGCTCTCTAAATGGGGCTCCCTGTGGGGAGCACCCGGAGACTCCAACTGGTACAAAATGCGGCCGCACGGGTGATTATGGGGGCGTCACGAAGCTCCCATGTGACGCCTCTCCTGCGCGAGCTGCATTGGTTGCCAATGGTTTTCCGGGTTCGCTTTAAGGTTCTGGTTCTGACCTTTAAAGCGATCCATGGCATTGGACCAGGTTATCTGCAGGACCGCGTTCTGCCGGTGATCTCCAACAGACCTGTGCGTTCCCACGGGGAGGGCCTTCTCCGGGTGCCATCGGCTTCTATGTGCTGTCTGGCGGCCCCCAGGAGTAGGGCCTTCTCTGTGGGGGCCCCCGCCCTCTGGAATGGTCTGCCCCCAGAGATACGCACCAACACGGACCTGAGAGCCTTCAGACGGGCGTTAAAAACTTGGCTCTTTGAGCAGGCTGGCCTAGGCTGACACAGGATTTTAATTTTGTCTCACGTTTTTAATTGGTTTTGAATATTTGGGGTTTTAACTATTTTATGGGGGAGGGGCAAAGTTTTTTAAATTTTTAAAAAGCCTAAATTATTTAATCCGTTTTTAACTTTTGTACAGTGTATTGGGGTTTGTGATTGGCTGTGCACCACCCTGAGTCCTTCGGGAGAAGGGCAGTATATAAGTGTTAGTATAAATAAAATAAATAAAAATAAAATACATAATCAAGGTCACTTTGAAGGATGGTAGCATTGTCGGTGGTGTTGAATAGTTTTACATCATCAGCAAAGAGGACGCAGTTACTTATAATGTGCTCACAAAGGTCATTTATATAGAGTGTAAAGAGTGTGGATCCTAGAACTCTCCCTTGGGGGACACTGCTGTTAACTGGTGCAAGGTTTGACAAGGCGTTTCCTATTTTTACTAATTGTTGCCTGCTTGGCAAGAAGACAGTAATCCACTTATGAAGGGATCCGGAAATGCCATAAGATTTTAATTTTAATAGTAGTTTGTCATGTACCACTGAGTCAAAGGCTTTGCAGAAGTTAATGTAAATTACATCTATTACTTTGCCCTGGTCAAGTAATGTAGTCCATATATTTTTGCAGTGTAGAAATTGCAAATTGCAGGACAATTTTTTTTCTGAAACCAAATTGTTTGTTGGAGAATAGGTTGTATAACTCTAGGTGGAAGATAATGCATTGATTAATAATTGATTTCATAACTTTGCACATGACACAACACAATGAGATTGGTCTGCAGTTTTCAATCAGCCAGGGGTCATCTTTTTTGAAGATAAGGATGACCATTGCTAAAGATGGAGAGGATCACATGTCTTGTAGCTCTTGGGTGAAGAAAAAGAGAGATGATGAGAGTCCCTGGGTTTTACATGCTTTCTGCAGGGATGGGATTCAAAACTCCCAGCAATTGGTTCGCTGCCTGGTTGCTGGGTGTGTATGGCCATGGTGTGTGTGGCCTACCAGAACTTGCTGTTTCCAGCTTCCAGTGGGCTTCCATCAAAAATGGGTCACATTGAGACTCCAGGAGGGGCAGGGGAGGATGGACAGGGCCAGCTGGTCAGTTGAAATACTGGTTCAGTGAACCAGATGTAACTTTAACATCTGGTTTGCCTGAACTGGTCTGAACCAGTAGAATCCCATCTCTGCCTCTTTGGCTTTGAACTTCCTGGGGCACAGGAAGAGTATCCTGATTGATTGCTGTCAGGGGTCACAGCTAGCTTTGTCGGTTGTCTGTGTGCTAAGTTTGGTTGAAACTTGGTGGGTGGTGCAATGAACAACAATTAAATGGCTCTGCCTGAAGGAGGTAGATCTTTGTTATGTAGAATAGACTGGCCCAGGCCTTAATGGTCCATTAACAAAGATGGGGGGAGGGCTGAGTTTCTGCCTCTCCGAGTTTCTACTTCTCTTTTAGGGGAAATATTCTGCCTTTTTAATATATCCTAAAAGATTTCATTTTTCTAAGAGAGGGGTGAGTTTTAATTTCCAATACTTACTTACTTACTTTTCACCAATCGGTACTCAAGGCAATATATAAAAAAATAATTAAAAAGACATACATTTATTTATTTATTTATTTATTTATTCGTACTTCTATACCGCTCCCTCTCCCAAAAAGGGACTCAAGGCGGTGTACATTCAACAAACAAGATAATACAGAAAAACAGAAGCGAAAACAGGTAAATAATCAAGATGGCCAAGAATCACCCCTATAAAATTCCAAAATATAAACCCCAATGATTTTATTTGGCTAGACCGGCTTGTTTGAACAGCAAGGTCTTAACTGCGCGCCGGAAGGTTAGGATGTCTGACATGGCTCGTATATCCGGGGGGAGACAATTCCAGAGGGATGGGGCTCCCACAGAGAAAGCGCGTAGTCTCGGGGCCGCTAGACGACAGCGATCCAGTGGTGGTACCCCGAGCAAGGCAACTCTGTGGGAGCGTACTGGGCGGCGGGAGGTTGTTGGTGGCAGCAGGCGATCCCGTAAGTATCCAGGTCCCGAGCCATGGAGCACTTTGAAAACTGTAAGTACCACCTTGAAACGAATCCGGAAGGCCACAGGAAGCCAGTGCAGCCAGCGGAGAAGAGGTGTTATGTGGGCATCCCGAGGGGCGCCCATGATCATCCGCGCGGCTGCATTCTGAACTAACTGTAACCTTCGGAGACTTTTCAAGGGGAGCCCCATGTAGAGAGCATTACAGTAGTCCAAGCGGGAGATGACGAGGGCAGAAGTGACTGTGCGAAGTGCGTCCAGATCCAGAAAGGGTCGCAATTGGTAGATAAGACGAATTTGATAAAAAGCACTCCTGGTGGCGGCCGCAATATGATCATCCAAGGATAGCCGCACGTCCAGGAGTACACCCAAGTTGCGTGCCCTTTCCACAGGGGATAATGTCTCTCCTCCCACGGTCAGCGATGGAATAAGCTGACTGAATCTGGGGACAGGAAACCACAGCCACTCGGTTTTGGTCGGGTTGAGACGAAGTCTGTTATGACCCATCCAACTCCGTACAGCCTCCAGGCACCGGGTCAGCATACATACAAAAGAATTCCCAAATCCTGAGTGGAGCAGATTATGATTCAGTAGAAACATTTAATATCCTCATCACATTGTCTTGACTCACACATTTCACTCCTAACTAGCTGTTGGAAAGAACAGAAACAATATCAGAAAAATGCTAATTATTCTTTCCGTTATCTGATTGAAGGATCCCACAACTGTAGATGGAGAAATTTCTTGAACTCATATGTTATGCAGAACATAATTTCATAACAAAATATATATTCAATTCATAATTACACTGTTTATTAAAGAATAATACATATTAAAATAGATTTATGTAGAAAGAACTTTTGAAAATATTGTATAATATAAAATCTGCTTTGTAAGAAACTGTAACTACACAGATTAGAAGAAAAACGGACATCCAGAAAAATCCACAGTTGCCTACAACTTTTGTTTTTAATTTTTCAAGCATTTAAAAAACAAAGCATTTTTAAATAATTGGAAATGGCTTGGAATTAGTGTAATATTAATATACTGGATGAACTTGAACATCCATATGTTTAAGGTATATACAGTATTTATTCATTAGATTGCCTTCCAAAGCAGCTCCCAATGGAGGAATATGACATATTCATGACTTTATTTAGTTTAGTTTTATTATTTTTGTTTCTAAATTCAGATTTAGGTAGTACTCAAGTTCAATAAATATCTTCTGCCTTTTGATCTTACCTAGAAAGTAAAGCAGATGGGAACATCTACTGATGGGGTGTTCCTATTCTCAAATGCAACTTTGCATTTTCAACTTGCTGCAAATTATTTCCTTCTTGAAGTAACAGTGAATGCAATTGAGCTTTGCTTATTAGGAAATTAAAGCTAATGTATGCAAATAATTAGAATTTTTCAATAATAAGCAGTCAGGGTCTTAGTTTAATGTCAACAATTAACTACAATCAGTAAGGCTTTTATAAAAATGATTTAACAATTTGGTCAAAAGATTGCAGGATAGACTCCTTGACCCTAGAGCAATGATAACTAAAGTTTCCCATACAATAGGGAGTACTTAAATAACGAATTATTTGACTTTGGGGCTTATCTGAACCATGCTGGAGTTAATCGTTTTTTAAATAAAGATGGAGATAAAATTGGCAATTAATATTAATTAAGTCAGAATTATAGATACCATTAAGATTTCTAGTTGACTAAAATATGTGGTCTTTTTTACATTTATGCCCCCCATAATAGGCAAGTGACATCAATACCTGGGAAGATTCTAGAAAAGATAATCAAGCAATATATCTGTGAACACCTAAAGGCAAGCAAAGTTATAACCAGAAGCCAACATGTATTTTTCAACAACAGATCATGTCAGACAAATCTTACTGAATTCCTTGACCAAGTGACTAAATTATTGGACCAGTTAAATGCTGTGGATTTACTTGGACTTTAGTAAGGCATTTGATAAAGAATAAAGATAAAATTTGATAAAGAAGATTACAACTACTACATCAGTGATGGTGTTCAAATTTTTTCCCTACCGATTCTGTGGGTGTGGCTTAGTGGGGGAGGGTCATGCCCACTCAGTCACATGACCCCCACCAAGCCACACCTACAGAACCCGGTAGGAAAAACATTGAATTTCTACCTATCTAACCTATCTTCTGCCCAGGCAGGCTTGGCCTAATCTGGCGTGTAGGTTACTGTCTCGGTTCCATCTGGCAAAGAAACAGCAGTTTGGACTTGATTCCCTGATCTTTGCACCAGGGTGCACCCCATTGCCTGATGCACCAGAGTGGAGGTACTTGCCCAGGCAAGTTCCTCCAGTGCAGCAGTCAATGGGCTGCACATGCATGGCCAGTGTGAAGAACAGGGCGGTGATGAAGCTCTTTTTTGGTAAGTTCGAAAAACGGAGGTTGGTAGTTTTTGGTACAAGAAGCCTCCAGCCAGCTGGCTCAGTTCTGGGAGGATTCTTGCACCAAAAAAGAAGCAGCGGCTGCAGACATCTTGTGACAAGGGGGGCAAGATGCAGGCTGGTGGGGAGTCCAGTGACTGTCAGCTCTGGCTTGCCTTACCCGGCAGCCAGCCAAGGGATGAAGGTAAGGTCATGGCCACGGATGATGTGGCCACAAAAGCGGCAGTCGTAGGGAAGGAAGTGAGGAGATTAAGGCCCAGGGTGTGTGAAGAAAGGGAAAATGGGTGATGCATGATGCTTAAGGGAGAGCGGGCAGGGTGAGCAAGCGGCAGTTCTAGGGCAAGGCCGGAGTTGGGGAATCACACGTTTCCCGACCCAGCCAAGGAAGCCAGCTGTTTCAGGGCCTCAGGGAATAAACGTCTCTGGGGCCTCGGCCCCTGACCCAAGGTGAAGAGTCAGCGGGCAGCATGCATTGCTTATCTTTGGTAAGCTGAGCTGACTGGGCATCAGCCATCAGCAAGGCAACTGGTGAGGTGATTAGCTGGGCCACATGGTGAAGGCAACATATATAGGGCGGGAGTGGGCAGGGCGAGCATCGAGCAGCCGAAAGGGGTGAGCAAGCGGTGACCGGGTGACCAGGTAGGGGACATGGCCAGCCAGAAGTCGCCGGTTCAGTGACCTAGGCCAAATTGTTGCTACCACGTCTCCCGGCTGAATACCACCACTGTACTATATAATAAAATAGAAAAATTTGGATTAGCCAGCATCACCAGCAGATAGATTAGTAATTGGCTGACCAACCATGCTCGATGTGTAGTCCTTAATAAAACTACATGTACATAGAAGAAAGTTTGCAGTGGGGTCCATCAAAGTTTTGTCTTAGGCCAATATTCTTCAATATTTATTTATTTCTTTGTTTACTTGTTTATTTAATTATTTATTTGAATTTGTCAAACAAAAACAAGAATAAAAGAATAAAAATATAATGACAGGAATGATAGGCACACTAGTCCACTTATTCACATTCCCTTCTTTATAAATGATTTAGATAGGGTGGGGTAGAAGAGGAACTCATTAAATTTCCAGATGACACTAAACTGGTGGGAATAGCTAACACTCCCAAAGCTAGATCATGACCCAGAAGGATCTTGACAGATTTGAACACTGGGCCCTATATAACAAAATTAAACTCAATTGTCAGAATTCAGTTTTTACATTTAGACAAAAAAAAAAAAATGCAAAGGTGCAGAATAAGTGGTACCTGGCTCAACAGTAGTATCTATGAGAGGGATCCTAATGAACAATGAATATAAGCTATTTGAATATGAATATGAGCCTGCAGTAAGCTGGGCTGCCAAAAAAGCTAATTAATAGGTTATCTGGCTGCATTAAGAGAAGGATAGAATCAAGATCTAATTTATAAGGTCTTTGGTAAGCCATATTTTGAATATTGCATACAGTTTTGGTCCCATGATATAAAAACAATGCTGAAACTCTAGAAAGAGTGCAGGGAAAAAAAATATGATTACAGGACTGGAGGCTAAAACATATGAAGAATTATTGCAGGAATTGGGTATATTTAATCTAATGAAAAGAAGGATGAGATCAGCAAGACAAAAGAAAGAGTTGGAGGAAGTTCTGGAAATCCAGGTCACAAATAAGGTTAAGTATATAACAGCAAGATACAGTACACTAAAGAAGGATAATTATCTTAAACTCAAACAACAGATTGCGACAGATTTGATAAAATGGAAAAATTTACAGTTATCATTGATTGGGAGAATATCTACAATTAAGATTATTATTATTTATTCAATTTATATACCACCCTTCTCCCGAAGGACTTAGGGCGGTGCACAGCCAACTAAAACAATAAATATAAAAAAGTTAAAACAGAATTAAATATGGGCTGCTCCCAGATCTAAAACCCCCAATACTAAAACCATAATTAAAACCCAAATTAAAATCAATTTAAAATCAGCCCAGGCTGGCCTGCTCAAAGAGCCAGGTCTTCAAATCACGCCTGAACACCCTCAGGTCGGTGGTCATTCTCAACTCTGGGCGGAGCCGATTCCAGAGATCAGGTACCCCCACAGAGAAGGCCCTATTCCTCGGAGTCACCAGGCGGCACATGGAAGTCGTTGGGACCCGGAGGAGGCCCTCCCTATGGGAACGCACCAGACGGTGGGAGACTACTGGTAGAACGCAGTCTTGCAAATAACCTGGTTTGATGCCATGGAGCGCTTTAAAGGTCAAAACCAGAATCTTAAAGCGCACCCGGAAGGCCACTGGCAACCAATGCAGCTCGCGCAGGAGAGGCATCACGAGAGCTTATAGATGCTCCCATAACCACCTGCGCGGCTGCATTTTGCACCAATTGAAGCCTCCGGGTGCCCCCCAGAGGCAGCCCCATGTAGAGGGCATTACAGTAATCCAGGCGGGAGGTGACCAGGGCATGAGTGACCATGAGTAAGGCGTCCTGATCGAGAAAGGGCCACAACTGGCGTATCAAGCGAACCTGATGAAAAGCCCCCCTGGAGACGGCCATACCATGATCTTCCAATGACAGCCATGCATCCAGGAGGACGCCTAGATTGCGAGCCCTCTCTGTGGGGGCTAAGATGAATGTATTGCCTAAAATTTTATATTTATTCCAGACAATTCCAATCATATTATGGAGTGTTTTGAAGATCTAAATAAAATAGTATTAAAATTCATTTGGCAGGGAAAGAAAGCGAGAATAAAACGTAAATTGTTACAAGATGCAAGAATAAGAGGAGGATTCGCTTTGCCCAATTGGGAATTATATTATCAGGTGACAAATTTGATGTAGGTAAAGGAATGGATAACATTAAGAACAGTAGATTATTGACTTTAGAAGGACATGACTTGCTGTTGGGATGGCATGCCTTCCTCTGGTATAAGGGAACAAAAACACAGGGGTATTTTAGAAGATATTATATTCGAGAGGCATTGTTTTTAAACTGGGAGAAGATAAAAAAGCAATATTACTTAAAAATTCCATTATAGTTATCTAGTATCGAAGCTTTTTCTTAACATATAAAAAGGAAAAAACAATTAGATATGGTGAGATATTGAATGAAAAGGGTGAACTTAAATCTATGCAAGCACTGGAAGAACCAGATATAAAAATGAATTGGTTTTCATATGTACAAATACAACCTAGATTTGATAAAGGTCTTAAAACAGAAGGTTTGTATGATAAGTTGACTGATTTAGATAAAATTTTGACAGATACTGATGAAAAGATAATTTAAAAACCCTATGGACATTTATTAGAATTTAAATTAGAGGAAGAACAAATTAAAGAAATGATTGCTTGGGGGGGGGGGGAATTTTGGATATGGAATTGATTTAGAGAAATGGCAAAAATTGTGGTCTCAAAACTATAAAACGACCATATAAATTGTTTATAAAGAAAATTTGTATAAGATGTTTTACAGATGGCATCTACTCCTGACGACAATTGCGAGAATGTTTAAGAACAAATTGGATAAATGTTGGAAATGTCATCAAATACTTGGTTCATATTACCATATGTAGTGGATGTATCTGAATGCAAAAAGATATTGGACTAAAATCCACAGATGGTTGGAAAAAATGATAAAACAACATATAGACTTTAAACCAGATATATTTTTATTGGGAATTATACCGGAAATATACAATAAAGAATTGAAATATTTGATTGTAAATGTTTTAACAGTCGCTAGAATTGTATTTGCTAAGAATTGGAAAAATGAAAAAATACCTATGCAGGAGGAAGTTATTAAGAAAATTATGGACTGCTCAGAAATGAATAAATTGGCATTTGAAATTAGAGAACAAGAAGATAAACAATTTTATATGATATGGGACTTATTTTATCAATGGTTAGATAAAAAGACATGGTAATGAAATAGACTAGGAAATTTTATAATAGAAGACTAATAGATTGATATAGAACAAAATACAAAAATATATAACTATTGGATGAATGCATAATATAAATGTACAATAAAATCTAGAATATCTCATATAAAATGATGGAATAATAGTTTAATTAAATGAATGATTAATATCTGATAAATATATAAGCATATATTAGATCGACAATGTGAGAACCTATACAACCTATGAGTAGGATATAAGGATAGCACAAAACATTTGTAACCAACTGACACACTGTATGTATATAACTGGAAGAGGGTTTTATAGTTTTATGTTTTGTCTGCATATGTTTGTCTCATATATATATATATATATATATATATATATATATATATATATATATATATATATATCTTTGCTAATTCGGGTTTTCTCCCACGTAAAATTGGAAGCATATAGGCAACGTTTTGATGAAGTCTCATTCATCATCTTCAGGCTTGTGTCTTCGGCTTTGAGCTTCTCGGAATAATGTGAGCTTGCAGCTGTTTCTTCATTTTAACTGTCAGTGGGAGTGGCTTGATTGGGTGGGGGCTTGGCTGTGCTCTGATTGGTTGGGGGGTTGGCTGTGTTCTGATTGGCTGGGGGTGTGTTCTGTTCAGGTGGGGGCTTAGTTGTGCTCAGGTTAGTCTTAGTTGCTGGGGGATTTGAGATGGTGAGCTGTGATCCTGTTGTTTGGCTTCGCGTTCCTGGTCGTGCCACATCTTCATGGTGGGCGTCAGTTCCCTTCATGTATGAGTTGGAAGGGTTTGAAGCAGGTAGTGATGCAGCTGTGGTATGGCTTCTGGTCCGTGGTCGTGTTTCATCTTCTGTGTGGGCATGAGTCTGCTTTCTACGTGGAAGTGTGGTGGTAGCATCTTGTGTGGCCTTCGTGAGTGTGGGTCTGGTGTCATTCTTCATGTTAGGTACTCGTTTGTTAATGAGGGCGGGTTTCCAAATGGTTGGTAAGCGGGACGTATCATCTCATTTATTCATGCTGTGTAGGCGTTTTTCTATCTCTATGGCTTCTCTGATTATTCTGTTGTTGAAGTGTTCGGTTTTGGCGATAGTTTTGGTATTTTTAAAGTCAATCTCGTGTCCTGTGGTTTTGAGGTGTTGGACCAGGGAAGAGGTCAGTTCTTCTTTTTTGATTGAGTTTTTGTGTTCTTCAATGCGTGCACTTATTCTTCGGTTAGTTTGTGCAATGTACGTGGAAGTCTAGACCAGTGGTTCCCAAAGTGGGCGATACCACCCCGTGGGGGGCAGTGGGATGCCTTGGGGGGGGTGCTAAGAGGAAAGGGGGTCGGCAGGGGGGCACTAAGAGGTGGCAGGGAGTGCTGGAGGTGGGCCCCTTGCAGGGCATCTCGAATGCAGCAGCGGTGGTACTCTGTCCAGGAGCCTCCGGGGGGGAGAAAACAGCTGGCACGCAGCTGGCTACCTCCCCCCCCCTTGTCATCCAGTTCAGCAGCTCTTCCCACGGCAGAATCTACCCATGAAATGAATGTGAGTGTGTGTGTGAGAGAAAGAGAGAGAGAGAAAGAGAGAGAGAGAGTCAGAGGAGGAATGTGTGTCGAGGGAGAGGAAATGTTTTTCTTGGAGTTTTGAACTGAGAGGGACCAGAATGAGCTGAAATACTAATGGGAATTCTCCCTGCTCTGGGCAGAGTCTCCATTGACTTCACCCAATGGAGGAGAGAGTTCCAAGCAAAGAGAGAAGTGGAGAAAGTGGGAGGGGGAACTTTTCAGTCTTGGGGGGCTGCATTCTAGTGGGGTCTTTTATGCCACCTCCAGAGGGGAGGGTGGACTTCCTTTTGCACCCACCCCCACGATACTCATCCAATCTCCCTTTCTCTGTGTGCCTGGAGGGGTGGACTAGATGCCCTTTGAGTTCCCACAGTGCCCAGAAGGTGTCCAGACTGGAGCTGCTGAGACTTCAGATGGGCAAAATGGACCCAGAGCTCGAGGGGTTCTTTAGGCTCCCCCCTGCTCAATCTGGAAAGAGGGAGCTCCCAGCAGCTGCACTGGAGGACAAGGGGGGAGGACCCACAGGCAGCCTAACCCTAACCCTAACCCTAACCCCCAGACAGCCAGGACTTGGGGGCCACACCCCAATCCGAAGAGAAGCCAGGAAAATCCTCGGCTGATAATCCATGCAGGAAGAGGTGGAGAGGATCTGCAGGGATCCCTCCTAATCCAGCTGGATCCTCTCCCCAGGCCCGCTCCCCTTGAAGGGGGGATTTCCATAGGGATCTCTTAGCTTTACAGGAGAAAACAGCATTTTCTGTCCTTGAAACCCACGTCTCTCTTGCTCAAAGAGCCCCTTCCGATCCCCCCCTCAGCCCCCAATGGGAAGGCATCTCCCCCTTTCTTTCTGTGGTTCGGGATCCCACTTTTCCATGCAAAACAGCCACTGATGAAGGTCCTGAAACAAAGTTTAGCCGTTTCTCCTCCATTTTCCGCTCCTTTCTTTGGACAATTTCAACATCTGCCCATCATTTCAAAGCACAACAATCGATACTTTCAGCAGAAAAAAATATACAAAGTAATGCTTTGGGGGGAAATTGCCAATATACAATTGCGGACATAGAAGTTGAGTCGTGATGAATTTTTTTCCCTCAGAAATTTGCATATCTCGGCTGTGGAATAGGAAGTGCTGCTAAAACAAGGGTCTTTTTTCTAATGGTTTTTCTTCATTATTTCTTTATTATTATTTTATCATGGTGGAAAATAGAAAAAAATAAAGCAAGTGAGGAAATAGAAAAGGGGAAAAGTGTGAGAGAAAGGATGCGCCGGCCCCGTAGGCACAGAGAGAGAGAGGGAGGAAAGAGAGGAAAGAGAAAAGGGAAAGAAAGAAAAAGTGACAGACAAAGAAAGGGGGGGATGGAGGGAGGGAGGAAAGGAGAGAGGGAGAAAGACATGATGCATCAGATTGAAATGAGGCCTATTTAGACTGAGGCCCCTTTCCACATTGAAACATCTTTGGCTTCTATTAAAGATTTTGTGGACGAAACATGGTCATGACTATCAGGAAGCTCTCACATTTTGTTGAGGCTTTTAACAGGATCCATTGGACCAGACCTCCACTCTAAAAAATTACTTTTCCCCAATGTATTACAGTGCCAATTTTGAAGAAGGCAAAACCAACATATACTAGTAAATTACAAGGAGAACACACACACTCCCTTCTAACCCTGCTGGAGCAGGTGATTGGATTAGAATAGATATCTATCTTTCTCCTCCCTCCTTTATTTCTTTTTCTTTCTGTCCCTTCCTACAACCCCCCTCTTTCTTTGTCCCTTTTTTTTTCTTTCTTTCCCTTTTCTCTTTCTTTTCTTCCTTCTCTCTCTCTTTCTTTTCTCTCTCTTTCTTTCCCTCTCTCAAGCTCACCCCATTGACTTGATGCATTGCTCCACTCGGACTTGCTTGGGCAGGTCCCTCCAGTGCAGCGGGCTCAATGGGGTGGACCTGTGGGACCGGCACCTAGAATATGGCAGTGGCGGCACATTTGAAAAGTAGAGCAAAGCCAGAGTTCGGTAATTTTTGCTGCAAAGAATCACAAAAGCTTCTGGGCTGTGCATAAGAAGGGACACACATGTCAATGCAATTCATCAACATAAAATAAAGAAATACAAATAAAACAAATCAGCAA
Source organism: Bungarus multicinctus (assembly GCA_023653725.1). NCBI lineage: Eukaryota > Metazoa > Chordata > Lepidosauria > Squamata > Elapidae > Bungarus > Bungarus multicinctus. The sequence goes on from CM042840.1 coordinate 71,769,895, forward strand.
GAATCAGCAAAGCATCTCTGATTAGATTCTATTCACTACTAGAATCTAATCAGAGATGCTTTGCTGATTCTAGTCCAATGACCTGCTTCAGCAGAGTTAGAAGGGAGTGTGTGTGTATGTGTGTGCGTGGCTGTCAAAACTCCAAAAACAAGTCAAGTAGCTCTGGGAAGGCCAGTCATAAATTAGAACATTTGCTAAGCAACTGGCCATTAAGTGAGGATCACTTGTATTTGGTCTGCCAGTCACTTGGCCATGCCCACCCAGTCACATGACCACCAAACCACACCTATCCAAGCCACACCCAGCCAGCAAGCCATGCCCAGCCAGTCACATGACCAGCAAGCCACACCCTCAAATTAGGCCATGTCCACAGAAATTTGAATCCCACCCCTGGGTGGAGGGCACCAAGGATGAGTTTGTAGCACCAAGGGGGCAGTGGACTGAAAAAGTTTGGGAACCACTGGTCTAGACCATCTCCTTTGTCTTGCTGATGTTTAGGTGCAAGTTGTTTTCTGAGCACCATGTGGACAACTTTTGAACCTCTCCCTTGTATGCTGATTTGTCCACACCTGTAATAAGACCCAATACAGTGGTATCATTTGCAAACTTGATAATCACAGTGGATGGATCAGAAGATACACAATTGTATGTGTACAATGAGTACAGATAGGGACTGAGCACACAGCCCTGAGGAGACCCAGTGCTAAGCTTCAGGGAGAAGGATATGAAAGACCCAGTCCTCACTGTTTGTGACCTGTCTGTCAGAAAGTCTTTAATTCAGTCACAGGTGAAAGAGGGAAAATTCAAGTCAGTCAACTTTTTGATGAGGATGCTCGGCAGAATGGTGTTGAAGACCGAGCTGTAATCTATGAAAAGCATTCTGACATAGTTTCCAGTTTTCTCTAGGTGACTCAATACAGAATGTAAAGCAGTAGCTATGGCATTGCCTGTTGAACTATTCCCCCTGTAGGCAAACTGGTATTGGTCAAAATTTGGTGGGAGGCATGACCTGAGGTGTTGAAGAATCAGTCTCTCAAAGCACTTCATCACTACAGACGTTAATGCAATAGGTCTCTAGTCATTCAGGCAGTTAATTACTGTTTTCTTTGGGACTGGGATGGCTGCTTTCAAGCATGGTAGAACACTGGCCATTTGCAAGGAAATGTTAAAAATCCTTGTTAGGACTTCTGATCAGCACAGATTTTAACCATTATCCCCAGCACCCCATCAGGACCTGCAGCTTTGCTAGAGTTCACAGCCTACAATACAGCTCTCACTTGTGTTCATATAAGGAGATGGGTTGGGAGTTAGAGGGCCGGTGGGCAGGGGCTACAGGATCAGATCTCTTCATCTCATAGTGGGCAAAGAAGGTGTTCAACTCCTCTACCAATGAGGCATCAGAGGAGGATCCATGAAGATTAAGAAGAGATTGGACTGAAACCATTTGTCTGAAATGGTATAGGGTCTCCTGTTTGATCAGGAGATTGGACAAGAAGATCTCCAAGCAGAAGTGGTATTCAGCAGGTTCAGACCAGTTCTGGAGAACCAGTAACAGAAATTTTGAGTAGTTGAGTAGATCGGAAAACCAGCAAATACTATCTCTGATTGGAGACTTTACAGTATCCTTCCCCTACCATACCCACAAAACCATGTCCGCAGAACCAGTAGTAAAAAAATTGAATCCCACCACTGTTTCCAAGGTCCCCTACAACTCTGTTATTTTGTTAATCATATAAGATGAGAACAAATTTTTGCTGGGAATTGGTTCCTTTCTATCACATTAGCATTTTTACGTCCATTCCATTATCTTTAAAAAACCTCGATTACAAAAATTAAACTATATCCTATTACTTGCCACTTTTTCATTTCTCTATGAAATCTTTAGTCAATTTCACTTAGCCTGAAACCAATTTACATAGTCATAAATTATAAGTCATATCCATTAAGTGTTTCTTTTAAGCAAGAGAACTACCTGAAATTGGTTCTAAAATTATAGCCATTCCACCTCTTTCATTTAACACTGTTCCGCTGCCACCATTTCATGTTAATGTTCCATTGTATCAATGGATGGCAAAGTTTAACATTTCTCCTTCTCTGTCTGACTATGTTAATTGTAACATGGAGTGTGCATATTATTTGTTCTAATGACTTTAAGAACTTAAATATGTTTATTATGAAACATGTTAACAGAAACTAGTCAGCTAATTTGGATGGTTTAATGTCGGTTTATTCCTTAAATTAAATGCAGAGAGCATCACATTTAATAAAAAGGAACGTTTTAAAATTTCTTTAGAATTGTACTATAAAATGGGAAACCATACAAATACTTAAATCAGTAAAGAAATATATAAAGCATACTATGACAATATAAACTGTAAAACTAACTGCTATCCAATGTGGAAATAGCCACCAGTTCAGATGATTTTAAAAGAAATGAGACAACTTCATGAAGAACTGACTTGTCAGTGGCTATTAGTCTTGATGACTGTTTTCTGTCCTGAAATCCAAGGGCAAAACAGCTATGAAAGCTAAAACCTTTGCTAATGCCTTAGTGCAGAGCTGTCAAACTCATGGAGTCATGTGACGTATTGGGACATTTTTCCCCTTTGCTAAACTGGGCATGGGTGTGGCCAGCCCATGATGCATCCCGGCCAATGGTTGGGAGTTTGATATCTCTGCCTTAGTGTATTTTGCTGTCAGCTGCATAATGTAATCCATTGGTTGATTTAATCAGTAATACTTATAACAAGAATTAGTCTCATGTGGCACCCATTTCTGGGCAAGCATCCAGTTTTTAAGGGCTTTCGAAAAAGTAGCATAATTGAGACCAATATAGTCATGGGGTGTGAGAAAGAGAACTGTCCCAAAGGGCAGGAAGAGTAAACAAAAATTTCATTTAAAAAAGTTGGATGGATTTCATGAGATTTTATGGTTGGATGGATTTCATGAGATTCTGAGAAATGGGTATGAAGTTTATAGAAGAAAAGGCATGTGATATAAACAAGGATGATTTGCAAAGATAATAAGCTTGACAAAGGTATATTGATTAGTATAAACTAATTTTAGTTTTTAGTTTTTCTTATTTTGTGACTTGTCTTTATTTAGGTTACTATTTCTTATTTCTTTTCTGCACTCAGCATAAAATTCTTTACCCTGAAAGGCAGTAATATAATGGATATTTCTATGTGTGGCTTGTCTTAGAAAAAAATGGATCTTACCATGCAATTTTGGTCCTGTTATCTGTGAAATAAACATAAATCATTTGGGAAGAATGTACCTTTACATGAACTTTTGCATTGGTAGCAAATCCAAACTCTTAACTGAAGAAGAAAACAAAGTCTGAATATCCAAAAGAAAACACAAATGAATTTTCTCTATCTATGAAATGAATAGAGAAGCTATACTAATTACAAATCCCACACATATAAACACATTGAGGTTTGCTGAATAATTAATTATTGGTGGATCTATAAACTTACCATCTGACATGCAAAAATGCAGATGGATAAATTATTTTTAGCTGTGGATAGAAGATAGCTCTATATTGCTGTTGCATCTAAATGGCTTCTGTCACTTTTTATCACAGTAGTGGAAAAATGACTGTGGTTTATTTTTATACTTTATCCCTTTAGAATTTTCTTGTATTGTTTCCAGTATGAAAAAAGAAGGCAAGAACTCTTATTTCACTTGTAGAAGATGGGATTTATGATTATTATGATTTATTTATTTATTTATTTATTCAATTTATATACCGCCCTTCTCCCGAAGGACTCAGGGTGGTGCACAGCTAACTAAAACAATACATAGATTTAGAAACAGCAGGATGGCAAATGTGGTAGGAATCTGTGATAGCACCATTTATCCTGGTTTGTTTGCAGTTATTATTCACATTACATCTTTGAAGAACTTTTCAGAAAAGGACTCAGAAATAATTGGGAATTGTTCTTTATTATATGCAGGATAAAGATCACTATGGTTCAGCAATTAAAGATACTGAGCTTATCAGCTGGAAAAGTGACAGCCAAGATTCCAGACCCAAGTGCTGTGCAATTGAGTGAGCTCCCATTACTTGCATCAGATCCTGCCTACCTAGCAGTTCAAAAGCATGCAAATGTGATAAATAGGTACTACTTTGGTGGGAACATAACAGCATTCCATGCACTTTGGCATATTGCCATGCTGGACATATGACCATAGAAATGTGTTTGGGCAATGCTGGCTCCTTTGACTAAGGCATCTTCCCTAGAGTCAGATATGACTGGATAAGGGAAACCTTTATGGAGGGTGTCCTTTCATGTACATTCTTAATGGATGGAAACAAGAATATTGAGTATAGCTTACCCTGTGTACCAGAAGCACACAACTTTATCTAGATTGAAAGCTGCATTTGCCTTTTCAAGACCATTCCAGGGATCATAGTCTTAAAATAACAATAGCAATCACTTAGACTTATATACCACTTCACAGTGTTTTTTACAGCCCTCTCTGAGCTGTTTACAAAGTCAGCATATTTCCCTCAACTATCTGGATTCTCATTTTACCGACCTCGGAAGGATGGAAGGCTGAGTCAACCTTGAGCCTGGTGAGATTTGATCTGCCAAATTGCAGGCAGCTGGCAGTCAGAAGTAGCCTGCAGTACTGCATTCTAAACTGTGCCACTGCAGCTCTAAAAGCATTGAACAACATTAGGAAAAAAATCCAACCTAATCTAAACTTGATTTGATGTGACTGGTCAACAAATCTCGACCAACAAATGCTCTGTCCTACACATTGGTAAAAAAAAATCAGTACACCAAATACAAACTAGGCAGGTATGACCACGTTGATGATCCTCACTCTGTCAAGGACCTTGGAGTTCCCATATCAAATGACCTAAGCACCAGAGCTCACTGTAACAGCATTACCAAAAAGGCATTAAGAGTTGTAAATCGAATCTTACAATATTTATATATTTATAATATTTACATAAAAGTCATGCCCAGCCAGTCACATGACCCACCAAGCCACACCCACAAATTAGGCCACACCCACAGAACTGGTTAGTGGTCCCTGGGATTTAAAATTATGAGTTTGGTGGTCCCTGAGATCCAAAAGGTTGGCGACTCCTGCACTAAGACTCAAAGATCCCTCTCATAGTTACTGCTATTAAGTCTGGTTTCACCCAGTCTATATGTGCTGCATGCTCCCCCATGCTCAGTTTTTTTTTCCTTCCTGGACCCCAAGGAAGCCTTCTGGGAGCAAAAACACCCCCCAGGAGACTTTCCTGAGGCCCAGAAGGTCCAAAAACGGGGTGCTGCAAAAAAAAAAGAAGCCCTGCCCATCCAGTCACATGGCCATGCCCACCTAGCTACACCCACCTAGCCGGTTGTTACAAAATTTGAATCCCATCCTTGTCTTAGATTTATTTTATTTCCATTCAACTGTGTCTGCTTTTCAGAGACTATCTACACAAGTTAACTTAGCAATATTTTTCAGAAGTGTTTTGCCTTTGCCACCCTCTTAGGGGTGAGAGAAAGTAACTAACTGGCTTTGTGCCTAAGATGGGATCAGAACTCACAGTCTCTAGTTTCTAATTTCATGCCTTAACCACTATACCAAACTAGCTCTATTAATAGTATATTTCTTTTTTCTTTTAACTTGTTTAGCAGAATATGATCTGAAACAGTTCACATCAATAAAAAGAAGGCAGAAGCTGTAAATATTTACAACAGAGTTGTAAATCTAATCTAACAAAGCTGCTCCTCTGGAAATATCAAATTGCTAACTAGAGCATAAAAAACTTTTGCTAGACCAATACTCAAATACAGCTCATCAGTCTGGAATCCGCACTGCATATCGGACATTAATGCAATCGAGCGAATCCAGAAGAATTTTACAAGAAAAATACTACACTCCCCTACTTGCAACAGAATACCCTATATCTCCAGGCTTGAGATTTTGGGTTTGGACAACCTTGAACTATGCCACCTACAGTTAGACTAAAGCGTAGCACACAAAATTATCTGCTACAATGTCCTACAAGTCAATGACTACTTCAGCTTCAACGGCAACAATACAAGAGCACACAACAGATACAAACTCAATGTAAACCACTTCAAACTTGATTGCAGAAAGTACTACTTCAGCAACAGAGTGGTCAATGCCTGGAATACACTACCTGACTCTGTTATTACATCCTCTAACCCCTACTCCTTTAACCTCAAACTAACCACTATTAACCTCACCCCATTCCTAAGAGGTCTGAAAGGGGCATGCATAAGTGCACCATCATGCCTACTGTCCCTGCACTATTGTCCTCATTTATTTGTACCTATTTCCTGTATTTTTACTCATGTTTATGCTTATATCTATTATCTTGTAAGCGATTGACAAATCAAATAAACAAATAAATAAATAAGCAAGCCAACTTGGCTAATAACTTTAAACTTGATTATGTGATAAAGAATTTGTCATCCTACAAATGTTTTAAATCATATGCTTTATCCTTACACTTTCTACAACGAATATTTATTCTCTCCACAGTACTTGGAACTTTTCTGTGTAAATATAATGTTTAACATGAAATATCCCTGTGGCATTTGAAATGACAACAATCCATGTAAAAATGGATAAAAGTTAATTGGGATTTAGTAAAATTGACAAATAGGAAGTGAAAGCAGCATACATCTCTTTTATTAAATATTATTTTATCTCAGGAAAATATCCATATAAATTAGTAATTATCAATAAACCTGCAATAAAAAGATGGCAAAACTTTTATTGATATTTGAGGGACACTATGAAATATTTTTTACAGAGATGAAAATGCATTTTCCTCTTATTCAATACCATATGTCAATGTGGAAGGGAAGCAAAAATCACTAAATAGCTCTTAAGGAAAAGTGAACAATTTATAAATGTACGGCTGTCTTTGGAAGAACATATTGCAGCCGTCGCCAGGGGGGCTTTTTATCAGATTCGTCTGATTTACCAGTTGCGGCCCTTTCTGGATCTGGGCGCACTTCGCACAGTCACTTCCGCCCTCGTTATCTCCCGCTTGGATTATTGCAACGCTCTCTACATGGGGCTCCCCTTGAAGAGTCTCCGGAGGTTGCAGTTAGTCCAGAATGCAGCCGCGCGGGTGATCGTGGGCGCCCCTCGAGGCGCCCACGTAACACCACTTCTCCGCAGGCTGCACTGGCTTCCTGTGGCCTACCGGATTCGATTCAAGGTGGTACTGATGGTATTTAAAGCGCTCCATGGCTCGGGACCTGGGTACTTACGGGACCGCCTGCTGCCATCAACAACCTCCCGCCGCCCAGTACGCTCCCACAGGGTGGCCCTACTTGGGGTACCGCCGCCTGACTGTTGTCGGCTGGCGGCCCCGAGAGTTCGGGCTTTCTCTGTGGGAGCTCCCTCCCTATGGAATGATCTCCCCCCGGAGATACGGGCTATGACGGATATTCTGACCTTCCGGCGTGCAGTGAAAACCCTGCTTTTCGAACAGGCCGGCCTGGCCCAGTAACTATGTTTTCTAGTTTTAACATTAATTCTTAATTGGGGTTTTATTAGTTTTAATTTTTAATTTTTAACTTAAAATTGACAGCCGGATTAAATTATTTAATTTATTTTTAATAGTATTTATTCTGTATTTAGTGTAAGTTTTTTAGTAGGCTGTACACCGCCCCGAGTCCCTTTTTGGGAGAGGGAGCGGTATAAAAGTATGATTAAATAAATAAATAAATAAATAAAACATTAATTTTAGCTTGGAAAATATATTTTAGATTGGAAAAATGCAGCCATCCCATTTTTATGTACATGATTTTTTTTCTTTGAGCAAAGCTAATATGTGACCTTTTTCATAGGGCAGGTAATGATCTTCCCTTGTCAATAACTTTTGCCACCATGCAAAATTATTTATTAATTGACATTGCCTGTAGATTCAATCACTGCCATTTTGTCAATGACCATAGATATGACAATATCATCAGAGTGGGTAGATCTGAAAACTCAGTGACCTGAGTGGCCTAGTGCTTTTCCTTATATTTTTTAATTTAATTCCCTAAATTTTTCAATGAGAAGCTCATGATCTGGTCTTGTTTTTACCGACTGAATAGAGCTTCTCCATCTTTGGCTGCAGAACACATAATCAATCTCATTTTTGTGTTGACCATCTGGTGATGTCCATGTGTATCTCTTGGGTTGTTGGAAAAGAGAGTTTGCTATGACAATCATATTCTCTTGACAAAATTCTATCAGCTTTTGCCCTGCTTCATATTGTAGTCCAAGGCCAAACTTGTCTGTTGCCTGTTATTCCGGTTATCTTTTGGCTTCCTACTTTAATATTCCAATCCCCCATGATGATAATGACATCATTTTTTGGGTGTTAATTTTACAAGGTGCTGTAGGGCTTCATAGACCAGTCAATTTCATCCTCTTCAGCACCAATGGCTGGACACAGACTTGGACTACTGATGTGATGTTGAATGGTTTGCCTTCAAACTGAGCTCATTCTATCATTTTGGAGATTGTATCCCCAAGATTTACTACATATTGATTTTACGTTAGATAATGTTGAAATGCCACTACGCAACCTAAAGCCATCTCTGTCTATTGGCCCTGATGTATTATGTGCCTTCTTTTTGAAAAAGCTTGGAAGCCGCCTTTGTGGAGACTGGGACTGTGGCCGTGGCCATCGTCGGGACCTCCGTCACCTCCGCCGCCGCCGCGGGTAGTTCCCGGGCGGCGGTGGAGGCCGAGGGAGGAGCTAGGGCGGAGCCCAAGGACGGAGCCAAAGTCGCTGGCTTGGAGACCACCTGTGTGGAGACCGGGACCATGGCCATGGCTGTCGTCGGGACCTCCGCCGCCTCCGCTGCCGCCGCAAATGGTTTCCGGACGGCGTTGGAAGCCGAGGGCGGAGCTGGGGCTACTGACGTGGAGGCCGCCATTGTGGAGACCGAGGCCATTGCTGGGGTTTTCGCCGGAATTGCCGCCGTCGCAAATGGCTTTTGGGCGGCGGTGGAGCCCGAATGTAGAACCAGGACCGCTGACACAGATGCCGCTGATGCGGAGGCTGAAGCTGGCTTTGAGACCGCCTATATTGAGACCGGGGTCGTGGCCGAGGCTGTCGTCAGGCCCTCCGCCGCCGCCGCTGCCGCCGCGGATGGTTCCCGGGCAGCAGTGGAGGCCGAGGGCGGAGCTAAGGCCACTGACGTGGAGGCCGCTGTTATGGAGACCAAGGCCGTGGCCAGGGCTGTCATCGAGGCTGCTGCCACCACCGCCGCTACCGCGGGTGGTTTCCAGGTGGTGATGGAGGCCGAGGATAGAGTTGGAGCCACTGACATCGAGGCCAGAATTGAGACTAGAGCCGAGGCCGGAGTTGCTACCGCCAGGGGTGTTTGGGCGGCAGCTGAGGCTGGTGCCGAAGTTGTCGTCGGAGCCGCCGCTGCCGCAGATAGCTTTCGGGCGGCAGTGGAGTCCGAAAGCGGAGCCGGAGCCTCTGTCATGGTTGGAGCCGGAGTTGCTGCCTCCAAGAGTCTTTGGACATCAGCGGAGATCCGAATCGGAGTTGGCGGCGGAGTTGAAATTGCCGAGGATTGGAGCCAAGGTTGGGTCCAAGTCTACCACTGCAGTTGATTTCCAGGCGGAGGTTGGCTTCCGAACGACGATGACCTCTCGGCCGGCAATGATGCTGTGCGGGGCCCGGGCTATCGCCGTGGACAGTGAGAGATCCTGTGACAAGACCAAGGATCATGACCTGCACCCCCAAGCGACGGGCCCCCCATGAGGCTGGATACCAACTGCCAGCGGGATGCGATTGTTCCGTCCTGGTCCCGAGTCTCGCTTGGTCTGTCCTATGCCTGGTCATTGGCAGTCTGGGAGGTTACAGCCAAAGACATTGACCTACTCCTCAAAAGATCTATGGGCCCTGAGATATGTCCCCCTGTCTCAAAGTTGGCCCTCTTTCCTCTCTAAGACCTATCTCAAGGATGGATCTTGGGATCCGGAGAGATGGTGGGGCCGCCGGAAGCGTGGGAGGGAGGGTTATTTAAAATTTTTAATTAGATTTTTAAATGGATTAGGGTTGGCCAGACGGGGGTTGGGGGACAACCCGCCTAGGGCTGGGACCGGGCCACGGGTGGAGCGCTGCCGGGAGGGTTTGGGTTCAGATAGGGCTCTATTGAGGATGGGGGGTTGTCCCGGGGAGGGTGATATTAAATCTATTAGTACGGTGAGTGGGACAGGCAGATTTGGTGTTTATAGGGGGCCACATTCTGTTTTGGGAGCGCGCCTCCGCTATCTGTCTGCTGTGACACGCTCCGACCCCCTTGTTACATCCCGTTCCCCAGGTGGTTTGAGTGATCGGGCCCTGGGCCTTCGGCTGATGTTATGTAACGCCAGGTCCGTCATGAATAAAGCCCCCCTCATTCATGATTTGATCTGTGAGGGGGGAGCGGACCTGGTGGGTATTACCGAGACCTGGCTGGGCTCAGAGGGAGGAATCCCTCTTGTGGAAATGTGCCCGGCCGGGTTTCGGGTCTTTCATCAGCTGAGGGCCCAGGGGAGGGGTGGGGGTGTTGCGATGGTTATTAAGGAAGATCTGTGTCCGAGGGAATCCACTGTTTCTCAGACGACCGGATGTGAATCTCTTTTCGTGAAGTTCGATCCCAAGGTACAGATGGGCTTGTTGGTCGCATACCTGGTCGCATCTCCGGGCGGGAGGGCGGGGGTGGATATCAGTGAGGTCAACTGGGTTGAGTTCGATCCTGTTACCGTGGATGACGTGGACAGAATACTAAGGGGACTGAATGCTTGTTAGACCCATGTCCCTCCTGGCTGGTCTTGGCCACTTGGGAGGTGACACGAGGCTGGTTCCAGGGTATTATAAACGCTTCCTTGAGAGAGGGGCTTTTACCCGCCAACTTGAAGGAGGCGGTGGTACGACCTCTCCTCAAGAAACCAGCCCTGGACCCAGCATTGTTATCAAATTATCATCCTGTCTCCAACCTTCGCTTTGTTATGAAGATTGTAGAGACTGTGGTGGCATGTCAACTCCCGCAGTACCTGGATGAAGCGAGTTATCTCGACCCCCTCCAATCGGGCTTCAGGCCCGGGCCCAGCACGGAGACGGCGTTGGTCGCGTTGATGGATGATCTCTGTAGGGCGCGGGATAGAGGCTGTTCCTCTGTCCTGGTCCTATTAGATCTATCAGCGGCTTTTGATACTGTCGACCACAGTATCTTGTTGCAGCGATTGGAGGGGTTGGGGGTTGGAGGCACCATCTTGCGGTGGTTCTCCTCCTTCCTTTCCGACCATTCGCAATTTGTGTTGACAGGGGGACAGAGATCGACCCCAAGACCCCTACTTTATGGGGTGCCTCAGGGGTCGGTACTCTTGCCCCTGTTGTTCAACATTTATGTGAAGCCGCTGGGTGAGATCATCCATGGCTTTGGGGTGGAGTTCCATCAGTACGCTGATGATACTCAGCTGTACATCTCCACCCCAGGCCACCGCAACGAAGCCGTCGAAGTGATGACCCGGTGCCTGGAGGCCGTGCAGGGTTGGATGGGTCGTAACAGGCTTCGTCTCAACCCGACCAAAACCGAGTGGCTGTGGTTTCCTGCTCCCAGATACAGCCAGCTTGTTCCTTCGCTGACCGTGGGAGGAGAGATATTGACCCCTGTGGAAAGGGCGCGCAATTTGGGTGTCCTCCTGGATGTGCGGCTGTCTTTGGAAGAACATATTGCAGCCGTCGCCAGGATGGCTTTTTATAAGATTCGTCTGATCTACCAGTTGCGGCCCTTTCTGGATCTGGACGCACTTCGCACAGTCACTTCTGCCCTCGTCATCTCCCGCTTGGATTATTGCAATGCTCTCTACATGGGGCTCCCCTTGAAGAGGTTGCAGTTAGTTCAGACTGCGGCCGCGCGGATGATCGTGGGCACCCCTCGAGACGCCCACGTAACACCACTTCTCCGCAGACTGCACTGGCTTCCTGTAGCCTTCCGGATTCGATTCAAGGTGGTACTGATAGTATTTAAAGTGCTCCATGGCTCGGGACCTGGATACTTACGGGACCACCTGCTGCCACCAACAACCTCCCGCCGCCCAATAGGCTCCCACAGGGTCGCCCTACTTGGGGTACCACCACCTGATCGTTGTCGGCTGGCAATCCCGAGGTTACGTGCTTTCTCTGTGGGAGCCCCCTCCCTTTGGAATGATCTCCCCCCGGAGATACGAGCCATGTCAGACATCCTAACCTTCCGGCGCGCAGTTAAGACTTTATTTTTTAAACAGGCCGGCCTGGCCAAGTAAGGGTCTTTGGGGTTTTTAAATTTTTAATTTTAATAAGGGTTTTAATTTTTATCTGATGGGACTCAATTCATATATTTATTTAATTTTGATTTTAAATTCTGTTTAACTGTATCTATTTTATATGTTTAGTCTGTACACCGCCCTGAGTCCCTTTTTGGGAGAGGAAGCGGTATAGAAATACAAAAAATAAATAAATAAATAAATAACTGAATCTCTATGCACAATCTATGAGGTATCTTTCAGAAACAACTCTTTGTTTGATTTATGGTCATTAGTCATGGTGATACCTATTTTTAAAAAGGGAAACTCTAGTCTAGCAGAAAATTACAGTTCAATCTCACCGTGTTGCATCACCTGTAAAGTCATGGAATCAATTACAAACTAATCCATCACCTCGACTTAGAAACAACCAAGCTGCTTTCTAACAAGCAGTTTGGTTTCAGGAAAAATGTGTCCTGAAATCTGAAACTCCTACACTGCAGAAACATTTGGACCACACATATTGACTAGGACCATGATGGTGAACCTATGGCATGGATGCCACAGGTGGCATGCAGAGCCATTTGTGCTGGCACGCGAGCTGCAGGCAAACTTACCTCACTGCTCATATGTGTGCTTCAAGCTGATTTTCAGTGGGTTAGAGGCCTTTTTTGGCCTCCCAAAGGCTTGAAGAAGGCTTCTGCAGGCTTTGCAGGCCGAAAACTAGCCCCATTTCATCACTTCCTGTTTTTCTGAAAATACTGGAAGTGACGAAACAGGGCTAATTTTCAGCCTGGAAAGCCTTTCATCAAGCCTTTGGGAGGCCGAAAAAGGCCCCAAACCCAGTGTAAATCAGCTGTAAGGCACAGTGCAGGTAAGGGGACAGTGGGGATAGGTGGGGATTACGCACGAATGCATAGGGGATGTGGGTGGGGTGCACATTGCCTTCTGGGTGCTGGCACGTGACTGCGAGCATGCAAGCAGTGCACAATTTTGGACACAGGAGCCCAAAAAGGTTAGCCACCACTGGACTAGGGTAAAGCAATAGACACAATTTACATAGACTTCTGCAAAGCCTTTGATTCAGTAGTGCATGACAAACTACTGTTGAAACTAAGCTCATAAGACATCTCTAGATCCCTGAATAAGTGGATAGTCATGTTCCTGTCAAACAGACAACAAATAGTCAAAATAGGGAGGGCCCTATCAAATCTGGTACCAGTTAACAGTGGTGTCCCCCAAGGCAGAGTTTTAGGACCCACACTCTTTCTGCTTTACATCAACGACCTATGTGATCATATTAAAAGCAGCTGTGTCCATTCCTTTGGGCAGAAATGATCTCTCATAGATGACCCTCACTCTGTAAAGGACCTAGGAGTACTCATCTCAAATGATCTAAGCCCCAGAGCTCACTGTAACAGCATTGCCAAAAAAGCATTAAGAGTTGTCAACCTTATTTTGTGAAGCTTCTTCTCTGATAACATTGAATTGCTAACTAGGGGATACAAAACCTTTGTCAGACTAATTCTTGAATACAGCTCGTCTGCCTGGAACCCACACTGTATATTGGACATTAACACAATTGAGCGGATTCAGAAGTATTTCTCAAGAAGAGTACTCCACTCCTCTACCCACAATAGAATTCCCTATGCCTCCAGGCTTGAAATTTTGAGTTTGGACAATCTGGAATTGCACCACCTGTGATCCGATCTAAGCATACAAAATTACACAAAATTATCTGTTACAATGTCCTGCCTGTCAATGACTTCTTCAATTTCAACCACAATAATACATGGGCAAACAATTGATACAAACTCAAGGTAAACCTCTTCAAACTCGATTGCAGAAAATATGACTTCAGAAACAGAGTGGTCAATGCCTGGAATTCTCTACCCGACTTTGTTGTTACAGCCTCAACCCTCACAGCTTCAATCTCAAACTGTCTACTGTGGACCTCACCCATTCTTAAGAGGTCCTTTAAGGGGGCATTAATAAGCGCACCAGCATGCCTACCATCCCTGTCTTACTGTCCCCATTTATCTGTATTTACTTCCTTTGTTCATGTTTATATTCGTATCTATATTAGTTATCGTGTCCACGTTGGACAAACAAATAAAATAAAAAATATATAGGCATTATACTAATATTCAAATGTTATAAATACATATAGAACAATCCACCAGAAGATTAAAATAATTAAGATGGTGGCTTGAACATAGTAATAATACTTTATTGTCATTGTACGTATGTACAGAATACACATACAATGAAATTCATGTAACACTCAGAGACCAGACCCAACACGCACATGCACATGACAAATACACCTCCACCCACCAAAATTCCCCACCCCCTAAAACACACAAGCATCCACACAATAGGCCAAATAATACTGTCCAACAGCTCACTAATGGTGGTCCTTAAGTTTATTGTTAAGTGCAATTATAGCTCTGGTATAAAAACTGTTCAGAAAATGTGTGGTCCAAGTTTTAATTGTTCTGTACCTTCTTCCAGAAAGCAACAGTTGACAAAGATTGTAAATAGGATGGGAAGAGTCTCTGAGAATGTTGTACATCTTCCTGAAACAGCGACATACAAAGATGTTGTCCAGAGCTGGTAGCTGGAGCCTGATGATATTCTGGGCACTTTTAATGATTCTCTGTAGAGCTTTTTTGTCCATTACAGAGCTTCTCTCATACCATACAAGAGTGCTGTATGTCAGGATACTCTCAATGGTGCTGCAGTAGTAGGACAGAAGTAGATGCTGAGATAGATTTATCTTCCTGAGCATTCTCAGGAAGTACAGCCTCTTCTGTGCCTTCTTCACAAGCATGTTAGCATTCATAGTCCATGAGACGTCCTCCAAGATATAAATGTCCAGAAATTTAAAACTACCAACCCTCTCCAACTTTTTGCCATTTATGTACATTGGTAAATGTATATCTCTCTTCCTCCAGAAGTCAATTATAAGTTCTTTAGTTTTTTTGGTGTTAAGTGTAAGATTATTTTCTTTACACCAGAGTCAGCCCTTGTATTTCCTTTCTATAAGCAGACTCATTGTTCTTATTAATGAGCCACACCACTGTCGTGTCATCCGCAAATTTGATAATTGTATTGGTGTTATACAATGGGGTACAGTCATGTGTGTACAAAGAATAAAGGAAGGGACTTAGCATACAACCCTGGGGGGTTCCTGTATCAGAGTAGAAGAATGGTGAGATCCCATCCTTACTGACTGTGGCTTGTCTGTCAGAAAATCCTTTATCCATAAACAAAACTTCTAATTTATACCCAAATTGTATATTTTAAGAAACAACCTGTTGGGTAAAATGGTGTTAAAGGTAGAACTATAATCCACAAATAACAGCCTTGTGTATGTTCCCTGTTCCACATTATTCAATACAGTATAGACAACAATAGGCGTAGCATCATCAGTTGATCTGTTACTCCTATATGCAAATTGGCATGGGTCCAAAATAAATGGAAAACTAGCCTTAATGTAGTTCAACATGTGATCAAAGCTCTGTCCCATTTTTATAATGATTCATAATGGGTCCTGAATTATTTAAACAACATTGCTATGTCCCAGATCATTAGTGGTTTACTTTTATTTTTAAGAAGAAAAGGAATATTTTTAAGGGAACAATGATGATTCTTGCTGCTGTTTCTGATTGGCCCTACTCTGCATTTGTAGATCTGAATGCTTAAACTCTTATTGATGATTATATTTCCCAATGTTATTAGGAGATAGATTTACACATGGACAGCATAGCAGAACAAACAATGCATATACATAGCCGTGTGTGTGTGTGTGTGTGTTGTGTCATTTGAGTTTTGTTAATCCCATAGTTATCCTGGAGTTATTGTGAGATTCCTAGATATTTAAAATATATACATTAGCCAATTAGGAAATAGGCTCAAGATTCAGAAAGATCTTAACAGATTTGAATGCTGGCCCTATCCAACAAAATGCAGTTCAATGGTGAGAATAGCAAGGTTTTACACTTAGGCAAGAAAAACCAAATGTAGAGTTAGACTGAGAGAAGAATCTAGGAGTCCTAGTGGACAACCACTTAAGTATGAGCCAGCAATGTGCTGCAGCTGACAAAAAAGCCAATGCAATATTATGTTGCATCAACAGAGGAATAATGTCAAGAATGCGAAAAATATTAGTACCACTATATACTGTCTTGGTAAACCCACATTATCAATATTGCATCTAGATCTGCCCACCACAATTTTCAAGAAAGAGTACAGAGAAGTTCAAAAAGATAATTAAGGGATTGGAGGCTAAAACAGATGAAGAATGGTTGTATGAACTGGGTATGTCTAATGTAACAAAGGAGTAGGCATAATATTAGAGCAGGCTTCCAATATCTCAGGGGATGCCACAAAGAAAAGGGTGATAATCCAGAGCCTCTCAGGACAAAATAAGAAATAATGGATGGAAATTTATCAAAGAGAGATTTAACCTAGAACAAAGGAGACATTTCTTGATAATGAGAACAATTAATCAGTGGAACATTTCCCTTCAGAAATTGTGGTTGTTCAAACACTGGAGTTTTTAAAGAAGAGATTGGACAGAATGGTATAGTCTCTGGATTGTGCAGGAGGTTGGATTAGAAGACCTCCAAGGTCCCTTCCAACTCTGTCATTATGTATTCTATATTTCTATTCTCTGATAATATGCTGTATAAAATATTGGTGAGTATGAACCAATTTATGATTATTCTGAACCATTTACAATCATCATTTTCAGCATGAGAATCTCTGTTTCAGTGAGTGCAATTCTACATATCTGTCCATACTTTCCTTTGAAAAGATCAATATTTGTTAAGGAAATAGCTTCTCCAGCTCTTTCTTTTGTACCAATTCAGTTTTTATGAATCTTGCATTATTGCATATTATTCTTCTCAAAAATGTTCTGTATTCATAGTATTACAGCAATAATACTGTTATTATTGTCGGGGGGGCAGACAGAGGGTGGGCAGCCGGGGGCCAATTCTATTAGCACGGTGACTGGGAGAGGTAGGTATGCGGGGGGTAGAGGGCCATATCCGGTTAGGGGATCGCGCTCCCGATGTTTACAAGCGGTAGCGCGCTCCGACCCTCCTTACCCATCCTGTAGTCCTGGTTGTCCAGAATCTCAGGCCCTGAATACCCGGCTGCTGTTGTGTAATGCCAGGTCCGTGGTTAATAAGGCTCCCCTGATCTTTGAGTTGGCTCAGGAGGAGGCCGCGGACCTGGTAGGTGTCACCGAAACCTGGTTGGGCCCAGAGGGAGGTGTCCCTCTGGTTGAGATGTGCCCACCAGGTTTCCTTGCATTTCACCAGCCTAGGGCTCAGGGAAGGGGTGGTGGGGTGGCGGTGCTTATAAAGGAAGTCCTTTGTCCTAGGGAGGCCACTGTCCCTCAGACGGCTGGCTGTGAATCTCTTTTTGTGAAGTGGGGGCAAGGGGTTCAGATGGGCCTTTTGTTGACGTACCTGGCTCCCTGCCACGTCTCATCAGCCCTGCCCGGACTCCTAGAGGTGATAGCCGGGCTGGCGGTTGAGACTCCCAGGCTTTTAGTCATGGGGGATTTCAACCTGCCATCGCTCGGTGAAACCTCGGGGTTGGTCCGGGAGTTCTTGGCTTCCATGACGGCCATGGACCTGACCCAATTAGTTTCTGCTCCCACCCACATAGGAGGACACACGCTGGACCTGATTTTTGTCTCTGGGCAGTGGTTGAATGACTGTAAGTGCGGGGATTTAGTCATCACTCCCTTGTCATGGACAGATCATTCCCTCCTTAGACTGGACTTCTGCTCCGCCACCCCCCACCGCAGGGAGGCGGAGCCACTTAGATGGTTCCGCCCCAGGCGCCTAATGGACCCGGAGCGGTTCCAGAGGGAGCTTGGGCCATTTCCTGAGTCTCTGGCTCTCAGCTCGCCTGGAGACCTGGTGGCCACCTGGGATGGGTTGGCCGCCGGGGCTCTAGACCGAGTTGTGCCTCTGCGACCTCTGACCCGGCACAGATCCCATTTGGCTCCGTGGTTTACGGAGGAGCTACGGGAGATGAAGTGCCGGAAAAGACGTCTAGAGAGCATTTGGAGGGCGACTCGTTCTGAATCTGACCGAACACAGGTGAGATCTCATATTAAGACTTACCTTGTGGCGATAGGGGCGGCGAAATCTTCGTATTTCTCCGCCCTTATTGCGTCGGCAGGAAATCGGCCTGCCGCCCTGTTTAGAGTGACCCGCTCTCTACTCGAACCGAGAGCGCGGGATGACCTCTTGCAGGGTAGAGCAGAGGAGTTTTCTCGATTCCTGCATGATAAAATCGCTCAGATCCGGGAGGGGCTTAACTCCAATTGGATGTTCCCGGGGGAGGTGTCCGGGGCAGGTCTTGTGAATGTTATCTGGGGGGAGTTCGATCCTGTGACCGCCGAGGGTGTGGACAGGTTGCTGGGGAGTCTGAATGCCACCACCTGTTTATTGGACCTGTGCCCTTCCTGGCTGGTTTCGGCCGCCAGGGAGACAACACGAGGCTGGCTCCAGGGGATTATCAACGCTTCTCTGAGAGAGGGGTCGCTCCTGACCGCCCTGAAGATGGCGGTGGTGCGGCCCCTCCTCAAGAAGCCTTCCCTGGATCCAGCTGTTTTAAATAACTTCCGTCCAGTCTCCAACCTGCCCTTTGTGGCGAAGGTTGTTGAGAGTGTGGTGGCACGTCAGCTTCCTCAGTACCTGGAGGAAACAACTTACCTCGATCCGTTCCAATCGGGCTTCAGGCCTGGGCATAGCACTGAGACGGCATTGGTCGCGTTGGTTGATGATCTCTGGAGGGCTCGTGACAGAGGGTTCTCCTCTGTCCTGGTCCTATTAGATCTCTCGGCGGCTTTCGATACTATCGACCATAGTATCCTGTTGCGACGGTTGGAGGGTTTGGGAATTGGGGGAACCGTCTTTCGATGGTTCTCCTCCTTCCTCTCCGACCGTTCGCAATTTGTGTTGGCGGGAGGGGAGAGGTCCACCTCTAGGCCCCTGGTTTGTGGGGTGCCTCAGGGGTCGGTTCTCTCCCCTCTTTTGTTCAACATCTATATGAAACCGCTGGGCGAGATCATCCGTGGTCTTGGGGTGAAGTGTCATCTCTATGCAGATGACACTCAGTTATACATCTCCACCCCGGACCACCCCAACGATGCTGTGGGGGCTATGTCCAGGTGCCTGGAGGCCGTGCGGGATTGGATGGGCGGGAACAGGCTCCGGCTCAACCCATCCAAGACCGAGTGGCTGTGGTTCCCGGCGCCCCGATATAGCCAGTTGACTCCGTCGCTGGCTATTGGGGGGGAAATTTTGCCCCCCACAGAGAGGGCTCGCAATCTGGGAGTCCTCCTGGAGGTGCGGCTGTCGCTTGAACACCATGTCGCGGCCGTCTCCAGGGGGGCATTTCATCAGATCCGTCGGATCTACCGGTTGCGGCCCTTTCTGGATCGGGACGCCCTGCGCACGGTCACTCAGGCCCTTGTCACCTCTCGCCTGGACTATTGTAATGCCCTCTACATGGGGCTCCCTGCGGGGAGCACCCGGAGACTCCAACTGATGCAGAATGCGGCCGCGCGGGTGATCATGGGGGCGTCACGTAGCGCCCACGTGACGCCTCTCCTGCGCGAGCTGCATTGGCTGCCAGTGGCTTTCCGGGTTCGCTTTAAGGTTCTGGTTCTGACCTTTAGGGCGATCCATGGCATTGGACCAGGTTACCTACAGGACCGCATCCTACCGGTGATCTCCAGCAGGCCAGTGCGTGCACACAGGGAGGGCCTTCTCCGGGTTCCGTCGGCTGCCATGTGTCGCCTGGCGGTCCCAAGGGGTAGGGCCTTCTCTGTGGCGGCCCCTGCCCTCTGGAATACTCTGCCACTGGAACTGCGTACCGGCATGGACCTGAGGTCCTTCAGGCGCGCGCTGAAGACCTGGCTTTTCGAGCAGGCCGGCCTGGGCTGAGAGAGGGTTTTAATCTGTCTCCATTTGCTTTTTAGTAATTTTAATTTGGGGGTTTTAAGGGGGTGGGGTGGGCTTTTTATTCGGCCAAATATTCAATTTAATCTTTTTTAACTTTTGTATTATTGTCGGGGTTTTAGATTGGCTGTACACCGCCCTGAGTCCCTAGGGAGAAGGGCGGTATAAAAATTTTATAAATAAATAAATAAATAAATAATTCCTTTGTTCCACATTTCGTTTTCTAGCCTTCTCCTGTAAGTGTGATATTATGATTAAATGTTTACATCCAGCAGGAGAAAATAATGATAACATATTTATTATTACTCCTGTATTATCCCTATTATGATAATGGAGTATAGAATTGTTGTTCCAGTTATTTGGTGATCTCAGATATTGTCACTTCTTTGTTGCTGGAAGTGGTATTATATATACATATACAAATATAACACACAGAAAGAGAGAGAATAATAGGAAATCACTAAAGCTCAGCATTAGAAATATAATGTCACAGATATTACTAGGAGAGGGAGAAAGTTCCACAAACAGTCTATGCTAGAGTTCAATTTTTACCTTTTTCAAGTGTAAATGATGAAAATGGACAATATTTCAGCTCATCTGTAGAAGCAATATAGATTTCTCTCTAATGCTGAGACGTTTATTGGCAACGGTGTATCTTTAATGGGACCAAATGAAACCCTCCACAAATAGTAATATGATCAATAAAGCAAGATATTTTCCTTATAGGATTAATCAACTCAGTGGACCAAAATATTGCTAAAAGATCATTAAAAAGTTCAGAAATATTTTACTAAAAAGAAATATATGTAATAAGTAGCTAGAGGAGTTCATGAAAGTAAATAGGTACTATAACATTGAGAGGCATTCAGTAAATGCCGTCTCTAAAACACAGCATATAATGAGAAATTAATAAAGCAAGCACATGGACATAAATTTATTTGATTTTCTGAAATTTAAAGAGATTTGAAAATTTATGTACCTTGAAATTATTAATTTCCTTACTCTGCAGTTGATGGGTGGGTTTGTTATTATTATTTTGTTGAGAGACAGAACAGGTTGTATTTTAAAAATGGAATGAAGCAGCAGAAAATGTAAACTGATATAATAAGGCAAATGTTCTTTTCCAAATTTACAGTCATAATGTTGTGTCTGATCTCTTGAATAAAGATCAACCTACAAAATTGATATTAAAGGTTTACTATTGTTTTTCTACTGTTGCATAGGGATTAAATGTAAAGCTATATGTGCTTCCTGACTTCTAAAAATCAACAGCAGATAGTCAACAAGTGAGAATAATTAATATGTGATCACTAGATAACCCATGATTTATCGTAAATCACCAAACCAGTAGTTAAACCAGTCAGATCCCACCCCTGGCTATAGTTATAGATGAATTATATTTATGTAATAATGTGTTAGCAATCCATGTACTTTTATATGTTGATTTCTTTATGATACTAGAATATGCTACAAAAAAAAGAAAGATTAATTTTATTTTTTATTTGCCCAAATTTTATTAGCAGCACAAAAAAGAGCTGTCACTCAGATCTAAACAAAATCATGTGATCATATCCAAACCAATATATAATTTATATATGTTTGGTATTGAACTGCAACTATTTATTAACTTAGGTATTTCTGACAGGAGAAAAAAAAGGAAGAGGCCAGATGTTGTGTAGCGGGCTTCAGTATGCAAGGAACAGGCCAGGGAAGCCTGCTGAGAGGCCATTTTTCCCAGGAGGCTTCCCTGAGGCCCAGGAGGCCAAAAATGAAGCACGGGGGTGGGCAGCATCCCCCATGCTTTGTTTTTTTTGCCTCCTGGGCCTCAGGGTAGCCTCCTGGCTAAGCAGTAAGACAGTGAGGGGGATCTCACAGAGCTGATTGTTGGGAAGAAAAAAAAACTGGTTCAGCCAAACTGGTAGCTGTTATTTTTACTACAGTTCAGCTGAACGGTAACATTTTTTACTACCAGTTTGCCTGAACCAGGCCACTGTCTAACTTGGTCTGATGCCCCACGATTTCAGTCTCTTGGTTAGAGCAGCTCTCTCCTCTGCAGCATCCCACCTTTGTTGTGGAGCGACGGAAATACTCAGGCAGAGACCAGGGCAAGGCTTCAGCTCAAACTTTATTACAAGGAATAAAGGGCTGCCGCTAACACGGCAGCCAGCTGGAGTGGCAACAGCTGATGCCGTTTGACAGCCGCCTTTTATAGCTGGCTGTCAAACGGCTCCAGCCAATGGGAGAGGTCCGTGCTTCCCGCTTAAAGCACGGACCTGAATGAAGACTCAAGTCAATACACAACACTCCTCTCTCCCAGTGAGGAGCATGCGTAGTCCTTCAAGTAAGTTGGGCGCCTGCGTACTCGTCCGGATCTTCTCGGCTCAATCAAAAATGGCGCCGGGTTGCTGTCTTGTGCCTTCTGCGTGTCTTCTAACGACGGTGAGGCTGCTGGACTGTCTAGAGCCGGGTCAGCACCTTGGTCAGCTTCTTCATCTGGTAGGCTGTCGTTCCTGGTGGGCTGCAAACTGATTTCGTCGGCTGGTGGGGTTGCTCCTGTATGGGGCCCGTCTAGATGACCTCTGGGTGCCGTGCTCCAACGCTTCCTCAAGTGGTCTACGTGGCGCCGCCAGGTCCGTCCATCAGGTAACTGGACTCTATAAGACTTGGGACCAGTTACTGCTATCACACGCCCTGGTAACCATAGTGGTTGCCCAGCAAAATTCCTGACAAACACTTTGTCATTTACTAGGAACCCTCTGTCTTGGCTGTTTGACCCAAGGGGAAGCAATGGGGCATAATTTGGGTGCAACCTGTCCAGAGTGGTCCTCATTAATACTTCAGCTGGTGACCTATTTGTGGAGGCACAGGATGTAGTATGTTGGCTCAACAGGTATTGGGCCAGCTTGGCATGCCAGTTTATGGGACCCAATCTTTGTAGCACCTCCTTGGCAGATCTGACTGCCCTCTCAGCCAGCCCATTGCTGGCAGGATGAAAAGGGGCTACTAATATGTGTCTGATGCGCAAGCTTACTAGAAACATCTCAAACTCACAGGAGGTAAATTGGGGGCCATTGTCAGATACAATGGAATCAGGAAGGCCATGTGTGGCGAACATCCTAGTCAGTGCCTTGCTGACTGCTTCTGTAGTGGTGGAGTGCATTAAGGTCAATTCCACCCATTTTGAAAATGAGTCTACTACCACCAGGAAAGTGCGCCCATGGAAGGGGCCTGCCAAGTCTATATGTATTCTGGACCAGGGGCTGCCTGCTTCCTCCCAGGTCCTAGGGGTGGCTGCTGGTGGTAATGCCCTGGTGGCCTGGCATGCCTGGCAAGAATTGACCCAGTTATAGATTTGGGCATCCATGCCTGGCCACCATACATAGCTGTGGGCGAGGGCCTTCATTCGCACAATTCCTGGGTGACCCTCATGCAGCACCTTCAGTATTGAGGTTTGCAATTTGTGGGGAATGACTACTCTGGTTCCCCACAGTAAACAGCCTTGCAAGGAGGAAAGTTCCTGTTGGCGTAGTTTGTAGGGTAGGAATTTTGAAGGATAAGGGGCTGTAGGCCACCCCCTCCCTACCCAGTCAAGGACTTGGGATATTACCTGGTCCTTGGCCGAATGGGCAGCGATGTCAGCAGCGGTGACCGGTAGCCTGAGCTCGTCGATGAGGAAAACTGTGGTTGCTGGTGCTGGGTCCTTGACTGGAACTGGCAGGGGGCAACGGCTGAGTGCATCAGCATGGCAAAGGCTTTTTCCGGATCAATGGATTAGAGTGTAGGAATAGGCAGCCAGAAAAACCGTCCATCTGGTCATCCTCGGGGACAAAATCTGGGGAGTTTGTTTAGTGCCGGATAAAATACCTAACAGTGGCTTGTAGTCAGTTATAAGTTCGAAATGATGCCCGTAGAGAAATTCATGGAACTTCTTCACTGAAGCCACTGCAACCAAGGCCTCCTTGTCAATCTGGCTATAGTTGCATTCAGTGGAGGATAGTGTCCTGGAAAAGAAAGCTATAGATGCTTCTGCACCATTAGGCAGTCTGTGGCTCAGAACGGCCCCAATTCCGAAAGGAGAAGCATCGGCTGCTAGAATTAGTGGTAAGTCTTTATTGAATTGGATTAAGACGGCTTTTGATGTTAACAATGACTTGACTCCTTGGAAAGCAATAGTCTCCCTTGGTCCCCAGTGCCATGGTGAGTTCTTGTCTAAAAGCCTATGAAGGGACTCGCCAATAGAAGCTTTATGGGGCAGGAACGAAGCATAGAAATTCAAGAGGCCCAGGAAAGCTTGAAGCTCAGTTTTGTTAGTATGAGTAGGCGCATCGTGAATGGCCTTGACCTTTGACTCAGTTGGGTGAATACCTTTGGCGTCAATCTTGTAACCTAAGAATTCCACTTGTGGAGTGGCTATGGTGCATTTCTCCCTCTTTAGTTTAAGACCAGATTGTCTAAAATGGTCAAGTACACTTCTGACCCTTTGTAGTAATTGCTGTTGATTGGTGGCAGATACCAGCATATCATCAAAGTATGGCACGACGCCCGGCAACCCTTGCAAAATTCTTTCCATAAGGGACTGGAAGATTCCAGGGGCCACACTAACTCCGAATTGTAGGCGTGTGCATTTGAAAGCCCCTCTGTGAGTTACTATTGTTTGCAGTTCAGCAGTTTCATCATCAACAGGGAACTGTTGATACACCTGGGACAAGTCCAACTTTGCAAAAATGGAGCCAGGCTCAAGGGAATGGAGTAGATGTTGTACCACAGGGACTGGGTACGCGCTGACTTGTAAATATTTGTTTATCGAAGATTTATAATCAGAGCAGATTCTCAAATTTCCGTCCTTTTTGAGAGGTGTCACTATAGGGGTTTCCCATTTTGAGAAGTCTGTAGGTTGCAGTATGCCCTGCTTAATTAATTTGTCAAGTTCCTTGTCAAGTTTAGGATGAATTGCAAAAGGAACTCTGCGGGGCTTCAAGCGTATTGGTACTGCCTGGGAGTCTACCCTGAAGGATATTGGGGTTCCCACGTAGCAGCCTAGGCCCTCGCTGAATACATCAGCATAGTCCCTGAACAGGGATTCAACTTCTGAACTTACAATGGCGTGTATTTCCCCTATGTGGAGGCCCAGGGCCGGGAACCAGTCTAGTCCCAATAGGCTTGGGAGGACGCCATCCACTATCACTAGAGGCAAGTGACTCTCAAACCCTTGAAAATGGACTAGAAACTTGCCTTTTCCGATGACAGGGATGGCTCTGCCTTGGTAGTCCCGAAGCGTTAGATTGCAGGCTGAAATCTTCTGTCTTGATATCCTGGGGAGTAGTTTCTTCAACGTGTCCCACGAGATGATGGATAATGCAGAGCCGGTGTCAACTTCCATTCTGCAGGGTCTACCTTCTATAGAAACAGTGACACTAATTTTGTTAGATTTGTTTTTTTGTATCTTAGATTGGTAGCATGTGGAACAGTCCTCAATTTGCCTTGGATATTGAATGAGTTTCTGGGGCCTTTGTGGCTGATTAAAGGTTTTTCCTGCCTGACATATTTTGGCCAAATGGCCCTTCTTTTGACATCTTAAGCATATGGCATTCCTGAATCTGCAGGATGCCCTGAGATGGTTGCCCCCACAGCTTAAACAGGTAGTTTGTAAACGTGGGGTTTGGCTTATATTTTGCCTGAACTCTTTTTGATTTGCGTTGGGCTGTCTGAGGCGGTTTACCTCAGTAGCCTCTTCTGAGCCATTCTCTGTGGAGGCTTCATCGAAATATACTGTTGGATTTTCTAGTCTGCTGGGGTTTCCCTGTATTTCAGCTGCTGAGAGTGCTGATAGCTCAGCAGCCTGGGATTCCTCTATGGCTTGCTTTAAGGTTAGATCCTCTTTAGCCAATAAACGTCTTTGTAATTTGGGATCCCTAACGCCATATACCAGCTGATCTAACAGCATATCATCAAGGTAATCTCTGAACCCGCAATGCAAGGCAGCTGTTCTTAGTGCTGCCATATAGTCACTAATTGTTTCTCCCTGTGACTGAATGCGCCTTCTGAAAGCATGGCGCCTAGCAATTCTGGAAGGCTTATTCTGGAAGGCTGATTTGAGAGAATTTCTTGCAGTTCCTCCCAGGGAATAGTCCTAATAGATCGTGGGGCCAGTAATGCTGTTGCGGTGTCAAAAACCGTGGCTCCGCAAAAGCTTAGGAAGTAAGATTTTTTCCTATGCTCAGAAATTTCTGACAGGTCTATAGCGTCTAAAAAACAGTCAAACCGGTTCCTGTATGATTCCCAAGTCTCTGCCATCGGTCTGAAAGGCGGGAATGCAGGATTCGCAGTCATCTTCTCTGTCAGCTGTGCTGCTTCTCCTGAGGCGAGTTAGAGACGGCGCTTCGCGAACAGTGACAGCAACTCTGCAGCGATTTCAGCTCTCGGCTAGTGATTTCGCTCTTTCTCTCTTCCTTGCCTGGCTTGCCTTTATTTAGTATCCCGTCCTCATCGCCAGTGTTGTGGAGCGACGGAAATACTCAGGCAGAGACCAGGGCAAGGCTTCAGCTCAAACTTTATTACAAGGAATAAAGGGTTACCGCTACTGCCGCGCTAACACGGCAGCCAGCTGGAGCGGCAACAGCTGATGCCGTTTGACAGCCGCCTTTTATAGCCGGCTGTCAAACAGCTCCAGCCAATGGGAGAGGTCCGTGCTTCTCGCTTAAAGCACGGACCTGAGTGAAGACTCAAGTCAATACACAACAACCTTCATCACCACTATTGTGTAGTGGGCTTCAATAGGCAAGGAACAGGCCACCATAATATTGTCAAAGTATATTCATGAACTGGAATAGAGCATGGTAACAAGGTCAGCCAATGAATAGGCATAGCAACTAATTTAGCCAATGAGAACTGTTTAGAAACTGAAACTAAAAGTAGCCCAGGTGTGGCTCTATATTAAGCTCTGCAACTCTGCAGCTATGTTGAGCTCTGAGACTGTCCATGGAAAATGAAACTGCTTCTCTCCTCTGTTTGCTTGCTGAACTAAAGTAAAACTGATGTCTGTTTCTGAGCTGCTGAGTTGATGCTGAAGCTCTGAACTTGTAACATGTTTACTTTTGTTTGAGTTTGCTCCATGTTGAAGAAATCTACAACTGCTTTGTAAAATCTACTTATTATGTTTATAAAGATGTTAAATGAACCACCAGCCATCTGTGTTTATTTTTCTGGTGCTGAATTAACGCTGGAAAACTTTGAATAAATACAACAATATTTATTGGAACTGAGAAACAGCAGGCAAAAGCCTGTAACTTTACACTCTGAGCCCACCAGGTCTTAACCAACCATAATACTTGAAAATCCTGCCGAAATATAAATGTTCTAACTTTTCCTCCAAAACAGCTGGAGTTAATAGTTGGGGTCATCTAAAGGTTACTCTCACTTTAGCAGGGCTTAACACAACTTTATATGCTCATTACATACTAGGTATTAAAGGAATATGGTTTGAGAAAAGCAGTCCTCTAATAGTTTCTTTCTTCCATGGGTAGTGGAAAAATCAAGCCACAATTCTACTCACTAATGTTGGAAGATTTATCTTGGAACACTCCACCTTGACAATACTCTCATATTTTCATTCCAATAATATTGGAAAATCGTGCAGCTACATTAGAATAAAAGTCTACAATTCTACTTCATTTCTCAGGCAGCAGAGAAAGTGCTTAGCTAGAATTCTGGGTGTATTGCCAAGAACACCTCATAAAATGTAGCAACTTTAAATAAACAATAAGGCTTCGTGCTTACCTGAAGGTAAGCGCCAGGAAACCAAGCCTAAGTATTTTAGAAACTCAGATAGCATAGCCCACTAGAAACTCCTTGCCCTGCCCTTGATGGGATTAACTCCAAAAACAGAAACTGGACAAAGAAATACCTCTTGAAGCAGGAAGGGAAACTCTGGACAAGCAAAATACAAAAGAAGGAACCATCAGTTCCCATAGCCTTAGGCCAGAAAAAGCATATAAAAAAATCACCACTCACCACTAGAAGACCACCTTGCAAGGCAGGAACGCTGAAGTCACTTTTTTGTCACTGTATTGCCTTCCTGTATTGCCTTCCTGTAATAAAGATCTACTTTTGGTAGCTTGCTGTTCTTGATTCTTTCATTGTTAACTTTTCCCAGCTGAAACAGACCAGGAAATTCTTCTGACATTAATATATATATATATACACAAACAATTCAGAAAGTAGCAAGGATTTCATATATGTTATTTATTCCAATGCAATTGTCTTCTCACATTTTGTACTCATGGTGATTGCCCTTTTGGAATCCATTTACTCCAAAAACTTCAAGCACTAAAGCAATGTACAGTATTATTTTCCAGCCAGATGATTAGTTTCTCATGTTTTCACCTTTAACAGTGTGATGTAATGATGATATTATCTTCTCAGTTTCTTCAAAGCATTGACGTGAGTGTAAAGATTTACATTTCAGCTGACGTAAAGAATAAAAAAAAAACAATTCTAATTCTAACAACTCTAATTCACACAACAATTTATCTGTAACATTAGTGTTTTTGCAAGCAAAACTTCTCCTATTCACTTGGCAAAAAAATGAGTATTAAGTTTGAAATGATTTATTTTTAAGGCACTGCAGCTGTGCCACTTGTTCATCAACTGCCAAACAGCTCTACTTCTTTTTATAAAAGTACACTGTTATTGTAATAAACAATTCACAATGGTTCACTAATTATCTACTAACTGTTGATAACTGCCAATGTATCTAAATTAGCCTTGCTTTCTTTTACCAGATTTAAGGCCAACTCTGCCAAATCAGTCCATAACTGCTTGTAATGCCAAATTTTCTGAAGAGCATTCTCCAGATGATCACTCTATCTGTGATTTGGAAAGCATGCGCCAGGGTACCTAATCACTGTGAAAGGCTTGTTTAGTTATTTTCATTGTCTTATCTATTTTTCTCTCTTTTCAACACAAATAATAGCCACTATGGTATAGAAGTTAAGCAAATAGATTAAAAGAGGAAATATTCAGATTTAGATATCCTTTTCCCATGTCACTCAATCTTGGAACAATCATCAGCCCAAACTGTAGTGAGGACAAAATAAGGGGAGATTTTCATAGATGCTAAATTGATGCATGGCAGGAGATACATGTAAAAAAAAGATTGCAAATATGCCATTTTATATTATTCATAACCATGGTTTGTGTCAGAAAACCATTACTATAAACCAGAAGAATTAGGGATGAATTTAGGTACTTATCATTGTTGGTTGAAGATGAAATAAAGGATACATCTTCTTAAAACAATTGGTGGACTTCTGCGTATCTGGTAATTCAAAACAACAGCTGGTGATTCTTGGTTCTTGCTCATCTGTTAACATGAAATTGTTTTGGAATGAAGGAGAGACTAATAGTGGGAACAAATTTCTTTTCATATCTCAGATTTATTTCATATAAATCTTGAAATGGAACATATAATATTAGAAAGTATATGCAAATGGAGTACTGGATAAGTTTTAAAAAAATGTTCTTATAAAATATGTACTATTTGTTTTTAGCATAGTTTGTTAATATTTTTTGAGAAATGTAGATTTGGCATTTTTTGTTATTGAGCAAATTATTGAAATATATAAAGGTGAGATAAATCTTTACGTCCAGTATATATTTGATGTATCATTCCTCCATGCTTATATGTTCTTCGTGATTTGGGTTGTAAGACTGTTGTTAAGAGTTTGGTTAGATTTGCAAAATGTTTAATCTTGCCATTAAAAGTATAACTGAAAAAGTCTGAAAGAATATTCAGGTGCTGCAAATTCATTTATATTTTACTTTTAAAACATTTATATGCTATTACATAGACAATGCAAACAATAAAGATTTAATTCACTATTTTATTCTACTAAGTTTTTAAACTTTATTTTGGCTAAAA
Source organism: Bungarus multicinctus (assembly GCA_023653725.1). Classification (NCBI taxonomy): domain Eukaryota; kingdom Metazoa; phylum Chordata; class Lepidosauria; order Squamata; family Elapidae; genus Bungarus; species Bungarus multicinctus. The sequence goes on from CM042840.1 coordinate 71,800,081, forward strand.
TTTCTACTTTCAAAAAATAATTTCATTTGCATATCTACAATGCAGAGCTTCAACTTCTTTGAAAGATAGATTATAGAGTGAACATAAATATTAATGATCTTCTTTCAACACAGAAATGTGTCAAGAAAGATTATGTGGTGCTGTTGTGTAGACAATCTGTTGTCTCTTATTATTTGGGTTTTCAGCTATCATCCATTGTCCAGTATGGCCATTGGCAAGGGGATCTCATTGACTGTTGGAGGTTGAAGCATTCTATTTTGGTGGGGGAAGCATTCTTAGAGTAGAAATCTAGCTTGAGCAATTATTAGTGAAACAGATTTATAATTATTGCAACTGAAAGAAGAATGGGACAATTGACCTTGGTGGACTCACCACTATGAATCAGTCATCTCACTATGGCTGATTTGCCCCAGCCAATTCACTGTGGGCAACTTGCCAATGACAACTTGCCCAGGACAATTCAGCAGGAAAATAAGAGACGGACAAGTAGAGGCCCAGCCTCAAGGCCTTCTAACTTGAGAAGATTCAAGACTAAAGCAATTCAAGGCCTGCTGCAATTCACTTCTCTCTCTCTTGAAGTATCCTGCGTTGAAGTGCTTGTGATAAGTTGTCCTGTGGCAAATTGGCCACAGCAAGTTGTCCCAGACTAGATTGACCAGGGCAGGTTGACCAGGATGAGTTGGCTGTGGCAAGACACCGGGGAAGAGTTGGCTAAGACAAGTTGGTTGGAGTCATCGTAGACCCAATGTGTAGGAAGCATTATTTGCAATAAATATATCGGAACACCTAATTAGTTATTTCATACCCAAAAGTAAAAATACAATGGGGGCCATGTGTATGTGACCTCAGATTAGCAATATCACCAATAGAAAGTAGGGAAAGTGATAGACAAAGAGGGAACAGAATAAATCTTTAGTGCTCTATCTATATTCTATTATGCTTTTATTCTAAGTCATGAAGTATTGAAGAATCAGCCTTGTTGGATTCATATCTCCAACAGTGGTAATGTTGAGTAAACTCACCTGAATTTACATGAGGGATGGTGAAAGGGGACAGGATAATAATAGCAGAGTCATCAAAATTCTATATGCACATACGATGTAGATATATGTAGAAAAGAGTTGCAATTTTCATTGTATTTGTCACGACTCCAAAGACGAATAGGTTTATTTATTTATTTATTTATTAAATTTTTACACCGCCCCCTCTCCCAAAATGGGACTCGGGGTGGTGTACAGCCAAGATAAAATGACACAATTAATAAAAAAATTAAAAGAGATTTAAAAAGAGATTAAACAGTGGCTGGAATAACACTATAAAAACAAGGTAAAAAAGTTAAAAATACCAAAAATTAAAACCCTAGCAATTGATACTAGGCCAGACCAGCCTGTTGGAAAAGGTGGGTCTTTAGTGCCTGCCAGAAGGTCTGCAGGTCAGTAATGGCCTGCATCTCCGGGGGTAATTCATTCCAGAGGGGGGTGCCCCCATAGAGAAGGCACACACCCTCGGGGCCGCCAGCCTGCATCGTCTGGCTGCCGGTACCCCAAGGAGGCCCACCCTGTGGGAGCGCACTGGCCGGCGGGAGGCCGATGGTGGCAGCAGGCGGTCCCATAAATACCCGGGTCCCAAGCCATGGAGCGCTTTAAAGGTGACCACCAACACCTTGAATCGCACCCAGAAGGCCACTGGAAGCCAATGCAACTTGCGCAGGAGCGGTGTAACATGGGAGCTCCGAGGAGCCCCCAGAATCACCCACGTGGCCGCATTCTGCACCAGCTGAAGCCTCTGGATGCTCTTCAAGGGGAGCCTCACGTAGAGAGCATTGCAATAATCTAGGCGGGAGATGACAAGAGCAGAAGTGACCATGCAAAGAGTGCCCCGATCCAGAAAGGGCCGCAACTGGTAGATCCGACGGACCTGACAAAAAGCCCCCCTGGCGACAGCCGCTATGTGATCTTCTAACAACAGCCGTATATCCAGGAGGACACCCAGATTGTGTGCTCTCTCAATGGGGGTCAAGATTTCCACAATGAGGGGTTGAATAATAATATCTCATGTTGATTGATATTGTGGTAACCAGAACAAGACATCAGCCATGAAATTCTGTCCTGCCGGGACATACTTCAATTTGAAATTGAATTGTTAGGCCCACCTAACCTGCTTAGGAGACACATAATTGGCTTTTGTAATGCTACTAAATTTCGGTGATCTGTCCATACTTCAAAAATTTCCTGTGACCCTTCCAGGAAATGTCTCCTTTTCATGGCAAAGGCCTCCTTCTCCCATATTGCCCAGCCTCTTTTTCTCACAGTAAACTTCCGTGATGTGTATGGGCATGACTGCAGTGTTCCAGTTTCATTCTCTTGTAACAGGACAGCCCCTATTGCTGCATCACTAGCATCCACGTGTACAATATACTTCTTTGTTGGATCAAGATGTCATAAAATGGGTGCTTGAGAGAATAACAATTTCAATGTTTTAAAGGCTTGTTGACATCCTTCAGACCAGTTGGGTTGACTTTGGTTTTTCCCTTTGTTGCTTTGTTTTTACTAACTCAGTTAATGGTAATGCAATGTGGGCAAACTTAGGTATGAACTGTCGATAAAAATTTTCAAAGCCCCAAAAACTCTTGTCTGGGGGATTTTCCATTCCATTACAGCTTTTACCTTCATTGGATCCATCTCCAATCCTGCATTAGATATTTGGTATCCTAAGTAGTCTAATTTAGTCCAATGGAACTCACACTTAGTTAATTTTATATATAATTTGGCATTTAGCAATTTAATTAATACACTTCTCACCAATTGGATGTATTCCTCCATAGTTTTTGTGTAAATCAGTATATCACCAAATATACTAGTACCCCATGGTATAAATGTTCCTGTAGTACACCATTAATAAGTTGCATGAACACTGCAGGTGCCCCTTGTAATCCAAAAGGCATTACTCGGAATTGGTAGCTTCCGAGGGGGCAATTGAATGTGGTTTTCCATTCATCCTCGGGTCGTACTCTCACCCAATAATATGCCTCTCATAAGTCTAATTTAGTAAAATAACGTCCATTTGACAAAGTAGCCAACAACTCACTGATTAATGGCAACGGGTACAGGTTGTTGACGCAGACTGCATTGAGTCCTCTGAAATCAACACACAGACATAGGCCACCATCTTTTTTTTTCTCGGAATAGTACAGGGGCAGCTATGTGCGATCATCCGGCTTTAATGAATCCCCGTGCTAAATTCTTTTCCACAAAGTTCTGCATTTCTTTCAGTGTCATTGTATACATCCGGGGTTGGGGTAGTTTTGCCTCTGGAATCAGTTCGATAGCACAGTCCGTTGAGCGGTATGGTGGTAGAATCTCACACTTCCTTTCACTAAAGACTACTGCCAAATCTTTATATACCGATGGAAAAGAGGTATTATTATGTTCCTCTATCAAACGGATAGGGTTCTACTCTTGAATTTTGTTGTTGTATTTCTGGTTCTTGCTGAGATGGTTCAGGGCCTAAAATCAGCCTTAACCTTCTAAAACTCCTTTCCCATCAAATTGTGGGCTTCCTATGGTCCAACCGTACTAAATCCAAAATAACTGCTTCTCACATTTCTGATACCACAATGAATCTTAATTGTTCCCAATGGGCCCCAATTTCTAATCGAATAGGAACGGTCATCATCATAGCCGGTACCCCCCCCCCACCAACAATGATCCATCAACCTGCTCAAACTTCATGGGGGCTGGAAGGGATTCTAATGGTACATTCAATTCATCCACAACACGTTGACTTATTAGACTTCTAGTACATCCAGTGTCTATTAATACTCCATATCGGCCTCTAATTACTATATTATCTAATATGATAAGTATTATAAATGGCCGAGCTAAACTATGTTTGTATTGCATCTTGGTTGTCTGGAAGCCGTGCAGAGTTGGATGGGTCTTAACAGGCTTCATCTCAATTCGACCAAAACCGAGTGGCTGTGGTTTCCTGCACCCAAATACAGCCAGCTTACCCCATCGTTGGCCGTGTTGATCAAGTGACTCGTTTAAAGGAAACAGTCCATGACACAATACGAAATGCTACTGCACAGGATGATTGGCTTAAACACAATTCTCATTTGTGTTCATTTAAGATGGGAATGCTTGGAGAGGAAATAAAGTGTATGTAACAGCCATGTGTAGGAACAAAATATTTACAAATTGTCATGATGTAAAATAGGCAGGGCATTTCGGATTTTTAAAATCCGAAAAAAAACCCTACATCTGGCACACCGTCAGTTCTGGTGACCCAAAATGAGAATTGATGTTGAACACTATGTAAAGACATGCCATGTATGCACGACAGCTAAACCTCAAATAGGCAAACCAATGGGACTATTGCAAACAGTATGAGAGCCAACACATCTATAGCAAGTTATAGCCATGGATTTTATTGCTGAATTACCAAACAGCAAGGGATACACTGTAATATGGACCATAATTGACTTATTTTCAAAACAGGTGCACTTTATCCCCTGTAAAGGCCTACCATCGGCAGTACGGTTGGCAGATATGTTTGTAAAACAAGTATATAGATTACACTGCATCCCCAGAAGAAGAATATCTGACAGGGGTACAATTCAGAGCATGATTCTGGAGAGCATTCCTCATTTTAATGGGGTCGTCTCAAGGACTCAGTTCGGCATTTCACTTGAGCACCAATGGAGCTGCAGAAAGAACAAATGCCATGGTAGAACGATATTTAAGATCATATATCTCACATCAACAAAGGGAATGGGTAGATTTATTGCCATTCGCTGAAATTACTTACAATAACGCACTGCATAGCAGTACTGGATACAGTTCATTCTATATTGTACCTGGTAGGGAATTCGGCCCAATTCCGGAGTTTACCGGCCAACAAGAAGACCCATCTAGTGTTAAGGAATGGTCCACTAAAATACAAAACTGTTGGAGTAACGTGTTAAAAGCTTTGGAACAGGTTTCCAGAGAATATAAAAATCAAGCAAACAAAAAACGACAGGATACTAAACCTTTTCAAGAGGGAGATAAAGTTTATTTGTCTACAAAATATATCAAATTAAAACTGAACAGTTGGAAACTGGGCCCAAAATATTTAGGCCCTTTTGATATAATAAAATAAGCACTGTGACCATTAAACTTAACTTACTGTCGTGGTTAGGGCGGATTCATCCCATGTTTCATACGAGTTTACTAAAGACAAGGATCGATAGAAACGACAAGATGCCTATCAAACTAGTACGTGGAGAACCAGAACAATTCGAAATAGATAAAATACTAGATTCTAGAATATGGAGGCACACTATGCAATACCTAGTGAGATGGAAGGGGTATCCCAAATCAGAAGCATCCTGGGTGAATGAGTCGAATATGTGTGCAGATAGATTGAGGCAAAGATTCCACAACCTTCATCCCAATAAACCAGGGCCCATTAGATAAAATCTATATATTATTGTCCCTTTGTCTAATGTGTTCTTGTATTCTAGGAAGAATCTTGGTAGAGGGGGCCGCCTGTCACGACTCCAAAGATGAATGGGTTGGAGCTGAGACAACCAAGATGCAATACAAACATAGTTAAGTAAGCACCTTATATTAACTGTGTTTCAACATTAAGATAGAGATCCTCAAATGACTGAACATCGACTTCCTGACAAGTAGTGCCATACTGAAGATACATGGATGGATAACACACAGGTGGTGGTGTAAAAATGGTGCGGGACACCTAGGGTCTAGCACAGATTGTCACTGAGGTGCATGGAATCACCATTAAGTAACACACAGCTACTATGTTTTACTTTAAAGTTTTTTTCTTTAGAGATGACGGATGTTAGGCAGAGCAGCCGACAGGAAGGTGATTACAGTAATTATGTAATTATCCAGTATATAACATGTATAAATACAGCTCTTGGTTGTAGCGAAAACCAGAGCTGACTTTAACCAATTTTGATCACTGTTACCTGTTATTGTGGCATGGGAGATGAATAAAAACAAATTCACCGAAGATACATGAGTGAGTTGGTATATTTTCATTCACCTCCCTCAATATCGGATGAGCAGCTGACAGCATTTTTGTGTCTTACATTTTACATTGTATTTAACTTAATTGCTTATTAGTACTTTATATCATTGCAGGAGATTCTTTTTAATTGAGGGGGGAAACCTGTCAAACCCAAAAGTTGACATATATGTACATATAATACTAGTATTATACTATAGTATTATAGTATTTGATATTCTTTTATCTTTTCTTTTTTTCCCTGCAAGGAGAGTTTGTCACATTTCAATGAATGGGAGGAGGGAGTAGATAGTGAAGGTTATTTTGGCTAGGTGACATTCTTTCCCATGGGATCAGGCCATGTCCCTGCAGATGGCTGAAGGTGGAGTTTGGAGTCACTGGAGGTGCTGGTTTGAATGTTGATTGAGGAAAGTGACTATGTTAGGATGTTGCAAACTTTCAATATTATTGGGTGTAATTCCGGGGTTGGGTAACATCCGGAATTACAACAGACTGCCAATTTGATATATATCTAAATAAAAAAGAATATTTTTTTTGGAAAATGGGCTTTGCAAGTTTCTTTTTAAAAAGGGAATTATCACTTGGAAACCTGACATTATGTTCTATCTGTAAATAAAAAAACCCATTTATTAGGATTCTTATGAGGCATGAGTTTCTATTGTATTTGACTCAATGTGTACATTTTTTTCTGAAAAGTTTTCTATACCGCCCCTCTCCCTACTGGGACTCGAGGCGGTGTACAGCCAAAATTAAAAAATGATATAAATACAATATTTAAAAAACAATTAAAAAGATTAAATATAGTGGCTCCAAATAAAATTCAATCAAGAATATAAAAGATTAAAACCCATTAAAACCAAATTAATCCTATAAAACCCTAGGCCAGACTGACTTGATGAAATAAGTATGTTTTCAACGCGTGCTGGAAGGCCAAAAGGTCAGGGATGGTCCTCATCTCCGGGGGCAGCTCATTCCAGAGGGAGGGTGCCCCCAAAGAGAAGGCCCTATCTTTGGGGTCGCCAGCCGTCCAGCTGGCGGCACCCTAAGGAGGCCCACCCCAAGGAGGCCCACTCCGGCAACGGGAGATCGATGACGGCAGTAGGCGGCCCCGTAAGTACCCAGGTCCCAAGCCATGGAGTGCTTTAAAGGTCATCACCAATACCTTGAATCACATCTGAAAGGCTACCGGGAGCCAATGCAGCTCACGCAAGAGTGGCGTAACATGGGAGCTCCGAGGAGCCCCCAAAACCACCCGCGCGGCTGAATTTTGCACCAACTGGAGCCTCCGGGTGCTCTTCAAGGGGAGCCCCATGTAGAGAGCACGGCATAGTCCAAACGGGAGATAATGAGGGCAGATGTGACTGTATGAAGGGCATCCCTATCAGAAAGGGCCACAACTGGTAGATCCTGTGGACCTGACAAAAAGCCCCCCTGGCGACAGCCGCTATATGATCTTCTAATGACAGCTGCACGTCCAGGAGGACACCCAGATTGCGCACCTTTTCTGTGGGGGCAAGAATTCCCCCCCCCCCCAAGCCAGCGATGGAACTAACTGCCTGTATTGGGGCGCCGGAAGGCACAGCCACTCGGTTTTGGCCAGGTTGAGCTGAAGCCTGTTTCACCCCATCCAACCCCGCACAACCTCCAGGCACCGGGTCATCACTTCCACGGCTTCATTGGGGTGGCCTGGGGTGGAAATGTACAGCTGAGTATCATCAGCGTACTGATGAAACTCCACCCCAAAGCCACGGATGATCTCACCCAGCAGCTTCATGTAAATGTTGAACAGAAGGGGCGAGAGCACCGACCCCTGAGGAACCCCACAAATCAGGGGCCTCGAGGTCGATCTCTGCCCCCCTGCCAACACAAATTGCGAATGGTCGGAGAGGAAGGAGGAGAACCACCGCAAAACAGTGCCTCCCACCCCCAACCCCTCCAACCGCCACAATAAGATACTGTGGTCGACAGTATCAAAAGCCGTCGAGAGATCTAATAGGACCAGGACAGAGGAAAAACCTCTTTCATGGGTCCTCCAGAGATCATCCACCAATGCGACCAAAGCCGTCTCCGTGCTGTACCCGGGCCTGAAGCCTGATTGGCGTGGATCTAAATGGACAGCTTCATCCAGGTGCTGGGGAAGCTGTCATGCCACCACACTCTCAATAGCCTTCGCCACAAAGCAAAGGTTGGAGACTGGATGATAGTTAGATAACAGAGTTGGGTCCAGGGATGGTTTCTTGAGGAGAGGTCTCACTACCACCTCTTTCAAGGCAGCAGGTAGAAACCCCTCACTCACGAAAGCGCCATACCTGCCTCTCCCGCCGATCGTGACAATAGCCATCCCCTCCCCCTCCCAGGAAGAAACCCCCATCCTTGATCTGACCACCCCCGATCCCAAAACATCCCGGTCACGCGTGACCCCCAGTCTGGCCCTTTTCTCAGTCGGGTTGTCCACCAAACCCAACCTAGTCACTCTCCCTAACCCCAATAAAAATTTGGAAATAAAGGAACGTAGTTGGGTGCGCTTCCCTCGGCTGTGCCACCTCTCAGGATCCCAGGATCTATCATCGAGGTATTACTGTATAGTTTTTAGCAATGTGTTACACCATGAAATGTGGAGAAAAACAAAATCTGCATTATCACTGCATATAATTACATTAATCTGAAGCTCATTCAGATGAATTATATAGACCAAAAACAATCCTTAAATTTATCTTGAATGAAAATATCCAATGTTTGTTACCAAATAAAGTTTGGAAGTCAAATTACAGAAAGAAGATCCACACATATCTGAATATTCAAATGATACTTTTTTCATTGTCAAATTATTTTACATTTAAAGTCTCAGGTTATACAATTTTTAAAAAAATCCTACATATGAAATGTATTGGCCAGAATTTTCCCATCTCTGAATTTCTAAGTCAAATACATACTGTTGCAAAATATACATTCTCTTAGAATAAATATGAAGAATTAGTTGAATAATACAATGCAAAGTAGCTGCCTGAACAAAAGATCAAAATAGTCCTAATTAAATTTTGGAAAGATTGTGAATGATACTGCACTTGAATCTGCAGCAATATCACTGGTTTTGGCTGGCTAGATCTGGATTCTTCAGAAGGAAAACTAAATTACAAAATATAAAATGAGTAAGCTGTTTAGTTTTGTTTTGAAAATGGAAATTGTAGTTCTGAAAAGATACTGTTTAAATATGTAATATGTAAAAAATGCTTCTTTTCTCCATCTTCTGCTACAGTTGGGACATTATCTTTTCTCCTTGTATATTATTTTTGGCTTAAGCTTTTATTATCATTTCAAATGATGGTGGAGAATGTACTTTGAGGATTTCATGCAGGACTATTTTCCACCAGTTCAAAACGCAAAATGTCTCATTGTTTTCTATTTTCTCTTATTCCCTTGTTCCTTTTAGTCTTCAGGTTTTTCAGTTCCAAACAACAATATATGATATGATGCTAAAACTATTCCAGCTGGACCAGCATGGAACAAAGGTGAAGTTTAGCTGGATGGCACAAGTGGTGGGATTCAAATATTTTTACTACCGGTTCTGTGGACATTGCTTGGGGCATGACATGGCTTGGTGGGCATGGCAGGGGAAGGATATTGTAAAATCTCCATTCCCACCCCACTCCAGGGGAAGATTACTGCAAAATCCCATTCCCTCTCCACCCCGCTAACTGCTTTTCAGCTCCGTTCTCCTGTGCAGGGCAACAAAAGAAGATCCAGCCAATCATCTGGGACTCAGGAGGTAGAGAATAGATGGGGGCGGGCCAGTCAGAGGAGATATTTGCTGGTTCTCCAAACTACTAAAATTTCTGCTATTGGTTCACCAGAACTGGTCAGAACCTGTTGAATACCATCTCTGGATGGCATTCACCTGCATATGCTTCCAATCAGAGTGCTGTGGAGTAGGTAGTATGAACAGAGGAAAGCAAGTGTAAGTAAAGATAAAAGTGAAGTGTAAGTAAAGATAAAAGTGAAGAAGAGACCTTTTCTACTGAATTCTCATAACTCCAGGAACATGTGATATTCTTCCTCCTCTGTACAAAAATAATACATGCTTTGTAAATAGAAAAAAGCCAGGTAGATAAAAACAGTGCACTTTAAATATGAGGCGTGGGATTGGAATAGCCAAGGGTATTTACAGGAATGCTCATCTATAGATGCACATCAGACATCACTGCACAAGTACTGGTACATTATCATCTACAAAAAAGACTATTTTCACAAACTAGTCAGAATCAACTGTGGCCTAATTTAGATTCCACCCTGGATTTCATGGCTTATTGGAACTAACACAAGAGAAGGGAAATTTGAAAGGTTGGTAGAATTTTTTTCCATTGATAGAAATAGTTACAGAAATTCAGTTGTTTAGCAACAAAATGCAATGATGTGAACCTGAATCTTTTGAATTTTTCTCAGTCATGCAAGTGGTGGGATTAGAGCAGTGGTGAGACTCAAATTTTTTTACTACCGGTTCTATGGGGTGGCTTGGTGGGTGTGGCAGGGGAAGGATACTGTAAAATCTCCAGTCAGAAGTAGCATTTTCCGGTTCTCCAAACTACTCAAAATTTCCGCTACCAGTTCTCCAGAACTAGTCAAAACCTGCTGGATATTTTCTAAAGCACCTGTAGGTCAGACAAGGAATAATGGATGGAAACTGAACAAGGAGAGATTTAAATAAGGAGATAAGGAAATAAGGAGAAACTTTCTGACAGTGAGAACAATCAACCAATGGAACAGCTTGCCCTCGGAAATTGTGGGAGTGCCATCACTTGAGACTTTCAAGAAGAGATTGGACTGCCATTTGTTAGAAATGGTGTAGGGTCTCCCGCTTGGGGGGGGGGGTGGACTAGATGACCTACAAGGTTCCTTCCAACTCTGATATATTTGTTATCTGTTAATACCACCACTGGATTAGAGCCAATTAAAAGGAAAATGGGCAACTTTAGAAACTTTGGAAAGATTTAGAAAAGAATGAAAGGAGCTCAGAACCCACAAAGCTTATTGTATGAAAATTACTGGCCATGCCTGAAAGTCCCTAATCCACAAAGCAAAACAATTGGACAGTGGTGGGATTCAAATTTTTTTACTACTGGTTCTGTGGGCATGGCCCAGGTATTTATAGCCTTGATGGTGTTACCACCATTCAGTTTGCTTTTTAGAAGTTTTCTGACCCTTTGTGTGTATTCTTTGCTGACCACATTTTTCACTTGCCCATGCTTGATATTATCCAGCTGCAGTATGCCCAGGTATTTGTAGGCTTTGGGTTGGTGGCACTTAATGGTTTGTCCATTGGGCATTTCAATTCCATCACTTTCTACGATCTTCCCTTTCTTCAGTGCCACTGTGGTGCATTTGTCAAGGCCAAACTCCATGCTGATGTCAGCGCTGAAAATTCAAACTGTATTGGTCAGTGACTGGATTTCAATTTCTGATTTTCCGTATAACTTCAGATCATCCATGTAAAGCAGGTGAGAGATTTTCTGTGAATTTTTAGCACTTTGATAACCCTGGTTAGTTTTCTGTAAAATTGTTCACAGGGGAGTCATGGTGATTATGAACAGCAGAGGTGACAAAGAATCACCCTGGAAAATCTCTCTTTTGATGTTGACCAGTCCGTAGCTTTCACTTCCAATAAACAGTTCTGTTTTCCAGTGCTTCATCACATTTGCACTAAAAGTACCGATGCACTTGCATATTCTGATGACATCCAGGCACTTGAAGAGCCAGCTGTGTGGTAGTGAATCAAATGCTTTCTTGTAAACAATCCAAGTTGTATGCAGATTTGTTTTTCAGCTTTTGAAGTTTTCTAAAATCATTTTGTCAATCAGGAGCTGATTTTTTGTGCCTCTGCTTCCTCGTTTGTTTCCTTTCTGCTCTACTGGCAAGATTTTATTTGCTTCTAGGTTGTCCTGGATCCTGTCAGCTATGATGCCGGTCAGCAGCTTGAACATGGTTGGCAGACACATTATTGGCCTGTAATTTGCAGGTGTTGCCCCTTTTGCTGGATCCTTCTGTATCAAGTAGATTTTCCCAGCTGTTAACCATTCACTGATGTTTCCTGTCTGCAGCATCTCATTGAATTGTTCGGCCATTTTTCTGTGCAGGCTGGTCAGGTATTTGAGCCAAAAGCCATGCAGTTGATCATTGCCAGGCGATATCCAGTTCTTGACTTTTTTTCACCCTGTTGCTTATCATTTCAGTAGTTATTTCCAGTTGGTCCATTTTGTTCTTGGAGAATTTTGTCTCAAAGTCTCTGATCCACCCAGCATTTTTGTTGTAAAAATTCTCAGTCTCCCATAGGTCTTTCCAAAACTGAGTAGTTGCTGTTTTTTCAGGTTTTTCAATTTTCGTATCCCCTATCTGATTCAGACTCTGATAGAACTGTCTTTGGTCTGATTGGAACAATTGATTTTGTTTGTACTGGATGACTCTGGCTTCGTATCTTTCAATTTTTCTTGTTGTTGCTGTTATCTGCTGCTTCACAATTTCCAATGCTTCATCAAGTTTTCTTGTGCTGAGACCATATTTTTTAATTAGATGTTTCTTGATCTTTCTGTTCTTCAGCTTTTTCTCCTGCAAATGCTCCAAGTTGCTTGCATCTGCTCGCAGGCTCTTGATTTTCAACTCCAACCTGATTTTCCACTGCGGTTTTACCAATCGATTTTCTAGGGGGCTGCGGCTGTTGAATCCTATGACTGCTGTACTGTTATCTGGACTGCTGCAAGTGCATAGTTTGCATCTATCATCAATGGTGACAAATATTTTCTAGGCAGAGTCTTCAATGTTGGAAGCCTTCTTCTTTCTGCATTTGCTGCAGCATATGCCAAGATTTTAGCTTTCAGTTCTTGCTGCCTGGCATTAAGTACTCCTGGTGTTTCAGTGATGACTTCAGACCCTTGCTAATCCTGTTTTTGCAAAATATCTACATTTTCTTCAAATTCAGGCTGTTCAGTTGCTCCAGATGTTATTGGAGTATTTTCTGCTGTCTCTTCAGCAGTCTGCTGTTCAGCAATATGTGTTCCCGTTTCGCAATTTTTCCGTTTTTCTTCAAGTTTGACTTCACTGAGCACTTTGTTCTGAGTGATGAATTGTCATTGATCGGCTAATCATAATTCAGTTATCCTTGAATCTGGATATTCTTGTTTCCATAACTTGTACATCCTTTTTAGGTTGCCTCATTTTTCTGGTTCTGCTTTGTAGTAGCATTTCATTACCATGCAGTTCTCTGACATGGTGTATTTCTGCCGCTTCTGAGGTTGTTCATCTACCAGTGGTCCTGCAGGTCCATGCCCTGGTTGCTTAGCTATGGGACCCATGGCCTTTAGCCCACTTGTCGATGAATGCCCAGATTTCCCAGCACCTGACGCAGTCCTTGTTAACCCGGGTGACGACTGAGCCAGTATAGGCTTCGTTCGGTTGTGTTTCACCATGATTCATTGCATGGGTTGTTAGGTGCACTCAGTTCTGCTCCTTGGTCTTGACCTCTTTGACATGGTTGGACCTGCTGGTAGTTTTCACTGCTGCCAGCATAGCTCTCAGCTTCATTGGAAAGTTAAGCCCCTCGTCATGTCAAGGTAGCACCCATTATTATTGTTATTGTTATATAATCACAGATATCAGGACTTGAGAATCGAACTGCAGAGACTCTGGCATAAACCAGTGCAGGTGGTTCCAGTGGTAATCGGCACACTGGGTGCTGTGCCTAAAGATGTAGGCAAGCACTTAAAAACAATTGGCATTGACAAGATCACTATTAGTCAGCTGCAGAAGGCCACCTTACTGGGATCTGCTCGCATAATACACCACACAGTCCTAAACACTTGGGAGTGTTTGACTAGTGATTTGTGATACGAAACCCAGCATGGTTATCTCATTTACTGTGTATACTGTCATTTTTGTGTATAATAATAATCATCATAATTTTTAAATGTTCAGTTGACTGAGTTTCATGTTTAATAATAATAATAATTTTTAAATGTTCAGTTGACTGAGTTTTATATTTATTGAAAAAAAGAATAATAATCATAATATCATCATGTATCATCATACCCCCCAGTGAGACACTACCTTGTTGTGGGTTGTGGGCTGGAAAGCTGAATGATTAGGAGATGGGATTTTGGGAAAGGAAAAGTGAGATGGTCAAGACTTTTTACATCCACATAATTGCAACTTTATTTGCATCTGCAAATACTTATTTGCAGGAGAAGATGAAGGCTTATCTGCCTAGCAAGCTACAGACAATAAAAATGAAGGTCCAATTTCTAAACAAAACTATCAGAAATTTATACTACCTTCCCCCCCATACTCAATACTCAATACTCCCTCCTCCAATAAAAAAGTGGTGTTTAATATGAATTTCTATTAAGAGAAAGACAATCCACAAGCAAGCATGCTAACAAATTTTCTCCACCTTCTTTGATTAGCAGAAGGAAGGATGAAATTTTAATATATGCCTTGCTTATGTATTCTGTGAAAAGCTGCCAGGAAGCATTCAAGATATGTTAATACTTATTAAATACTTCACCTTCTAGATTGGCCAAAATATTTCTGACAGCAAATCCTTGCTGTTGGAAATGTAAAGGGAAATTTGGTACATATTTTCATTTATGATGGACCTGTCCTGAGATAAAAAAATATTGGCTAAAAATAAAAGCGTGGATAGAAGAAATCATAGAGTGTGAGCTGGAGTGGAAACCGAAATTGTTTTTGTTGGGAATGATCGAAGAGGATTACCAGAGGTGAAATGCAACTGGTTCTGCCCGGTTCTGGAGAGCTGGTAGCGGTGAAGAGCAGCAGAGAGAGAACCGGTTCTCTCCGCTGCTCTGTGTTTGTCCCGCCCACACACCCGGTCTCCTATACTCTTTTATGGCCAGAATTCAAAGTGCAGCTGCTTTGCGTGGCACAGAATAGCGCCGTGCGGGAGCTGCTGTAGCAACTGGCATCATGCAGGCTTGCAGGAGGAGAGGTAGAACAACTCTGCGACTGTGCAAATGCCTCTGCGCCTGTGCAAAGTATGTGTTTTGTGCGTGTGTTCACGCAAAGTGTGTGCACGCGCATAAAGCTCATCCACCAAGCCACGCCCACCGAACCGGAGGCAACTTTATTTGTATTTCGTCCCTGGGGATTATCCCTCAAAAGTAAGGTATCTGACCACCCATTTATTAACTGCGGCATGTATTTCATTAGCACAATATTGGAAGAACCCAAATGTACCACTGATATACGTTGCTATTCAGAAAACTTATGAGTGTGCCCAATTGGAGAGGCTCATGCTTAAAATCAATGGGAAGAAGGATACAGATTACTACCGGATATGGGATAAATAGTATAATTGGGTAGATAATAAAAGGGAAAACACATAAATGAACCTAAGAAACAATTTATATCCAGCTATTCATACCAAATGTATAAAAACAATTAAAGGTTTTAAACCTTCTTTTCATTATTATTATTATTTATTTATTTATTTACCAGTTAAATAATATGAATCTATTAGTAACTGAAGAGGAGTTAAAAACCAACGTGAAAACAAATAGAGTATATCGTGAGTTATTTAGTGTTTAGGATGTGATAATGTAGGAAGATGTGACTAGTATTAGTCATTATTGATTATTAGGACATCAAATTTGATAACAAATGTAAAGAATCGTGTTATTCACAGATTATTGTTTCTGTATTTTTTGAATTTGTATGTTTTTAATTTTGTAAATAAAATTGTTTTTATTTTTTTAAAAAAATACTTATTAAATATTTAGTTTGTACTAATATTCCTTATTTATCATCAATGCTAACCTAATTGGTGCCAATCCAAGGAGGAAAGAGTTTAGAAGGATCCTACAAGTAATTCTATTTGGAGAACTCTATCCAGATATGATTGCAGTCTCAAGATCTGATAACAGCAATTCTCTTTGGAACAATTTATGTTGTACTGGATGTGCTCCCTTAAAAGTTGTGTTCATCCCTAAGCATTTTCTTTTTTGATCAGAACATTTCATTTTGAATTAGTAGATAACAATTTGACTATTGTGAGCAGATGTTGACTTTTTAAAAGTAGTTGGTCATCTTGCATAACCGCTAGAGTCTAGACAGAAAAACAGGACATAAATTGGATAAATAATGTAATACTACTAAGAGATTAATACTCTTGAGTTAAAATAGGCATTCTGAAAATACATTTATAAAAAAATAAGCATTCTAAATATGCATGATGTTTTCTGAGAATCTTAAATACTAAGATTCCAATAAAATAATAACAAAATACCCTTCCCTTTAAATCAGCTAGGCAAGATGGATCCCCTGTCTTTCAAACTCCATTTGCAAGATTGCTTCCTGTGTGTTTGTATTCTATCTATTTAGTTTAAAAATTCTAAAATCATTATTTATATTTGTATGGATTTCACTTGTTTTTATTTAAGAACTAAGTGTTTATTCTTAAGCATTTTAAAGATTCAGTTCAGCATTTTCTTCTGGTGTGGCAAAATTATTTGCATACAATTCCTATAATTTCTTTACATTTTTTCCCATAAGTGATACAGCTTCTAAATCTGGTAAATGAATAGTGTGGTAGTCACTGAAAACATTGGCTGTTCTCACTCTTTGTCAGCTACCCTAAATTTAGTACTTGTCAGCTACCCTAAATTTAGCACTTCTAAGTTTTGTATATAGAATTATAGGCTTACTTCTCATTATCTGAAGCTTTAAAACTTTCAACCAGAAAAACTTTTTATGATTATTAAAGAGTAATTTATTAATTGTATTATTAAAAAGAAGAAAAGGATACCTGCGAATACCTTGTCAGATTTATTTTTAAGGGTGCATTTATAATTTTTCAATTCTCCTTTGCTGAAGAAAACTAGATTGGCTATTCTGTCAGATCAGCAAGATATTTTTCTCAACTTCCTGCCTCCACAGGAAATCTTCATTCATCACTTCACCTCATTGGAAGACATTGAGCCAAGTATAACAGTCCCACAGAGTAATTTCAAACCTCTGTTACAAAGTCAATCATGTATATGTCAGTTTTATTATGCTTCCTCTACCCCATTGCCATTCACAAAAATAAACCATCAAAATAATGGCATATTATTCAAATGTCAATATCAAGAGGTGGATTGTAATTATTATTTTAAAGCCTATGCAAATTAGCACTGATCCAATTCAGATCACAATTCAGATCCAATTTGAGATGCACAGAGTGATTGAATTTAAAACTCTGTTTTGAAATTTGAAGGCAAATTAATTTAATTGCAGTCATTTTGAAATTCAATTTGAAATAACAATAACATCAACAGTAACCAGAAGTAGCAGTACCTGGAGACAACCGAATAAAAGATAAAGAACTGGAGAATACAAATAGCAGTAGAATGATCATAGCAAAAGAAAGCAAAATAGAGAGATTGGAAAATTGAAAGTTTATGGCATAAACTGGCTATAGTAGTTCCAGTTATTATTGGCATATTTTGTACCATAACAGATAATCTTGGAATGCACTTAGTAAATCTACACTGACAAATTTTTAATCTGTTAATTACAAAAAACCACACTGCCTAGATCCGCTGATAAACTATACTGATATATAATAATATCCTGAGTTCTTAAAAACTTGATGCGTATGAAGCCAAATTTAGTTATAGAATTGGCAGCTGTGATTTCACATTGCTGTGAATAAAGGCGCGCACACACACACACACCTTCAGAGCAACTTTCATTGTGATGGATTGGCCTGTGTGCTCAATTGATGCAATGGTATACTGAACTAGTACAACCATTAGACAGGTTTTGGCTAAAGAGTCAGACTAAATCTGTTCCCAAAACCCATTTCAATATGGTGAGAATCAGAGGTGATATTCAGCAGATTCTGACCAGTTCTGGAGAACTGGTAGTGGAAATTTTGAATAATTTGGAAAACTGGCAAATACCACACTCTGACTGGATATTTTACAATATCCTTCCCCTGCCACACCCACCAAGCCATGCCCACAGAACCGATAGTAAAAAAAATTGAATCCCACCACTGGTGAGAATATATAATTCAAATTTCATGCTGGATCACCTGGATTAATAAGTTTCAATGTTGGATTCTATGGCTCCTGAGCATTCACCATAAAATGTACTATAAGGCTCAGCATCCTCTTCTAATTAATCAGGCATAGAATTGACAGGTTACTGAAAGACAATTGAAAATGACAAAAATCACCAAAATGAAAAAACTATTCCATTATGTTTCTAATTGGAAAAAAAATCAAAACATTGATTTCAAAAGTGAAGTTCCAACTTTGGAAAGAAACACATCTGGGCTTAAAGTTTAATAAGCTTATGAACAAAAAGTGCGTAATTTTAAAATAAAAATATTTTGCCAATGCTGAACTGAAAACAAATGAAAAACATACTATTCAAAATTAAGTTTACGGAGACCTACTGAATATCTATTATAGAACAATAAATAGAAAGTGAAGAAAATATTTATGTTAATGAAGAACAGCAAGGAGAGGAACTGAAGTTCCAAGCACTATGATTTAATCAAGAAGATTTATTTTATTATTTATTTATTTATTTATTCCATTTATATACCGCCCTTCTCCCGAGGAACTCAGGGCGGTGAACAGCCCATCTAAAAACCCCACAAAGAATACAAAAGTTAAAAAATATTAAATTTCAATCGGCTGCTTGATAAAACTAACAAAACCCCACCCCACCCAATTTAGAATTAATAAAATGGAGACCAAATTAAAACCATCTCAGCCAAGGTCGGCCTGCTCAAAGAGCCAGGTCTTCAACGCGCGCCTGAAGGCCCTCAGGTCCGTGCCGGTACGGAGCTCCAGTGGCAGAATATTCCAGAGGGCGGGGGCACCCACAGAGAAGGCCTTATTCCTCGGCGCCGCCAGACGGCACATAGCGGCCGACGGCATCCGGAGCAGACCCTCTCTGTGGGAACGCACCGGCCTGTTGGAGAACGCTGGCAGAATGCGGTCCTGAAGGTAACCTGGTCCCATGCCATGGGTCGCCCTAAAGGTCAAAACTAGAACCTTAAAGCGAACCCGGAGAGCCACCGGCAACCAATGCAGCTCGCGCAGGAGAGGCGTCACATGGGCGCTACGTGACGCCCCCATGATCACCCGCGCGGCTGCATTTTGCACCAGCTGGAGTCTCCGGATGCTCCCCGCAGGGAGCCCCATGTAGAGGGCATTACAATAGTCCAGGCGAGAGGTGACAAGGGCCTGAGTGACCGTGCGCAAGGCGTCCTGATCCAGGAAGGGCCGCAACCGGTAGATCTGACGGATCTGATGAAACGCCCCCCTGGAGACGTCCGCGATGTGATGTTCAAGCGACAGCCCTACATCCAGGAGGACTCCCAGGTTGCGAGCCCTCTCTGGGGGGTTAAATGGGACTTGCTCCAGTGTTGATGGATGTGGTCTTGATAATATCTTGATTAGGCTGTTTTTTACTGTTAGCTTGTTTGTCTGAGATGGTGATTTCCTAATGGGCTATTGTTTACCTTGATTGTTGATCTAATATTAATCTTGGTGTTAATCTCTGCTTATCTAGGTGTTGATTACTGTAGATGACAAGCCACTGGTATATATAAAGAGAGCAAGCCATATTTTCCTTCAAGCACTATTGCTGCTGCCTAGTTTAGTAATCTAATGTCTGCAAAAAAACAAGAAAGCTCCCAGAGCACCAAGAATCCTACAGTTTAACTTTGGGCTACAAATATTCTCTTCTATTGACAGGGACCGAATGAAGAAAGCTAAAAGAGAATATATTTGCAATATTGAATAAAATTCACAAGAAAATGTATGAAGAATATTAATGAACCTGCTAAAATGACCTTAACTGCAACATAGTCCAAATGAACCAGTTGATATATGCCATAGCCTATGTGATGCATTGGAGCTTAAAATATGAAGGTAGGAAATTATTAAAAAAGAAAAATTTAAATGGAAAATGTAATTATAAGTGAAGATAAAGAAAATTTGCATAGATTTTGCAATTTGAAGCAGGGAAACTTGAAAAATAAGAAAATCAAGACTGATCTATACATGAAGTACAACCTGGAGTGTAAAGGAATTGCAGAGATTATAGAAATCTATTAGGCTCCATCACAGAGACAAGAAGTGAGATCCAATTGAATCCAGATCTTTATTTTATTAGAGGTAATATCTTTAAAAGACAGAATCTTGTCAATCTAAAGCTATAATTTTCTAAATTATAAGATATATACTAAGAAATGTGGCTGTCCCTGAACCTTTTCCACTTTTCCCCATCTTTCTTGGGTCTGCACAATCTCTTGATCTGGGTTTCTTTCTGGAAAAGCTCCGAGTTGGCCAAATCCTCCCTCCCCTACTGCTGAAGATCCACATTCCATCAAAGTATCTGAAAACAACAAAGAGGTGTAAAATTGTAACTCTCAAGGTATGCCCTGAGAGTTTACGCAATCATGTTTAGATGAGACTAGTTTTGTAGATTAAGCTGACATTATAAAACATGTTTGTAGTATAGGGACATATTGTTGTTTCTTCATGTCCAAAATTACAATGGCATTGTCTCTCTGGGTAGAAGATATTCTTATATCTTCAGAGATGGCTGAGGGGAGGACGTAGTAAGGCTGTCGAGTGATTTGGTACTTCAAATTTAATTAAAAATTAAAACATAGAGGAGGCAGAAACTATTGGGTTCACTGACAAAAAAGGCTGGAAAATGGCTAGGTCCAATTGGTGCTCTGTAACTATAACATACTATTTAATGAGTGTTTTGGCTTAATCGTACCTATGGCGAGTAAAAAACTTGCATGGAATTGCAAATATTTTATTTGCTACTTTATGTCTTCATGTGGACTGAAAATTCATCCTCATAAGTGGGGCAGGATTAAAGGGAAAAATAGCTGAATACGACCACCTACCATTTAGCCTCCTCTTTCATGAACCGACTTCTAATCACAGGATGGTGTTAGAGACACATTTTGAGACTTTTAAGGGTTGATCTTAGAATTTTTGACTGAACTACTCTAATGGTACAAAATTGGGAAAGGGATCAAGATGGATGTCATATAGAAGCTATGTGATTGGCTTACTTCAAATAATTTGAGAGTTGCTGAAATATAATGGCCACCTTTTGTCTTGAGGAATTTAAAGATGGTGGATGAACTCCTTAATACATTTTTGAGCAATGTGATCCTTATACTGTTGACAGAATGTAGGACCACAAATTTATTTAGATTCATCAGCATAAGATCAAGATCATATGCTCTGAGTTAAATCCGTAAGAGTCTGATTTGAAGTTTCTGCTCATAAAGGGCATATAAGTATTTATTAATTAACAAAGCACAATGATTGATTGGGTTAACAATGCCATGGCATATGTACTAAGTGAAGAGAGGAATCTTAATATGGCACATAGCGTAATGGCGACTAGGACTCCATGGTTTGTTCCTGTTTCTGCCTTAGTTGAGAATGAAAG
This sequence comes from Bungarus multicinctus, assembly GCA_023653725.1. Classification (NCBI taxonomy): domain Eukaryota; kingdom Metazoa; phylum Chordata; class Lepidosauria; order Squamata; family Elapidae; genus Bungarus; species Bungarus multicinctus. Next base: position 71,821,597 of record CM042840.1, read on the forward strand.
AAATTAATTGAATACAGATAACCAGCATAGTGTTCTAGAACAATATGATGTTATGGAGAAAGAATAAATCAGTAAAGCATGCATCTCTAGATAATGTAAATCACTCAGCAACCCATTCTATTGCAGGCTAGAAGAATGACCTTATGCTGGTCACTTCAATGTCAAACAGAAGCACTGTGCATCTGTGCATGTGGATGGGTGATTTTAGAAAGGGTTCATATAAGTGGATGATTGAGATGTTTATAGTTGTATCTTGGGGAGGAAAGAGATAAGATGGAGTATCAGTTCCTACTCTCCTTTGTTGACAGATTTCTGTGTCTTTGAGAAGAGGCAGTAGCATGAGATGATTTAGCAGATGAGCAGTCAAAAGATTGAATGGGTGCTGGATCATTACCAGCAGTGGGAGACTATGTCAAAATTGTAATTTTGGTGTCTGCTATTTTTTCCTTCAGGTTAATGCCTTTGTATTGACATACTTCCTTGGAGTTTGCTTAGTCTAACTCCAAGACTAAGTTGGCTTCAGAGCCGCATGTGGCTCTTTGACTCCTCTCCTGTGGTTCCCTGCTGACCCAGCCATGCGACCTACTCTCCCATATAGGCCCAACCCAGCTGTGGCTGATGCCAACCTCACTAACATGAGGGTTGGAGGGGTCGGAATGAGATCTGGGAGGAGGGTACAATGGAAAGGGTGACAAGCTCACAACTGAGGAATTAGCATGAGCTGCAGTGGCAGCTTTCTGAAGATGACCCTCCTCCTCCTTCTTCTCATATGACTCCTTGGCCAGCTGTTGTGGGGCTGGGAAGGCATGCACAAGTGGAGATACCCTCTTCAAGCAAGTGGCCGAGCTCAGCCAAAGCACAGCCAGGTTGACCATGCAAGATTTGGCAGGGCCAGCCTCCTTGGAGTAAAGAAGTTCAGGGCAGCAGTAAAAGGGGGCTGACTCCACCCAACCTCACATGCCACCCCAGAGATCAGGCTTGGAATGAGCCAGAGTGCCCTCACCAAACACATTCATCCATCAGCCAGTCACCTTCACTGTGGTGCATCTTCGCTGCGCTTTGGCTGAGTCTGGCCATTCACTTGCGGAGGGTATTCCTGCTTGTGCAGGAGAGAGAGTATTCTCGCTTGTGAGCATGTGCGCACACATGAGAGAAAGAGAAATGAGAGAGAGAAAATGGGAGAAAGAGAGAAATGAGAAAATGATGTAGGGAGAGAATGAGAGAGGAAAAAGAGAAACAAATGAGAGAGAGAGAGAAGGGGAGAGAGGGAGAGAAAATGGGGAAATGGGGAGACCCATTTCCCACAGAAAACACCGGAAGCCACAAAACCTGGGAAGGCATGCTGAGCGGGGTCATGTGATTGGGTGGGAGTGATGTTGAGTTGGCCACACCCACTCAGACTTTGTGGCTCCCAGTGTTTTCTTTTCTGTAGGGAATGGGTCCAAATGGCTCTTTGACTGTTTAACATTGCAGACTCCTGATCTAGACTAGCCATATCCAATTCCTGCAAATGTCCTTCATATGTTTTTGTCTCCAGACCTTTAATCATCTTAGTTGCTATACTTTGAATTTTTTCCAAAGTCTCAATATCCTTTTTGTAATATGATGACCAAAACTGGATACAGTATTCCAGATGTGGTCTTACTAGGGCTTTATAAAGCAGTACTCTTTGAGTGTTTAATGTTGCAGATCCCTGGCCTAACTCATAGGAAGTCTGACAGATGTAATATTTTGGGGGGATGCATTTTTATGGCTCTTATCTATAAATCATAGCTATTTGCCACTTTCCTAGTGATGAGGTCATAGGTTAACTAGTCTTTAAAGATTCTGATAGTTTGGATGTGATTAATCTGCCCTAGGAATGTGTTCATTTACATGTGTCTGGTGAAGAGAGATGGTTCAGAAAAACCCAGGAAAATGTACTTGAATTTTTTTTTGGAACTGGGTAAATATTGAAACTCCTTCATGGATTACTGCCTTGTTGTAGCAAATGGCCTTGCATAGCTCAATGAAGCTATGCAGGGCCACCCAAGATGGACAGATCATAGTAGAAAACTGTGACAAAATGTGATTCACTGGAGAAGGAAATAGCAACCCACTCTGGTATCTTTGAAAACCTCATGGACAGTACTAAAAGGCAAAAAGATATGACACTGGAAGATGAGCCCCCCAGGTCGAAAGTTTCCAATATGCTACTGTGGAGGAGCAGAAGGCTAGGACTAGTAGTGCCAGAAAGAATGAAGTGACTGGGTCAAAGCCAAAGGGACACTCATCTGTGGATGTATCTGGTGGTGAAAGTATGATTATGTAAAGATCTATACTCTGTTGGAACCTGGAATGTAAGATCCATGAATCAAGGCAAGCTGGACATGGTCAAACAAGAGATGACAAGACTGAATATTGATATCTTAGGAATCAGAAAATTAAAATGGACAGGAATGGGCGAATTTAATTCAGATGACCAACAGGTATACTACTGCGGGCAAGAATCCCTCAAAAGAAATGGAGTAGCCTTCATAATCAATAAAAGAGTAGGAAAAACAGCAGTGGTGGGTTTCAAAGAGGCTTACCACTGGCTTGGTGGGCATGGCTTGGTGGGTGTGCTTTGTACGTGTGCACACACTTAGCACATGTGCATGTGCCAAATGTGCACTTTGCACATGTGCAGAGGCTTTCCTGCTCACTTCCTGCAATCTCTGTAGCTTCAACAGCTGATGCAAGGCAACCTACTGTGGCATGCAAAGCAGCTGTGCTTCAAAAGCAGGGAATTAAGGTCAATATGGGAGCCCAGGTGGGCAGGTGGGCCCAATAACAACTCATCAGAGAGAACTGGCTCAGTCTCAGTTGATCTTCGGTACTACCTGTATGCCAGAACCAGGCCGAAATGGTAGAATAGCACCACTGAAAAGCAGTACTGGGATACAATCCCCAGAATAACAGAATAAACTCTGTTCAAATCCAAGGCAAACCATTCAACAAAACAGTAGTCCAAGTCTATGCCCCAACCACTGGTGCTGAAATTGATCAGTTCTATGAAGCCCTACAATACCTTCTAGAACCAAAAAACTATGGAGATATGAAGGGAATGTTTCATGCAATGATGGACATGATAAAGGACCAAAATGGCAGGGACCTAACAGAGGCAGAAGAGATTAAGAAGAGGTGGCAAAAATACACAGAAGAACTATACAAAAATGAGCTTAACATCCTTGATAACTATGATGGAGTGGTCACTGATCTCGAGACAGACATCCTGGAATGTGAAGTCAAATGGGCTTTAAGAAGTCTGAGCAACAACAAAGCTAATGGAGGTGACAGTATTACAGCTGAGCTATTCAAAATTTGAAAAGACAATGCAGTAAATGTGCTACACTCAATTTGCCAGCAAATTTAGAAAACTCAACAGTGGCCACAGGATTGGAAAAGGTCAGTTTATATTCCAATTCCAAAGAAGGGCAATGCCAAAGAATGTTCAAACTACTGCACCATTGGACTCATTTCACATGCTAGCAAAATTATGCTCAAAATCTTACAAGCTAGACTTCAGCAGTATATCGAGAACTACCAGAAGTACAGGCAGGATTTCAAAGAGGCAGAGAAACTAGAGATCAAATTGACAACATACGTTGGAACATAGAGAAAGCTAGGGATTTTCAGAAAATCATCTACTTCTGCTTCATTAACTATGCTAAAGTCTTTGATTGTGTGGATCACAAATTGTGGCAAGTTCTTAAAGAGATGGGAGTACCAGACCATCTTATTTGTCTTTTGAGAAACCTATATGCGGGTCAAAAAGCAATAGTGAGAACTGGACACAGAATCACTAATTGGTTCAAAATTGAGAAAGGAGTTCAGCAAGGTTGTATACTGTCGCCTGACCTATTTAACTTATATGCAGAGCACATCATGAGAAAAGCATGGCTAGATGAATCACAAGTTGGAATTAAGATTGCAGGGAGAAATATCAATAATCTCAGATATGCAGATGATACCACTCTAATTGCAGAAAGTGAAGAGGAACTAAAGAGATTCTTGATGCAGGTGAAGGAGGAGAGTGCAAAAGTTGGCTTGAAACTCAATATTAAGAAAACTAAGATCATGGCTTCTGGTCCTCTCAATTCCTGGCAAAAGGATGGGGAAGAAATGGAGGTAGTGACAGATTTTATTTTCCTAGGCTCCAAGATCATGGCAGACAAGGACTGTAGACAAGATGCTTGCTCCTGGGGAGGAATGTTATGGCAAATCTAGATAGCATACTAAAAAGCAGAGACATCACCCTGCCAACGAAAGTGTGTATAGTCAAGGCTATGGTTTTCTCAGTTGAAATATATGGCTATGAAAGTTGGACCATAAGAAAGGCTGAATGCCAAAGAATTGAGGCTTTTGAATTATGGTGCTAGAGAAGACTTCTGCAAGTCTCTTGGACTGCAAGACGATCAAACTTAATGCGGACTTAATGCTATCACATGTTTACTGGATCCGTGTCCCTCCTGGCTGGTATTGGCCACTCGGGAGGTGACACGAGGTTGGTTCCAGGGTATTATTAACGCTTTCTTGAGTGAGGGGTTTCTGCCTGCCGCCTTGAAAGAGGCGGTAGTGAAACCCCTCCTCAAGAAACTGGCCCTGGACCCAACTTTGTTATCTAATTATCGTCTGGTCTCCAACCTTCGCTTTGTGGCGAAGGCTGTTGAGAGTGTGGTGGCACGACAGCTTCCCCAGCACCTGGATGAAGCTGTCTATTTAGATCCACACCAATCAGGCTTCAGGCCTGGGTACAGCATGGAGACGGCGTAGGTCGCGTGGGTAGATGATATTCCTCTGTCCTCGTCCTGTTAGATCTCTCGGCGGCTTTTGATACTGTCAACCACAGTATCTTATTGCGGCAGCTGGGGGGTTGGGAGTGGGGGGCACTGTTTTTGCGGTGGTTCTCCTCCTTCCTCTCCGACCGTTCGCAATTTGTGTTGGCAGGGGGGCAGAGATCAACCCCGAGGCCCCTGATCTGCGGGATTCCTCAGGGGTCGGTGCTCTTGCCCCTGCTGTTCAACATTTATATGAAGCCACTGGGTGAGATTATCCATGGCTTTGGGGTAGTGTTTCATCAGTACGCTGATGATACTCAGCTGTACATTTCTACCCCAGGCCACCCCGATGAAGCTGTGGAAGTGATGGCCCGTTGCCTGGAGGCTGTGCGGGGTTGGATGGGGCGGAACAAGCTTCAGCTCAACCCAGCCAAGTCCAAATGGCTGTGCTTCCCGGCGCCCCGATACAGCCAGCTAGTTCCATCACTGGCTGTGTGGGGGGAAATTCTTGCCCCCACAGAGAGGGTGCACAATCTGGGTGTCCTCCTGGAGGTATGGCTGTCATTAGAAAAACATATAACGGCCGTCGCCAGGGGGGCTTTTTATCAAGTCCGTAGGATCTACCAGTTGCGGCCCTTTCTGGATCTGGATGCGCTTCACACAGTCACATTCGCCCTCGTTATCTCCCACCTAGACTACCAATGCTCTCTACAAGGGGCTCCCCTTGAAGAGCACCCAAAGGCTCCAACTGGTACAGAATGCGGCCGCGCGGATGGTTTTGGGGGCTTCTTGGAGCTCTCATGTTACGCCATTCTTGCGGGAGCTGCATTGGCTCCTGGTGGTCTTTCGGGTGCATTTCAAGATGTTAGTTACCATCTTTAAAGCGCTCAAAGGCTTGGAACCTGGGTATTTACGGGACCGCCTACTGCCACCATCGATCTTCCATCAGCCTGTGCACTCCCATAGAGTGGGTCTCCTCAGGGTGCCGCCAGCTGGATGGCTGGCGACTTTGAGGGTGCGGGCCTTCTCATTGGAGGCACCCTCCCTCTGGAATGAATTGCCCCCAAAGATGAGGATCATCCCTGACCTTTTGACCTTCCAGTGCACATTGAAAACTCATTTATTTTATCAAGCCGGTCTGGCCTAGGGTTTTAAATTTGGTTTAATTGGTTTTAGTCCTTATTTTTAAACCCTTGTCTCAAGATGGCGACTGGACGCTTTCAGTGGAGGCTTCTCCAGCCTGGATGGTCTTCGGCGTGAGCCTCCATTTCCCTTGGGTCCCCCCACCGGTGGGAGAGGTGGGGGAGGACCAGAGAAGACCAGCAAGTTCCAGCAGGAGCTGGTCGGAGGACTGTCGAGGCCATAGGGAGCGACAGCCGCGGTGGCAGCAGCAGCGGCTGCATTGGTGCGGCGGCCACGGCAGTTTCTGGCCGCGACAGGGATGGCAGCTGTGGATGGAGCTGCTGTTCCCCCTGGGTTTCCCCCCTGCCAGTGACAGAGGTGGGGGGGGGGCCCAGGGGCAATGAGAATGGCGGCCGCGGCGACATTGGTGTGGCACCTGCGGGGGTTTCGGGCCGCGACGAGGATGGCAACTGTTGGTTGAAGCTGTCGTTCCCCCTGGGTTTCCCCCCTGCCGGTGGTAGAGGCGGGGGGGCGGGGGAGGTCGGGAGGCCTGCCTGGGGCCAGCTGGAGGGGCAACGAGAGCAGCGGCCGTGGTGGTGTTGGTCGGCTGCAAGGGTATCAGGCGGCAGTGGCAGTGTCGACAGATGAGGAGGATTTCTTCATTCCCCCTGGACCCCCCCACCGGTGGCAGAGGTGGGGGAGATCCAGGGGAGCTTGGGGTGCCTCACCTGGAGCCGGCTGGAAGGGCCGTCAGGGCTGCTGGATCGAGGACAGCGGTGTTGGACGGCCGCGGTGGCAATGGGCAGCGGCATTGACGACGACCATGGACAGTCCTTTCGTTCCCCCTGAGTCCCCCCACCGGTGGCAGAGGTGGGGGAGGACTGGGGGAGACCGGCGAGTGTCACCTGGAACCGGTTGGAGGGGCTGTCGGGACTGCAGGGCCAGTGAAAGCAGCGACCGCATCCTATGCTGGGCGGCCACAGCAGGATCGGACGGCAGCGGTGACAACGGCTGCGGATGGACTCTTTGTTCCCCTTGGTTCCCCCCGCTGGTGGCAGTGGTGGGGGAGGACTGGGGGAGGCCGGCGAGTCTTATCTGGAGCCGGCTTGACCCGACATTGAACATCTGAAGCAGGATCAGTTGGCCTGCTGAGGTATTCACGAACCAAACTCTATGCCCTAGAGAGGGTGCCCCTCTCCCTGACATAGCCGATGGGACTGTCAAAAGTCCACCTCAAGGACGGGTCTTGGGATCCAGAGAGGTGGCATGGCCATTCTATGAAATGCTTGGGAGGGGGAGGGGTACTCAATTGGTTTCTTTTATTTTTTGATTTTTAATGGGGTTAGGGAGGGATGCTATGGGTCTGGGGAGGGAGGTGGGGAGGAGGGTGAGGGATAGATTTTTAGTGGGATTAGTGGGTTGGGAGTTTGGGGTCAACCAAGCTGGTGAGCACACCCGGGGGGGACCTGGAGGACTGGGGGTTGGGGAGGCAACCAGGGTCAGAATGACTGAGGATGGACCTTATTGGCATTGTAAGTGGGAGGGGCAGATATGGCGGGGGTAGAGGGCCATACCAGTTTAGGGTATCATGTGCCTGTTATCTCCAAGCGGTAACATGCTCTGACCCTCTCGACCCGTCTTGCAGGTCTGGTTGTGCAGAGTCTCAGGCCCTGAGCACCCAGCTGATGTTATGTAATGCCAGGTCCGTTATGAATAAGGCCCCCCTGATTTTTGATCTGATACAGGATGAGGGCGTGGACCTGGCAGGGGTCACTGAAACCTGGTTGGGCCCAGATGGGGGTCTCCCCCTGGTAACGATGTGCCCACCAGGTTTCCAGGCATTTCATCGGCCGAGGGTTCAGGGTAGGGATGGTGGAATGGTGGTAATTATTAGGGAGGATCTATGTCTTAGGGAGGCCACTGTACCTCAAATGGATGGCTGTGAGTCCCTCTTTGTGAAGTGGGGTCAGGGTGGGCAGATGGGTCTTTTGATAACATGCCTGGCTCCCTACTACATATCATCAGCCCTGCCCAGGCTCCTCGGGTATTAGCCGAGCTGGCGGTGGAGATACCCAGACTGTTAGTTATGGGTGACTTCAACCTGCCTTTATTCGGTGAATCCTCTGGAGTGGCCCGAGAGTTCTTGGCCTCCATGATGGCCTTGGACCTGACCCAATTAGTTTCTGGACCCACTCACACGGGAGGACACACGCTGGACCTGATTTTCGTCTCTGGACAGTGGTTGAATGATCAGTTAGGGAATATAGCTGTCAAACCTTTGTCATGGTCTGATCATTCTCTCCTTAGACTAGACTTCTGTACCACCAATCCACACTGCAGGGAGGCGGAGCTGAGGAAATGGTTCTGCCCCAGATGCCTGATGGATCCTGAATGGTTCCAGACGGAGCTTGGGCCATTACCTGAAACTCTGGCTCATAACTCGGCCACAGACTTGGTAGCCACCTGGGATAGGCTGGCTGCCGAGGCTCTGGACCGAGTTGTGCCTTTGCGACCTCTGACCCAGCAGAGATCTCACTTGGCTCTGTGGTTTACGGAGGAGCTGAGGGAGATGAAATGCTGGAAAAGACATCTGGAGGGCGTCTGGAGGGCCAGTCGTGCCGAGTCCAACCGAACACAGGTAAGGTCCTTTATTAGGACCTACCTAGTGGCGATAGAGGTGGCGAAGCATTCTCACTTCTCCGCCCTTATTGCATCAGTAGAAAATCGACCTGCCGCCCTGTTTAGAGTGACCTGCTCCCTGCTTGGGCTGGGAGCGCGGAAGGATCTCTTGCAGGGAAGGGCGGAGGAGTTTTCACGATTTCTGCACGATAAAATCGCTCAGATTCGGGACGGGGGGTCTAGTTGGGAGGTCCCGGGGGAGGTGACCGCGGCGAGTCTTGAGACCATTATCTGGGACGAGTTTGACCCTGTGACCGCCGAGGGTATAGACAGGTTGCTGGGGCGGCTGAATGCCACCACATGTTTATTGGACTCTTGCCCCTCCTGGCTGGTCTCTACCACCAGAGAGGTGACGCGGAGTTGGCTCCAGGGAATTGTTAACGCTTCTTTGATGGAGGGCTTGCTTCCCACTGCCTTGAAAATGGCAGTGGTGTGACCCCTCCTTAAGAAGACCTCCCTGGACCCAACTCTCTTGAAGAACTATCATCCTGTCTCCAACCTTCCCTTCGTGGCGAAGTTTGTTGAGAGTGTGGTGGCAGGTCAACTTCCCTAGTATCTGGATGAAGATATGTACCTGGATCCCTTCCAATCGGGCTTCAGGCACGGACATAGTACTGAAACGGCATTGGTCGCATTGGTTGATGATCTCTGGAGGGCCCGTGACAGGGGTTATTCCTCTGTCCTGGTCCTATTAGACCTATCAGCGGCTTTTGATACTATCGACCATAGTATCCTATTGCAGCGGTTGGGGGGTTGGGGGTTGGGGGCACCATATTGCGGTGGTTCAGCTCCTTCCTCTCCGACCGTCTGCAATTTGTGTTGGCGGGGGGGGAGAGATCCACTTCTAGGCCCCTCGATTGTGGGGTGCCTCAGGGGTCGGTCCTCTCTCCTCTCCTGTTCAACGTTTATATGAAGCCTCTGGGGGAGATCATCCGTGGCTTTGGAGTGAGGTGTCATCTGTACGCTGATGATACTCAGCTGTACATCTCCACCCCAAGCCACCCCAACGATGCCATGGAGGTCATGTCCCATTGTCTGGAGGCTGTGCGGAACTGGATGGGCGGGAACAGGCTCTGACTCAACCCTTCCAAGACTGAGTGGCTGTGGTTTCTGGTGTCCCGATATAGCCAGGTAGTTCCATCGCTGGCTATTGGGGGTGAGATTTTGCCCCCTTCAGAGAAGGTTCGCAATCTGGGTGTCCTCCTGGATGTATGGCTGTCTTTGGAAGACCACATTACGGCCATCTCCAGGGGGGGCGTTTCATCAGGTTCGCCTGATGCGCCAGATACGGCCCTTTCTGGATCGGGATGCCTTATGCATGGTCACTCATGCCCTGGTCACCTCCCGACTGGACTACTGTAACGCCCTCTACATGGGGCTCCCGAATGGGAGCATCCAGAGGCTTCAACTGGTACAGAATGCAGCCGCACGGGTGGTTATGGAGGCGTCAAGGTTCTCTCATGTGACGCCCCTCCTGCGCGAGCTGCATTGGTTGCCAGTGGCCTCTCGGGTGTGCTTTAAGATTTTAGTGTTAACTTTTAAAGCGCTCCATGGCATCAGACCAGGATATTTACAAGACCGCATTCTGCCATTTCCCCTCACCGTCCGGTGCGCTCCCACAGGGAGGGTCTCCTGCGGGTTCCATTGGCATCTAATGCCTGCTGGTGGTCCCGAGGAATAGGACCTTCTCTGTGGGGGCGTCCGCCCTCTGGAATGGGTTACTCCCGGAGTTACGTATAGCCACGGACCTGGGGACCTTCAGGCGTGCTTTGAAAACCTGGCTCTTTGACCAGGCCGGCTTGGGCTGATTTTAGATTTGGGTGTTTTGCTTTTTATATTAAATTTTAGGGTTTTAGGGAAGGGTTTTAATTGATTACAGCCAGGGCCTTAGTTTAATTTAGTTTTAACTTCTCACATATTTATTGTTTTAATTTGGCTGTGCACCACTCCGAGTCCTTTGGGAGAGGAGCAGTATATAAATAAATATTTATTATTATTATTATTATTATTATTATTGTTATTGTTATTGTTATTGTTATTGTTATTATTATTAATTCAACCACAATATTTAATCTTTTTAATTGTTTTTAATTATTGTGTTGTTATCGTATTTTTTAATGGCTGTACACTGCCCCAAGTGCCGCAGGGAGAGGCGGCGGTATATAAATCTTGTAAATAAATAAACTAGTCAATCCTAGAGGAGATCAACCCTGACTGCTCTTTAGAAGGCCAGATCCTGAAGATGAAACTCAAATATTTTCTCCACTCACTGGAGAAGAGCCTAATGCTGGGAATGGTTGAGGGCAAAAGAAGAAGGGGATGGCAGAGAATGAGGTGGATGGATGGAGGCACTGAAGCAAGTCAGTGAACTTAAATGGACTCCAGGGGATGGTGGATGACAGGAAGGCCTGGAGGAATGTTGTTCATGGGGTTGCGATGGATTGGACATGACTTTGCAATTAATAACAACAAAATATTGAAAATATTTCAAATCAATTGTTCTAGTTAGTCAGTTTAAGAGGCAAGATTGGAGATCACAATACATTTATGCTTGTTCCATTTATAGGCATTCCAAATGAATTTTTAGAAGATTATTTTATAAAAGTATATCACTGGAATGTCAACATGCATAGCTTTTGCTGCCATATTAGGAAAGAATCAGAATAGAGCTGGAAGGGACCATGCAGGTCTTCTAGTCCCTTGCTCCAGCCCCCTGCTCAGGCAAGAGATCCTATACCATTTCAGACAAGTGATTATCCAGGCTCTTCTTAAAAACCTCCAGTGATGAAGCACCCAAAACATCTGAAAGCAAGCTTTGGTTAATTGTTAACCATTGATTAATTGTCTCACTATTAGGAAGTTTCTCCTCAATTCCAGGTTGCTTCTTTCCTTGATTAGTTTCCATTCATTGTTTCTTGCCCTGCCTCTCTCTGGTGCTTTGGAAAATAAATTGACCCCCTCTTCTTTAACCTTCAGATTACCATGGGGGATTTGTAAATCAAGGGTGTCAGCATTCCAAGGAAACTCCCCATACTCATTCAGCGCATCATTGGAAGTTGTCTGCCTTGGCTGTAATGTCATTTATTTTTTATCTAATTTACATTCAGATCATCTTACCTTTTTTGTTGTCTATGCAGGAGGTAGGAATTGATCCTTATCTGCTTTGATGGTTCTAGCATCATTACTGGTTCTAGCATCATTACTGGGACTGGCTGAGTTCTTTTCTTCTCTCTGGACAGCATTTTGGTGGCATAGGATTAATCTAGAAGAAATAAGTCCTGTCATAAGCTAGGAACTTATTTCAGGAACTTCTAATGTGTTATCATCTTGACTCCTCCCCCATTCTAGAACTTGAATTTGTTTCGTTTTTTCTTTGTTCCTTTTCACAAAATTAACAGATTAACAGAATTGGAAGGGACCTTGTAGGTCATCTAGTCCAACCCCCTGCCCAAGCAGACCCTACATCATTTCTGCCAAATGGCAGTCCAATCTCTTCTTGAAAGTCTCAAGTGATGAAGTTCCCACAACTTCTGAAGGCAAACTGTTCCACTGATTGATTGTTCTCACTGTCAGAAAATTTCTCCTTATTTTGAGGTTAAATCTCTCCTTGTTCAAGTTTCCATCCATTATTCCTTGTCTGGCCTACAGGTGCTTTACAAAATAGCTTGACCCCTTCCTCTCTGTGGTAGCCCCTCAAATATTGGAACACTGCTATCATGTTTCTCCTGATTCTTCTCTTCACTAGACTAGCCAAGCCCAGTTCCTGTAATGATTCTTCATATGTTTTAGTCTCCAGCCCCCTAATCATCCTTCACTGCACTTTTTCTAGAGTCTCAATATCTTTTTTATAGTGTGGTGACCAAAACTGGATGCAGTACTCTAGGTGTGGTTTTACTATGGCTTTATAGAGTGTTATTAGTACCTCACTTGATCTTGATTGTATCCCTCTGTTAATGCAATTTAGGATTGCACTAGCTTTTCTGGCTGCCATTGCACACTGCTGGCTCATATTTAGCTGGTTGTTCAGTAAGACTCCACAAACTCTCTCACCGTTATTGCTATTAAGCCTGGTTTCACCCAATCTATATATATGGTTTTGGTTTTTCTAGGTGTAGGACTTTACTTTTCTCTACATTGAATTTCATTTTGTTAGATAGGGCCCAGTGTTCAAGTCTATCAAGATACATCTGGATCTTGAGCCTATCTTCTAGGGTGTTAGCTATTCCTGCCACATTAATATCATCTGCAAATCTGGTAAGTTCCCCTTCTATTCCCTCAATAAGTCATTTATGAAGATATTGAAGAGTACTGGGCCTAAGACGGAACCTTGTGGCACCCAACTGTTTACTTCCCTTCAGGTAGACTTAGACCCATTAAGGACTACTTGTTGAATACAGTTTGTCAGCCAGTTGCAAATCCATCTGGAGGTGATGCTATCTATCCCACTTTTTTCTAGCTTACCAAGAAGTAGGTTGTGCTCTACTTTGTCAAATGCCTTCTAAAATTTAAATATATTATGTCCACAGTATTTCACTGGTCTACTAATTTAGTCACTATGTTGAAAAATGAAATAAGATTGGTTTGGCATGATCTATTTTTAACAAACCCATGCTGACTGCTAGTTATTATTTTATTTGTTTCTAGATGTTGTCAGATCTGTTTTTTTTATTATCTTTTCCAGTATTTACACAGGTTTTGATGTTAGGCTGATTGGTCTGTAGTTTCCTGGGTCTGTTTTTGTTCCTTTTCTGAAGATGGGAACCATACCAGTTCTTTTCCAGTCTTCTGGTTGTCCAGAATTTTTGAAAGATGTGGTGCAGTGGTTGTGAGATGATCTCTGCCAGCTCTTTTAGAACTCTGGGATGTAATCTGTCAGGTCCCAGTGATTTGTGTTCATCAAAATCAAACAGGTGTTCTCTTACTATTTTTTTTTTTTTTGTGCTTATTTTAACTTTTCTTTCTAGTCTGTCTTTTACAGTTATGTTTTTGGTAGGTTGGGCTATGGTTTCTTTTTGCGTGAAGACCAATGCAAAGAATGAGTTAAGCAGCTCTGCTTTCACTCTGTTGCCTGTTAGTTCCTTGCCATCTTCTCTCTTTAGTGGACCAACTGTTTCCTTGATTTTTTTTATTGTTAATTATATGTTGGAAGAAACTTTTTGGATTATCTTTGACTTTTGTTGCAAGTCTTTGTTTCTTTCTGAGCCTTTGCTTTCCTGATTTCCTCTTTGCAGATTCTGGCTATGTGCTGATATTCTGCCTTAGTTGTGTGTCCCTCTTCATTTTTTGTACTTGTTCTTTTTGTCTTTCAATTTGTCAGAGAGATCTTTATGCAACCATGCTGGTTTCTTCTTGGATTTCTTGTTTTTCTTTCTCAGTGGTATTGTGCTAGTCTGGGCTTTTATGATCGTACTTTTCAGAATTTCCCAAGATTCTTGAGTTGTTTTCCTCTTTAGGATTTTCATCCAAGGAATCTTTCCCAAGTTCTTTCTCAGTTATTGAAATCAGCTCTTTTAAAATCTAAGATTTTGGTGTCATTATGTTCTATTGCTCGTGTTTATGTTATATTGAATTTTAGTATGACATGTCACTCTCACCCAAGGTTCCTGTAGTTTCAACTATTTCTGTAATTTGTTCTCTGTTTGTAAATATTAAGTCAGTATGGCTGTCCCTCTAGTTCCCTCCTCTACCTTTTGGACAACGAAGTTGTCAGCTAGGCTGGTTAGGAACCTATTTGATTTCTCACTTGGTGCAGAATTAGTTTTCCAATTGATATCAGGGCAATTAAGGTCCCCATTACTCTTGTAGTATGTTTCCTACATATATTTGTTAGTTGGTTGGCAAAAAGGACATCTATTTTTTCTGTTTGATTGAGTGGCCTATAGTATACATCTATGGCCATGTCATTCTTTTTTTTTATATATATAGACCCATATACATTCTAGGTTTCTATCTTTGACTTCATGCATTTCTGTAGCAATATAGTGGTCCTTTAGATACAATGCAACTCCATCTCCTCTTTTATGGGGTCCGGTCTTTTTTTTTTTTTTTGAACAATTTGTATACTTCTATTAGTATGTTCCAGTCATGGGTTTCACCACACCAAGTTTCTGTTATTCCAATCATATCATATCTGCCTTCATGTATTAGTAGTTCGAGTTCACCCTGCTTGTTCCCCACAGTTTATGCATTTGCATATAGGCACTTGAGATCTTTATGCCTGACATTGGGTATGCTTCCTATGTCTCTTATTTGGTATTTGAGTTTGTCTTCCTTCTCATCCCTCTTTACTTCATTATTTGGCTTGCTTTCTAGGTGTTTTTGCTTGGAATTAGGTCCTGGAGATCCTCCTCCTCAATTTTAATTTAAAGCCTTCTTGATAAGTGGAGCCAATCAATTTTCTGAAAACATTCTTCCCAATCTTTTTGAGATACAACCCATCGTCTGCCAGAAGCCCAACATGGAGATAATACAGAACATGATCCAAGAATCCAAAGGTTTTTTTGGTGACACCAACCCTTTAGCCTTGTGAAAACTTTTACAAGTCTTTTTTATAAATCCAATATAGGAAAGTTATATGGATCACTCTCTTGGTTTGTTATTTGTATATCCCTTTTAATTATTAAGATACCACCTGATTTCATTGGATGTCCAATGTAACATCTTTTTCTATATCAGTCATGCAACTTTTCATTTTAAAATCCATTTTCTTTTTTCTTTTTAAAGAATTTTTATTTTAAAACAAACATGCACATATAAAACATATAAAACATAAAACCATCTTCCATTTTATATACATACAGTGTGTCAGTTGGTTGCAAATCTTTTGTGCTATCTTTTTGTGGTCATTACTCACAATTTATATCAATTTTCATATTGTCAATCTAACATATGCTTATATATTTATCAGTTATTAATCATCCATGACTAAACTATTTATTCCATCATTTTATATGAGATATTCCATATTTTATCTTAAAATTTATATTATACTTTCAATCAATGGTTATATATGTCTAGATTACGTTTTATATCAATCTATTAAATTTCTATCACAAAGTTATCTAGTCTATTACATTACCATGTTTTCTTGTCCAACCATTAATAAAACAAATCCCATATCATATAAAAATATTTATCTTCTTGTTCTCTAATTTCATTTTAAAATCCATTTTCAACTTCAGTCTTGTCTGTAAAATGTATTTCTTTTACATAACATATTTTAAACTGTCTCTCTGCCCCTTCCCCCTCGCCCTTCCAGATTTATCTCACAAAGTTGGGGAAAAATAGGTGGGGAAAGGAATATTAGTTAGAGAGAAGTTCTCTCTAAAGTTCCCTGAAATAGGCTCTGGTATGATTCAGAAAGCTCAGAAGACAAAATCTCTGGTCCCAGTGACCAACCAACATTATCCTGGGACACATATATTTGCCTTCATTCATGATTATTACTTATGTTCACTGCTTTGAATTAGAATTTTATTAAGGAGTCAAATTTTTCTACTTTAATTGTTATTCCTTCAAGTTCCCTCTAGCGTCCAACCTTCAAAATCTATCGTATCATGTTTTTTTAAAGAGAATTCAAAACAACAATATTTTCCCATGGAAAGCATTTTTGTAATCAATTTTGAAGTTTTAATTCAAATCTATCTCAATCCTTAGTCCATTTATAACTTTCCAAAAAAATAAAGTTCTAATTATCTTTTTTCTGTTTATTCTAAATGATTCAGAATTTCAGAATCAGAATAGAGCTGGAAGGTCCTCTGATCCACTTAAAACATGTTTTACCTAGGATTGAAGAAAACTCATCTGGTGCTGTAAAATGTATGACTCCAAAGGATCCTAATAACTGAAAAGCAGTTAACAAGCAATTCCTCCCCCCAAAAAAATGCTAGAAAAGAAGTATGCAAACCCAATGTTCTTTTAAAGACATAACTATGGTTTGATTAAAAAGATGGCTATTTCTTCATCCCACAGAACTCTAAATCTGCCAGAAATTGCTGTCTTGCTGTTTCAATATGAAGAGCAATTATGCAGAACACTTTTGGTTTATCTCAAATCCTCTTCTTGTCAAGGAATTGTCACTAATTGTCACTAATTCCAGAAAGGAATTAGTGATCTACTTACTGGCTTTTCATTCTGAGGCAATGGTTGGCTCTGCATTTAGAAGAGCTACTTCAGCTCACCATTTCTTAGCTGGAAGTCATGCTTCTTCCCCTCTCCAATACCAATGCAAAGTTAGTAAGAATGTGGAAGCCGCAACACATAGCTTCCACCAAAGAGATTGTGAAGTTTTCCAGAACCAGGGCTATCCTCCTGGGATCTCAAAAAGACCAATGCTTAGAGGCACCAAAACACCCTACTTTGCTGTTTCATGTCAGCTGACATACTAAGCTCCATATCTTATTTTCCTATCGTAGGAAAATAAGTGTTTATATTTTAAACAGTTTTCAAAAACAGTTTAAAAAAACTATTTAAAATATAACCACTTATTTTCCTACTACATTTTCTAAGATGTGGGACTTAGTATGTGAAATGACACAGCAAGGTAGGGTCTTTCGGTGCCTCTAGGCACCAAAAACTTGACAGCTTTAAGACTTCAACTCCCAGAATTCCTCCTCCAGTCATGTTAGTTCAGAAATTCTGGGAGTTGAAGTCCACAAGTCTTAAACTTGTCAAGTTTGAAGTCCCTTGGTCTAGGCATTAGTCTTTCTGAAACTTTCTAAGCTGGTTAGAAAGTTTGATATCCATTGGAAATATCCTCTAATTACCATCTTTGGTGCTATGTAAGCTTTGGTGTTTGTTATGTAAGCTTATACAGGGCAGCTTGGCAAAATTATTGTTTGAATGTTACTTGCATGGGCAGCACACAAAATTAAAACAAAAGTTAAATAACATAATCCACTAATTCAAACCAATTAAAAACAGTTAAAAATTGTAATTACAAAAGCATAAGGAAGAATGCAGTCTAATTTTTTTACCAGCCATTGAATATTATTGTTTTCTTTTTTATCAGTCTTTAAATGTACAAAATAAAATTGTAAGCACCATTTCAAGTCTTTACTTTGATTTGTAAATTGCTTCTAATTAATCTATTAATCTGACTGAAAGCAATTAAGTAACAGAACATTCATGATAGCAGTAAATATACTATGAAAAAGTAACTGACTATAAATCAGTAAATAGGTTGTTGAAAGAAATATCCTTCTGGGTTCAGTTCCAAGTGGGGAAAAAGACACTGGAAACTTGGAGGCTGCTTGGAAGGTTTAATGGTTACAGGGCCACATGGTCTGGAGGTCCAGAGAAGAATGATCATATGCTTCAAGGTGAAAAGAGAAGGGGAAAAAGGAAAAGAGCTGAGGTGCTGAGGTGCTGAGAGTGCCTGGGTTTTCTACCCTCTGTTGGGATTTGTATTCTAATTGGTTGTCAGACTCCCAGGGGTGGATCTGGGACTTTGTAGGCTTGATCTGGACCACATGGCTTTACCTGAATGCTGGCTAATGCAATCTTTTGCATGAATCCTATCATTTCCTGAGGGCCATCCTTAATCCCATCACCCTGGAGTTCCTTCTTATGTAAAGTATTCTGGTCCAGGCCTTAATGGCCCACCCATTAACAAAGGTGTGGGGGGTGAGATTCTGCTTCTGGGGTGAGTTTCTGTTTCTTGAGTGACTATTCTTTTTAGGAGAAATATTCTGCCTTTTTAATATTTCCTAGGCTCTTTCAATTTTTCTAGGAGAGGGGTGGGTGCTAACTTCCTACAATCCCTCATTTATTTTTATTTTTTTTGAAAACACGTGAGAGTTCTGACAAAAGATTAAAAGGTGATCAGATCAGGGAGACTTGATGGGTGCTTTTTTAAAAAAAATTTTTTTTTACTCTGATGCGAAGGAAATGCATTGAAAAAGAGGCAACAGAAAAGGATTCCTTCAGTGACTCCCAAAAGCTTTCAACCATAAAGGTCTGGAAAAACTTTTGTGTTTTTTTTTTTAAACAGTATCCAATTATTTATGCCAAATAATTTTCAGATGTTTGATGTACTTTTTGTGAGCTTACAGTCAGGTTGTAAGCACAAGCCTCTATACAGTCTTCACAACCTTTAAATTACAGGCTGCCCATATCCAAGGTTATGGTTACTACCTGCCTAGCTCTTAGCTTCCAGGGTTTGTGAGGCCAAATTTTGGTTAGCCAGTGTGCAACCAGGCTATTTAGTATTTTTAAAGTTACACACAATGAGCCCTGGGACTTCTACTCATGAGATCACCAGTGCAACGTATCCTGGTTTATTGGGCAGCTGGGCAGCATCATTTGTGAGTCACAATCAGGACTTGGGGTTTGGAGATCTCTTTTCTGCTATCTCTTCAGGAATTGCCTGAGGGAGATGCCTTCTCCCCCTTGGGATTAGCAGGGAAATATGACTGCTTGGGCCTTAGTGCCTCAGAGCAGCAAACAAAAACAAAACAAAACAAAAAACACATTAAAACGAAGCTAGGAGCAGCTTTTTGTGGAGGTAGGTGAAAGGGGTTAGCCTCTATCTAATTCTGAATGGTGTGTCTCTGTGTATGTGCCTGTGTATGCAGCTAGTTTTACAATACAGATAATACAAACATGTGGACAATTTTCCCTTCCACCAGACAGAAGTACAAGGTGTTCAGAACTTGCTGGGCCAGCCACTCTCAAATACAATCCTTACATGAGTACATCAAACTGGTTACAATTATTATATAAATAATACAAGATAGAAAACATTACAATAGATTTCACATTACAATGAATTTTCAGTTACAATGAATTTCCATCCTCCCCCCATAATCTTTCTGTCTTCTGGGGATTGAAAAGAGTCTTTTAGTCTTTTACTGGTCCATCTCAGGGTCTTTCCTTCACGTCTCTGGGTGGCATGGCCTGGTGGTATGGCTGGTCAGTCAGGCTTGGGAAGGTCTGGCCACTCTGGTTTGCTGTAATGACTTTCAGTGGAGGCTGGATCCAAACCCAATTTCTGGCTCCAATGGATGGAATGTCTTTAGGGGGTAGCATCTGCTTCCACATGTGACAGGCCTGGAAAACACAGAACAAGGGTCTCCTCCCCCCTTCGCTGGTAATTCTACCAGGAAAGGCATTGTAAAAAGGATTAGATTTTTGGGGGGCGGGGGGGTAGATAGCTTGCAGGCATGGTTTGAGGATGAAGAAGAATAACACATCAGTATTGCAGTTACTAAAAAGATAAATCAGTTTCAACAAAATGGAGACACAGCAGATGAGAAAGGAAAAAACTGGATTCACAAGCTTCAGGAAAAAGGATGAACAGGTAAAATTATTTAAACACACAGTATGAAACTTTTCTTGTAAATGAACTTAGAACATTCACTAATAACCTTGGGTTTTTCTTAAAAGCACAGAGAGAAAAGAAAATTGACTGTTCCTCATCCAGTTTGGTTGGCCAGACCAGACTGGGAGAAGACAATTTCTCTCAGTTTTTAAATCTTAACAATTTAAAATTAGTATCTGAAGAGGTCAGACACTTTTAACAGTTGCAACAGTTACCTCGAGGACACACAAAGACTTAGACACACACATGTGTGTGCACACACACAGAAACAAGGACATAGAGAGGAAAACAAAACTCTGAGGTGTACACACACACTGATCATTCCCACAATAAATATCTTAGTTAAATTGGGGAAGGCATAAATCTTAAGGAACAAACCACTTGGTTGCATAGAAGACAAAGAAAGAAAGACAGAAAGAATTAAGAAAAATTCCATGTGATCCTGTTTATACATTGCCCTTTTAAGTACCTTTATTTACCACATTGGTCTTCCTGTATCCCTCAGCAAAGCCCATTCTCTACCTATACATTTTGCCTTTTTCTTGCTCATGCCGGCTTGGGTCAGCATCTGCTGCTCATCTCAAGCCTCCAATAGCTCTCCCTGGGGGGTTCCATTCAGGACCCTCGAACTACCGCTTCCCATGTTCCCCTTAGATGTGGGGTTTCACACTTTGGCTTAGTCGGGTCAGTCAGCTAGACGAACCAGTTTCAGACACAAGCAATATCCGAGCAAGAAGAAGAAAAAAAGAAGGGTGTCTGGGGGAGACTTTGGTCGTTGCTCCTGGCGCAACAGAATCAAACATTTTTCTTTAACCTCAGAACAAAAATATAAAAGAGACTTTGGTCGTTGCTCCTGGCGCAACGGAATCAAACACTTTTCTTTAACCTCAGAACAAAAATATAAAAAAACTAGGTGTTTCCCAAAGTATGCGCGCTCCTCTTTTTAGTAAAAAAAATTCCCGAGAGACTTTTCTCTCTCTCTCTCTCTCTCACTTCACCACGGTTTTCGGACTGGGGGTGTTGCTGTCAATGCAGCCTACTTTCCTTTCCCCCCAAAAAACAGCCCGTGAGACTCTCTGTCCCCGTCAGACAAGTACGAGTACTCCACTTTTCTCTATTCTATTCTTTTCTTCCTAGCCCACGTTTACAGATCTGGAAGAGCTCAGATCCGAGGAAAACTTGTTGCTCTTATGCAGGCAAGTACTGGCGCTCCTAATTTAGTGTCCAAATTAATTTTCCAATTACCTAAGTTTACCTAAAATCCTGGGATTTGCTTTTGGGATACAGTGGACAAAAAAAAGACACATTTTTCTTCCCTCCCTTCAATCATAACCCGCTTGGCTTTTCCTCTTATATACAGAAGGTCCCACACTCTGATGGCCCCCCCTTGCTTTTCCTGTCCTGATGGTCATGGCTCTGTAGAGCTAACAACAGGCAAGAGGGCGGCTAGAGGCCAAACAAAGAAATGAGATCCAGCTGCTGTCCAAGGGTGAAGCCACTCATAAACATGCTCTTCCTTCTTCCCTAACAAAAGGTCCTCTGCTCTGGCAAAAATCCCATGCTCTCCAGACTCTTGGTCTTTCTGCGGTTAGGAAATGCACAGAGGAAGCAAGATCCAATTGTGTTTGGGAGAAGGACACTCTCACACACATGCAATCATACACATATTTCCCATACTTTTCCATGCTTTAAAATTAAAATTTAGAGGTACTCACCTTCTTTCCAAGCAGCCTTTGAGCTCAACACTAAAAACCCCTTTAAAACCTTTTTTCCAAATGGCCAAGGTCCAAGAAAAACTCACCCACAGACTCAATGGGTCTGTTTGCTAGCAAGGGAATCTTATCTGGGCCTGGTCCATTGATTAGGTTAGCTTGGAGTCCCATCTGCTTGGGTGCCAATTGTTGAAAGAAATATCCTTCTGGATTCAGTTCCAAGTGGGGAAAAAGGCACTGGAAACATGGAGGCTGCTTGGAAGGTTTAATGGTTACAGGGCCACATGGCCTGGAGGTCCAGAGAAGAATGATCATATGCTTCAAGGTGAGAAGAGAAGGGGAAAAAGGAAAAGAGCTGAGGTGCTGAGAGTGCCTGGGTTTTATACCCTCTGTTGGGATTTGAATTGGAGCTTGTATTCTAATTGGTTATCAGACTCCCAGGGGCGGGGGTCTTAACTTTGTAGGCTTGGTCTGGACCACATGGCTTTACCTGAATGCTGGCTAATGCAATCTTCCCAGACCATATGGTGAGATGGGTAATCCTATCATTTTCTGAGGGCCATCCTTAATCCCATCACCTTGGAGTTCCTTCTTATGTAAAGTATTCTGGTCCAGGCCTTAGCCCACCCATTAACAAAGGCGGGGGTGAGATTCTGCTTCTGAGGTGAGTTTCTGCTTCTTGAGTGACTATTCTTTTTAGGAGAAATATTCTGTCTTTTAATATTTCCTAGGCTCTTTCAATTTTTCTAGGAGAGGGGTAGATGCTAACTTTCTACAAGGTAATTCAATCCTGCTTGTTCCTGCTAAAAGGACTATGAATTGGGGGAAAGCAAGTGTTGTAATACATGCACTAAGGTGAGTTTAACCATTAAATAAAAGAATATCAATTTATAAACTCATGCTATTAATTATTGTAAGAATGTGATACAGTTTTGATGCAAAAATTATTATCTTCACAAAGAGCATGGAAGTATATTTTGGCTTAATGTTGAATTAGAATGCTGAAAGGATAAAAATAAATAAATTATTCTTTCAGACAGCTTTATCTTACATTATTTTAAAATATTTATAACTTTCAATTGAACAATCTATTTTGAACCTTCTAAAATTCTCCTTGTATAGAAGAAAGTCATAGTGGTAAAGAATTGAGGTAGATGCCAAGCACTCTAAATTCAGTCTGAGTCTGTCTTACGACTTTTATTATACAGTTCTAAACTAAAAGAACAAAACAAAAAGTAGAGTTCTACATAGGTTTCCCTAATGTGCAGTAAATAAAATATTTCAAATATTCCCTAATATTTGAAAATAAAATATTTTCAAATTTACATTTGTATGCTTTATTCCAGTAGATGGAATTGCATCAGAAAAAAAATTTAAAAGCACCCATCAAGTCTCCCTAATCTGATCACCTTTTAATCTTTTGTCAAAACTCTCACGTGTTTTCAAAAAAAAAAAGAGGGATTGTAGGAAGTTAGCATCCACCCCCTCCTAGAAAAATTGAAAGAGCCTAGGAAATATTAAAAAGGCAGAATATTTCTCCTAAAAAGAACAGTCACTCAAGAAACAGAAACTCACCCCAGAAGCAGAATCTCACCCCCCCACCTTTGTTAATGGGTGGGCCATTAAGGCCTGGGCCAGAATACTTTACGTAAGAAGGAACTCCAGGGTGATGGGATTAAGGATGGCCCTCAGGAAATGATAGGATTACCCATCTCACCACATGGTCTGGGAAGATTGCATTAGCCAGCATTCAGGTAAAGCCATGTGGTCCAGACCAAGCCTACAAAGTTAAGACCCCCGCCCCTGGGAGTCTGACAGCCAATTAGAATACAAGCTCCAATTCAAATCCCAACAGAGGGTATAAAACCCAGGTACTCTCAGCACCTCAACACTTTTTTTCCTTTTTTCCTTTTCTCTTTTCCCTTTTTCCCCTTCTCTTCTCACCTTGAAGCATGTGATCATTCTTCTCTGGAGCTCCAGGCCATGTGGCCCTGTAATCATTAAACCTTCTAAGCAGCCTCCATGTTTCCAGTGTCTTTTTTCCCCCACTTGGAACTGAACCCAGAAGGATATTTCTTTCAACACCACAAAGCACACACAGATGACTGATTCAGCAGGATTCATTAACTTCTTTATATAAATAATAATAATATATAAGTAAATGTACTGTTGAAATAAATATTCTTCTGGGTTCAGTTCCAAGTGGGGAAAAAGACACTGGAAATGTGGAGGCTGCTTGGAAGGTTTAATGGTGTACAGGACCACATGGCCTGAAGCTCCAGAGAAGTCTGATCACATACTCAAGGTGAGGTCAAGAAAAAAAGGTACTGAGGTATGAGAGTGCTGGGTTTTATATCCTCTGTTGGGATTTGAATTGGAGCTTGTATTCTAATTGGTTGTCATACTGCCAGGGGCAACACTGTAGGCTGTCCTGAGTTCCAGGCTTGGTCTAGCCTTGCTGGGCGATTGTGACCTTAAAAGGGCTTTTGGTAATTTCTATAGCTTTACCTGGAGTTCCTTCTTATGTAAAGTATTCTGGCCCAGGCCTTAATGGCCCACCCATCAACAAAGGTAGGGGAGAGATTCTGCTTCTGGGGTGAGTTTCTGCTTCTGGGGTGAGTTTCTGTTTCTTGAGTTTCTACTCTTTTTAGGGGAAATATTCTGCCGTTTTAATATTTCCTAGGCTATTTCAATTTTCTAGGAGAGGGGTGGGTGCTAACTTCCTATAGTACAATACCAAAGTAGGTTCTTCCAAGGTGGTAGAGAGCTACAGGCAAAAACACAAGCAGATGAGAGAACAGTTTCAGTTTCAATTCAGAGCAGAGACTAGAGCCACACCCAGGCTACTTCCAGTTTCATTTTCCAATTCAGTTCCCATTGGCTGGTCTGTTGCCATGCCTATTCATTGGCTGACTTTGTTCCTAAGCTCTATTCCAGTTCATGAATATACTCTGACACTTTTATATAGCCTACAATAGCAATTTGATGAATTAAAGATCGATATTGCTAGAACCTCCCTTTCCAAAGGAATATAAAATTTTGATTGACCAAGGGTAAAATAAACAAATATTGCTATAAAGTACTGAAAATCATTATGGATCTTTTGCTAATATTTGAACAGAAATGACAATTTTTTATTTGTGAATGGAAAAGGGGGAATTATAAGAAGAAATTGATTATGCTCATAATTTCATAGAAACTGGGGAAGCATTACATTTGTTTGCATTTATTTCAAAGTCATTTCCTTAAATATTTTTTTCTAATTGTTTTCTTTTTTTCTGTATTTTTCTTTTTGCACTTTGTATTTTAATATTAGTTTGTATTATCTTTTAGCATTGTGTATGTATATGACTGTGTGTGTATGTATATATATGTGTGTGTGTAGGTATCTATGTATGTATGTATATATATATATATATTCATATATATGTATGTGTATGTCTCGATGATTTTCAAACGCTGTCAGCTGTCCAGGTGGCATAACTGATGATTTCTTGCAAACGCTGCACACACATGTGTTATAATTGTCTGCAGTTTGGAGAACCGGCAAATCGCTCCATTGGCTGGCCCCTTTCCTCCCTGCCCACTCACTCCTTACCTGGCATGCACGCCCTCCAACTTGCCTGGTTTGGTAAGTTTCCTTTTTTGTTCCCCGACCATCAGCCGGGAGATTTAATTAGCTAGAAAGCAGGAAATCCAAGGATTTCCTGCTTTCTAGGTAATCTAAAAGCAGAGCCAAAACTGAAGGACTGAAGCTTCTACTTTTCAGTGCAGACTTAGGTAGCCGATTGCAGATAGATAGATCTCTAAGTGAATCTGTGATTCTGTGAGCAACTCAATCTGCCTGCCTGTTTGGCCTGCTTTTGGGTAAAAGTTGCTTTTTTTAATTAAAAAATCAATATTTACATAAATATTTATAATATTTACATACAAGCCATGCCCACCCAGTCACATGCTCACCAAGCCATGCCCAGTCAGCCATGCCCACCCAGTCACATGACCACCAAGCCACACCCACAAATTAGGCCACACTCACAGAATCGGTTGTTAAGAAATTTGAATCCCACCCCTGTCAAAAGTGCTTAACAGGAACTTGAGAAATCCTAATCTTTGACCATACCATCACGACCATCAAAGAAGCATTTTACATAATTTATATAGAGGGAATTGGATCATGAGAGGAAAACATCACACTTTAATGCAGAAATAGTGAAGACAAATTTACTGCAGTGGGCTAGTTGTACAAAGAAGGCAAAGTTATGAGGACACAGCATTGAAAATGTTTCAGATGTGTACAATGCTGCAAATGGGTCTCCTACAGGAGGATGTTTCAGCAAAAGTCTTGTTCTAATTTCACATAAGGTTAAATAGGAGTTTCAATAAAATGAAGATGATGGTCACGAACATTTATTTAAAATCACATTGTTTTTAAAGTAGGGTTTGTACAATGCATGTTTTTTAAAATGGAAGGCTTCAATTGTACCGTTTTGGCTATCATTCTGACCTTTTCCTCCCATAGTGATGCCTTTTCACAGAGCCAGAAACAACACAAAGATTGCCAGTTGATCATTCTGACAATAACTCTTATTTGCTGTATGCATGCTGTATAATGTGGTTGATTTAACTGCTATATCTGTGTGCCGCATAGTTCTTTTTTTCAAAATTTTTATTTCATTCACAAGTAAGTTAAAATACAAAACTTCAAAAAATAAAAAAACCAAAAGAAACTGAAAAAGAACCCAAAATACAAAATATTTAAGACATTAAAAAGGTGCATTAAAAAAACACATATACACATGTTATCTCCCCTAATTGAATGCTGATTAATATATTACTACTGTTGAAAGGTTAAGTCTTTCCTTTTTGCAGATTCAAATCTCCCGGCTGGGAAGACTTGCGGTGGAAGGATTTGAAGCAAGCTGCATGAAAGCCAGAACTAGTTTATTGTTCACAGGAAGGCAAGCGGCCATAAAGACAGCGCTCCTGGGAACTATCAAATTCAAAACTATAATTAAAATCCTTTTCATACCCTTTAAATTATTTTGATTTTGTGTGCGTGATTTTTTTTAAGGTGTTAAATCCTGTTTCTTGTGTGTGATTGGGGCCTTCTGTCCTGGAGCAATCTCAGCGGGGTGGAAGGCAAGTGAATGCTAGCATGAGTGAATAATTGTTTTATAATTGAATCTTAACCCTTTGTTCTTTGCAATTAATCGGTTTGTGTCTTTTTGCAACATCCTGTGCTTTCTGTTTGTGTTTAGCTAAGTTAATCTTTTTTGTTTGTTTTATTGCTATGTCGGGCCTTTTTCCTTTTCTTGCTATCGTGGTTTTAATTCCTCTTTTCCTGAGTGTCTTGCTTTTCAATATTTATTGTACTTCATAATGGTTCTGGTTTTTTATAAATATTTTCTTTTCTAATGTGCCTAAAGTCTTTTTTTTTTTACTTTAGCTTCTTTTTTGGATATTTGTTCTATAGTTTCTTATTCTGATGTGCTTAGAGCTTTTATTTCTTCAGCTTGGGGTATTTGGAGAATGAAGTTTGTTATCTATTTGGTTTCTGGTCTAGTTTTTAATGGTAACTTTGTCCCAGTAAGGGTTTCTTGCCTAGTTTTTCCTAAGGCAACACTGTCTCAGAGTAGTTCTCTTCCTACAATACAATATTAATTCCCATCATTTATAAAACAACCTCCCTCCATTTCTTTTAAGCTAGTAAATCTATTTGCAAATTATGTGTATGTCTCTATATACTACATTAATGAAGTTAGCAGGAAGATAAATAAATAAATAAATAATACAAGATTAAGATTTCAAAGCTCTCTGTTAATAAACTGTTATTGTAAATCATTTGTAGAAAACTTACTACAAAATCATATCTACCTCAGAAATTAAATTAGGATGATCTTATCATCCCCAAAATTAAAAATAATAAATCCTGGATCAAATATCCACATGGCTTCTTAATGCCATCTCTTATCAATTGTTGTCTAATTAAGTATAATAAATTTAGTCTCTACAATGAGTATCTTCCCACTAAAATCATCAACTTTGCAGATGACATGCAGATAAACTTGCAGGAATAGCCAACACCCCAGAAAAACAAGTTCAAGATCTAAAAAGATCTTGAAAAACTTGAACAATGGGCCCTATCCAACAAAATGAATTTCAATGTGGAGAAAAGCAAAGTTTTACATTTAGGCAGGAAGTATCAATGGTATAAGTACAGATTAGGTGAGACCTGGCTCAAAAGCAATAACTGTGAGAGGGACCTTGGAGTCTTAGTGGATGATCATTTGAATATGAGCCAGCAGTGTGCAACAGCAGCCAAAAAAGATAATACAATACTGGGTTGTATAAACAGAGGCATAGAATCAATATAACATGATATATTAGTATCGTTTTATAAAACCCTGGTAAGACTAGTGGTGGGATTCAATTTTTTTTACTATCGGTTCTGTGGGCATGGCTTGGTGGGTGTGGCAAGGGAAGGATACTGTAAAATCTCCGATCAGAGGTGGTATTTGCTGATTCTCCGAATTACTCAAAATTTCCGCTACCAGTTCTCCAGAACTGGTCAGAACCTGCTGAATACCACCTCTGAATAAGACCATACCTGGAATACTGCAACCAATTTTGGTCACTGTAGTACAAAAACAACGTTGGAAAAAGTTCAGAGAAGAGCAACTAAGATTATTAAAGGCCTGGAGACTAAAACATATGAAGAATGGCTGCAGGATTTGGGTTTGACTAGTCTAAAGAAAAGAAAAATTAGGAGTGACATGATTGCAATATTACAGTATTGAGGGGCTGCCACAAAGAAGATGGGGTCAAATTCTCCAAAGCATCAGAGGGCAGGACAAGAAAAGATAGTTGGAAACTAATCAGAGAGAAGCAACCAGGGGTGGGATTCAAATTTTTAAACAACCGGTTCTGTGGGTGTGGCTAAGTTAGTGGGCATGGCTTGGTGGTCATGGTATTGGCTGGGTGTGGCCAACTCAATATCACTCACATCGAGGCATGCATCTCCTCACCTGGCCTCTCATGACTCTGGGGATGCTGCAACAATCATAAGTGTGAAAAATGGTCATAAGTCACTTTTTTCAGTGCCATTGTAACTTTGAATGGTCACTCCACATAAGCAAAGAACCAGCAAAGGAGCGGGAAAGAACTCCAGAGAAGTTCCTGAGACAGGAAGTCTAGTACTGCCAAGAATGTAATAAGGGTTAATGGAGAGGCAGTTTCTATAAGCAACCAGAATGTTTCCTTCCTGCCTTCCTTACAGGATTAGGCCAATAATTTCTTCTAACAACTGGTTGTCTGAACTGCTTAGAATGTTAACAACTGGTTCTAGCGAATAGGTGCGAACTGGTAGAATCCCACCCCTGGAAGCAACCTGGAATTAAGAAGAAACTTCCTAACAGTGAAGACAATTAACCAGTGGAACAACTTGCCTCCAGAAATCATGGATATTTTAAAGAAGAGTTTAGATAGTAACATATCTGAAATAGTATAGGCTCTCCTACTTGAGCAGTGGGCTGGACTACAAGACCTCCAAGTTCTCTTCCTGCTCATTCATACTATTCAAGTCCAGATAGAAGTGGTTTCCAGTTAGGTGTAAAAAATCCATTGTCCAATCCTCTCAGTCTTCATAGGAAAAAA
This sequence comes from Bungarus multicinctus, assembly GCA_023653725.1. Classification (NCBI taxonomy): domain Eukaryota; kingdom Metazoa; phylum Chordata; class Lepidosauria; order Squamata; family Elapidae; genus Bungarus; species Bungarus multicinctus. The sequence continues at coordinate 71,850,882 of CM042840.1, forward strand.
ATAATTTATCATTTACCTATTCAGTCAGATTCCTAATAATGTGAGGAAATGCAGACTTAAGTTTCAAAGAGACATGTGGAATCAACTCAGTTAGTTCTCCAGCTGTAACAATACCTCTTTGGTTCAGATCGAAGTCCTTTTGTGTATCTACATTGTCCATGACCATCATCATCTTATCAAACTTTTTAACAAAACTTTCAACTAAAAGCTGCATGTTGTCTGGCATCTGAGCCATTGTTGCTCTATGGAACTGCAAACAAAAAACTTGAAGCAGAAGGAAATAGGAAAGGCATTTTCTATATTTCAATCCAAAGGTAAAAGAAAAATACAAAGGAAAAAATCTCCAAATATTTTGCAGATTCAAAAACATATATCAATCCTGTAGTGAGAGCCTAATATTAATATGTCAAATGAAAGCATTTCCCTATAAAACATACTGGTTGTGAACAAAGGTTACCACCTAGATAGGGTGGTGGCTGAGGCCCTTGATCAGGTCGTGCCCTTACGGCCTCTGACCCGGTGCCGATTCCAATCGGCTGCATGGTTTTCTGAGGAGCTGAGGGAGATGAAGTGCCAGAAAAGACACCTAGAAAGTTGTTGGAGGGCCACCCGCTCCGGATCTGACCGAACACTATTACGGTCCTATATTAGGACCTATTTAGTGGCGATAAGGGTGGCAAAGCATTCTCACTTTTCTGCCCTTATTGCGTCTGCAGAGAATTGCCCAGCCGCCCTTTTCAGGGTTACCTGCTCCCTTTTAGAAGTGGGAGTGTGGGAGGATCCTTTGCAAGGGCGGGCTGAGGATCTTTCGAATTTTCTGCAGGACAAAATCACTCAGATCCGGGGTGGGTTGGACTCTGACTGGACAACTCTGGATGGGATGGCAGGGGCAGAGTTTGGGGAGGTCATTTGGGGGGACCCTCGATGACATGGACAGGATGCTGGGTGGGCTTAATGCCACCACATGTTTGCGGGATCCATGTCCCTCCTGGCTGATATTGGCCACTCGGGAGGTGACACGAGGTTGGTTCCAGGGCATTATTAATGCTTCCTTGAGTGAGGGGTTTCTACCTGCCATCTTGAAAGAGGCGGTAGTGAGACCCTCCTCAAGAAACCATCCCTGGGCCCAACTTTATTATCTAATTATCGTCCGGTCTCCAACCTTCACTTTATGGCGAAGGCTGTTGAGAGTGTGGTGGCACGACAGCTCCTGCAGCACCTGGATGAAGCTGTCTATTTGGATCCACGCCAATCAGGTTTCAGGCCCGGGTACAGGACAGAAACGGCGTTGGTCGGGTTGGTGGATGATCTCTGGAGGGTCCGTGACAGGGGTTGTTCCTCTGTCCTGGTCCTGTTAGACCTCTCGGCGGCTTTTGATACTGTCGACCACAGTATCCTATTGCAGCGGTTGGGGGGATTGGGGGTGGGAGGCACCGTATTACGGTGGTTCTCCTTCTTCCTCTCTGACCGCTCGCAATTCGTGTTGGCAGGGGGGTAGAGATCAGTCCCGAGGCCCCTGACTTGCGGGGTCCTTCAGGGGCCTATGCTCTCACCCCTGCTGTTCAACATTTATGTAAAGATGCTGGGTGAGATCATCCGTGGCTTTGGGGTAGAGTTCCATCAGTATGCTGATGATACGCAGCTGTACATTTGTAACCCAGGCCACCCCGATGAAGCCGTGGAAGTGATGACCTGGTGCCTAGAGGCTGTGCGGGGTTGGATGGGGCGAAACAGGCTTCAGCTCAACTCGGCCAAAACCAAGTGGCTGTGCTTTCCGGCACACCGATACAGCCAGTTAACTCCATCGCTGGCCGTGGGGGGGGGAATTCTTGCCCCCATGGAGAGGGCGCACAATCTGGGTATCCTCCTGTACGTACGGCTGTCGTTAGAAGAACATATAGCAGCCGTCGCCAGGGTTTTTTTTTATCAGGTCCGTAGGATCTACCAGTTGCGGCCCTTTCTGGATCAGGATGCACTTTGCATGGTCACATCCGCCCTTGTCATCTCCCATCTAGCAATGCTCTCTACATGGGGTTCTCCTTGAAGAGCATCCGGAGGCTCCAGCTGGTGCAGAATGCGGCTGCGTGGGTGGTTTTGGGGGCTTCACGGAGCTCCCATGTTACACCACTTTTGCGCGAGCTGCATTGGCTCCCGGTGGCCTTCCGGGTGCAATTCAAGGTGCTAGTGGTCATCTTTAAAGCGCCCCATGGCTTGGGACCTGGGTACTTACGGAACTGCCTACTGCCACCATCAGCCTACTGTTGGCCAGTGCACTCCCATAGAGTGGGCCTCCTCCGCTGGCGACCCCGAGGATGCGGGCCTTCTCTGTGGGAGCACTCTCCCTTTGGAACAAATTACCCCCAGAGATGAGGACCATCCCTGATCTACTAGCCTTCCGGCGCGTGCTGAAAACCCACCTATTTCATCAAGCTGGTCTGGCCTAGAGTTATGGGTAGGGTTTTTAATTGATTTTAACTGGTTTTAACTTTTTAACCTTTTAACATCATAGTTTGTTTTAGCCTCAGCCACTCATTTAATCTTTTTAATTGTATTTTAAATATTGTATTGTATTGTATTTTATTTGGCTGTAAACCGCCCCGAGTCCCGTTGGGAGATGGGAGCGGTATATAAAATTTGAAAGTAAAATAAATAAGTAAATAAAAACAACATAAAACAAAGCAAAAACAAAGAAGGAAAAAGAACTAGAGTCCATTTCTGAGGTTTTGTGGTGTAACCTCCTGAGTTCCGTGATGTGATATTCTGAGTGGATGGCTGTGATGTTCTGGGTTTTGGCTTGGCTTCGAGTTTGAGGTCTGGATGGCATGGGTCAGTTTGCTTAGTTTGGGTGTCAGGGTGTGTGGCAGCTGGTGATGCAGCCATGGTCTGGTTTCTGGATGGTGGCTGCCTTTCATCTATGGGATGGGTTTGGGTTTGAGTCTGGTGAGGGAGATTGATGGTGGCGTCATGTTTTGTTTTGGGTCCGGTGTTCGTTTTCATGGCTGGGACTCATATGTTGATAAGGGCTAGTTTCCAGATGTCTGGTAAGTGGGAGATATCGTCCCGTTTATTCTTGTTATGAGGGTGTTTCTCTATTTCAATGGCTTCCCTGATTATTCTCTTGTTGAAGTGTTCGGTATTGGAGATTAATTTGGTTCCCTCAAAATTAATTTCATGTCCTATGGTTTCTTGATCGGGATGCCTTATGCACGATCATTCATGCTCTGGTCACCTCCCGCCTGGATTACTGTAATGCCCTCTACATGGGGCTCCCTCTGGGGAGCATCCCGAGGTTGCAACTGGTACAAAATGTGGCTGCGTGGGTGTTTATGGGGGCATCTGGAAGCTGTCATGTGACGCCTCTCCTGCACAAGCTGCATTGGTTGCCGGTGGCCTTCCAGGTGCGATTTAAGGTTCTGGTTTTGACCTTTAAAGCGCTCCATGGCATCAGACCAGGCTATTTGCAAGACCGCATTCTGCCGGTAGTCTCCCACCAACCTGTGCGCTCCCACAGGGAAGGCCTCCTTTGGGTCCCGACAGCCTCTATGTGCCGCCTGGTGACCCCGAGGAATAGGGCCTTCTCTATGGGGGCACCCGCTCTCTGGAATGGGCTCTCCCCTGAGTTGAGAACGACCACCGACCTGAGGGTGTTCAGGCGTAATTTGAAGACCTGGCTCTTTGAGTAGGCCAGCCTGGGCTGATCTTAAATTGATTTTTAATGGGGTTTTAATTATGGTTTTAATGTTGGGATTTTAGATTTGGTAGCAGCCCATATTTAATTTTATTTTAACTTTTGTATATGTGTTGTTTTAGTAGGCTGTGCACCACCCTGAGTCCTTCGGGAGAAGGGCGTATATAAATTGAATAAAATAAATAAATAAATAAATAAATAAATAAATAAATAAATAAATAAATAAAGCCTGGAAAAGGGAGGAAGTATTTTCGTCTTTTCTGACTGTGTTCTTGTGTTCTGCGATGCATGCATTTATTCTCCTGTTGGTTTGTCCAATGTATGTGGCTGGGCAATTGTTGCATGATATTTCATAAACTCCTTGGTTTTCTAGCTGGAACTTGTCCATTTCTTAGGATGTTGGCTATTTTTTGGTCAGTGCTGAAGGCTGTCCTGATATTGTGTTTGTGGAGAATTTTGCTGATTTTATCTGTGGTGCCTTTAATGTAGGGGATATTAAAGTAAGTATACATTGTCGCATATTTTTGTATAATATACAAAACACACATATGTGCAGAATTTATCTTTCTATCACCACCTGAACTATTATATAGAGCTTTTTATATAAAAAAGTTTTTTATTTTTAACAACATAGACAAATACAAACATAAAACAACAAAATAAAACCATCTTTCAATTATACAGTGTGTCAGTTAGTATATAATTCTTGTGTATAATATATAGTCTTTTCCTTTATCCTTTAGAGTAAATCTCAGTTCTTACTAATTTTAATTCATATTAAAAGTCATTCAATAATAATCAATTATAACTTATCATTACTGTTAAATTATAGTTCAATTTTCCACTTTTCTAGCTAACCATTGGTAAAATAAATCCCATATCTTGGTAAAATAAATCCCATGTCTAAGAAGAAAATATTATTTTTATACTTGCTCTCTGATTATAACGTTAATCTACTCATTTCTGCACATGCCATTATTTTCTTAATCGCCTCCTCAATCGGAATGTTCTCATTTTTCCAATTTTGAGCAAATACAATTCTAGCTGCAGTTAAAACATTAATAATCAAGTCAATTCTCTGTTATAACCTTCAGATAAAATTCCCAATAAAAATATCTCTGGTTTCAAATCTATATGCTGTTTTGTCATTTTTTCCAACAATGTATGTATTTTAACCAGTATCTTTTAGCTTCCGCACACATCCACCACATATGGTAATATGATTCAGGTATCTGATGACATTTCCAACACTTTGCCGATTTATCCTTGAACATTCTTGCTGGGGGTAAATGCCATCTGTAAAACATCTTATACAAATTATCTTTATATGCTGTTGACGTTGTTAGTTTATAGTTTCTAGTCCAGTTTCTGCCATTTATCTAGATCTATCCCATATCCAAATTTCCTCCCATGCAATCATTATTTCTTCAACTTGTTCTTCTTCTAGTTTCACTCCTACTAAATACCCATATAATTTTTTAATCATCCTCTCACCAGTATCTGTTAAAATTTTATCTAATTCCGTAAGTTCTTTATAAAACCCTTCTGTCTTATTACCTTTATCATTACTAGAATGATAATTCCTCTTTATGTCTGTCCATCTAATTCTTGCTTTGTTTTGAGTTCATCCTTTTCATTTAAAATTTCACTATATTTAACTATGTGTTCCATTTTAAAAACAATTGTATACGTGAATGTCTCTACAGTTGATAGCCAGACTGGTATTTTCATATAATGTTGTTTCCTTATTTTGTCCCATGTTAATAATAAAGCATTTCGAATATAGTGTCTCCTAAAATACCCATGTGCTTTACTTTCCTTATACCATAAAAATGTACCAATTGTAAATCATGATCTTCCAGTGTTAATAATCTAGTATTTCTCAAAACAATCCATTCTTTCACCCACATCAGTGTTACTGCCTGGTAGTATAATTCCCAATTGGGTAGTCCAAAACCTCCTCTCAGTCTAGTATCTTGTAACAATTTTAATTTAATTCTTGCTTTCTTTCCCTGCCATATATATATTTCAACATTATTTTATTTAAGTCCTCAAAATATTCTTTCCCTAATTTAATTGGTATTGTCTGAAACAAATATAATATCCTTGGTAATATGTTCATTTTGATTGCAGATATTCTCCCTATTAAAGACAGTTGTAAATTTTCCCATTTTTTCAAATCTGTCACAATCTGTTGTTTTAATTTATAATAATTATCTTCCTTTAATGTTCCACATCTTGCTGTTAATTGTATTCCCAAATATTTTACTTTGTTTGTGATCTGGATATTCAGTCTGCCTTTCAATTCTTTCCTTTGTTTTTCTATCATATTCTTAACTAAAATCTTAGTTTTATCTTTATTTATTTTTAGTACTGCCACCTGTTCATACTCTTCAATCTTTTCTGTCAATTTAGACACTGTTTCCAATGGTTCCTCCAATATGAAAACCAGATAATCTGCAAATGCTTGTAATTTATATTCCTTCTTTTTTATTTTCATTCCCTTTATTTCTCTATTATCCCTGATATTTCTATTTAATACCTCCAAGGTCAATACAAACAGCAGTGGTGACAGAAGACATCCTTGTCTAGTTCCTTTTTAATGTTAATATTATCTGTCAAATCCCATTTATCATTACTTTTGCAGATTGTTTATAATATATTGCCTCAATTGCCTTAATGAATCTTTCTCCAAAGCCCATCACTTCCATTTGCAATAATATAATTGCCAATTTACATCGTCAAGGCTTTTTGAGCATCTAAAAATACCAAGGCCATTTGCTTCTTTGGGTGTGTTTCATAATACAATGTATTCAAGATTATGCTCATGTTGTCTTTAATTTGCCTCTTAGGCAGAAATCCATTTTGATCAGTGTGTATAAAGTGGTTCAAGTATCTTTTGAGTCTTTCTGTCATTATTGAGGCAAATATTTTATAATCTTCATTCCGCAGGGATATAGGTCTATAGTTTTTTACTTGTTGTAAGTCAGTATCCTCTTTTGGTGTGAATAATATAAACCTCTGTCCATGAATTAGATGTTTTGGGTTTTGACAAAACCGCATTCATTACTTCAAGCATTGTAATGCTTAAGAATTCTTGTAAAGTCTTTTAGAATTCTACTGGTAGCCCATCTGGGCCCAGAGCCTTTCCAATATTTTCCCGAAAGCCATCACTCTGCTAAACAAATAATTCCCTCAATACTGTTCAACTATTTACAAAGTGTACACTACTATTACTGTTAATCTTCTCATCACTCCTTATCACCCATCCCCTCCCACTTATGACTGTAACTTTGTTGCTTGTATTCTCTGTTTCCTAGTATGATTTGATGTTGATTGTACCCTATGACTATCATTAAGTGTTGTACATTATGATTCTTGATTCTTAACGAATGTTCCTTCTTTATGTATACTGAGAGTATTTACACCAAGACAAATTCCTTGTGTGTCCAATCACAATTGACCAATAAAGTATTCTATTCTATTCCATTTTGTCTATTTATCACCTCTGTCAGTTCCAATGGTGGGATTCCAATTTTTTTACTACCGGTTCTGTGGGTGTGGCTTAGTGGGTGTGATAGGGGAAGAATACTGTAAAATGTCCAATCAGAGGTGATATTTCCCAATTCTCTGAACTACTCAAAATTTCTGCTACCGGTTCTCCAGAACTGGTCAGAACCTGCTGAATACCACCTATGGTCAGTTCCATCATTGTTATTTTCCCTTCTAACATTATCTTAATATCCTTGGGTACTTGGGGTAGCTCTGCTTTTTGCAAATATTGTTTAACTTTTTCTTCTTCAATATTCTCTTGATCATATAATTTCACATAGTACTTCTGTACTGTCTCTTTTTTTCCCCTTCATTTCCATTACAAACCATTCCAGGCTCATCTATTAATTGTATTATCTTTTTCATTTCTCTTTCCTTTTTCAATTTATATGCCAGCCATCTGTCTGTTAGTTTGCATTTTCGAAAAAGTTCTGTTTAGCTCTCCTGATTTTTTGAGCTAGTTCCTCTTTTTCCATCAATCCCATTTTGTGTTTAACTATATCCATTTGACTTTTAATAGATTTCTTTTGTGGATATTTTTGTAGTTCTTTCTCAAGTTTTTTGTAGTCTTCCTTTATTATTCATTGTGTTTGTCTTTTTTTAATATTTCTTCTTGTATAATTTATAGACTTCTGGCATAGGCCTTCATGGTCTCCCATAGATTTTGTAATAAAGTTTCCTTCCTGTTGTTTTCTTTAAAAAAAAAAAGTCAGTTCTTTTTCCATAGTTTGTATAAATTCTTTTTCTTTCAATATTGAATTATTTAAAGTCCATCTTGATGTTTTCCTTTGTCCTTGCCACTTGACCCATATTGGGTTATGGTCCACCCAAGTACTTGTTTGTATGTTTACTTCTTGTATATTAGCGATTAGTTCCATTGACACCCAAATCATATCGATTCTTGACCATGATAAATGTCTGTTGAAGTAGAATGTATATTGTCTATTCTTAGTATTCATTTCTTTTCAAACACCTCGAATGCTTAATTCCTCTACCATCTTGAAGAAGGATTTTGGAAGTATCTTTCTATTTTGTTTATCCCAATTTTATTGCATAGGCTTGAACCGCCTGACCCATATAATCACAAGGACTGGATATGAATGCAAATTCAAGAATGGAATTATCATTAACTGTCTCTTTTACATGGATGATATCAAATTGTATGCCAAGAATGATATCAAACTGTATGCCAGGAATGTTCAATTTGACATGGATCTACAATGAAGATACTGGTATGTCTTGGACAAGATAAATATGCTTCAATGATAGTAAAGAAAAGAAAGATAGTTAAGACTGATGACGTGGCACTACGAGTGGGTAGCTACATAGACTTACAGACTAGTTGTAAATACCTTGGTATCCCACAGCCACATGGACACCATAATAAGAAGGCAACAAAAATGCAACATTCAAGTACCATCAAAGGATAAGATGGTCCTGAAGAGCCATGGGAAAAAGGCATTTATCTCTTTAAAGTATCTCCTTAGTTTAAATAAAAATAACAATAACAGAATTGGAAGGGACCCTGGAGGGCATCTAGTCCCCTGCTCTACATGATTTCTGATAAATGACTACCCAGTCTCTTCTTAAAAGCTTCCAGTGATGAGGCATCCACAACTTCCAAAGGCAATTTGTTCTACTGGTTAATTGTTTTCACTGTTAGGAATTTATATGTTAGTTCTAAGTCACTTCTCCTTGATTAATTTTCATCCATTGTTTCTTGTCCTGCCTACAGGTGCTTTGGTAAATAAGTTGGCTCTCTCTTCCTTGTAGCAGTATTTGAAGTATTGGAAGACCACTATAATGTCACTCCTGGTACTTCCTTTCACTAAGTATACCTAGTTTCTTCTATCATTCTTTGTATATTTTAGCTTCTAGACCCCAATCTTTTTTGTGGTTCTTCTCTGAACTCTTTCCAAAGACTCAACATCTTTTTTGTATTGAGATGACCAAATTTGGATGCAGTATTCTAAGTGTGGTCTTACCAAGGCTTTGTAGAGTGATACTAGTAATTCACATGGAAAGAAAGAAAGAAAGAAAGAAAGAAAGAAAGAAAGAAAGAAAGAAAGAAAGAAAGAAAGAAAGAAAGAAAGAAAGAAAGAAAGAAAGAAAGAAAGAAAGAAAAAGGAAGGAAAGGAAGGTGTTAGGAATGTAAGTCACCTAACAGTTGGGTTGGAAATATATAAACCAGGATAGACATTTTAATACTGTCTCTTTAAGGGAATGCTAAAATTGTAATTGGGTGTGCTTCCTCAGACGGCCATAAGATGGAGCCAGAAACCTGGTTTCCAGGAAGAGGAAGAAAAAAGCAAGAGAGTGTTGCTAGATGGTCGATGTTCTCTGTTTTTGCATTTCCCTATTGACTGTCGTTATTCTTGAATTGATGTGAGTCTATTATTGAACTGTTTTTGATACTGGACTTTGTTATTGGATTATCCCTGGACTGAAAACTGACTGATATAACCGTGTATGACTTGGACTGTTTGTTGGACTTTGCTTAACCGTTTACTGGAAGTAAAACCTACATTTTACTATACAGTGTAGCTGTGTGCTGTGTGTGTGTTATTCAACATTACTCTCACAATGTCTCCCTGTGTGCACTCATTCTCCTAACAGGGAATTACCTCAACACTGGTTATGGGCCCAGGCCATACCAGGCTCAGATAACTAAGAGTTGGTGTGAATACACAGTACTGTATACAGACAGCTGTTTACTGTTTAATTGTGGTTTACTGTCCTGGTAAAGATGGCAAAAGACCTGTCAACAAGTCTATCATTGATAACCCGGTTGGATGGAACAAACTATGTTTCCTGGTCTATAAAGTGCAGTCTACTTCTGCATAAGGAAGGGTTATGGAATGTAGTTGAAGATCCACTGGATGTAAATGCTTGGGATCCAGATGATGAGGATGATGCCAAGAAGTTAGCTGACTTTAAACAGAACAATGAATGAGCTCTTTGTATAATTGGACTAACACAGAGTGACCAGCAGCTAGTCCATATTCATGGAGAAGAGTCTGCTGCTAAGTGTTGGGAGAATTTGAAGATTTATGTTCGTGACAGTGTAGGTGCACACATACATCTTATACATAAACTGTTTAGAGCACATCTTCTGAAAGATGGAGATATGTTAGCTCATTTGAACTTCATGAAAAGAACTTTTCAAGAGCTACATGAAAAGGAACTGATATTTTCAGAGCTGCATCAAGTTTACATCATTCTTTCCTCATTGGATGAAAGTTATGATGATTACGTATCTTCACTGGAAGTCCTGACCAAAGATGAATTGACATTGACTGACATAATTGGAAGGTTGTTAGAAGAAGCAAGAAGACGACTGGATAGGGACTAACTGAGAAAGAAACAACTACAAGAAGAGGATTTGTCTTCAACTGCTTACACTCTTAGGAAATGTTTTTCTTGTGGGACTAGGGGACATATAGCTAAATTCTGTAAGAAGGGAAAACAATAGAATACTGGTAATCACCAGAAGGCTAAGAAGAATATTAATTTAGCTATGTCTAGCAATTCAACCGTAAACCATGATTTGTGGGTAGTTGATAGTGGAGCATCGCAGTACATTACTAGAAATAGAGAGAGGTTTGTAAAGATGTCCATGAGTAAGCAACATGTATCATTGGCAAATGGATGGAAGATGAAAGCATCTAGTGAAGGTACTGCATATTGTTTCATGTATAAATGAGCATTTAACTATGTTATATGTACCTAAACTAAAATTTAATTTGTTATCTTTAAGGGCTTTAGTTAATATTGGTTATGTAGTAACCTTTAGGGGAGATAACTGTATAATAGAGAAAGAGGGTAAAAGTATTACTGCTAATTTAGAGAACGATTTATATGTGATACATGATGACAAGTTAAAGATGGTTAACTCAGTTTATAACAAGTTAAGCCACATGACGAATGTATACATTTACTGCATAGACATCTGGGGCACATTAATTTCAAATTGCTGAGACAAACTGTCGAATTGTCAGAGGGAGTAAAATTAAAACCCTGTAGCAAGTATTTAAACTGTAATTGCCTGTAGCCAAGAGAAAAGCAAGGTTATTTCTGCAAACAGACTTAATGGGTTTAGGACCAAAGAACCTTTAGAGGTTGTTTTTGCTGACATAATTGGTCCTAAGAAACCCAGTTTGGGAGGTGCCTGCTATGTTTTGAGTATAATGGATCATTATTCACAATACGGTTTCTGCTATCTAATGAAAAACAAAACAGAAACATTCCAACATTTCTTTAATTGGCTAAGCTTTGCAGAAAGAAAAATGAGATGTAGTGTAATTACTTTGGATACTGATAATGGGACTGAGTTTGTTAACAATAGATTCCAAACAATGCTAAAATTGGCTGATGTTGAGCATAAACATTCTGCACCTTACAAACCACAACATAACTCGTTTGTAGAACGAAGAGGGCAAACATTACAAGCCATGGCTCACACTATGTTATCTGATTCAGGTTTGCCTGAAACACTGTGGGGTGAAGCCATAATGTGTAGCAATCATGTCTTAAACAATGTAGTTAACACAACAACTGGTGAATTGCCATTCACTCATTGGCATGGCAGAAAACCAAATTTAAGTTATCTACACATATTTGGAGCACAAGCATGGGTGCATATTCCCTCACAAGTAAGACTGAAAGGGCAACATAGAGCTAAGAAATTATTTTTTGTAGGTTACGAAGCCAACCATAGATCATTTAGATTCTGGGATCCAAGCACAGCTCGGAAATACATTGTAAATCATTTAGATGTAGAGACAGAATATCTGCATGCACCGTTGCATCATACTATATATTTAAAGAAACCTTTAGGTATCAAAAATGATAATACAAATGATTGCTGGAGATTGAAAAAGAGTCTTTATGGCTTAAAGCAACAGGATATGAGTGGAACCAGTGTATAGTTAAGGAATTAACTACGATAGGTTTTGTAGCTGGTATGGCTGATCCATGTTTGTTTAAAAAGGAAAGTGTAGTGTCATTGTTGCTATTGTTTACTGATGACATAGCATTAATCATCAAAACTGAACAAGAAGCTACTAAAATAATGTCACTGTTAGAGAAAAAATTTAAGATAAAACTGTTAGGAGAAATTAAACAATATCTTGGTTTAAAAATAGATAGAACTAGGGGAGGATACAAGATCTCACAGGCAGATAAAATTGACCAATTACTAAAAAGTTTTAAAATGGAACTTTGTAAACCAGCTAAAACACCGATGAGCCAGGTGTTTAGCCATAATGATGTTCAAAGTCCTGTTTTTGATAAGAACATTTATCAGTCCTTGATTGGTAGTTTATCTTATCTCAGCAATTGGTCAAGCCAGATATAGCATACAGTGTTAACCAATTAGCGAGGTTTAATGCTGAGACAACTGAAAGGCATTGGCAAGCTGCTAAGCGTGTGTTAAGATATCTGAAACAAACAATGCATTGTGCATTGTATTTGGAGCCTAAGGATGAACTAAGTCTAACTGCATATGCCGATGCAAGTTTTGCTACAGACAAATACATGTAAATCTACACCAGGTACTGTAGTATTATTAGGAAAGGTGTTGATTGGATGGAGGTCTATTCAACAGAAACATTTAAGTTTATCAACAATGGAGGCTGAATTTTCATGTTTGTCTTTATTATGTACAGATTAATTTGTTATAAGCAACTATTGGTTGATATGGGAATTGATGTAACAGATTCTATTATTGTTTATGAAGACAACCAATCAGCAATACAGATGGCTTCAAATATTATTGTAAAGACAAGAACAAAACACACAGATTTAAGATATTTAAATGTAAGACAATGTGTGCAAAGTAAGATGATTAAGCTGGAATACTGTATGTCAGAAAATAACATCGCAGATCATTTTACAAAAGCCCAAGGCTCTGTCAAGCAAAAGGCTTGCTGTGAAGATTATGGACTTAGAATGTAGGGTTGTATATATTGTCCTACCCAAAGGGGAGAATGTTAGGAAGGTAAGTCACCTAACAATTGGGTTGGAAATATATAAACCAGGATAGACATTTTAATACTGTCTCTTTAAGGGAATGCTAAAATTGTAATTGGGTGTGCTTCCTCAGACGGCCATAAGATGGAGCCAGAAACCTAGTTTCCAGGAAGAGGAAGAAAAAAGCAAGAGAGTGTTGCTAGATGGTCGATGTTCTCTGTTTTTGCATTTCCCTATTGACTGTCGTTATTCTTGAATTGATGTGAGTCTATTACTGAACTGTTTTTGATACTGGACTTTGTTATTGGATTATCCCTGGACTGAAAACTGACTGATATAACCGTGTATGACTTGGACTGTTTGTTGGACTTTGCTTAACCGTTTACTGGAAGTAAAACCTACATTTTACTATACAGTGTAGCTGTGTGCTGTGTGTGTGTTATTCAACATTACTCTCACGATGTCTCCCTGTGTGCACTCATTCTCCTAACGGGGAATTACCTCAACAGAAAGAAAAAAAGAAAGAAAGAAAGAAAGAAAGAAAGAAAGAAAGAAAGAAAGAAAGAAAGAAAGAAAGAAAGAAAGAAAGAAAGAAAGAAAGAAAGAAAGAAAGAAAGAAAGAAAGAAAGAAAGAAAGAAAGAAAGAAAAAGAAATTGAGAACCAGAAGACTAGCTCTCCTCCACTGGCAAAAAGATTACTTGTGGTGATTGAATTAATGTTTCAATTATTTGTGGTGATGAAGTTAATGTTTTAATAACTTTTGGTGATGGACTTAATGCTTCAAAATATTAAGAAAAGTTTTCTTATATGGTCCTTATTATGTAGATGCACAATTAAAACTGATATCATTACCATTTATCATTATTATTGTCCAACCAATGCAATTTTAGTTCTCTGAATATGGCAAAGTGTATTTGTCCGCATCAATTTTATAATTATTCATTTTTATCGCTGTTTTTATTTGCTGTCTCATAATTTTTTTCTTCTTTTTTAAATTGGTCTGTTATTATGATTACATGTAGTACAGAGATGATATTCAGCAGGTTCTGAACAGTTCTGGAGAACCGGTAGTGGAAATCTTGAATAGTTCAGAGAATGTACAAATACCACCTCTGACTGGAGATTTTATAGAATCATTCCCCTGCCAGGCCCACTAAGCCATGTCCACAGAACCGGTAATAAAAAAAATTGAATCCTACCACTGATGTAGTGGTATGGATTACTTGAGGAAGAATAAAAGCCTGATAAGCATTTTGCCTATCTGGAATGCTACGGTAGCAAACAATAGGCACAGAGGCAGCTGGGATTTGACAAATTCTGGAGATTTTCTGGCTGTCCAATGAACATGGACAGAGGCTGCTAAGTAAATTGCTAACACTAAATTGACTACAGGAGATTGGAGGTTTGGTAAATCAGAGAGCTGACTAATTGAAAATCTAGCTCTGAAGGAGGGGAGGGAACCAGCAATACAGAGTCACTACCCTAAATGCACATTTGTTAAAAGGATATGTGAGGTTGTCTCAATACACATTGTATTTTTGATAGAGACTGTGGCTTTAAGGAGATTGTTTGCTCTATGATGTTTGGGGGAAAATTATTAACTCAAAGACCATGTATCTCCAGGATGCTGAGTCAATAGCATACTGTGTTTAAAGATCCTGTTATATCTGTGTTATATTATTTATATATCTGCATGCTATTTTGAAATTATATAAGGAAAATCTATAAAACTGTCACAACTGCAGGAAGGATAGCTTTCCTTATAATGGTTCAGAACTGAGGGAAATCATGCTTTAGAGACCTACCTCTTCTGGGTAGAAGACTTGAAAGCAAGTTTCTTTAAAATAACTGAAAATAACCCAACCTGGGAAAGCCCTAGGCAAAATAACTTTCAAATTCAGGAGAGATTTCTGTATGACAGAGGAAGCTATCAAAAAAAAAAAGCCCACAATTCCAACAACAGTCATGTTAAAAGGATCCAGTTGGAATACACTCCTCATAGAGTTCTAATTTCACTAAAGAGAGAATTGAATATTTAATAGGGGTTTGCCCTATGGTAAACTGATCCTATTTAAGAAGATACTATTATTGTGACTGTTCACTTGCTTGCCTTCACTTTGTATGTTTATAATATAGATAACAGATAATCAGAGTTGGAAGGGACCTTGTAAGTCATCTAGTCCAAATGTATAGATTGTGTTATGTGTACCCAGGTTTGCAGAGTACCAGCAATTTTTCTACATTCAGAGAACAAGGAAAATGCATAGTATTTATAATTATCTTCTTTTGGATCAGATTTTTCCATTATACTTTGAAGTGGTGGAAGATATGATCTTTAAAAAGGAAAAAAACTGTTAATTATTAAACTCTAAATTCATCTCCCAAATACAGGTCATTTATTAAATATACAATCAACAGAAGCTCTTCTACAAAGAGGTGAGGAACACAATAATTTCAAAGTAGGTATTAAAGATTTTAATCCAATTTTGTTTCTTTTCTCATGCAGCATGGCCACCATTAATAAATGTGTTTTTCCTCTCTTTTCCTTGCAAAACTCATTAAGATAACACTTAACAGACAGTAAAGGCAAATTCACAGAGTCTATAAATGAATACCAGTTTGAACTGAAGTAAATAACTTCAAAATTAGCAATTTAAACTTACAGTTTGAAAACAGATGCATTGCTTCAAATAAATTACTTTATGAGACGGCAAAATCACCAATTATAATCTTCCTTTTTTGAGTAAATCTACCCAATATTGAACATTTAAAATGATAAATTGTCAGAATTATAACTACTATTTATCATACTTTTAAAAAACCTTTTAAAAGGAATAATTTAATATAATTGATCACTGTTTTCCCATTTTGTCCTGTGTAATAAAATCAGTGGAAAACTTAGCCAGTGAGAACTTTACTGAAATGATTCTGAGATGCATGCCAACACATACTTGACTGCAAACAATTATTTGCACAGAACAAATAGGAGAAAACTTTGGTTGTAAACTGGGCTATCCCTAGCCTGAATCAATGGAAAACATTGTCTTCATATGCTCATATTTGCTGGATGAGATATAATAGATAAATGAAGGTGATGAGATAGAGAATTGAATAAATGAAAGGGTTCCTTTCTTTTTTTTAATTGAATGTTTGAAGCATCTCTATTTGTTCATGAAGAATGGTTCTATTGGTGGACATGGAGGCCAGTGTAGTGTAGTGGTTAAAGTATTAAGTGTTTATTTTAAAAACATGGGCTTAGAACCATGAAGCTTATTACAACATCTTGAGCAAGCCTGGGTTTTTGGGTTTGCCATCTCAAATAAATACCATTTTAAATTGACTCTTTAGACAATATGCTGCAGAAACAGTCTAACTGAAATGGAAACCTATAATTGACTTTGTCTGATTTTATCTTTAGGAGTTTTAGTTGTAGAATAAGTTTAATTCAGAGTGCTCCTGACCTTGCTTTTTAGTGTGGAAAAAACCAACTAGATTTTTCTAAAGGAAAGTACTGTCTTTTCATCACATGATTTTAATATTGTGGAGTTAGAGTTTGAAAAGGAGATAGAAATAAACTGTTAATTTTTCAGTTGATTAAGAATTAAGAACATACAAATTATATGATAATATAAATGATAACAAATGTTATTTAAAATAACCATCATAATTTATAATTATCATATTTTTATTTTGTTATTATTTCTGTTCTGGTTTAATGTTGCTTCTTGCAAATTGCTAAAGGTGTTTATGGACTGGAATGGTTGACAAATATTGTTCAATAAATAAATACATAGTTTTAGAGAAAAAGCTGATTTCCATGGTATATGGAACAAGAAATTCTAACTGGAAGAAGAGTGCATCATAAATTCAAATGTAGTAGAAGAGTTTAAGTTGCTTCTCAGCAGTGATTCATTTTCCCACTTGGGTAACAAAGCCTGATTTCATACTCTCCAAATAGGGCATATCTGCACATTAATCAGTGAAATGTACTCCACAGAGAAGCTTCTTAAGTGCCAACTATAACATAGTTTTAGAGCCAGATGAGGATTTGTATTTCCTCTAGTATTTGGGCATCATATGTAGGACATTTAAATGATTCAACTGGTTTTATTAATCAAAATTATTTTTCCATGCTCTTTTGATTTATTTGATCAGTAGCATCAAGCTTGAAAAAAAACTTATATGTGGTATCAGACAGGTGAAGATCATTGGAAGAACACAGCTCTCTGTGTGTGTATGTGTGTGTGTGTGTGTGTGAGAGAGAGAGGGGGGAGAAATTGAAGGTAGACTATCTCTAATAATCATGTTTTTCTTCACCTAAGAAATACTGGACAATTAATTGGGTTTTAGTAGTGGGTCTTAGAGGTAACTATTGATATGGACCATAAAAGTTGGATATAATGGCACTAGCAGTTGAATCATTAAAACATACTATAATTATAAAGTCATTAATGGAGGTAATGATGATTAAGAAATGATAGAATCATTCAAGTTGATCATGCCCAATCACAGACATGCCCAATCACAGTAATCTAGTATCTTTTTGGCCTGCAGGCAATAACATTAATCTTTAGATTTGTTCATCTTAATAGCTCATGATAGTCAGTAAATGAACTGTTCCATCAGCAAGAGAGAATACCAAACCAATTCTCATATTATGAAGAAATAACTCCTATGTACTTGAAGTACTCTATTAATCTTAGACTCAAAAGATCTGCTTTGGTATCAACAGCAATTTTATACTTACCTTTACTGCTGGTGTCAGTCACAAAAAAGTATTTTTTAACTACAAAGAAGAGAAGGGCCATACTGTTCTGGTAGAAAATTCTGCAATGCAATTTGCCAAACGAGTCACATACTAGTTATATTCATTAAATGCAGCACATATTTTATGTATGAAAAATGCATAGAGTGCAGAGATTGCTCAGTTATTCATGAAAAAATACTGAACACAGTAGAAAGGGATAATTTCACTGCAAAATATTCTATACTAAGCAGCATATATTGCTGTATATTGCTTATGTATCTTTTTAAATGAAAAGATAGGTTACATTTGCTAAGTGAAAATAAACTTGTAATTTTTTTCCCTTTCCAAGGTCATAGACACCCTGACATTCACAGACCTCAAGAAGTTTGTTGATCCCAGGTTAAGAATCTTGCTTTATGTTATTTTCAAATGTCTTTGGAGATTCTCAGTCATCCAAGGGATGATTGTCAAAAGGTAACTGAACTTTCTTTTTTCATGAAGATGTTTTGTTCTCATCCAGTCAGAACTGAAAAAGCTTCTTTGATGAGAAGTGAAATGTCTTCATGGAAAAACAAAGTCCAATTGCCTTTTGAAAAAAAGCACCTTTGGCATGATATTTCCAATTAACATTATTTGTTTCAAAACATTTAAGTGGCATTCTATATGATATATGCAGGGATATTTGCACAATGCAGAAAAGCAAATGGTACAGATGAGAAATAATCTAGAAACAATTCTGACAAAAAAGCTAATTTTTTGGGTGAAAGCTCTTGCTTCACATTGTGGCATAGGGATATTAAAGAACATACATAGAGATTTAATGCAAAGGATGGCTGGAAAGGAAACATACATTATTTTTTTAAGTATGTTTGAATTTAACAATTCTATTTACACTGCCAGTAGAATTATAAACCCAAAGACGGAATGTTTGATATAACTGAGAGACTTGGTGTGTGTGGGGGGGGGGGAGGGGTGTGTGGATGGGTGGAGTGGGTGGGTGAGTGGTTGATGTCCTTCCTTCCTTCCTTCCTTCCTTCCTTCCTTCCTTCCTTCCTTCCTTCCTTCCTTCCTTCCTTCCTTCCTCCCTCCCTCCCTCCCTCCCTCCCTCCCTCCCTCCTTCCTTCCTTCCTTCCTTCTTCCTTCCTAATATTTTTGGACCTATAAGGAATGCTATCAACTTTGTCATTCCTTACAATTTTTTACAGAATTTTATCATTACCTCTATGTAGATTTCCTTTAAATCTCCTTTCTGACCTACACAAAATCTAGAATTAATATGATAGTGGACATGAATAGAATTGCAGGCAAAACAAATAATTTACTAATTTTATCATGAAGCAAGAAAATACCTGTTTTGCAAAAATATTTTTCTAGAAAATCAGTAATTTATGTGAGTATCTCTTCTTTTAATAAGGCAAAAAATAGATTTTCCTATTATCATCTGATTTCGGAAGCTGAAGCATTCCATCAGATTAAATGCCAGACATTGCAGGTCATATGATAAAGTTGCAAATGTTATATTCTTGGTGGTTAGCCCTGGCTTCTAAAAATCTCCTGGAACTTATCATTTGATGGATTGAACATGCTGGGTACAACAGTCGTCAGCTGAAAGAAGGAAATGGGTAAACTTATAAGTTACATTTTAAACACTTTTGATGTATAGCTTGCTATAAATAGAGGATGAATAAATGCTTTAGGTAGGCTTATGTCTAGCCATGACTCATCCATCTTGTTCAGCTCTGTGACTTCTTGTGAACTATTTAAATCATGTTTTAGGTACACTGTTTGATATATTAAGGTTTGATATGTCTTGGGAATGATATTTCAGCATAGGATTGTTCTTGTCCTCTTGATGTTTGAATCTTTAAGTGATTGCTTACATCTTTATAGCAGTCAATGTATTTTTAAAATCACAAATAAACTATCTTATCTCCACCCCATTGAATCTGCTTAATTTTCAAAATAATCTTCATAGCTATATAGTATAAAAACAGTAAAATAAGCTAGAATCCAAGTATATCATGTAAATTACAGTTGTGCTTGTAAGTTTACATACCCTGGCAGAATTTATGATTTCTTGGCCATTTTTCAGAGAATATGAATGATAGCACAAACACTTTTATTTCAGTCATGGTTAGTGTATGGCTGAAGCCATTTATTATCAATCAACTGTGTTTACTCTTTTTAAAACATAATGATTTCTCCTAGGGACAGGAGTTTGGCCAAGCTACCTGCAAAATCTCTCTCTCTCTCTCTTGAGGAGCGCTTGTGGAGAGAAACAGCTGGAGTCAGTCTCATCTCTCAAGAGCCCAGCCTGCACTGCTTTTCCTGCACTGCTTCTGCAAGCGCTCCTCGAGAGAAACAATTTTGCAGATACCTTGGCCAAACTCCTGTCCCTAGGACTCAAAGCACTGAAGCATGAGTGGTGCTGGGAACTTCGCCCGGGATCTCAAGTGAAGGTGGTCCGTGGGATTTGAAATTATGAATTTGGTGGTCCCTGAGGTCCAAAAGTTGGCAACCCCTGTATAGAGTCTCAACATCTTTTTTATAATGTGGTGACCAAAACTGGATGCAGTACTCTAGGTGTGATCTTACTAAAGCTTTATAGAGTGGTATTAGTACCTCATTTGATTTTTTTTTTGTAAATAGTTTTTATTTTTATATTTCAAAATATCTCTTTTGGTGAACAGCATGGATCCAGGTTTTTATATTTCCATACAAACATGACCTTAGTTACATATTCATCTTTCACATTTAATTTCATATCATATCATTACGTTTCATATTTTCTATAAATTTTCTCAGATATTCTTATATTCTTCAGACTTATTTTATATATTTTCCATTCATATCTTAATGTATTTCTTTTAACTTTAAATAATTCTCATATCTTCATATTCATTATGCTTTATACTTTTATCTGTCATATTTGCAATTTCATTGCATACTCTTATTTCATTATTCAAAAAATTCCATCTTAATTCTAATAATCCAGAGAATTTCTCCTTTAAATACTAATTTTAGTGTACCATCCCTTTGTCTTATACATCATTTAATTAACTCCCCTTTAATTCATAACAATGATTTATCACAATGTAATCACTTTTGGATTATCACCTTAAAAGTATGAATCTTAGTCCAGTATCTCTTAGCTTCCACATACATCCACCACATATAATAATATGATCCAGGTATCTGATGACACTTCCAACATCTCTCTGATTTGTTCTTGAACATCTTTGCTATTCGTGCTGGGGCTAAATGCCACCTGTAAAACATCTCATACAAATTCTCTTTATATGCTACCGACATTGTCAATTTATAATTTCGAGACCATGGTTTTTGCCATTTATCTAAGTCTATCCCATGTCCAAAATTCCTTCCCCAGACAATCATTGTTTCTTTAACTTGTTCTTCCTCCAATTTAATTCCAAGTAAGTAGCCATAATTTTTTTAATCATTTTCTCATCAGTACCTGTTAAAATTTCAAGTTCTGTAAGTTCATTATAAAATCCCTCTGTTTTACAATCTTTATCATACCTAGAATGTATTTGCATATATGTATACCAATTCATCTTAATTTCTTGCTCTCTAGTTCTTGTTTAGATTTAAGTTCACCCTTTTCGTTTAAAATCTCATCATATCTAACTGTGTGTTCCATTCTATAAACAACTAGTATGCAAATGTTTCTGTAGTTGACAACCAGACTGGAATTTTCATATAATGTTATTTTCTTATTTTTTCCCATATCAACAATAAAGAATTTTATATATAATGTCTCTTGAAAAAACCATGAGTTTTACTTTCTTTATACCATAAAAAGCATGCCATCCCAGTAATAGATCATGACCTTCTAATGTTAATAATCTAACAAGCCTTAACAAAATCCATTCTTTGACCCATATCAATGCCGCTGCCTGATAATATAATTCCCAATTAGGTAAGCCAAATCCTCCTCTGATTCTAGCACTTTGTAACAACTTAAGTTTAATTCTTGCCTTCTTCCCCTGCCATATGTATTTCAATTTTATTTTATTTAAATCCATAAATATTGCTCAGATCCAGGATGGTTTGGACTCTGACTGGGCAACTCTGGGTGGGAGGGCGGGGGCGGTTTTCGGTGAGGTCATTTGGGGGAGTTCGATCCTGTGACCCTGGAGGACGTGGACAGGATACTGGGTGGGCTTAATGCCACCACATGTTTACTGGACCCGTGTCCCTCCTGATTGGTTTTGGCTACCCGGGAGGTTATACGAGATTGGTTCCAGGGCATTATCAACACTTCCTTGAGTGAGGGGTTTCTGCCTGCTGCCTTGAAAGAGGCGGTGGTGAGGCCCCTCCTCAAGAAATTGTCCCTGGACCCAACATTGTTCTCAAATTACCATCTGGTCTCCAACTTTCACTTTGTGATGAAGGTTGTCGAGAGTGTAGTGGCACGACAGCTCCCTCAGCACTTGGAGGAAGCGGTATATTTAGATCCCCTCCAATCGGGTTTCAGGCCCGGGCACAGCATGGAGACGGCGTTGGTCATGTTGGTGGATGATCTCTGGAGGGCCCGGGACAGGGGTTGTTCCTCTGTCTTAGTCCTGTTAGATCTCTCAGCAGCTTTTGATACTGTCAACCACAGTATCCTATTGCGGCGGTTGGAGGGGTTGGGAGTGGGAGGCACCATGTTACAGTGGTTTCCTCCTTCTTCTCCAACCGCTCACAATTTATGTTGGCAAGGGGGCAGTGATCGACCCCAAGGCCCTTGTCTTGTGGGGGGCCTCAGGAGTCCATGCTCTCACCCCTGCTGTTCAATATTCATGTGAATCCGCTGGGTGAGATCATCCGTGGTTTCGGGTAGAGTTCCATCAGTATGCTGATGACACTCAGCTATACATTTCTACCCCGGGTCACTCCGACAAAGCCATTGAAGTCATGACCCAGTGCCTGGAAGCCATGCGGAGCTGTATGGGGGTCAACAGTCTTCGGCTCAACCCGACCAAAACTGAGTGGCTGTGGTTTCCTGTGCCCAGATACAGTCAGCTCATTCCATTGCTGACTGTGGGGGGAGAAATTCTGACCCCCACAGAGAGGGCGCGCAATCTGGGAGTCCTACTGGATGTACGGCTGTCGTTAGATGATCATATAGCAGCCGTCGCCGTGGGGAGCTTTTTATCAGGTCCGTCAGATCTACCAGTTGTGGCCCTTTCTGGATCGGGGTGCATTGCGCACGGTCACTTCTGCCCTCGTCATCTCCCACCTAGACTATTGCAATGCTCTCTACATGGGGCTCCCCTTGAAGAGCATCCAGAGGCTTCAGCGGGTGATCTTGGGGGCTTCTCAGAGCTCCCATATTACACCGCTCCTGCACAAGCTGCATTGGCTCCTGGTGGCCTTCCGGGTGTGATTCAAGGTGTTGGTGACCATCTTTAAAACGCTCCATGGCTTGGGACCCAAGTACTTGCGGGACTGCCTACTGCCACCATTGGCCTCCTGCCGGCCAGTGCGCTCCCACGGGGGGGGCCTCCTCGGGGTGCCGCCAGCTGGACAATGTCAGCTGGCGACCCCGAGGGTGCGGGCCTTCTCTATGGGAGCACCCTCCCTTTGGAATGAACTACCTACGGAGATGCGAGCCATTGCTGACCTGCGAGTCTTCCGACGCGCACTAAAGACCCACCTTTTCCAGCAGGCCAGTCTGGCCTAATGTTATGAGAAGGGTTTTAAATTTTTAACTTAATTTTTAAATTTTTATTGGGTTTTATTGGCTTCGTAGTTTTTAATTCAGCCATTTATTTAATAACTTTTACATTTATTTTAACTTTTCTGATTGTATGTTTTTATCATGGCTGTTCACTGCCCCGAGTCCCTTTTTGGGAGAGAGGGCAGTATATAAACTTGATAAATAAATAAATAAATAAATTATTTCCCTAATTTAATTGGAATAGTCTGGAACAGATATTGTATCCCTGGTAATATATTCATTTTAATTGTAGATATTCTCCCTATCAAAGATAATTGTAGATTCTGCCAGTTTTTTTAGATCTATTGCAATCTGTTTTTTAAGTTTAACATAATTGTCTTCTTTCAAAGTTCCACATCTTGCAGTTAAATATATTCCTAGGTATTTTACTTTGTTTATAATCTGAATGTTCAATCCTTCCATCAAAACAACCTTTTGTTTTCCTGTCATATTCTTAACTAATATCTTGGTTTTATCCTTATTTATTTTCAATCCTGCCACCTGTCCATATTCTTCAATTTTTTTTGAACAATTTAGGCATTGGTTTCAATGGTTCCTCCAATATAAAAACCAAGTCATCCGCAAAGGCTTGTAGCTTGTATTCCTCCTTTTTTATTTTCATTCCCTTTATTTCCCTATTGTCTCTAATATTTCTATTTAATACCCCCAAAGTCAATAACAAACAATAATGGCGATAAAGGACATCCTTGTCTAGTTCCTCTTTCAGTATTAATATTTTTCATCAAATCTCCATTAATCATCACTTTAGCAGATTGTTTTTGATATATTGCCTCAACTATTTTTATAAATCTTTCTCCAAAGCCCATCTGACCCATTTGTAGTATCATAAACTGCCAGTTTGCATTATCAAAAGCTTTTTGTGCATCTAAGAATGCTAAGGCCATTTGCTTCTCTGAGTGAGTTTCATAATATTCCAGTGTCCAAAATTATTATGTTGTCTTTAATCTGTCTCTTAGCAGAAATCCATTTTGAACAACATGTATAAAGTTATTCAAATATCGTTTAAGTCTTTCTTCCATTATTGAAGCAAAAATTTTATAATCTGCATTTAACAAGGAAATAGGTCTGTAATTTTTAATCTGTTGTAAATCAGTATCCTCTTTTAGTATCAAAGTAATACATGGTTCTCTCCATGAGTCAGGTATTTTAGCTTTCAATAAAACTTCATTCATCACTTCAAGCATTATATATTACTCAACGGTTTCTGTAAGATCTTATAAAATTCAGCTGGGAGACCATCTGGGCCCGGAGCCTTCCCAATATTTTGTCTATTTAATGCTTCTGTCAGTTCCATCATTGTTATTTATACTTCTAGCATTATCTTAATATCTTCAGGTACTTGAGGTAACTCTGCTTCTTCTAAATATTGTTTAACTTTTTCTTCTTCAATATTCTCTTGTTTATACAATGTCTCATAATACTTCTGTATTATCTCTTTCTTTCCCTCATTTCCATTGTGACTCACACCTTGATCATTAATTAGCTGTATTATCTTTTTCGCTTCTCTCTCTTTTTTCAGTTTGTATGCCAACCATCTACCAGGTTTATTCGTGTTTTCAAAGAAATTTTGTTTGGCACTTCTAATTTTTTGAGCTAATTCTTCTTTTTCTGTCAACTGTATTTTGTGCTTAATAACTTCCATTTGTTTTTTGATGATTTTTTGTGGATATTTTTGCAATTCTTTCTCAAGTTTCCTGTATTCACCCTCTAATATCTGTTAATTCTGTCTTTTCTTAATATTTCTTCTTCTTGTATAATCTATAATCAAACCTCTAGTATAGGCCTTCATGGTGTCCCATAAGTTCTGCATTGAAGTTTCCTCCTTTTGATTCTACTTAAAGAACACCAATTCTTCTTCCATTTTCTGTAAGA
Source organism: Bungarus multicinctus (assembly GCA_023653725.1). Classification (NCBI taxonomy): domain Eukaryota; kingdom Metazoa; phylum Chordata; class Lepidosauria; order Squamata; family Elapidae; genus Bungarus; species Bungarus multicinctus. Next base: position 71,876,458 of record CM042840.1, read on the forward strand.
ATTCTTTTTCTTTCAAAATTACGTTATTTAAAGTCAATCTTGATCTTTTCCTTTGTGCAATTCCCTTTTCTGTTGTTTCCTTTTTCTTTGTTTGGCTTTCCAAACCTTTCCCTTTTTAATTATCTCCTCAAACCTCCAGGTTTTAGTTTCCATTATTTTTTCCCCTTCGTTTTAATGTATGTTGTTCCATTTGTTGGTTAAAGTTGGCTTCTTCTTCTTTAATTGACCCCTCCCCTTCTGGCACTCCTTGTTCTTTGCCATTTCTATTAGTGGTAAGGCAATACAGTACGTTTCATTTTTTTCATGTAGTATTTCTTTTATATTTCTTAGTTCCATTTTTAGTTCCAATAAAAGAGCTGCCATTTTTATGTACTTCTTTTAGATTTCCTTTATCTCTTTTAGATTTCCTTTATCTTTTTTTTTGATATTTAAGTCCAAGCCAATCGTCTAGTAATTTAATCCAACCAACGTCTTTATTGTTTATTTCCAACAATCAACTTCTATTAATTCCTCAAACTTTCTTTTCACAGTCTCTGGTCACTGCTTTTATAGTCTTTCTTAAAAATTTGTTAGTATCTTAATTCCGGGGTACCTTTATTTCCAGATATTGCATTTGGTTAGCCTGGTCTTCATGCTGTCCTCTATCTCACTGTTCCAGCATGATCTTTGTCCCAGTTAGCTCTCCCCTATAGAGCAGGGGTCACCAATCTTTTGGACCTCAGGGGCCACCAAACTCATAATTTTAAATGTCACGGACCACCTTTGCTCGAGGAGCCCAGATGAAGTTTCCTGAGCCGCTTATGCTTCAGTGCTTTGACTCCCAGGGACAGGAGCTTGGCCAAGCTATCTGCAAAATTGTCTCTCTCGAGGAGCGCTTGCAGAAGCAGTGCGGGAATCTTCAGCCAGACTCTTGAGAGATGAGAGTGATTCTATCTGATTCTCTCCAAGAGCACTCCTTGAGAGAGAGAGAGAGAGAGATTTTGCAGGCCGAACTCCTGTCCCTGGGAGATGTCCCAAGCAAGGTGGGGAGCAGTGGTGGCAGCGGCATTCAGAGCAGGGGTGCTGTCACTGTCCTGTCTGAAGTATCAAGCATCCCAAGCAAAGTGGGCAGCAGGGGCAGCATTCGGGGCAGGGGATTCGGCTGGTATAAGACACTTTGGGGAAGAGCCAGGGAAGGTTCTGATGCTGCCATCTCCCATGCACTCCCCTCCTTGCATGCGTTAATCCACCCACCAGCATCACCACTTCACCAGCCAGCTGCAGCTACCCCCTTCCTACCAGTGCCCTTTGGCTCAGCACAATAGGCATGGAGCATGTCTCTCTCCCCCATGTGGAGTGTGTTCCCCTCACAACTGCAGTGGCAGGTGCATGAGAGGGGTGCTTTGCCAGCAGGCCCTGCAGGAATTGGGTGAGCAAGCAGCATTTCCCCATCCGCTGCTAAACCCAACATGTGGTGCCTGGCTGGGCTTACCTGAAGGGGGGCAGGGTAGGAAGCAGGCACCAGTTCAACTCACTTGCTCGTGCAGAGGGAAGTCCCTTTATCCTCGAGCCATGTCTTCCCAGAAGACCAACCAAGCGGGAAATTAGCTGCAACCCTCAGCTTGGAACAGAGATGTGGTGGTTTAAATATGCCCCCCAATTGCTGCAACAGCACCATTACCTCATCCTGGCCGGCAAGGAGATTTCCAACCTCACCATGGGCCAGTCCCATATTCTAGAGCTGCAGTAGTCACAAGACTGGCCCTTTCATCATCCCGGAGCTGCTCCGGGATGACCAAAGGGTCAGTCTTGTGACTGCTGCAGCTCTGGAATATGGACCGACTTTCACCAATGTCAGCAAGCCACCCCAGGGTGGATTTCCCTCCTACGCCATTGGACTTACCTTCCAGTTCCAGCTCGCACGGCTCTATTCAAGGTAAGGTTTGCGCTTGGCCGAAGGGTGGGGGCCAGCAGGTGGGCGGGCCATGTGGGTGGTGCAGCTTTGTGTTCCTGTGGACCATGTTGGATTGGATCTCTCTCACACACACATGCATACACACAAACACACACACACACACACACACATATGCACACACATACTGCTTTGATCGGATCATTCTCTGCCTGCTGCCTGTGCTGTTCGAGCATGTTTTTGAAGGGATATAAAAATAGATCCTATAGTCTCTCACCATCACCATGCAAACCCCAGCAATGGGCTACAGCAGTTGTGCCTTCTCCTTTCCAAAACATGTCAGGATGTAATCTGAGTAACACTAGCAGTGGTGAAATGCTTCCCAAAATGGGGTAACAAATGGGAAGGGCGCCCAGACTCACAGCGCTTTGTTTTGATTCAAGTGCTTCTGCTGACTTGAAAGGCTTTTACACTTTACTTTGTGTATGCCATGCTTCCTGAGAGGTATTGTGGAGAGAGGGACAAGCCATTCACCCTTAGCTGTGCAGCTTCTCCCCCCCTCCCCATGTTTTTCATCTGCTTCAGCCCAGCCTAGCCCTCCATCATCCTCTGAGGAGGGAGGCCAGGTTCAAAGGGGATGGGAGGGCCAGGACAAATCTTCAAGAAATAGACTCTTCCTTCTGTGCCGCATTCCCGCGAGCAAGCCAAGGGAGCAACCAGCAATGAGGCAGCCCTTGAGCAATTGCTCTTGCTTTCCATCCTTCTCCTTCCTTCTGAAGTGAGGGATAAAAAGCCCCATTGTTTGCAGCTGCAATCCCACTGTCTGTTTTTGCATGCAGAGTATGCAACTGAGCTGGAGGACCAGGTTAGATGGCAGGGGCCAAGCGCACAGTGGCCACGGCATGGTGTTACCATGGTGTCATGGTGTCACCATGCTGTTCCCATGCTGTAATTGTGTTATCCCTCCACTTGCCTTCCCTTTCCTTGTGGCGGGGGCACCAGCAACAGGCAGAGGCACCAGGGTAGATGGGTGAGGCACATGATCTGGCCCACCTGTCCCGTCATAGCTACAGGCAAGCAAAGCAAGCATAACTATAATGACATGGGAAAATACCTGAACAAGCTAAATACCATACAAATACCCACGAAAACTTAAGAAAACATACACACATACATATACATATATACATACACACACACACACACACACACATACATATATATTATGTTAAAACCGAGGACAATGACACAGCAGCTACAGCCAGCCAATCACACAACCTGAAATCAGACCAGGACTCAGAAAGGTATTTAAAGGCCAGCACTCCTCCAGACAAGCAAAATCCAAAGCACACTGAAGATGTGTCCTCGAATGGGGATAAAATATTTGCAACCAAATTACCAAGCTCGGAACTCTAACCAATAACAACAATGAAAGGGCATATGTGATAAAACTTAAATGTACAGATTAACTTGGATCAGTATTATCCAACATCATCCCAGAGTTATTAAGACTCATCAGTATTTAAATTTAATAAATAACTATGGAGACTTGGCACTATTTTCTCTCTTGTCTGTACATAGATGCCATGTTTTAAATACTATTTTGCATCAGGAAATAAAAGTCACACGCTATACTGACAAGAATTTTGCTACCTTTATGCATGAATTACTTACTTCTGAAGCATCTACAAGCTGTTGTATTTATAAGGACAGTGGAGATTTTGCAAACAGATGTCCTAAATACTCCAGATCTGAGCTGCTGGAAAACAAGATGATCCCTGCATCCAAGACATCAGGGTTGAGCACCAAGAATTTAAGTGAGATGTAAATATGTGGTACATATATTACGATCTAGTTATTCCTGTTTTCTAGAGACTCATATTTGCACTAGAATGCAAGTACAGACCTTAATAAATGTAATAATTTTTGAGATTATGGGCAACTTTACTGAAATGAAGTTATCACCTGGAAATATAATTTACTTAGTCTAACCAACTTCCTATTAGTGTTCAGTCTCAGGATGACTGACATGCACACTTATGCCCATGACAGAATGGATGAATCTTCACAATTTACCATTTACATTGACCAATGGTAATTATTTGGACTTTGCACAATTGTAGTATATTATAATACCCAATCCTGAGAATGGACTGGCTACAAACTCAAATTTTGTGTAATCATTAAAACTATAATGATTTCACCTTTGATTCTTCAGTATGTGAGACTCACAAACTGGTCAGTTAGCAAGTACAAGCTCCAACCTTGACTAGCAAACAGGCAGCTTATGCTGATATATTTGGAAATGAGAAAGCACAGACCTTGCCTGCCTCATTAATTCTGTGAGCTAAGCCCTGAAGTGTCAGAAGATCCGTGATTTACTGCTGAATTCTGGTTTAGGAGTCTGAAAAAATTAGCATACATCAATAAATCAATTAAAATTTAAGTGATTAATGAGTATCATCTTTATATAGTCAGATTATTAGTCCATCTACTTAGTATTATCTGTTCTGATTGTCAGTAAGCCTCCACAGCCTCTAGGGTACAGATCTTGTTAAACCCTGCTGATAATGACTGATACTTCCACAAATCATATTAAGAGGGCCTGAATCTATGAGAACTAGAAAAAAAACCCTGAAAAATAAAATAAAAATGTTTTGCACTAAATGGTTTTTCCCATTCCACCATAGCTCTTATCTTTCTAAGAATGCTTAGAAGTCCTGAATCAGCATGTTCCCTGGCATTTCAGTAGACAAGAATTAACACCTGCAGTTCTAGCAGGTTTATAAGACCAAATCACTAAACTTATTTCTCAAAGTCAAAGCTTTGAAAGAGATGCTTAAAAAATGTTATGTTTTCTGTGTCTTCTTTATTTGAAGAATTTAATCTTGGGGGTTACTAAATGAGCAAAAGTTTGATTGTGTTGCTTACATTGCTATATTTTAACTTTCTCTTTAAATGAGCTGTTTGTACTCTTTTCTTTTCACAAAAGTTGTCTCCTATCCCCCATTTCTTTCACCAAAGAAGGCACATATGCTTTGCCTGGTTTTCAGTCATTAGTGTGGTGCTTCAGATTGTTTTTATTCAATTACTTCCTCTGCTTTTTGCATGAACATCTCACAGTGCTTTAATGTGATAGTGCGCCTGGTAAAATACAGCTGCCATTCTATTTTGTCTCTGAAGCTCTCATACATGAAACTGAGACTGCTTATTGCTTCAAATATACCTCTCAAAGCAAAAAAAAAAAAAAAGTTCTGTTGGAAGAAATATCCTTCTGGGTTCAGTTCCAAGTGGGGAAAAAGACACTGGAAACATGGAAGCTGTTTGGAAAGATGATTTAATGGTGGACAGGACCACATGGCTTGGAGTTCCAAAATGAAAAGGACAATCACATGCTTCAAGATGTTGGGTGAAGAAAAAGAAGGGCTGAGATGCTGGGACCCTTAGTTTTATACCAGTGGTGGGATTCAAAAACTTTTACCACCAGTTCGGTGGCTTGGTGGCATGTTTTGCGCATGTGCACACACTTTGCGTGCATGTGCAGAAGCACTTTGCACAGGTGCAGAGGCATTTGTGCAGGCGCAGAGGCGTTCCAATTCACCTTCTGCAAGTCTGCACTCTCCTGGTTGCTTCAGCAGCTGCCATGCATCACTCTTCTGTGCCGCGCAAAGTAGCTGCGCTTCAAAAGCAGAAGATAAAAGTGAGTATGGGAGCTCAGGCAGGCGCATAGGCGGGCCCAACAGCAGATCGGTGGAGAGAACCAGTTCAGCCTCCACTGCTCATTGCCACTACTGACTCAGCAGAACCAGACCAAACCGGTCTGAACCATATAGCTTCACCTGTGTACTGGCTGATGCAATCTTCCCAAGCCATGTGGTGAGATGGGTATGTTGTTATGTAGAATACTCTGGCCCAGGCCTTAATGGGCCACCCATTAACAAAGGTGGGAGTGAGCTTCTGCTTCTGAGGTGAGTTTCTGCTTCTGAGTTTCTACTTCTCTTTTTAGGAGAAATATTCTGCCTTTTTAGTATATCGTAAAATATTTCATTTTCCTAGGAGAGGGGTGGGTTTTAACTTCCAACAGTTCATAATAATTTTTTAAAAGATACTTTCAGATAAAAGTTGGAAGATAATTTATTTATCTGGAACAAACCTGAATTCCAGAGGTGGGATTCAAATTTTTTAACAACTGGTTCTGTGGGTATGGCCTAATTTGTGGGTGTGGCCTGGTGGTCATGTGACTGTGTGGGCATGGCCTGGTGGTCATGTGACTGGGTGGGTGTGGCTAATTCAGTGACTCACGTCAAGGGATGCCTCGTCTGGCCCCTCCCCTCCTCTCCCAGCCATTCCTTGTCACATCCAGCCTCAACGTATCTATAGTTCTGTAAAAATGTTGTTCACCTTTTTTTGACTTTATTATCTACATACTATAGATGTACTTTCATGAACCACTGAAAGGAGGAAATGGCTCACATGCTTTGCCCAAGAATGTGATAGGCAACAGGCTTCTAAGGGGCTACCACAAAGAAGAGGGGGACAATGTATTTTCCAAAGAAGCAGAAGGCAAAACAAGAAGCAATGATGGAAACTGAACAATGAGAGAAACAACCTAAAACTAAGGATAAATTCCTGACAGTGAGAACAATTAACCAGTGGAACTGCTTGTCTCCAGAAGTTCTGGTGCTCAAACACTGAAGGTTTTTGAGAAAAGACTGGACAGCCATTTCTCTGAAATGGTATAGGGTTCCCCCCCAAGGGAACCTTTCTCTGAAATGGTATAGGATTCCCACCACTTCTAAATGTTATTCTATTATACTGACACCTTTCCCAGGCCCTCCACTCAGATAAAAAGTTGTGATAATTGATCAGAGCTCCTTTGCTTTTTATGTGCAATAGTTTTAGCGTTTAGGATCAGAGCTAAGTTAGTTGCTTTTTTATTAATACATAATCCTTAAAAGGGCTGTCCTGTAGGATCTTGCATGGTCTAATTCAGAGGTTCCCCAACCTTTCTGGCACCAGGGACTGGTTTCATGGAAGACAGTTTTACCATGGACCTTTCTATGTGTGTGTGTGTGAGAAAGAGATATAGAGAGAGGGAGGGAGGGAGGGAGGAGAGGGAAGACAAGTATACAATTTGGGAAAGAGGCATAGACAGAAGTGGTAAATTAAATAGTGGGTGGGCCATACATGGCGTAAAGTAAGTATGAGATTGTTACTTAAGGCTGCCACCAAATGATTTTGCTCTAGTCTAGGGGAAAAACAAAATAAACACATAGGGAAGACTTCACTAGAAAGGGCTTTCTTTTGCTCCTGGAAAAAATCAGAAAGAAGTACTGGAAAAGCCTTCACAGAAATAGGCTCTTTTGTTCTTCTCTGGTAGAAAATTAGAAGACATAGAGAAATCTTCACTGGAAGAGGCTCGCTTTTGCTCCAGAAGAAACCCCCAGTCAAAGACCTGGGGAAGCAGAAAGAGGAATGACCACCACCTGCACTTTTCAATGGTTCAGCACAGTGATTCCCTTCCAGATTAGACCTATGACTTTCTGCTTCTAAGAAAATGGAAAAGAAGGTGGGAAAGAAGGAACAATTCTAATTCACCCTTCCAGCAAAACAAACGGAAGATCCAGCATGTTGAGGAAGTACTGAGAAAACTATTCAAAAAAGAGAAGGAGGGGGAGGGGAGGGGGAGAGAGAGAAAAAGAGAGAGACCAAACCAACTAAGCCAGCAGTCTTGGAAAAGGTGCAAATGAGAATGGTTCTGTCGGAGACACAGTGCTTAAGAGGGGAAAGGTAGTTTCTCCCCTCCCCCATTCCAAGCCTTGTTGGAACAGGCTTGCAAAGCTGCACAAGAAAGACAAGAGCATGAGCCTTGTTTCCATGCAGGAGGGGGAGAGGAGGAAAGTGAGGAAAAAGAGGAGGAAGAGATAGCAGGAGAAAGAGACTTTAGGCAGGCGTGCATGTGCATACACACACACGCACACACACACAAACTTCTGTGCTGCTAGGCTGCAAAAAAAGTGCAAACTAGCTCTTTTTTTGCCATGTTTGTTGTTTTTTTCAGCCTGAAGCCTCTCACAATGTTTTCCTCTCCATTGTCATAGTGCTGGGCTGAAAGGGGAGTAGACCTTAGGCGCACACCCACCCACTCACCCACCCACATGCAGGATTGGGGATGAGAGCTGAGAGTCACACAGAGGTCTGTCAGGCGCAGAGGCAACAACAGGGGAAGGGGATCAAAATGGGAAGCCTCTGCCCACTTTAAAAAAACCCCCGCAGAGCTTCCCTTTTTGTCCACCCTCCCGTCTGTTGCCTCCATGCCTAATGCCAAAGGACAGTTCTGCTTCCCCCCTGCCCCCTGCAATGCCAAAAGCTGCTCACCACCACCGTTTGCTTTTCGCTCCTTCCCTCCCCGAGCCATTGTGGATTGTGATCTCCTATGGCTACTACTGCCCATGGCATGCTGGCAGGCAGAAGCCCCCTGGTTCCCCATGCCTCTCCTTCCTACCTCTTTCTTCTTCCACACACGGGTAGTGATGTTGCTTTCCCATTCAGGGGATGGGACAGTCAAGGCACCGGCACAACTCATGGTCAGCCTTAGATCCATGCTGCTGCCTCAGCCCCACCCCCTAGGCGTGAACGCAGGAAGCTCCAAGCGCGAGAGGACTGGGCTGGCAATGCATCCTGGGTGAAGGGCAGTGCTCAGCAAGTAGTCCCCAGGGATGCCAGGCCCTGTGTGCTCACCACCTCCTGTGCACATGCCCAGGGGGTGGGGCCAAGGCGGCGCTGCAGATCTAAGTTGGGCCTGGGCGAGGAATCAGAGAGCAGCGTGGGCTGCGGGCATAACTCTAGGTGAGCAGCCAAGGCAAGATAAGGAGTGGCTGGGAGGGGCCAGGCAGGATGGGGTGGGGCCAGCCAATGGCATGATTTGCCGGTTCTCTGGACTGCACAGGATCATAACAAAGGGTTCGCCCGAACCGGTCCGAACCGGTAAAATCCCACCCCTGCTGAATTCATGAAACTGATTTGAATTAGGCCACATTTTTAATTGGGAGGCATTTAAATAGTGGAACAATTAAAAATAGCTTTCATGTGTGATTTGCTTAATCAAAAATGGTTGCTATCATTGGCATGACCAAATAAGATAAACTGAACATCATCATACTTTTTTATTCCCTTAGTAGCATTTTTATGGCATTCTTGAAAGTCAATATTGCCTGGTGCTCTATTTTCAGCATATCAGGTTCATAATGTGTTCAATGTGTTTGTGTGTATGTGTTTGTGAGTGTGTATTAAATTAGTAATAATGACACAATATTGGCAGCTTCTTTTCCTAGTCATCCTTTTTTTAAAAAAAATCCTTTATTTGAAAGATTTTGTAAATTTATTAGGCTGAGCATATTAGGAACTTGCAAAGTTAGAATTTGTCTGTGGTATAGTCATGTGAGGTTAATAAGCAATTAGATGTTTCTAGAATGCACAAAAATAGAATAAATACCCCATTTAGTGCTGAATGTTATATATATAATAAAGAAATTCTTCTTTATGGACATATGTACAAAACTCCTTTGAATCCAGGCCAAAGACAATATATTTCTTAAAAGGATGAATGGATGATATATGGTTCCAAGCCAGGGAAATAAAATGAAGGCTGGCTTCAGGAAAGAAGATCTCTATTTGGATCCCAGAAACTTCCGTGACAGAAACTGTTGTTTCTGGAGTGGCTGACAAATTGGGGTTGAGATAGGTGGACTTTTATACATTCTTTGCTATTGAAATGCCTGTTCATGTGTAAGAATATTTTTGTATTTGGCGTGCAGGGAATCAGAGACAGAGGCAGAGCTAAGGCTAACAGACTTTATTTTGCCACTTAGTAACCTCAGCCGGCTTGTCGCTGCTTGAATCAGCTGCCTGCTGACAGGAGCGAATAGCTGAGCCCGCTTGACAGCTCCCTTTTTATAGTGAGCTGTCAAGCGGCTTAGCCAATCAGAGGCTACTCCAGTTCCCGCTTTAACGGCAGACCAAAGTGAAGACTGTTAGTTACACGACTCCTTCCCCCGCATGTGTAGTGCTCCAGATAGGCAGGCCGGCGCCGCACTCTTTCGGATCTTTGCAGTGTGGCTGACGCCGTCAACGGGGAAGGATCGGCCCAGGCGCTGCTGTCTTCAGTCGATGCTGGAACCTTTCTCGGGCTGGTTCCTTCGGTTGGCCGGGCGTCTTCCTTCGGCAGCAGGAAGGTCTCGCTGGATGGCAGAGTCCTCGCGGCTGCAGGCGAAGTGTCTCTTGTGGGTAAATCTCTTGCGTGGGGCCATTGTTCGGGAGGTGGGTCATTTTCGTTGGTCCCGGCTGCTTCGTTGGTATCTAGGGGTGGACCAGCAGGAGTCTTCCATCGACTTCTCAGTTGGTCCACATGCCGGTGACATAGTCTTCCATCGGTTAATCGTACCCTGTAAGACTTTGGGCCTGCTATTTTCTCTACTCAGCCTGACAGCCATAGGGGATTTCCAGCATAGTTTCGGGCGTAGACCGGGTCCCCTAGAATAAAATCCCTTGATCTGCTATGGGAGTCTAGGGGCATGCTAGGAGCATAGGTTGGGTGAAGTCTGTCAGCATTGTCCTTAACCTCCTTCCCATCAGTTCTGCTGGGGATAGGTTAGTCTGGGCATTTGGAATGGTATGTTGTGTTAGGTGGTATAGGGCTATCCTTGCAGACCAATTTTCCCCAGTCATTCTCCCCAGGGCTTCCTTTGCTGACCTTACAGCCCTTTCAGCCCTTCCATTAACTGCAGGGTGAAAAGGAGAAATTAGGGAATGTCTGATGCCCCTCTGGGCTAAGAACAGTTCAAAGGGAGAGGAAGTAAATTGTGGGCCATTATCTGACACCAGGGTATCAGGATACCCATGTGTCCCAAAAAGAGCATCAAGCACCCTGGTGACTTCTTCAGTGGTAGTGGGCTTAAGAAGAGCTAATTCTACCCATTTGGAGTAGGAATCCACTACAACTAGGAAGGATTTACCTTGGAATAGTCCTGCTATGTCAATGTGGACTCTGGACCAAGGAGTGTTTGTGTCCTCCCATTCACTAGTAGTGGCAGCCGGGGGTGCAGGTCGTGATAATTGGCATGCTTGGCAGCCCTGTACCTTTCTGGCAATTGCCTCATCAATCCCTGGCCACCAGACATAGCTTCATGCTAGGGCCTTCATTCTAGTGATGCCTGGGTGCCCCTTGTGTAGAACATCTATAATACGAGGTCTTAAGTCCCGAGGGATGATCACCCTATTTCCCCACAACAAACAATCCTTTAGTACACTCAACTCTAGATGGTGAGCTTTGAAAGGGCAGAGATCCACTGGCACAGGGTCCCTGGGCCACACCCTCCTCACCCAGTCCAAAACTTTATTCAGGTGGGAGTCCTTGGAGGAGGAGTGAGCGATGTCATTGGCATTCAGTGGTAATTGCAGATCCTCAATTAGGAAAGTAGTTGTTGTGGGTGCTGGGTCTTTTACATAAATAGGTAATGGGCATCTGCTTAAAGCGTCTGCATGAGCTACTTGCTTCCCAGGTCCATAAAGCAATTTGTAATTGTATGCTGATAGAAAAATGGCCCACCTAGTCATTCTGGGAGACATAATTTGTGGGCTGGGCTTATCCCCTGCTAATATACCAAGGAGAGGTTGGTGATCAGTGACTAGCTTGAAATGGTGGCCGTACAAGTATTCATGAAATTTCTTAACTGCAGCTACTGCAGCAAGGGCCTCTTTGTCAATTTGGGCATAATTTCGTTCTGTTTTAGAAAGTGTCCTTGAAAAATAAGCTATAGGGGCTTCTTGCCCATTGGATAGTCTGTGCCCCAAAACTGCCCCTATATCATAAGGAGAGGCATCAAACACCAGTACCAAAGGAAGGGCTTTGTCAAATTGCATTAGAACAGAATCTGAAGAAAGTAGGGTTTTGACAGCCTTAAAAGAGGCTCCCTTGTTCCCCATGACCATACAGCATTAGAGTCCAACAGTCTGTGTAGAGGTTCAGCTATGGTGGCTTTGTGAGGAAGGAATGAACTGTAAAAATTAAGTAAACCAAGAAAAGCCTGTGACTCAGTCTTATTTGTGGGGGTTGGAGCATCTTGGATAGCTTTGACTTTAGATTCAATTGGATGAATTCCTGAAGAGTCAATGAGATAATCCAAAAAATCAATTTGTGAAGTAGCAAAAATGCATTTTTTCTTATTAAGTTTGAGTTCCGTATCTTGGAAACATTGTAAGACTTTTTGCAATCATTGTAAGTATTCCTGAGGGCTATCTGAAGCAATAAGAATGTCATCAAAATAGGGAATGACCCCTGGTATGTTGTATAGTAATCTTTCCATAATTGATTGGAAAATACCAGGGGCTACACTAACTCCAAATTGGAGGCGTTTGCACTTAAAAGCTCCCGTGTACATTATAATGGTTTGCGCCTGTGCAGTTTGTTCATCTACTGGGAACTGTTGGTATGCTTGTGTCATATCAAGTTTTGTAAAAATGGAACTTTTGCCCAGGCTATGTAACAAATGTTGTATAATGGGCACTGGGTATGTGTTGGATTGAAGCCCTCTGTTAATGGTCAACTTGTAGTCTGAGCAAAGGCGAATTGAACCATCTTGTTTAAGGGGTATTACTATGGATGTTTCCCATTTGGAGAAATCAATGGGTTCTAGCACCCCTTGAGCTATCAGTTTGTCCAATTGGGCATTCACTTTTGCACGTAAGGCCAAGGGAATTCTCCTTGGTTTTAGTCTTATTGGAGTCACTTGGGGATCTATGTTTAGAGAAATGGGTGTGCCATTATAGCAGCCAAGCTTGCCATCAAAAACTTCTGAAAAGTTAGTAAGTAGTTGTTCTAAATTGCAAGTGTTAATAGCATTTATGCCAGTTACTTGCAATCCTAGGGAATTGAACCAGTCCAACCCTAGCAAGCTTGGCAGGCACCCATTTACTATAACTAGAGGTAAAAGTCCATTAAAATGATGGAATTGTATGACGAACTTGCCTGTCCCGATGACTGGAATATTCTGTCCCTGGTAGTCTTTCAAGGCTAGCTTGCAGGGTGTCTGTTGTTTGATGATGTCTGGAACCAGCTGCTTCAGGGTGTCCAAGGACAGGATGGAGAGGGAGGAGTCTCTGTCCACCTCCAGGTGGCATGGTTTTCCTTCTAAAAGAAGATTGACATTTATTTTATTAATATTAAAACAATTAGGTAGTGACTCAGCTCTGGGATATGCTTTGGTAACTGCAAAACAATCTTCTTTGGTTCTGAAGGTTTTTGTTGGCATATGGTTTGGTAGTGCCTGGTTCATGTTTCTTGCAGCTTGGCAAATTCTTGCCAGGTGTCCCTTCTTTTGGCACTTTAAACAAACCATGTTTCTAAAGCGGCAGGTGGCTCTAGGGTGGTTTCCCCCACAGCTGAGGCAGATGTTTTGTGGTATGCTTTGTCTTCTCTCAGCTGGGTTGTTTTTTTGTTGTGGAAGCTGAGGCATTCTTAGGTGGTTTACTTCTTCTTCCTCTTCTTCACCGTATTGGGTTTCGAACGTGTCTTCATAGTGAATAGCTGTATTTGTTTTGAGCCCCAGGAAACTGTTAGAGTTTTGAATTTCAGCCGCGGATAGGTTTGACAGCTCCGCGGCTTGGGCTTCCTCGATTGCCTGCTTCAGGCTCAGGTCTGTTTTTGCTAGGAGATGTCTCTGTAGCTGGAGGTCTCTTACCCCACAAACCAGTTGATCCAGAAGCATGTCATCGAGGTGGTCCCTGAATCCGCATTGAAGGGCAGCCGATCTGAGTGCTGCCATGTATTTGCTGACGGATTCTCCCTCCGCTTGTGCTCTTCTTCGGAATGCGTGGTGGCGCACGATGTGGGAAGGTCTGGGAGTGTAGTGATTGCTGAGGACTTCTTGAAGTTCTTCCCAGGCAACCTCTTTTACTATCTGTGTTGCTAGTAGAGCCATGGTGGTGTCGAAGACAGCGGCTCCACAGAAGCTTAGGAAGTAAGGCTTCATTCTGTTCGCGGGTATGTCAGTCAGGTTGGCGGCATCCATGACACATCCGAAGCAATTGATGTAGGATGTTCATGTCTCTGCCGCTGGCTGGAACGGAGGGAAGTTCGGAGGTGCCGCCATCTGGGTTAGCTTTGTGGCAGTCTACTTAGCGCTCTTAGCTCAGTGACTTTAGCAGCTCTTTTGTCGCTTCAGCTCTTTGCGACTTTCAGCTCTTTTTGCCTCAGAATGTCTCACTTTGCTAACCTCGTCACTAATTTTGTATTTGGTGCGCAGGGAATCAGAGACAGAGGCAGAGCTAAGGCTAACAGACTTTATTTTGCCACTTAGTAACCTCAGCCGGCTTGCTGCGCTTGAATCAGCTGCCTGCTGACAGGAGCGAACAGCTGAGCCCATTTGACAGCTCCCTTTCTATAGCGAGCTGTCAAGCAGCTCAGCCAATCAGAGGCTGCTCCGGTTCCCGCTTTAACGGCAGACCGGAGTGAAGACTGTTAGCTACAACAAATATGTTCTTTAATATTTTAAAGGATGTTGTCAGATTCCTACAGGGTCATGTAGGGGTCATAGCTGTCTCTACAGGCAAAAGGAGAAATGCAAACCCTAAGTGTATTTCTGAGCTAATTTTGTCATCTCTGGCTTGCCTAATTATGTTACTTATTTTGAGTCTCTTTGCTTATGAATAGATTGGCCATTCCATTCTCCATTCCAAAAGACTAGCCTTTTCAAGCTTCTGCTAGAGGATGTTTTCCTAGGGCAGGAAGATTGGAGCTGCTTTCTGCCTTTGTTAAGATTTTTCTCCATTTCTTCTTTTGGGGAAATATTTTTTCTTGCCTCTTTTTAATAGTAAGAATAAAGAATATTTTAATCTGGGGAGGGAGGCCTTCCTAAAGAATCATTATCAATTTTTTACTAACTACATGCATATATTTTTCTGCAGAAGGATTGTCTTTTTTCCTTCAATTAAAAAAGCAATGTATGTACTATTGGAGGATCAGAAGAATCATCTGATCTTTCAGGTCTTCCAAGGGTACATGTGTTGCTTTTTAAATTGAATTAATCTGCCTTTCTGATCACATGGAGACTTGAGTAAATTGGAAAATGTAAAGTTGTGCTCACATTGCATTGTAGGACAGAAATCACAATAATCAAACAGTACACTTCATAATAAATTAAATTATGAGATATTACAGTGATTCTCCTATAAAAGAATCTTGATAAATTCAAGAAAACATCAAGCATGTGATCAAAGAAAATCACCAAATCATTTGAAAATTATAGGTGGGACAAAGGAAGTTGGATTGGCAGGATTGATTACAAGATAATCAAACTCAGTGGCCCAGGAGATGTTTGCACACTGTGACTTCGCCTTTTTCTCTGTTGCTGCTCTTTGATTGGCACTTCTAAGCCACTCTCTGTTTCTATCCTCAAGCACTGTGACTGGATTTTTCCGAGAACACATAAGAAATAAGAAATATAAATACATAGATAAATAATGTGGCTAGTGTGTCATGCCCCTGGTGGAGACTGATTCTAAGGGAGAGGAGGAACAACTGACATGGAGTGGAAGTGTGGCTTTGGAGGTTGTGGAGGAGGCTGGGAAAGGGCAGAGGCTGGCTGAGCAGTCAGAGGAGGACTCAGGCCCATCCCCTATCTATCCTAGGGCACGCAGGGAGGATAGGATAAAGGAGAGATGTGGTCTACTTGGGAGGAGAGGGCCTTGATCCTCTTCATAGGCTGCAGCTGTGACAACTGAATTAGAGTATGGACCTGCGTACTGGCGAATGCTGGAAACAAAGCGTGTAAATATCTCTAGTTTATAGTTCCTCTCTGAGTTTGGCATCCTTACCAGTATGTGTTATCCATGGACATCCTCCAGCCCTTGTCTTGCCTGGTTTGTCTTGCTTTTTCCCTTCTTTGTGTAACTGTTTGTGTGGGAGTTTTTTTATCTTCCATCAAGGATAGTCGGAGCTTGGAAGCAAAGTGAAGGAATAAAAGGGGCTTCACCTGTTTTCTGTGACTATGTTTGTTTTGTATCCCACCCTGGGTCATCACATAGTGGTAGAATATGTGATGAAATGTCCATATAGTCCATATTGTAATATTGCAATGTAAAATAAAAAGGTGGAACATATATCATAATGTCCTGGTACAAATGTTATCATGGTAGTTCAGTATGGATATGGCTGTGAGAATTTATTGCATTATGTGTCACTCCTTTTCTTGCAGATTCAGTATACTTTCAAACACTTGTGATTGATTATGTGCTATCAAGTATTTGTTGATTGGTACTGGGTTCCTACTTTAATATGTGGTGGACTTGTCCAAAAGTAAAAATATTCTGGACAAAAATACATACATGATTAGAGAAAATGATAAAGCAAAATATACACATATTAAAACCAGACATATTTTTGTTAGGTATACTACTAGAAAATTACAACAAAGGGAGTACATATTTAATAACATACATGTTGACAGCAGTGAGAATTGTATTTTCACAATACTGGAAAAATGAGGATACACCTACAGATGAAAGTATAATTAGAAAAATATTAGACTGTGCTGAGATGGACAGATTGACACTAATAATAAAAGATAAGGGAGAAACAGAATATTTTTTAATGTGGGGTATGTTTTATCAATGTTTGGATAAAAGAGGTAGAAATTAGAGGATGAAAGATTAATGAAATATATAAGTAAATGAAGTAAAAAAATTACTATAATAAGTAAGGTAAATTGTAGCATTTTAATTATGGATGTTATTATAATTGTTACTTTTATTCAGAGGTAGGATTCAAATTTTTTAACAATCGGTTCTGTGGGCATGGCTTAGTTGGTGGGTGTGGCCAACTTGACGTCACTCACATCAAGAGGCGCTTCTCCTTGCCTGGCCTCTCATGACAGTGGGGATGCTGCAACGGTCATAAGTGTGAAAAATGGTCATAAGTCACTTTTTTCAGTGCCATTGTAACTTTGAATGGTCACTGAATAAATTGTTATAAGTCAAGGATTACCTGTACAAAAATACAAAAAGCTTCTTAGCTTGCAAAAAGCTGCCTAAATACCAATCATTAGATTAAAAATGTCTATAAGTCAGAGTTACAAATCAGTCAGGGTACCAGAGCACTTTGAGGAATTAAAATAGTTAAAATACAATGATAATTGTCAGCAGCCAACTCTTGCTCATAAAGTGAAACCATTTAGCAGAGAGGTCATTTAAGCTCTCCAAAAAGAGCACACCCAGAAGAAGCAATCCTTAGATCCATTTGCACCACTTAAAGATACCAGGTGGTCTCACTCACCTCACAAAATATCCTAAGGAAATAATCTAGATTTAAGGAAAAGTCACATGCCTCCCAGAAAGGCAGTAAAAAAAACAGTGCCAAGCTTGCATCCTGCCTCTTGGAAGTACAACCCAAAAGGACAGTGCCAGATATCACTAAAGCAGTGAAGGAAGACCCCCTCCCCATGTAGAAAAAGAAACCACAAGGCAGGAAAAAATTCAAACATAATACAAATAATTAAATCACAACAGTAGCTGTTGCTTGTTAAACCAATTACCAGAATAAATAGGAACTAACCAGATTTCTCAACCCAGTTTCTTTTCAGGAACAGAGATTAATCTTTTTCCTTTCAAACAAAGCTGAAAGGGAAAATTATCCCATCAATAAACACAGGATTAAATGTCATCAAGCACAGAATTAAACTTCACCAAAAACCAATTTTAGACCAAAATTCAGAAAGGGTATGTAAACTCACATTTGAATGTCAATCTTTCTAGTTAGCCAAGAAGCCCTGCTGAATGTCATTCATCTTGGTTCCTTGTCATTAAAAAGCTTCTTTCCACAGCTCTGCTTTGTTATTCAATTATTTCTTCAAAGTACTGATCATTGCTGGAAGTATTTCCAGGGGAGTATTTCCTCCCAACAGCAGTGTAAAAAGCTTAAAGCAACCCTTCCCCTTTAAGGAAGTATCAAGAAAGAAAAAAACCTCCTTCTGAGACAGTAAGTCTAGGCATACTGCCAAGAATGTGATAAGGGTGGAAAAAAACAAAAAGAGATTTCTTCTAACTACCGGTTCTCTGAACTGCTTAGAAAGTTAACAAGGGGTTCTATAGAACTGGTCAGAACTGGTAGAATCCCACCCCTGCTTTTACCATTAATTTATTAATACTTTGTATAAACAAATTGATCCAGTATTTATTAAGCACTTACATATTTTAAAGAAAAAAAATGTGTAAATAATTTTTTTTCAAAAAGTAATTGTTGATTCCTAGTTATTATATCAATAGCCCTTCTCAACAAGGTTTTGTTTCCAATCAGGTGTTTCAAGTTTTTCAGAAGTGCCCTCTATTATTACAGTAACAAATTCCATCCAACTTGGTGCTGGTTATTCTATTCCTTCCCCCCATCCCACCCCCCACATTTGTCTTCTATTTTAATTTAGAGGGCTTTGTTTTTCTGAGAAGCCAGAGAAGCCAAATGCCTTGTTTGGAAATGAAAATGACTGAATAGCTAAGCTGGCTCCTCTACTAATGCCCTCTAGATTGCCTCCACAGTTGAGCTACTTCTGGCAAGACTTTGATTTCTTTCCCCTGGGTAAGATTTTTGCAATTCTTTGGATTCTGTTTTTGTGAATACTTTATTTTATATTATAAATTGATTTTCTGGACTATATTTTGTTGTTTCTGACACTGGAAGTTGTTCTTTCTAGAACAAGTGTGTTCTTTTCAGATGTCCTCTTCTTGTTGGACTTGATTTGTAATAACATATCATTATTGGTTTGTATTTCTATTTTTCTGTACTTGTGACAGGTAGATACATTTTTCTTCCATTAGTCCTGCAGCTGTTGATCTGATCTCTTTGCTCATTGAACAGTTCTGAGTTCAGGAGCATATTTGTTGTCAGACGTTCAGGATGTCCAACGTCTAGCAGAGTCATTGTTGACCTAAGTAACCACCTATTTAGCATGGGTTTCTCTAAATTACACCTCACCATCTCTTTTATGAGATAGACACTCTCATCTGGCTTCCCTGATGAGACCTTCAGTATATTTAAATCTCTGGTACAGCTCTCATTTCTTTCAGAGCATATCCCACAATCATATCAAGATAGTTTATTATTTGTTATACTCATTATTAATAAGTAATATATTTATACTTATAATTAAGTTGAATTAAATATACTTTAATAATTGGGGAAATGTCAATTTAGAGCCTTATTTTTTGGGATGGGGATGGTCAATTATCACTATTGCAATAAATGCAAAAGAGAAAAGTATAATTGTTCAGTGGGACAAAGAAATTTTTTTGAAAAGAATTTCTTATACAAAGAAAACTTATACAAGCTGCAAGGCATTTCATTAAGTTAAAGTTAACATAAGATAAAGGGAAAATAATTATTAATGGCCATTTGGTAGCAGGGAGTTCTGTAATGTGACAATTTGGCTAAGAATATAATGTCTTTTCAAACATTTTAATGGATATTCAGAGTTGTCAATCCCCAATTGCTCTGTTCACTGGAATATAATCAACTGGAAGTTTTAACAAGTTTTTCTTTTTCTTTCTTTATGACCACCTAGTCTTTGGTTAATAATAGCATCCCCAATTTCCATCCTTGTTTTCTGAAAGTTTATCTTTTGTGGTATTTGGCTGAGATACATTATTTTTTTAATTTATATTAGGCAAAGAAATGATAACATGTGTTCTATTCAACTCTTGTTTCAATTTCAAATAAAGATTATTGTATATTACTATTATGTTCTTTTAATACCCTGATCCTTAAAATTGTCAAAATTATTTGTATGAAGAGCTGCAAGTCATAGGGAAAATGTTCAGTTTATGTCAATAGTGGTATCCACCAAGGCAGTGTTCTAGGATCATCTTTCTTCATCCTCTACATAAATGACCACTGTGATCATATTAAGAGCAACTGCATTCTCTTTGCTGATGATGTAAAGCTGTTCAATAACATAGACAATACTGCTACCCTTCAAAAAGATCTTGACTATGTATCAGAATGGTCAAACAAATGGCAACTTCAAGTCTCAACAAATAAATACTCTGTCTTATATATTGGCAAAAAAATCAGAAAATAAAATACAAGTTGAATAGTCAAGATCTTGTTGATGATCCAAGCTCTGTAAAGGACCTTGGAATACTCATCTCTAATGATCTAAGTGCTAGAACCCACTGTAACTACATAGCCAAAAAGGCATTAAAAGTTGTTAACCTAATTCTGTGTAGTGTTTTCTCCGGTAATATCACTCTACTAACTAGAGCATATAAAACATTTGCTAGACAATACTTGAGTACAGCTCATCAGTCTGGAACCTACATTACGTATCTGATATTAATACAATTGAGAAAGTCCAAAAATATTTTATGAGAAGAGTCCTCCACTCCTCTACTCATAGTAGAATACCTTATGCCACTAGACTTGAAATTTTAGACCTAGACAACCTAAAACTACGCCGCCTTTGGTTTGATCTAAGTATAGTACATAAAATTATATATTGCCATGTCCTACCTATCAATGAGTACTTCAGCTTTAACCAAAACAATACCAAGAGCACAAAATAGATATAAACTAAAGATAAAATGCACCAAACTTGATTGCAGGAAATACGACTTCAGCAACAGAGTAGTCAATGTCTGGAATACTCTACCTGACTCTGTGGTTTCTTCCCCAAACCCCAAAATCTTCAACATTAGACTGTCCACTATTGACCTCACCCCTTTCCTAAGAGGTTTGTAGGGGGCGTACATAAGTGGACCAAAACATGCCTACCGTCCCTGTCCTATTGTTTCTTTTTTTCTTATTTGTATCCATTTCATGTATTTATAATCATGTTTACACTTATACCTGTTATCTAATAATTGTTTGACAAAATAAATAAATAAAAATAAATAAATAAATTTTTGAACCACCCCCCCCGTATAGTGTTTCGTCTACCTGTAATGAGACCTAATATGGTAATATCATCTGTGAACTTAATGATCACAGTGGATGGGTCAGACAATGCACAATCATGTGTATACAGTGAGTACAGGTAGGGACTGAGCACACAGCCCTGTGGGGAGCCAGTGCTAAGCTTCAGGGAGGTGGATATGACAGCCCTCACTGCTTGTGGTCAATCCCTCAGAAAGTCTTTGATCCAGTCACAGATGGAAGAGGGAAAATCCAAGTCAGTCAGCTTTTCAATAAGGGTGCTTGGCAGGATAGCTTTGAAGGTCAAGCTATAATGAATGAAAAGCATCCTGACATAATTTCTGGGTTTTTCCAGATGGCTCACTACAGAATGTAAGGCAGTAGTTATGGCGTCGTCTGTCGACCTGTTCCCCCTGTAGGCAAACTTAATTTTGAGAAATAATAATAACAATAATATAACAATAATAATCACATAATAATAATAGTATTTGCTTATCCATTTTAGTGGATCTTTTATGTAATTAAGTATTCTCTTATGCTTTTAAATTTTAACTTCTCTTTCAGCTACTTAGCCATTGATAAAATAAATCCCATGTTAAAAAGTATTTAGTTTCTTCCTTCTGCTTAATTTTGAATGTTAATCTATCCATTTCTGCACATTCTAATATTTTTCTTACATTTTCAGCTGTAGAGATCTCTTCATTTTTCCATTGCTGTACAAACACAATTCTAGCTGCTGTTAACATGTGTAAAATTAAATATGTATTCCCTTTATTGTATTTTTCTGGTAGGATACCCAACAAAAATATTTCTGGTTTTAGATCTATGTATTGCTTTATCATTTTTTCTAACCATGTATGTATTTTTGTCCAATATTTTTTTGCCTTTCTGCATGTCCACCACACGTGACAATACAAATGCGGTATCTGATTACATTTTCAACATTTAGCAGACATGTCCTTAAACATCTTTGCCAGTCTTGCTGATGGAAAGGGCCACCTGTAAAACATTTGATATAGATATTTTTTGTATGCAGTTGACATGTTAATTTATAATTCCTATCTCACAATTTCTGCTATTTACCTAACCAGGGGTTGGATTCTGCTGGTTTGGGCCAGTTCTAGTGAACCAGATGTTAATCTCACATCCAATTCGGCGAACCAGTAGTTCCGAAGACCAGCTGGCCCTATCCACTCCCTTCTTTTTAGTCCCATGAGGCCCATCTGGCTCCCAGGTAAGTGTTGAGTAGACTCCTGGCAGCAAAAACAGGACGTGGGGAGGGGGGGGTCTGGCGCCTTCTCCTGCCCCCCCCCATTTTTGCTCCAGGAGGCTCCAGGGAGGCTTGCTAGGTCCCATTTTGGGTCTAGGAGGCCACCTTGCAGCCTCCTGGGAGCATCCAGCCATCCAATATGCCTGGATTCAATGTTTAATCAAAAGAACATTTGGAGCAGCTAATCCAGTATTGATTACTGCCTTGGGAATGTTCTAGGTAAACAATACTATGCAGTCTCCTAAAACTGTTGGAGTCAATCTTCTTTCTTTATTCCATATCCCCTTCAAAATAAATAAGTTGCTCTTCTTTTTCCTTCCAGGCTTAGTGTGGTAAGTTCAGAGTGGATTTTGTAGAGAACAGCTTTCATTATCTTTAAGTCTCATTCATTTGCTCAATTTCAGAGCATATATTACACAATTTCCAAAGCATAATTCAGACTATTCAGCAGTTTACCTAGCTGCTGCTTCAGTGTCTGACAAGCAAAAAACACAGTAAATATTTCTGACAAATATTTTTCCTCTTCTACTTTGTGGTTTGATATTTAACACACAAAATTATGTGCTGTGTTACTATTTAGGCAGTTTGCAAACTTGTGTTTTTTGTTGTTGGAAGGCAACTCTTTAATTTGAAGGTGGTGGTAAATTCCTGGTAATAAAATGGCAAGTAGAAAGGCTCACTTCTACTTGCCATTTAGAAAGAGTTGCTTTGTTTTCAATCTCCGTTTCATGACTTGGTCTTCATAAAAAGTAGCTTTGGAATTGAAGCCATATGTGTTAAAACAAAATTATTTCTATTTAGGTACAAGTATGCAAAAAGTTTCAAGATTAATCCTAGATGTTTAATGGCTTTAAATATCTGGGTGTTGTATTAAGGTTTAAGTAGAAAGAGGTTCCTGCTGAAAATATACCATGAATAGCATAGACATGCATAATAGCTATTTTCTTTCTTTCTTTTTCTTTCTTTCTTTCTTTCTTCTTTCTTTCTTTCTTTCTTTCTCTTAAAAGGAAGAAGAAAAAGAAAGATGGAGGGATGTGAGAAAGAAAGAAAAGAGAAAGAAAGAAGAAAAGAAAGAGGGAAAGAAGAAAGAAAAGAAGAAAAGGAAAGAAAGAGAAAGAAAAGAAAAGAAAAAGAAAGAAAGAAAGAAAGAAAGAAAGAAAGAAAGAAAGGGAGGGATGGTAGAAAGAGGGAAAGGCAAGGAAAATGAATTAGATATGGATGGATGGATGGATGGATGGATGGATGGATGGATGGATGGATGGATGGATAGAGGGAGGGAGGGAGGGAGAGAAAAAGGAGAGGAAGGAAGGACCACAAACCCTGGCACTAGAAACAGCTTCAGAGGATGCTTTGAAACAGTACAGCAATCCAGGGCTGGAAGGGACCTCGGAGGTCATCTAGTCCAACCCCCTGCTCCAAGAACATTGTTAAAGTGAATTTTTCTCTTTTGACCCACCCAGTTCCATGACCACATAGCCATGCTCACCCAGTCATATGATCACATAGTCACACCCACCCAGTCATGTGGCCACAACCACACCTACCCAGCCACATGACCATGAAGCCACATTCACCAAGGCATGCCTTCAGAACCAATTGTTAAAAACTTTGAATCCCACTCCTGTACCTAACTATACAATATAATCAAATGTTTTAGCCCATTCTATCATTTATTTATTTTTATTTATCATATTTTTATACCGCTCCCTCTCCCAAAAAGGGACTCGGGGCGGTGTACAGCCTACTAAAAACACATAATAAATATAATATAAATACAATTAAAAATATATTAAACGCGATTGGTCCGGCTGTGTCCCATCAAAATTAAATTTAGGAGTATAAAATCAGGGATCTGAATAAAAATTAAAAATTTATTATTAAAACCGAATTAAGTTTAAAACCGAAACCTGATTACTGGGCCAGGCCAGCCTGTCTAAAAAATAGGGTTTTAACTGCGCGCCAGAAGGTCAGAATATCTGTCATGGCTCGTATCTCCGGGGGGAGATCATTCCATAGGGAGGGAGCTCCCACAGAGAAAGCCCGAACTCTCGGGGCCGTCAGCTGACAACGGCCGGGCGGCGGTACCCCAAGGAGGGCAACCCTGTGGGAGCGTACTGGGCGGCGGGAGGTTGACGATGGCAGTAGGCGGTCCCGTAAGTACCCAGGTCCCGAGCCATGGAGCACTTTAAATACCATCAGTACCACCTTGAATCGAATCCGGAAGGCCACAGGAAGCCAGTGCAGCCTGCGGAGAAGTGGTGTAACGTGGGAGCTCTGAGGGGCACCCACGATCACCCGCGCGGCTGCATTCTGGACCAACTGCAACCTTCATTCTTTCATCCATGTACGTACCAAGGCCTGGTAGTACAACTCTCAATCTGGCAATCCAATTGGTTTTAGAGTTTTGTAACATTTTCAGACTTATTCTTGCTTTTTTCCCTTGCCAAATATATTTTGACATTATTTTATTTAATTCCTCAAAATATTTTTTCCAGCTTTATGGGAATTGTTTAAAACAAAGTATAATAATCTTGGCAAAATATTCCTTTTTTTCAGTAGCTACTCTTCCTATCAAATATAATTGTAAGTTTTTCCACTTCTCCAAGTCTGATTTGATTTGTTGCATTAGCTTAATATAATTATCTTCTTTGATAGATGCAAATCTTGCTGTTAGTTGGATTCCTAGATTTTTTACTTTCTTAAATATCTGGATATCTGTCTTCTTCATTAAGTCTTTTTTTTTTATCTGTAAGATTTTTAGCTGGTATTTTGGTTTTCTCTATTTATTTTCAGCATAATCTTTTTTTAAAAAATTAATTTGGGTTCAGTTTCTTGTGAATCTTCTAAAATAAATACCAGGTCATCTGCAAATGTCTGTAGTTTATATTTTTCTCTTTTTTATTTCCATACCTTTTATTTCTATATCTGTCTAATATTTCTATTTAACACTTCCAATGTCAATGCTAATAGCAGTTCTCTGTCATGTCTCCATTTGCACCTTTGCAGTCTGTTTATTGCCTTAATCATACTAATAAATCTTTCACCAAAGTCCATATATTTTAATTGTAATAACATAAATTGCCAATTTACATTATCAAATGCTTTCTGCACATCTAAAAAGATCAGCACCATTTGTTTTTCAGAATGTGCTTCATAGTACTCCAGCATGTTCACATTCAAGGTGCCCTGCAAAGAGCCATCCTCCAATGCCCCCCTGCCACCTCTTAGTGCCCCCCTGCCAACCCCCTTGCCGCTTAGCACCTCCCTAAGGCATCCCACTGCCCCCCAGGGGGTGGTACTGCCCACTTTGGAAATCACTGCCCTAGAGGAATATATGAAGTTAGTACTCCTTGCTACTAAACTAAATGCAAATTTGTCGAAATGAAAGTCCCACAAGCTGCTGTCTGGACTACTTGAACTACCGGGTATTGAATGAGGATGTAGAGATGGACCCAGCTAAAGTGAAAGCTGTTCTAGACTGGCAACCCCCACATACGCAAAAACAGCTGCAAAGCTTCCTGGGTTTCACAAACTTCTACATGCAGTTTATCCCCTCATTTGCTGAAATTGCCCTGCCCATCACCAAACTGCTGAAAATGGGGGTGGGGTTGTCCTCAATAACCACGACTGAGTCAGCCTCTACAGTGGTGTCTAGAATGTCAGTGGGCTTTCGAGGAGTTGAAGAGGCTGTTCACCAAAGAGCCAATCTTCAAGCACCCTGACCCAGAATTCCCCTTTGTAATCCAAGCCGACACCAGCAACATGGCCTTCACAGCTGTTTTTCTCCAAAGAAATGCAGAGGGCAATTTATAACCCTGCGCCTTCACCTCCAAAAAACTGATTGACATTGAACAGAGGTGGGCAATGTGGGAAAAAGAGGCTCATGCAATGAGGTGGGCCTTGCTAATGTGGAGGCACTTCCTCAAGGGATGTGATGTACCGTTTGAGGTATGAACCTTGAGGCACTAAATACCCCTCAAAAGCTCTTCCCAAAACAGGTCCACTGGACACAATATTTCAAATGATTCAAATTGGAGTTGAAGCATGTCCCAGATAATAAAATTCTTGGTGGACACTTTGTCACGGTACTATAGCAAGTGTGAAGAGGTGGTTCATGAAATGATCCCCCTTACCAGACTTCCTCTCAGGCTACATCCAGGGATCAGGCCAGGTGGGGAGAAGCCATGGATAGAGGGGGAATGACCCAAAGCCTAAAAGATGAGCTGGCAGCAACCCATGATACAGAGACAATCCAATAATTATATTATAGTTTTTCCAGGGCTCCCCTCAGCTAGGAGGCTAACCTGTTTGTAAAACGTATCTACAGGTTGCATGGTGTCCCTCACAAGATTATCTCTGATAGGGGGGTCCAATTCACTGCTAAGTTCTGGAGGGAGTTCATGAGGTCTATTGGGTGTTTGCAAGGGCTGAGCTCAGTGTTCATTCCAAGCACTAACAGGGCTGCAGAACGAACCAATGCTATGGTGGAGCAATATTTAAGGTGCTAAGTCAAATATCAGCAAACCTACTGAGTCTTTGCAGTCTACCCCAATCAATCCCACATATGCAGATCTCAACCGAATCATTTTGTTTAAATACTGTGCTACTTTAAATGTTATTTTCAAGTTCTGGCCGGACATAAGGTAAATTATTTTGATGTGGGTATCCCAATGGGTCATTCGTCTGATATAAAGACCAGTATATAAATAATAATTCAATATTAGCTTAGTAGGTGGGTTACTCATTACTGATAAATAATATGGTGCATATAAATAAAGCTATTTACATTCCTAGATTGTGAGACTAGCATTACAAATATCAAGGGAAATTTTTAAAAACCCTCAAAAGCAATTATAACTTTCTTTAATTCAAATTTCTTCATGTTATTGCAAATCTGTTGTACGCAGGCATGAATTATGAACAAAGTTGTTCTGTAATAAATACGTCTATAAAGTTGTACTGTAATAAATACATTTATAGACAACAAGCATGCTGTGATTAAAATTAAAATTAAGGGCACAAGGCTTATTTGATAGTATTGTCCTGTCAAAAAACTTGGAAAAATTCAGTAAGAAATGCTTAGTTCTTCTTCCCAAAGGAACATGCTGAGTTTTTAAATAGAAAGAGATAAAAAGGGATCGGGGAGAGGAAAAAGCCAACAAAAATAGCATTTAATTACACTGCTTACATAAAGAGAGAATACTATCTTTGAATGCACCTTTCTTGAAAAATCTTATTCATTATTGTAGATTGTTGGATATGGTTGTCCTCTGAGTGATACTACAGAAGCTACTTAATACTATATTTACAAGGAGACAAAACTCACCCTGTGATTGTCAAACCGCTGTCAGTAACCTTTGAGAACTTGTGGCAGATGAGTGAAATCCCAAAAGATTGAAAGGGAAATAAGTTGAGTATGTTTTTAAAAATAAGAACAGAAAGATGGAGGAAACTATAGATATATCAGCTTGATGTCTATATTGGGCATAGTCTTTGAACATATTATCAAGCTGCATATTTGTAAGCACTTGGGTAGGTATGCTACCAATAAGAGGAAACAGAATGGGTTTGTTACACAGAAATTATTGCAACATTAAATCTTTCTTTGTTACAGTTACTAGTTTAACTAGACAGGGAAATGAGCTACCCGGACCTCAGCAAACCCTTTAAGATGTTAAATTGTGGACTAGATTCTGCTGCTATTATGTGGATTCCCAGTTAATGACTGTACATAAAGAGTTCATTAATGTCTCAATCTTCAATTCAACTGTAAACAGCATTCTAATATTGGCAAAATATGTTTATTGGTAAATAATGGTGTGAATTGAAAGAAACCAATTAGTAACAGCTTATAGGTTTTTTTCAGATTAATTATTTAACTATATTTTGGTAATATTACCTTTGGTAACATTAATCTAAAAATTAATCACCCCATTCAGAAAATTACAACAACTGGTAGACAATTAAGTTCTAGTCTGTATACTGATTGTAAAAGAGATTATTTTGTTTCACAAACAAGTTATGAATGCATTCAACTTTCCTCTTCTTTGCCACCAATATTTAGGATCCATTGGTAAATGGAAATTCAGTCCAATTAAATTTAAAATTGGGATGAGGTCCCATTTCAATGGGTGTAAGGCAATTTGTATTTGTTACTGCCTATTAATTGCTGGTATTATAATTCTAAGTAAATTTGCTTTTTGTTTCCTTACTTTCTTGTTGGTCTACTGTATGTCATCCAGATTTGGATAGCTATATACATTAAATAAATAAATCAAATATATAGTTAAAGCTTTCAGTGATTTTTTTTCTTTCCTATAGTTTATGTAATATTCTTTTGGATATTCTTTTGGATAGCAATGAAAGAAAGAACAGATTAAAAATATTTGGAAGATCTGCATTGTATAGACTTGCATTATACATTCCAAGATAACACTGTGCTTTGTGTCCCATAATGTACATATCTGTGTATATGGGGGTATATACATACAAACACACACAAACACACACACACTGATTATGGCTACATATAAAGCTGGCTGGCTATTCTTCCTTTAATAACTTTAAACGAAAGAAGATACACTGAGAAGGACAATATGTATATCAGGACACATTTGTCCTGTTCCTATATTTATCTGAAGCATTCAAAGATTAAACATTTTATCCAACATCAAAAAATGATCAATTTTAACCAATGAATTATCTGTCAGTGTGTAAGAAATTATGAGCTGGGATAGCCCTAACAACAAGTCAAGTTGTTCCCAATGGGAACTATTTGGTGACTAAGAAACAAGATCTGTTCTGAGCTATGTCAGACAGTTCAGACCTGGTCATGGCTTAGCTTGACTGATCTGTATATATGTATAAGAGTTGGTTTTTCCTTGCAATCTTTGATTCTGTGTTTATGACTTCTGGATTGAATTCTGATTCTGGCTTCTGCTGCATGGGTATTGTATATATGCATCATACTGTATATTATTGTATAAAAAGAAGTTTCTTCTATAAATGAATCCTGCTGAATTATTTACTTGTGTGCTGGTTGGATTGCTGTAAACTCTGACAGGTTATGGGTCCAGAGCATACCAAGCACACAGTAAAACTGAAATGTAATTAAACTGAAGGACAGCCTGTGTTATAAGGAAATGAGAACATGGCTGAGAAGGCTTGCAGGATGACTGTCAATTTCAAGGAGAGCTCTCTGCCTCAATTGGGCCAGAAGAATTATATTATTTGGGATGCAAAATTTGAATGCTTCTTGAAGGCTAAGGAGTTCTGGGATATTGTTATTAATACATCCCAGGCCCCATTAGCAACAGCAGATCAAAGGCAGCATGATAAGGCACTGGCCTACATCATCTTAAATTTAGAAGATGAACCATTCTTGAATGTAGCTGATTTAAAAACTGCAAAGGAGGTTTGGCTGAAATTGATAAATATGCATGTGAGTGCATCAACATGCAATATTGTGCAATTATCTAAACAATTATACAGAGCCTGGTTGCTACTACAAAAGAGTGTGGAGGAGCATTTGCTGAACACGCAGACTTTATTTATTGAGTTGAAACAGCGTGGAATGTAGATTCCTGAATCTCAGAGGGAGCTGTTGGTATTAAATAGTCTTGATGAAATATGGGACAATGTTTTAGCCATTTTTGAATGCAAACCAGAACAGGACTTATGTATTGAAGTCCTTAAAGCCTGTTTGGTTTCTGAAGAAAACAAATATCATTTTAGAAGAAGCCACGAGGAGAAATTCATGAAGTGGGAGCCCAGAGAGCAGATAGAAAAAAGCAACAGACAAGATGTCTGCACATTCCAAAACAACAGATAGGATTTCTGCAGAGACCAAAGTAATAGAAGAGATTGGATTATAGTCCAGCAAACACTTTCTACAAAGAAAGAAACAGAACAGAAGCAGAGCCAATGTTTCATCTGTGGTAATAAGACTCATTTAAAGAAAGACTGTTAGCAAAGAAGAAAAAACTACAGATGGACAAGCTGTTGTTGCAAAAGTTAACTATTGTAATAGCAGAGACAAATGGTTAATCGACAGTGGGGCAAGTCAAACAATTGTTAATAATTCTAAATTGTTTTTCAGAATGGATCCAGTTGGTGGAGATGCAGTAGCTTTAGCAAATGGCCAGAAGGCTAAAGTCACAGGAACAGGCAGTGTGTTGATTCCATGTCTGGAGGAAAAGTTTAGTAACATATTATATGTGCCTGAAATGGAGCATAATTTACTGAGTGTCTCTAGTTTAGACAAACAAGATTTTTAGACCATGTTTGTAAATGAGAAGTGTTTCATAAAAAGAAATGGGAGTGTACGTGCACAAGGCATAAAACAGGATGATCTTTATGTGTTGCAGGGACAAAAGGTTCAATGTGCCCAAACGTTTGGAAACGTGGCACAACATGATTCAGGCATTCATCTATTGCACAGAAAGCTTAGCCATGCCAGCTTCAGAGTTTTGTAAAAGATGCAACAGTTTGGAGAAGAGTTTAACTTAAAAGGGTGTAAGGCATACTTGGACTGTGCAGTAAATAAACAATCAAAGTCCAAAGTCCAAGATATTTCCTGTAAGCAAGAGTAGGAAAGACAGATGACAGGAGATCTAGAGCTGGTACATATAGATTTGGTGAGGCCAATGCAAGCCAGTTTATTTATTTATTTAATTTATTTATTTTATCATATTTTTATACCGCTCCCTCTCCCAAAAAGGGACTCGGGGCGGTGTACAGCCTACTAAAAACACACAATAAATACACTATAAATACAATTAAAAATATATTAAATGCAGTTGTTCTGGCTGTTTCCCATCAAAATTAAATTTAACAATGTAAAATCAGGGATCTAATTAAAAATTAAAAATTAATTAATAAAACCGAATGAAGTTTAAAACCGGAACCTGATTACTGGGCCAGGCCAGCCTGTCTAAAAAATAGGGTTTTAACTGCGCGCCGGAAGGTCAGAATATCCGTCATGGCTCGTATCTCTGGGGGGAGATCATTCCATAGGGAGGGAGCTCCCACAGAGAAAGCCCGAACTCTCGGGGCCGTCAGCCAACAACGGCCGGGTGGCGGTACCCCAAGGACGGCAACCCTGTGGGAGCGTACTGGGCGGCGGGAGGTTGACGATGGCAGTAGGCGGTCCCGTAGGTACCCAGGTCCCGAGCCATGGAGCACTTTAAATACCATCAGTACCACCTTGAATCGAATCCGGAAGGCCACAGGAAGTCAGTGCAGCCTGCGGAGAAGCGGTGTAACGTGGGAGCTCTGAGGGGCACCCACGATCACCCGCGCGGCTGCATTCTGGACCAACTGCAACCTCCGGAGACTCTTCAAGGGGAGCCCCATGTAGAGAGCATTGCAATAATCCAGGCGGGAGATAACGAGGGCGGAAGTGACTGTGCGAAGTTTGGGAAGAGAAAAGTATGCACTGGTCATTGTAGATGACTACAGCAGATTTTAGCTACAGAAATTTAGTGGGTGAGCTTCATAGAAAGGAGATATAAACAACACGTATGTCAGCTGCAAACTGACAGAAATTTAGCAAGTTATCAGCAATGGTTGCGACAGGAATAAAACACAGAGGCACTAATCCATACACAGTAGCTAAGAATAGTATAGTTGAAAGGCAGAATGGTATCTTACAAACAATGAAGAACTCACTGCTGGAGGATTTTAGTCTGAGCATATTTCAGTGAAGCAATGTTGACTACTAATTATTTAATCAGTAAGCTGTGGAATTCCTCAATTAATGATACTCTATATGCAGTATTATATGGGAGAAAGCCATCTCTGGCACATTTAAGGGTATTTGGAAGCAATGCATGGGTGCATATTCCAAAAGCAATCAGGAGAAAAAGTCAACCAAAGGCTGGAAAGCTCAGGTTTATGGGCTATGAACCTGGCTCAAAGGGCTATCGCTTTAGCAATGGCAGCAAGAGAATAGTGGTTTCCAGGTCTGCTAGCTTTGCAGAGCAAAATTGGAACAAAATTGATGCCAATTTTTGGAATGATCCACTTAGTGATGGTAATTCACTTAGTGATGGTAACCCACTTAGTGACGGTGACAGTGTCAGGGAGGAGAAGGTGAAAAAACAAGAAAAGGAGTCAGGAGAAGATGATGACTCAGATATCAAACAAGAGAGGGTTGAAACACAAGAGCAGTCAATGCCATGCAGGACAGAGTGATGGAACAAAGAAATTCCACCTGACAGGTATTCTGCTAATAAAGTAAAAATGTGTAATGTGTGATATGAGCTAAGAAACTATAAGGAAGTATTGGCATTATCTAAAATTGAACAAGTGAAGTGGAAAGAAGCCATTGACAAAAAAATTAAATCAATGGGTGAACATAAAGTGTTCACATCTAAGACTTTTCCACAAGGTTGCAAAACCATAGGATGTAAATGGGTGTACAAAAAGAAAGTATTACCCAACAATGAGGTACATTATAAAGCAAAGTTAGTGGCACAAGGGTTTTCACAGATGAAAAATGTGCTCTATGATGTGCTCTATGATGAGGTATTAGACCCACAATGAAGAGTGAAACATAAGGTTGGCAGCAGCACGTGGCCATAAAATTTGGCATTTTGATATAACCACAGCATTCCTCAATGCAGAATTAGAGAATTAAATTTATATGATTCAAGCACCAGGGTATGAAAGTAAGAAGCCTAACACTGTGTATAAACTGAACAAGGCCATTTATGGGCTGAAACAGTCATCCAGGAATTGGAATATCTGTTTAGATATGGCATTGAAGGATCTTGAGTTCAAGAGTTACAAGGCTGATGGTTATATATATACTAGAAAGTTACAAGGTGGGGATTGTCAATTATTAGCATTGTGGATGATCTTTGTTTCATTGCAAAGGATTTGTCACAGAAAAAAATTTGCTAATCAATTAGAGAAAAAAAATTGAAATAAAAAGATTTGAGTGAAACACAAAATTATCTTGGTGTAGTGATACAAAAAACTGAGAAAGAGGAAGACTTGGCTGCAGTGATGCCAAACCTGCTGGCAGACATATTACAGAAAAACAAGCATGATATACAAGGAGACAGAGACGAAATTTTTAGAATCCACAGAAACTACACAAGAAGGCACAGATTACCAAAAGAGGTGCACGTGAGGTTCACCAAAAAGACAGTGAGAGACAAAGTATACAAAAGAATGAGAGATGAATCCATGATGTACAAGGAGAGAGAAATACAAATCTTAAAACAGATATCCAGGAGAATCAGAGAACAGAGAAGACGGTATCTATTTTTGACCACACAACTGATTAAGTACAACATAATGTTCAGATGGTTTATACCTGAAGGAATTCTGATCTCCTGGCAAGACAAGAAATTAAGGATAGATACAATAGACAAAGCACACAAATTATTTGAACATCACTTCATGATGGATGAAGATCAGGAAAGTAGAGAGGAATTAGAAAGTAAAAGCCAAGAGGAACAGCAACCAGATGGAAAAGCTGTAAAACAAGAAGAAAGAGTGAGGGTAGAAAATGACTAGATGGAATGAGAAGGCACAAGAACAAAAATTCAGAGAAAGACAAGAACAATAAGAAGAGCAAGACCCATATACAAGTAAAAAGATAGATGAGGAAGTTAAGATGCTATCTTTTAATATAAATGGATTGAACTCCTCCACAAAAAGAAAACAATTTTTTACAAAATTACAAAGATTGAACTTGGATATAGTCTGCCTCCAAGAAGTCCACATCAAAAAACAACATGGCAATCTAGTAGAATATCTTAAAATCGGGAAGCTTACTTGTCTCTAGCACATCAAAAGAAAAGAGGGATAGCATTGTACATTAGAGAATCATTAAAACCCAAACAAATATACATGGATGAAGAAGAATATTAATGATGGAGGTATTGATAAACCAGAAACAAACTCTTCTGATTGCAAATAATAAGCAGGAAGAGTTCTATAAAAGACTACAAAAAAAAAAAAAGATAATAGAAATGGACTATGAAAATATATGTTTAATAGGAGACTTCAATGTAATTGTGGGTGTTAAAAAAGACTACAAAAGCAGTAAAAGAAACAAAAGAAGAATATTTCCAAAAACATTCTTTGAGATGGTGTCATCTCAAAGGAACTAGATTTACAGGATCCATGGAGAGAGCTAAATTTAAAAACAAACCAAACCAATGTACATTCTATTCAAATACACATCAATCGTGGTCAAGAGTAGATATGGTATGGATGACATCTGGAATGAGAACAGACATCCAGAAAGTACTTATAACAACAAACATATGGGCAGATCACAACCCCATAAAAGTTACTTAATGGGGCAAAGAAGAAACTGAGATGGACAATGAACCAAAATATTTTAAAAGACAAGGAATTCATACAAATGGTGGAAAAAGAAATGAAATTCTTTTTTAAAGAAAATAGAAAAGAAGAAATATCATTACAAAATGTGTGGGATATGGCAAAAGCATACATCCGAGGACTAGCAGTAACATACATAGCAAGAAGAAATAAGAAAAAGAAACGACCGTAAAATATACTACAAGATGAGCATAAAAGACTAGAGTTAGACCTACAGAAAGACCCACAAAAACATAATAAAAGACAAAAGAAACTTAATAAAATTGAGTTGAACTTAATAAAATTCAGATTGAACTTAATAGCGCAAGAGGACATTTCACAAAAAGTCAAAATGGCAAAACAAAACTTCTTTGAATGTGCAAATAAGCCAGGTAGATGGCTAGCATATAAATTAAAAACTGAGAAAAGTGGTTATGATTGAGAATTGATTATTGATGAGAATTGATGATTGAGAATTTATTTATTTATTTATTTATTTATTTATTTATTATTCAGATTTCTATACCGCTCCCTCTCCCAAAAAGGGACTCGGGGCGGTGTACAGCCTACTAAAAACACACAGAATAAATACAATTTAAATACAATTTAAAACTAAATTAAATAAGCAAAATTGATTGGCAATATCTATTCTCTGGATGCAATACTGCTGAAGACCATTACAACATATTTTTACTTGAAGTCAAAAGAGTCATCAAACTATATGTACCATTAACAACTCCCAAAACCAGAAAAAACAAATTACCCAAAACAATAAGGAAGCTTCAATCCAGAAAGAAATCACTTTGGCGGAAAAACAAATCTGGTCATGTTGTCAACTTCAAAAGCCGATACAAAAATTTATGCCACCAGATAAAAACTGAATGCACCACTTATCACATTAAACAAGAAGAAAACCTTCCACGCACCAATTCCACCTGCACTTTCTGCAATTTTGTAAACAACAAACTAAAAGACTCAAGGTCCATCCCACCCCTGAAAGGACCTAATGGTAAAGACTGCAATGATGACACTATTAAAGCCAACCTCTTTAACACATTCTTTGGCTCAGTATTTGTAAACAGCAATGGATCATGCCCATATTTCCTAGTAGAGCCACAGACAACTACAATGATCTAATACATATGATTTTACGGAAGACAATGTTGAAAAAGCACTACGCAATCTAAAACCATCTCTATCTATTGGACCGGACGGAATATATGCCTACTTCTTAAAAAAACTATCCACTGCCATAGCCGAACCTCTAAGCATAATCTTTGAAAAATCTTTCAGGACCAGCTCCTTGCCAAAAATTATGGTCACAAGCCACGGTCATTCCCATCTTCAAAAAGGGAGGCCCCAGCCTAGTTGAAAATTACAGACCAATCTCTTTATGCTGCATCACCTGTAAAGTCATGGAATCAATTATTAATCAATCCATCATCCTCCAGTTAGAAACAAACAACCTATTCTCTAATAAACAATTTGGTTTCAGGAAAAAACTATCGTGTAAACTGCAACTCTTACACTGCAAAAACATATGGACTACACAACTTGATCAGGACAAAGCAATAGATACAATCTACATGGTCTTCTGTAAAGCCTTTGATTCAGTGGTACACGACAAGCTACTCCTAAAATTAAAATCTTACGGTCTCTCTGAACACCTGCACAATTGGATAGAAGCATTCCTGTCAAACAGACAACAAATGGTCAAAATTGGGAGCGTCCTATCAAATTCTATACCTGTCAACAGTGGTGCCCCCAAGGCAGTGTTCTAGGACCAAGTCTTTTCATACTTTACATAAATGATCTCTGTGATCATATCAAGAGCAACTGCATTCTCTTCACTGATGATGTAAAGCTATTCAACACCACAGACAATACTGCTACCCTTCAAAATGACCTTGACTATATATCAGAATGGTCAAACAAATGGCAACTTCAAATCTCAACAAATAAATGCTCTGTCCTACATATTGGCAAAAAAAAATCAGAAAATTAAATATAGGCTGAATAGTCAAGAACTTGTTGATGATCCAATTCTGTCAAGGATCTTGGAGTACTCATCTCAAATGACCTAAGTGCTAGAGCCCAATGTAACTATATAGCCAAAAAGGCGTTAAGAGTTGTTAACCTAATCTTACATAGCTTTTTCTCTGGTAATATTACACTAATAACTAGCGCATACAAAACATTTGCTAGACCAATACTCAAATTACAGCTCATCAGTCTGGAACTCACATTACGTATCTGATATTAATACAGTTGAGAAAGTCCAGAAATATTTCACAAGGAGACTTCTCTATTCCTCTACTCATTGCAGAATACCTTATGCCACTAGACTCGAAATTCTAGACTTAGAAAACCTAGAACTATGCCACCTTCGGTCTGATCTAAGTATAGTATATAAAATCATACATTGCAATGTCCTACCTGTCAATGAATACTTCAGCTTCAACCATAACAAAACTAGAGCAAACAATAGATACAAACTCAAGGTTAACTGCACCAAACCTGATAGCAGGAAATACGACTTCAGCAACAGAGTGGTCAATGTCTGGAATACTCTACCGGACTCGGTGGTTTCTTCCCCAAACCCCAAAAACTTTAACCTTAGACTGTCTACTATTGACCTCACCCCTTTCCTAAGCGGTCTGTAGAGAGCGTGCATAAGCGCACCAACATGCCTACCGTCCCTGTCCTGTTGTTTCTTTTATATATTTTTTTATTTTTCTTATATGTATTCATGTATTCATAACTATGGTTTTACTTATACCTATTATCTTGTAAGCAACTGACAAATAAATAAATAAATGTTCTCAGTCAAAGAAGAAAAATTGGAGAGATAAATGAAGGATGTTGGAGAAAAATTGGAGAGATACATGTTGGAGAGATACATGAAGGATGGTAATTCTGCTCCAACACCTATGAGCATAGATTTTCACAACAATTTGGGCGAGGACAAAAGTGAAGCCTGTAATCAAGAGATACATTAGTCAGCAATTGGGGGCTTATTATATCTGTCACAGTGGTCCAGACCAGACATAGCTTGTGCAGTAAGCATCTTAAGTCGCTTTAATGCTGCATCAACAAAATTGCATTGAATGGGTATAAAAAGAATTCTCAAATATTTGAAGAAAAATGTGAATTTGGATCTTCAAATACAGGTCTCTGAAGAATTAAAATTGAAATATTATGCTGGCAGTGATTATGCCAATGATGTAAAAACCAGAAAGTCCAATTCTGGGACTGTGGTATTTATTATTTGTGGATTGTGGTATTATTTTAATTGTTGGAAGTCCAGAAAACAAATAACTATAGCCAATTCTGCAGGCAGAATTTATTGCTCTATCTGAGCTTTGTTCAGAGATTACTTGCATGTAGAGCTGCTAAAGGATTTAAACATCCCAAATACTTCCTGCTATGGATGTCAAGCTAGTCCTCTAGCTGCTTTTTTGGCAAAAGTAGAATGGAGCAGTGATATAATGCAGTCTTGCTAGCTCTTCATAGAAACATGGGTTGACATGTCAACTATTGATTTTTAAAAAAAAAACAAAACTCAGTTAATGTTGATGTGTAAGGCCAGAATCACCAGGGAGGATATCTGATTGGATAACTGATTGATGGAGTTAAGTGTGATTTTGGGAATCAGTCTATTTTATCTGATGCTAGGTCAAATTCTTAAGGTTTAATTGTATACCTGTGACTTTTGTATAGTTCTCCAGTACTCTATAGAAAATCTTGACTAACCATTTAATGAAAATGGGTTGTTTCATGATGTTGTGTCGATGATAATATAGAAGTCAGCTAATCATGTTGTGACAGTGTCAAGAAAGGTGAGAGCAGTTTGCAGGTATAGCTATGCTATATTATCTGAAGCTTATTGGAAAATGTTTCTTTGGCCTTGATCCTCAAAATACTTTACTGAACAATTAATTTTAAGAACATGAATGATTCTATCAAGTGAAATACAATTACTGTGTGTAAATTTAAGGCTCTTTGAAATGGCAAGGCTTCTAATTTTACAACACTAGTTTCTCTGCTGTTTTAGGTCAACCAATTAAATTTCAGGATCATGCTTATGGGGAAAAATAGGCAATGATATAGAATTCTTTATAGAATTCTTTATTGGCCAAGTGTGATTGGACACACAAGGGATTTGTCTTTGGTGCATATGCTCTCAGTGTACATAAAGGAAAAATACATTCATCAAGAATCATAAGATACAACACTTAGTGATAGTCATAGGTTACTAATAAGAAATCAAATCATACTAGGAAACAAATAAAACAGATGGGGACCAGCTGATCAACAAACTTTTAAGCAAGAAGGAGTTATCTTGTCTGGGCCTGGTGCTTTTCCTGGCTTTTGTCTGTGAAATAGACCTTGCATCTCATTCACTGTAATCACCAGAGGTGGTGGGCCCAATGGGATGGGGTAGGTTTCAGGAGACTTGGCTGTTGTTGTTGTGTCTGAGATGGGGATTGTGGAGATGGAAGACAGTAGTTTTCTCTCAAACCTACAGTGTTTTACATTCAGGTCATCTGTCAGTTATTAATTTCCTTCAGCATGGGAAGGCGGTTTGCTGTAACTAGAGATATTTTTTAGTTTTTCACATATTTGCTGGTTCCTTTGTTGAGAACTGATTCCTTAGCTTTTCAGAGTAGCTTCTTTTTGCTGCTCTGATTTCCCTTGTTAATATATTTTTGGCTTGATTATTCAGTATTCTATTGCCTTTTCTGTAGGCTTCCTCTTTTGTACAATGAAGCTGCTTAAATTTAGCTGTGAACCAAGATTTATTGTTACTGCATATTCTCAGGTTTCTAGTTGGCATGCATAGATCTTCACAAAAACTGACATATGATGTTACAGTATCTGTGAGTTCATCCAAGTTTGCAGAATGTGTTTTTGAACACATTCCAATCAGACAAGGCAAGCCTTAGCTTTAGCTTTGCCTTTTCAGTCCAAGTCTTCACTCCCAAATGCACTTCCAAATGGGAATGTATATACATATATATAAAAGCTAATATTAGATTAGGTTCTAAAGTATCAGATGGATTCGTAACTGACTGACCAACCACACTCAACATGTAGTCCTCAGTGGAACTGCATTTACATGGAGGGAAGCATGGAGTGGGGTACCCAAGGCTCTGTTTTAAGCCCAGTACTCTTCAACATCTTCATCAATGACTTGGACAAGGGGATAGATGGAGAACTCATCAAATTTGCAGACAACACCAAGCTGGCAGGAATAGCCAACATTCCAGAAGATAGGCTTAAGATACAGAAGGATCTTGACAGAACTGAACATTGGGTACTATCTAACAAAATGAAATTCAATGGTGAAAAAAGTAAGGTTCTACATTTAGGCAAGAAAAATCAAATGCACAAGTACAGTATATGTGGTACATTGCTCAATAGTAGTAACTGTGAGAGGGATCTTGGAGTCCTAATGGACAATCATTTAAATATGAGCCAGCAGTGTGCAGTAGCTTCCAAAAAAGCCAACACAATCCTAGCTGCATAAACATAGGATAGAATCAAGATCACATAAAGTGTTAATACCTTTTATAATGCCTTGGTAAGGCCACACTTGGAATACAGCATTCAGTTTTGGTTTCCATGATGTAAAAAAGATGTTGCGACACTAGAAAGAGTGCAGAGAAGAGCCACAAAGATGATTAGTGGACTGGAGACTAAAACATACCATGTTTCTCCAACAATATGGCCTCCACCAATAGGAAGACCCAGCATGTTTTCTACGCATGAAATGAAATTAATCCCCTTCCCCCAAATTTAGGCCTAGTTTAAAACATTCTGGGGGGGGGAGGCCAGGGGTTAAAACATGCTGGGGGGGGAGGGCGGGGGTTAAAACATGCTGGGGGGGAGGGCGGGGGGGAAACCCTGCGCGGCGCTGCTGCTGTTCTCGCGCCAGCAGGAAGTGTAGAAGTGTTTCTGCTGCTTCTCGGTCAGGGGAGCTGCCTCCATGGCTTCCACAGTTCCTGCCGGCACGAGAACAGCAGCAGCGCTGGCGGGAATGTGGAAGCGGTTCTGCCGCTGCTCGGGTGTGTGTGGAGTTTCCGCACACACCCAAGCAGCGGCAGAAACAATTCCATGTTTCTGCTGGCACGACA
This sequence comes from Bungarus multicinctus, assembly GCA_023653725.1. NCBI lineage: Eukaryota > Metazoa > Chordata > Lepidosauria > Squamata > Elapidae > Bungarus > Bungarus multicinctus. Next base: position 71,917,050 of record CM042840.1, read on the forward strand.
ACAGCAGCAGCGCCGGCGGGAACACGGAAGCATTTCTGCCGCTGTTTGGGTGTGTGCCCAAGCAGCGGCAGAAACGCTTCCGCGTTCCTGCCAGCACTGCTGCTGTTGTCGTGCCGGCGGAAACATGGAAGCGTTTCTGCCGCTGCTCGGGTGTGTGTGGAAGCTCCGCACACACCCGAGCAGCAGCAGAAATGCTTCCACGTTCCCGCCGGCGCTGCTGCTGTTGTCATGCCGGTGGGAACACCGCTGCTGCCCACCCGCTGATGGGGGGGGGGAAGAGAAATTAATTCACCCCCGAAAAGATGGCCTAGTTGTTTTTTCGGGGCTCAAAAAAAATAAGGCCCTACCTTATTTTGTGAGAAACATGGTATGAAGAATGGTTGTAGGAACTGGGTATGTCTTGTTTAATGAATAGAAAGACTAGGGGAAACATGACAGCAGTGTTCAAATATCTCAGGGGCTGCCACAAAGAAGAGAAAGTCAAGTATTCTCCAAAGTACCTAAGGGTAGGACAAGAAGCAATGGGTGGAAATTAATCAAGGAGAGAAGCAACTTAGAACTAAGGAGAAATTTCCTGCCAGTTACAACAATTAATCAGTGTAACAACTTGCCTCCAGAAGTTGTGAATGCTCCAACACTGGAAGTTTTTTTTAAAAAAGATGTTGGATAACCATTTGTTTGAAGCAATGTAGGGTTTCCTGCCTAAGCAGTGGGTTGGATTAGAAGACCTCCAAGGTCCTTTCCAATTATGATATTCTATTCTATTCTAAGGTCAACTGAGAAATTGTTTCATGAACATGAGAGAATCTTTTTGCTATATACACATATATTATGACTTCAGCAACAGAGTGGTCAATGTTTGGAATACTCTACCTGATTCTGTGGTTTCTTCCCCAAACCCCAAAAACTTTAACCTTAGACCATCTACTATTGACCTCACCCCCTTCCTAAGAGGCCTGTAGGGGGCATGCATAAGCGCACCAGTTGTGCCTACCATCCCTGTCCTATTGTTTCTTTTTATTTTTCTTATAAGTATCTAGATCATATATTCAAAACTATATTTATTCTTATACCTGTATCTTATAAGTGATTGACAAATCAAATAAATACTAAATACATACACACACACACACACACACACACACATATACATAAACAGAGGGGGGGTGAGGGAGAGGGAGTGTTACAGAATGCTAACAACAAAAAGATTCTCTCATGTTCATGAAACAATTTCTCAGTTGATATTAATAAAGTTATTCTAACTTTATAATCACAATTTATCTGACCTTCATTCCATTCCCAAATAAATTTGGAGTTTTTTCTGATGGTTAATACCAATAAAGCTCCTAGCTTACAGGCCTGATCTAGTGTTTGATTAAGCACTTTATAATTCATAGCTGAATTGGAACATATCATAGTTCAACAGGGAGTATGCATGTTTTGCCTGTAGAAAGTAACAGATAAATCTAAGGAGATCTGGAAATTCCTATATCTGAAAATCTTGGAAAATATTACTAAGCATTAAGATGCAAGGAAGTTCTTAAGTTCTGGCATGTGTAGAATCTTTGGCCTCACATAGAAGTTACTTGCACTTAAGTCAACTATGATATTAAATCTCTATCTTCTCCCCACCTCCATTTCCTCCAGTTAATCCAGGTGTTTCAGCTGTGTAGACTTATGACAGATTGACATATTGAAACATTAGTAGATTATTCAATTGGCAAATAATGCCTATCTGTATGTAACTCAGATGTATGTAATGGACAGTCACATAATTCAAAAAATATTTTTATTTTATTGTTATTTAAAAGAGTTGTATATCTGCCTATGTTAGGGTTCTGGCCAGGAATGCTTTACAAGTCAACAGCCTACTTACCAGTATTGTATCCATAAACAGTATTTTTTTTTTTATTAAAACAAAAGCAAAAGCAAAAGGAACACTGATTTGCAATTGGATTAGATTCCAGTCTCACAAAACAGAATTGGGTACATGGAAAAGAGTTTTAAAAAGATACAACCATGTATGGTTTTCAAAATAGATAACTGTCATGTGAAGTTCATGATACAATAGTGAAAAATGCAAAGATGGGATTGGAAAGACTTTGACAAACTAGTTAAGCTGTGTTGGAAAGAATAAAAAAGTATGAGGACTGGAATTCATGGGAGCTATTATGTAAAGTGAAGTATTTTGCATAGTGGCTGGATCTATGGATCAGAAAATAAGAGTTTGAATAGGGTAGACAAGACATGCCTGCATGTGTGAATGAGTATAGTTTTTAGTCCAGAAAATAAATGGTAGAAAATACATCTGCACAAATACAAAAATTTCAGACTTGTTCTTCATTACAGTAGACCCAAATTCATAGCCAGTCCCCCAGGAAAATAATGGATATATTCCTGCACAGCCAACACTGTCTATCTTTCTAGAAGTTGGAATACAAATTTCCATAATTTGTTCCACTGATGGAACTTTCAAAAAGCCAACTTGGCCAAATTTTCCAAAAATCTTGATAAAACTAGACAATGTATTCCATCAAGTAATCAGCACTATCATAGATTTATGAAGACAACAATTGTCTCAATTAAAAGACATAAGCCTCAAGGATTTAAAAAAGAATACATCCCAGGATATAATAAAGAGATTGAAGAACTCTAGCAGACTATCCTTCAGAGTGACGATCAGGAGATTGCTGATGATGCCTATCCACAGTTTGGATGCAGCTCAACATAAGAAGTGGAACATGAAACAGAATAACTAAATTTCAGCAAAACCAGCAAGGAAGCTTAGAGGCTATTAAGGAAATTGGGTTGACCTCGATAACCCACACAACAAACACCTTATGTAATACTTGACCAAATAGCTCCTTGAGTTGTATCTATCTCCAAAGCTCCAGTAGTAAAACATTTTTGGCAATCAGTCTGAACTCTTTCTGAGTATTCTTGTCTCTTCTCTATAAAGAAAATTGACATTGTCATTGACAGTCTAAAATGTGGTAAAGCACCAGGCTTTGATATAATTCATCCAGAATTCCAGATTAACTCCAGGAAGCACACACAGAATTGAATTGGTAAATTCCTCTGAGACTTAGTTTCCAATGGCTGCCTCCCATCAGAATTTTTAAAAAAGCTAAAATAATATAACTTCTAAAATCTGGCAAACCACACGACAGTTAAAATCTATTGCTCGATCACTCTGTTGAGCTCCTGCTACAAACTCCTGGAAAGATTAATTATAAATAAGATAGGTACCATAATAGATAAAACATCTGTTCATGGAATAAGTCAGCTTCTGCCAGGTCTGGATTTGGGTAGACCAGGTGCTAAGCCCAATAGGATATATTAAAGCAAGATTCCAGTAATGCATCAAAACCATGGCCATATTTATAAAACTAACTGCAGCATTGGAAGGGCTGATTGTGATACAAACTGCCATATTATCCCCTACAAAAATCTCTATTGACTAATTAATAACTTGCTGAGTGATAGGTTGTTTAAGATACTAATGGAAGACAACATAAGTAAGTTAAGTAGATTAAACAATGGACTTCCAATAGGTTCTGTAATGGCACACTGCACTATTCAACTTATATATATCAAATATGTTGGTGATAAGAAGACACAAATTTGGATACTGTCTATAGCAGTACAAGAAAAACATACTGGGGTGCAAACAGCCTCCTATCCAAAGATCTTAAAACCTTGGGGAAATTCTTCACTAAAGGGTCACTCCTAGTACCAGGAAAATGATAACTATGTGTTTCCACCTTAACAACAAATATAAAGCATATAAAATATATAGCATATAAAGTCCTGAAGGTCTACTTAAACAATAACTTATTCCATTATAATATCTATCCAAAGTATCTTGGAGTAACGTTGGATTGGACTCTGTCATATAAGAAACACCTAGAGAATATGATTGCAACAACATACTCCCAAAATTATGTGGACCTAAATGGGGAACATCAGCTGCTACCCTTAGGTCATCACCGCTAACTTTGGTCTTATCTACAGTTGAATACTGTGTTTCTGTATGGCTTAATAGCTTAACACCCCAAAAATAAGACCTGATCTTATTTTTTTTTGCCAGCAAAAAAAGCACCAGATCTTATTTTTGGGGTGTGTGTGTGTGTGTGTGTGTGTGTGTGTCTTCACTGACTCACCTTGCGGGGGATGGCACAGACAACCCTGCCCAGCAGGAGCCCACTGCCGTCCCACTTCTTTTGTGGTCGCTTTCCACTGGAGCTCTCTTATTGATCTGGAGCTCTGTTATCAGCTTCAAAAGCTTTTTCTGAAGGCCTCTGACAGAGGTTGGGAGTGATGCATGTGCCAATCCAGACCTCGTTTCTTGTCTTTCCAGAAGGCCTCTGACAGTGAAACGGAGGTCGCAGGTAATACATGCAATCAGTGGCAAGCGGCCATAGAAGAAGTGGGCCAGCAAGGCAAGGCAAGTGTCATAGTGTGTGAGGCCTGGTAAGTAGGGCAGTTCCACCCCCACATCCCCACCATAATTTAATTTTTACACAGATGCCTCACCCACCCCCTGTACCCGCAGCGAGTGAGATCTTAATTAGGGCTTATTTTTTTGGGGTAGGGCTTATATTGGGTGCATGTGTAAACATCAAGCTAGTACTTACTTTCTGGGTAAGTTGTATTTTCTGGGAAATACGGTACTAATACATTAGATGACAAATGACACCATGGAAACTATAACTGGATGTATTAAAACCACTCTGATTTTCTGGTTTCCTGTTCTAAGTTTGCAAAATTCACAATTTAAAGTGAACCAGAATCATTCTATAAGACCATTGACATGGTGCTATCAGAAGTGAGAAACCTAACAAAGAAAACTCCCTGAAATTTTGGAAGAACTTGTAGGAAAACCTCAAGAAGCACAATGAGAATGCAAAGTGCATCAAGCAGGTTGAAAGCATTGTAAAAGTGACTAGAATGGAAGATGTTCATACAACAAAAAATAATGGTGCAAAAACAAGCAAAGAAGGGCAAGAGCTGGAATACCCTTAGTTTAGATGATTCATAGATTCTGACTGAAATCAGTAATAAGCTTCCATGCAAGATTAGCAAATTAAATGAATCAGGTTCTGAAAATACCAGAAAGTGAAAAATGGCTAACAACTGGAAGAACTTTTTTGATTCAGAGGGATGTAGAAAAGGGAAATAAAATTGAAGATTACAGGCCAATCACTTGCCTGTCAACAACATATTTAGTTACATTATTGCAAACCAAATTTCTGGATATCTAGAAACAAGGATTTGCTATCTGTAGAACCTGTAAAACAGGGGTTGCCAACCTTTTGGACCTCAGGGACCACCAAACTTATAATTTTAAATCCCTCGCAAGCCAAGGAACACCTGGGAAGTGCTCCAATGCTGCAATCTCCCATGCGCTACCCACTCTCCCCATGCACATCAGTCCATCTGCTACCAGTATCATCCCTATTGCAGACACGGGTGTGCTGTGGCCCACCAAAATTTTCTCACAGACCACCGGTAGGCTGCAGCTCACCAGTTGGTGACCACTGCTACAAAAATTGAAGACCAAGTGATAATTGATAAACTGGTTTTGAAAAATTCAAGGTAAAGACAAACCAATTTATTCATGACCTAGGTTGATTATAAGAATGTGTTTGTTTCTGTTCCACATATCTGGATTCAGAATAGTTTAGACATTCTTGGAATTAGTAGAAACATCCAAAAATTCCTGAAGACTTCCATGCAGCTATGGGAAACTAAATTTATTTATTTATTTGTTTGTTTGTTTTTGTCAATCGATTATAAGATAATAGGTATAACTATAAACATAGTTATGAATACATGAAATGGATACATATAAGAAAAATAAAAAGAAACAATAGGACAGGGACGGTAGGCATATTCGTGCGCTTATGTATGCCCCCTACAGTCCTCTTAGGAAAAGGGTGAGGTCAATAGTAGACAGTCTGAGGTTAAAGTTTTTGGGGTTTGGGGAAGAAACCACAGAGTCAGGTAGAGTATTCCAGACATTGACCACTCTATTGCTGAAGTCGTATTTGCTGCAATCAAATTTGGTTTGATAGCCTATGGACAAGAACTTGATGAAGATGAACTCATATGAGTTCATGGTGACTCATTGCCCCCTCTGTTAATTGCATTTTTGATGGCACTACTAACAGTTTTGTTTTTAGAACAAAATAAACTGTGGCTATGAATTGACAAAAAAAGAATTGAAAATTTTCCATCTGCTCTGCATGGATGATTTTAAACTGTTTGGAAAAATGAAAGCTAAATTTAGCTCACTGCTAAAAATCACAGAGGAGTTTAATAGAGATATTGAGATGCAATTTGGCATTGAAAAATAAGCAACAATTGTTGTTAGGGTAGGAAAAATTGTTTAAGATGATGGATTTGAATTTGATAACCATCAGTTGATACAAGCATAGCACCAGACAAAGGATATAAGTACTTAGGAGTTTTGGAAGCCTCTGATCTGTTGCACAATCAAGTCAAAGAATCTACTTCAACTACAATTCGGAAAATTTTGAGATCAAAGCTAAGTGGATGAACAATAAAAGCAATTAACACCTGCAACACCATACTCAGCTGGAATAATTGATTGGATTCAGCTAGAACTTGGTAAGTTGGACTGAAAGTCAAGAAAACTAATGATAATGCATCATGCATTATCCAAAAAATGATGTTAATCTATTGTACTTGTCAAGATCTTAGGGTGGCAGAGGACTCTTACAGGTGACACAAACTACGGAAGAGGAAAACTATTGCTTAAATGACTATATAAAAAAGCAAAAGAGCTTCTGCTGAAGAAGGGGAACGAAGAATACCACTTGAATACAAGAATATTGTTTGAAAGATTGAAAGCAGACTATTAAAAGGAAACAATTGAGCAACGGGTTTCTAACTGAAAAAAAAAGGCTATGCACAGTCAATACTTAAAGGACATTGAAGGAAAGGTAAATACCAAACTAACATGAAGATAGTTAAATCAGGAGTGCTGAATAAAGAAAGAGAAGGCTTCATTTAGCTGCCCAAGAGCAAGCCTTGCAGACCAATTCCATGAAAGCAAAAATTCAACATGTCAATCATAACAGCAAACATCGCATATGCAATGAGAAAGTGAAACAGTGGATCACTTTATCAATGGCTGTAGCAAAAATTGAGAGATTGATTATCTATAATATCATGATCAAGTTGCGAAAATTATACATTGGAAACTTTGCTCAAAATTTGGCTTTGAATGAAGCAAAATGACTGGGAAAACCAAAATGACAAAGTTCTTGAAAATGAACAACTCAGGATCCTGTGGAACTTTTGAATACAAACAGACAGACATATGGCCTACCACATGCCTTACAACACTATTGTGGAACAGAAAAAAGTCTGGTTCATTGATACTGCAATAACAGGTGATACAGGAATTGAAGAGAAACAGCTAGAAAAAATAACAAAATATCATGATTTGAAAACTGAAGTTGAGCAACTATGGAGAAAGAAATCAATGGTTGTACCAATAGTAATAGGAGCCTTGAAGCAATACCCAAAGGCTTGCCTAGATACATGGGAATTTTTAACTTATTAGATCTGAATATCCTGAATTTGCAAGCTGCCTATATACTCAGAGGCTATCTTAATAGCTCTTAGGTCCTTTGTTAGGACTTGTATTATTAAGTTTTTACCAGTCCAGATTGTCAATCAAATTAAGCATTAAATCAATGATGACAAAAAGAAAATAATTCAAAACTATTATGAAAAACTATATGATCAAGAGACAATTCCAGAAGAAAAAATAAAACAATCTTAGAAAAAATAAATCTATCTACAGTACCAGAAACAGTTAAAGCAGCATTAGAAGAAAGAATAACAATGATGGAATTAACAGAAGCAATCAAAAAGCAAAAAAATGGCAAAACCCCAGGCCCAGATGGGCTACCAGCAGAGCTATATAAAACATTGCAGGACTCCTTAAGCAACCCAATGTTGGAAATTTTTAATGAACTACTGATAGAGGTGAAAGTACTAAATTCTTGGATGGAAGCATACATCACTCTCATACTGAAAGAAGACTCAGACCTAAAACAGATAAAAAACTATAGACAGATATCTTTATTGAATGTGGACTATAAAATATTTGCTTTGATAATTGCAGAAAGACTAAAGAGATTCCTAAACCAATTTATAGATCTAGATCTAAATGAAATTTTAACTAAGAGACAAATTAAAGATAATATGAGAATAATTTTGAATACTTTGAAATAATATGAAACACATCCTGAGAAACAAATGGCATTGATCTTTCTAGATGCACTGAAGATGTTCGAGAATTTGAACTGACAATTTATCTAGCATAGTTGAAAGACATGGATTTTGGGGAGAGATTTATTAAGATGATTAAGGCAATATATTATAAACAAACTGCAAAGGTGATGGTAAATGGAAAAAGGTTAACATTAAGAAAGGAATAAGAGAGGGATGCTCCATGTCACCATTATTATTTGTATTGACACTAGAAGTATTAAATAGAAATATTAGACAAGATACGGAGATAAAAGGTATGGAAATAAAAAAAGGAAAAGTTTAAGTTACAAGTATTTGTAGATGACTTAGTTTTTATCCTAGAAGATCCACAAGATCTTCCTAAGTTAATAAAAAAATAATAGGAGAGTATGGTGAAGTGACAGGATTGAAAATAACTCCCCCCCCCAAAAAAAATTAAAAAACATTACAGAGAAGCAGAAAAGGGAGTTAATGAAGAGACCAGATATCCAGATTATTAAGAAAGTTAAATATTTAGGGATTCAATTAACAACAAGGCGTGTAACAATTAAGGAAGATTATTAGTATAAATTGAAACAAATTAAGATAGATCTGAAAAAAGGAAACATTTGCAACTATCGTTAATAGGAAGAATAGCAGCAATTAAAATAAATATATTGCCCAGATTATTGTACCTATTTCAAACAATCCCGATAAAGTTGGAAAAATATTTTGAAGACCTTAACAGAGTAATAGTAAAATATATTTGGCAAGAGAAAAAAGCAAGAATTAAGTTTAAAATGCTACAAGACACAAGAATTAGAGGAGGTTTTGGATACCAAATTGGGAATTATACTACCAAGCCGTGGTGTTAACATGGATGAAAGAATGGATTGTATTAAGGAACACAAGATTATTGACTCTGGAGAGGCATGACTTGCAATTAGGTTGGCATGCCTTCTTATGGTATGGGAAAAATAAGATATATGGTTACTTTCAAAGACATTATATAAGAAAAGCTTTCCTGTTAATATGGGAGAAAATTAGAGCGCAGCACTATTTGAAGATACTAGTTTGGTTTTCGACAATGGAAGTATTTATTCATCCAAATATTATTAATATGGGAAATATTGTTAGATACAAAGATATCTTGAATAATAAGAGTGAGCTCAAAACCAAACAAGACTTAAATGAGGAAGAGATCAATATGGTTTGGTATTAATTTGTGCAAATACAGTCTAGATATGAAAAAGACATTAAGTTGGATGTTTTTTTTATAAAGAATTGATAGAATTGGACAAAATACTAATAGGAGCAGAAGAAAAATTGATAAAAAACTGTATAGTTATTTATTAAGTATTAAATTGGAAGAAGAACAAGTGAAGGAGACAATGATAGCATGGGCAAAAAAAAATGGTTATACAATAGAACTAGATAAATGGCAGAGACTGTGGAATAGAAACTATAAGATAACAATGTCAATTGCATATAAAAATAATTTATATAAGATGTTCTATAGATGGCATTTTGTGCCAGCAAGGTTGTCAAGGATGTTTAACAATAAATCAGCTAAATGTTGGAAATGCCACCAAATACCTGGATTATATTATCATATGTGGTGAACATGAGCAGAAGCTGAAAAATATTGGACAAAAATACATACATGGTTGGAAAAGATGATACAGCAACATATTGATTTAAAACCTGAAATATTTTTGTTCAGGATCCTACCTGAAAATTATAGTAAAAAGAATGTATGTTTCATTATTCATGTATTAACTGCAGCTAGGATTGTATTTGTACACAAGTGGAAAAGTGAAGAGATTCTGACTGATGAGAATGTGATTGGGAAAATATTAGAATGTGCACAAATGAATAGGTTAACACTTGCAATTAAAGAGGAGGAACAAACAATACTATTTGATATGGGAATCTTTTTATTGATGGCTTGAGAATAAATACGGGAATTAGAAATTAAAACAGGATAATAGAATCAAATCAGTTAAGATAGGGATTGTTATAATAATTAGACATATGTATATCAGTATTAAGAATAGAGAATCAATACCAACACAATGAACATATGTAAACTGTATTTGTTATTGCACTAGTTACTTGTACCCAGATGAGACACTATTTAAATGGCAATGGATTGTTTGTTTTAAAATAAAATTTAAAAAATATTTTAAAAAATGATCATTGAATCAATAACAAAACAGTAACAACAGCAACAACAAGAACAAGAACTCCCTCCACTGATTTCTATGTGTGCTAGATTTGGAATAAAAGGAAAAGCAAGCAGTTTTGAAGGTACCTTCTGGGCCTCATTGTGATATAGTATCTCCCTCCTTTATTTCAAAAGTTGTTTCTTCTATTTTGTCTTCTCATATATTTATTTGTTTCCACTTATATTAATTTGTGAAATGCTAATATGAGGTGGGTCAGAAGGGGGATCCAAATGAGGTTAGAGAAGGCCAGACCTTTCTTAAAGCAGTTGCCAGATTGACAGATAATTCTTCTCTTGGGTAATTATATGTTGAAGGGAAATAGCAGCAAAGCCAGAGAAAACAGTCACCTTCCTGGAGAAATTAAACAGGAGCAGAGGAAGCACTGAGTAATCATGGCCTGGTTCACAACTATTGTCTCAATATTCATCTCACAATTCAGTTGAAAAAGGAACCTGCACAAATTAAACTGCATTCTGAGAGATCATTTGGGATAGAAAATAGAAATAATCCAGAATGAGGATAACAGGATGAAAGTAGAAAGATACTGTCTGCATGTTAACTGAGATACAGAATGCTGGTATAATAGGTGCCAGTGGAATAGACAACATCTTTTGGATCTTAAGTTTTGTGAAGTTTCTGCCAATTTATCACAACCCTTCTCTTTTTAAATTCTCCCTATTGATGCTTGGGTGTATAGCAGTGGTGGGATTCTACCAGTTCACATCTATTCGCTAGAACCGGTTGTTAAGCAGTTCAGAGAATCAGTTGTTAGAAGAAATTACTGGCCTAATCCTGTAAGGAAGGCAGGAAAGAAACATTTTGGTGTTGCTTACAGAAACTACCTCTCCGTTAACCCTTATTACATTCTTGGCAGGACTAGACTTCCTGACTCAGGAACTCCTCTCGAGTTTTTTTCCCCTCCTTTGCTGGTACTTTGATTGTGTGGAGTGACCATTCAAAGTTACAATGGCACTGAAAAAAATGAATTATGACCATTTTTCATACTTAATACGACTGTTGCAGCAACCCCAGTCATGAGAGGCCAGGCGAGGAGATGCGTGCCTCGATGTGACTGATATTGAGTTGGCCACACCCAGCCAATAACATGACCAACAAGCCATGCCCACCATCTAAGCCACGCCCACAGAACCAGTTGTTAAAAATTTGAATGCCACCCCTGGTGTATAGGCCTTTTCAATTCTACAGAGGATCTAAACTGTGCCACAATCTAGTCATTCACAAATGCCAGTTCTTTGAATGAAAGCTGTTCATGCATTCACAGTAATGGAGCAATAGACCTTCTCACTTTTGTTCCTACTGCTACAACTCTTTGCCCCACTGATAACTAACTCCTGATCATAGAATATAGATACTATTTCTGTAATACATAGGGATGTGTTTGGTTCCATCATTCCACTTTGATTTTCTAGACCTGGTATAGCCCCTCGACTCCAGGAAATGATGCAGAATATAAAGAAGGGATCATGTGCAGTTTTCACTTGGATAGCAAACGGTTTTCTTCATGTTATCTTACATATTAATCTGTGGGAATTAGTGTCTCATCTTGCAAGTTCCAAATGTGCTGTAGACAATCAACGTCAGTTTACAATTCAACTTGGAATTTAGATTGTAAGTCATTGCAGTTGTTAAACAAGACACCTATGTGTCTTGAGACTTCCTTGTTGAACACTTGCAATTCTGGCTCTCCCTAGAAAGCTGTCATCGTTAAGCGACCTGATGGATTGTTAAAGGGATGGAACTGTCTGCCATTCTTTCTGGTGTGGGGAGTGGGGTATATATAAGTTCTATCTGAGCTTCTTTTCTCCTTCTTTCACCTAACACTGCAGTTTTGTTCCCTTCTATAGGCAGAAGGGACTTCACCCCAAAATCCAAGCAGAATATTGGTATAGCATTTGCAGCTTTGGGCTTTGGACAATGGTGGGATTCAAATAATTTAACAACTGGTTCTCTGCCCTAATGACCAGTTGGGTAGGTGTGGCTAGGTGGTCATGTGACATCACTCACATTGAGGGGAGCTTTGTCTCACCCAACCTCTCATGACAGTGGGGATGCTGCAATGGTCATAAGTGTGAAAAATGGTCATGTCACTTTTTTCAGTGGCATTGTAACTTTGAATGGTCATTAAATGAATTGGTGTAAGTAAAGGATTATCTGTACAAAAATAGAAAAAGCTTCTTTGCTTGCAAAAAGCTACCTTAAATACCAATCATTAGATTAGAAATGGGGAATACACACTGAAGATCAATGATAGCCACAGCCATCACGGAAAGCTAAACCATTCTGTCTGGATACCTCCCTTTTCATCAGCAATACCTGCAAGTTGGAATTATAAATCAAGCAGGTACCAGAGCACCTTGAGGAATCAAAATAGCTAAAATGATAACTATTAGCAGTCAACTCTTGCTCATAAAATGAAACCCTTTAGCAGAGAGATTATTTAAGCTGTCCAGAAAGTGGGTGGGCATTTTTGGACTACAAATAGCCAAGCTAAAGAGACAAATTAACAAAGTATGTAGGGGACCCAAGTTCAAGTCTCTGCCCTCCCAAGCTTGTCAGGATCACAATAAAATTAGTATATGCCACAATCTAAATAAACTTCAAGCCTGGTGCCATTTAATAAGCCTTATTATGATGAGAGAAAACTAAAACTGATTGAAGGATCCACACCCCTACCTCTTTTTTAAAAAAATCTTACTATCAATCAGTGTTCAAAGCATGTGCCTTGGCCACTCAGAAGCAATGAAAGAGATTCCTGTCCCAAAGGTGCTTTTTCAAGAAGCAGCTGGACTTTCTGGAAACCAAGAAAGTCCAGTTGCCTCTTGTAGAAAATTAGCACTTCTCCCCAGAAGAATGAAATATTTTGAGAAACATTAAAAAGGCAGAAAATTCTATTTTCTCTATATGAGAAATAGAAAAACATGTTCTTAAAAGGTAGGAAACAGACTCAGTCTTTCTTAATAGCCCCAAAGAAACTGAGGCGATCTTTTAAAAATGCAGATTTGGTAATCCATTCAAGACAGGATTAAAACTCCAAGGAAGCCAGCATCTAGGATTAATTACATTTGTTAAACAAGATTAAAAACCCCAACTCATTGCCAGCTTTTGTGAGACAAACTAATTAAAATCAAATAACAATATATACAAAACAAGCTTCTAAATTACAAAATGCTGTGGAACAAACTATATAAAAATCCATGTACTCATCAAACCAATTGGTCAGCTACTCAGGACCTCAAACCCATGTTGTCCTATTCACCAATAAACCATCTTTTCAATGAGCCTCCATGTTTCCAGTGTCTTTCTCCCCACTTGGAACTGAACCAGGTGGATATTTCTTCCAACACTCTTGAAAAAAGGAACAATCATGACCTTGACGACTGAAGAATCCCCTGAGACAAGAGATTCCTGTGGTCAATCCTGTGATAAAGCATCCCAGTCATACCCAAGAGAAGCAATCCTTAGATCAATTTGCACCACTTAAAGATACTAGCTGTCTCACTCACCTCACAAGATATCCTAAGGAAATCATCCAGATTTAAAGAAAGATTACATGCCCCCAGAAAGGCAGTAAAAAAATCAGAGTCCCAAGCTTGTATCCTACCTTTTGGAAGTACACCCCAAAAGTACACTCCAAGCAATATAATTTTTTTTAAAAAGCCAGCAAACAACAACAAAAACAACAAAAATCTCCAAAGAAGCAGCTCCAGCTAGTATGGCGTACTGCCAATAACCATTAACTGTTACAATGTAACAAAGCTTAACTGGACAGGCAGTTCCTGAAAACACTTAAGCGGGCAATAAAGATAAGGATTAGATTACAACCAACACAGAAGCATACCAGAACGTTTCCTTCCTGCCTTTCTGACAGAATTAGCCCTGAAGTGGAAAAAACAAAAGGTTGTTGGAAGGAGATTTCACCGAACTGCTCAGAAAGTTAACAAACAGTTCTTTCTATTAACTGGTCCGTACTGGTTGAATCCTACCAGAAACAAGAGATAATTTCCCAAAATTCTCTTTTTTCTGTGGATAGCTGTAAATATTATCTATGTTGCTTTGCTTCTTATGCTGTAAGAACTCTAAGAGCACTGATGCTAAACATTACTAATCATTTCACTTTTTTGAATTCCTGTAATTGGAAATGGTGAAAAGCATTTAGTCATTCTATTATGTTTTCCTACTCTAACTGGCAGTTGAATAAAGAGTATATTAAGATCTTATCTGTATTTCTGCTATCCATGCTATCGATTTAACTTTTTATCTCCTATAGGAACTAGGAATTCTTTGTATGCCTGCAAGCGCACAATCTGTAATAGATGGGTATTAATTGTCTGTATATTTCTATATAAAATAGTCTATATTTACCTAAAGGCAAATAACATGAAAAATCCTTAACAGAAATGATTATCGTATATTGCCTAAAGGCAAATATTTACCTAATTCCAAATATTTGTCAAAATCAGGTCTCTCATTTAATGAAGTTGTAATATTACTGAAAATACATTTTTGCCTAAAAACAAGGTTTAAATATCATGAACAATCCCAGTAATCTGATAAGAGCATTGTTATTTGCCTCACTATTTTATGGGTGTTCTTTAAGTACTGCTGGGTTAGAGATTTCTTACATGTCAGGATAAGAGATTTCCTTGCAGGTTATTATTATTAAAGCCCAATACAAGGTTGGTCTCTGTGGAGATTTATAAGTGTATCACAAATAGGTATTTAAGCCACACCTTTTCTTGTTGGATTCTTACAAAGTTTAGTCTGACCTAATATTGACAGCTAGTTGCAGCAAGTGAAATACCCAAATAATGATGATTCTTCTAGGTTATTTTATAGGATAAACATATTAAATCTGTATAGTACCTGAAATATTCCAACAATTCCTGAAAAAAACTTTCTGAAATTAACAAACGATGTCATCATGTCAAAAAAGAAATCTGACATTGAAAAAGTGTTCTCCATGTCATTCATTTATGCTAGTAGTATGTGCCCCTCCAAGACAGGATTAATGCAATTCATAAAAGATCTGCCTATTCAAGATACAATTATGAAGCAAATACATTATAATTTTAGAAGGGAAGTGTCATCTGGGACTTATAAAGCATATCTTGGAACTCTTTGTAAGAAGGTATTGGCAAGATATCTGTGGCCAATCTGTATGATTGAGTTCAATTCAGATATTCAATAATGTGTAAAGGAGTGCGGCTCCTTCTAGGCTATCCAATATAAGCCTCTAAGAACATTTAGCTCCCATTGGGAACTCTCTAAGAAGCTTTGATAAAGAATTCATATACATTTCAGGGGACCATTACACAAGAATCATTTCCTCATTGTGGTAGATTCTTATTTAAATGGTTTGAAATCATTTTAATAGCTGAATAAAACTCCCTGGCTACAATAACTATATTACTTAAATTATTTGCAATTTAAGGGGTATCCAATGTTGTGATGAAGTAAATGTACAATAATAATTGTACATTTACTTCAACTGAATTTATAGAAAATGTGAAAAGGGACATTATATAAGCTGTCACTACAGCACATTAGAGATTCCAATTTAATGCCCAAACTGATAGTGAATGGAAAATGCTTTTTGTCTTTTATGAAGAAGAAAAAAAAAATGAGGCTATGCAGATCTGTACTGATTTGCTTCAAGCAAAACTTTTCTCCTTCTCTCAGATCTAAGACTAAGAATATTTACTAATCATTAGCTAGAGAAAAGGATTTCATCAAAGACAAATAGAAATGAAGGAATCTAGGAAATTTCTTACTATTGACTCTAAAAACGATACGTTTCAGCAACAATATTTAGGAATTATCTGCATTAGCATTATATTAAAAGGCATTATAAGGCAGATAGTGCTTCAGTTGTTATAGAATGAATGAAGAAAAATTTGCAGACGTTTTAAAGGAATTGGAAGAACAGGTTCTCTATGTAAAACACTGTAAACATGAGTTTTTCAATGAAGCAACAATAGACTCTAGAGTCTAGATGTATTGAAGGCAGTAAAGATAGATGCTGAATTGCAGTCACAGAATATCACCATAATTGTTTGCCTCATTTGGTAAGTATGCTGGACTCCCCAAGCTAAATGCTATAAAAGGGATGAGAATAGAATATACAACATGTGACAGTTTTTCAAAGGGCAGAGGCTTGTCATATCAGAATATAATTATTATATTGCATGTTCTGAAATTCATTGACATATTATGTTTCTGAAATCTGCACAGTGGCTCTGGTTTAGCAAGGATGGGTCCTGCAAATTCATGGTTGCTCTTCCTGATGGTAGATGACCTCACCAGGATGACTAAGCTCAGCAACACTTTGCATAGTGCTCAGTACTCCTTATCCCTGAGACCTTTCTCAATGTTAAGAGATTAAGAGCAGAAAATCTCCTTACCATACTTTCACCTAGAAAAATGTATTGAAAAGGGAGAAAGGATGCATACTTCTGGGTTTATAAAATAAGGCAATGACAACTTTGATGTATTAAAATACACAACCGAACTATAAAGCTAAGCACTAAAAAGTGTGATTTAAAACAGGGGAACCATAGTTGGGACCTTATCCCTGCTCACAATTTTACCATTCTAGTAATAGCAACCCATACCTGGCTCCTTCTCTCTCTGTGAGCCCTAAGTATAGAAACAGAACCCAGTGGGGAAATGTGCACAAGCACTTCAGGAACAAAAATATTGGGAAGAAGAAGTTTCTGTTACTACTCTTCCCTTTTCCTTCTCCCCCTGCTCCAATAACTTTTGGCATCATGAATCATGCTCTGAAAAAAATGATGCCTTGCTGTCAGGTTTCACCAGCCCCTCTATCTTTTCAAACAAAAAGAAGTTATAGAAACAACCAGAAATGGGAATGTTGAGGCCAACAACTATCTCAAACTTACAAATACAGCACCAGTCTCTGTTGATTATTATTGTTGTTGTTATTGTTGATAGAGATAACCAAACTGGCTTTCGTATCACTTCCCAAGTGTTTAGCACTGTGTGATGTATCAGCAGATTATGTGACAGATCCCAGTAAGGTGGCCTTCTGCAGCTGACCAGTGGTGATCTTATCAGCGCCAATTGTTTTTAAGTGCTTGCTTAGGTCTTTAGACATAGCACCCAGTGTGCTGATTACCACTGGAGCCACCTGCACTGGTTTATGCCAGAGTCTCTGCAGTTCGATTCTCAAGTCCTGATATCTGGTGATTTTTTCAAGTTGTTTCTCGTCGATTCTGCTGTCACCAGGTATGGCAATGTCAACAATCCACATTTTTTCTTCTCCACAATCATGATATCCGGGGTATTGTGTTCCAAAACTTTGTCAGTCTGTATTCGGAAGTCCCACAGTAGTTTTGCATGCTCATTTTCGACCACTTTTTCAGGCTTATGATCCCACCAGTTCTTTGCTACAGGCAGATGGTAGTTGTGACACAAGTTCCAGTGGACCATCTGAGTGACTGTGTTGTAACATTGTTTGTAGTCAGTCTGAGCGATTGTCTTGCAACAGCTCAGTATGTGATCAATGGTTTCATCCGCTTCTTTGCAGAATCTGCATTTGGGGTCATCAGCAGATTTTTCTATTCTGGCTTTGATTACATTCATTCTGATGACTTGTTCTTGGGCTGCAAGAATCAGGCCTTCTGTTTCTTTCTTCAGTGCTCCATTGGTCAGCCATAACCAGGTCTTTTCCTTATCTACTTTTCCTTGGATCTTTTCAAGGAACTGTCCATACAGTGTTTTGTTACACCAGCTGTCATCCCGAGTTTGCATCGCTGTTTTTCTATATTGACTCTTGGTTTGCTGCACTTTGAGCAGCTTCCTCTTGTTGACCTCCATCAAAGCTGGTTCAACACTGTCTTTCACATAATCTACCAGAGCATGCTTCTCTTCTTCGACTGTCTGCTTCACTTGCAAAACTCCTCTGCCACCTGCTTTTCTGGGCAAATATATCCTGTCAACATCACTACGCGGGTGCAGCGCATAGTATATGGTCATCAGTTTTCTTGTTTTCCTATCCAAACTGTTCAGTTCTGCCTGTGTCCAATTTATGATTCCAGTATATCTGATGATGGGTGTGGCCCAGGTATTTATAGCCTTGATGTTGTTACCGCCATTCAGTTTGCTTTTTAGAAGTTTTCTGACCCTTTGTGTGAATTCTTTGCTGACCACATTTTTCATTTGCCCATGCTTGATATTATCCAGCTGCAATATGCCAGGTATTTGTAGACTTTGGGTTGGTGGCACTTGATGGTTTGTCCTTTGGGCATTTCAATTCCATCACTTTCTACGATCTTCCCTTTCTTCAGTGCCACTGTGGCGCATTTGTCCAGGCCAAACTCCATGCTGATGTCAGTGCTGAAAATTCGAACTGTATTGGTCAGTGACTGGATTTCAATTTCTGATTTTCCACAGGGGGTTTAATGGTTCCAATGAAGCTGAGAGCTGTGCTGGCAGTAGTGCAAACTACCAGCAGGTCCAACCATGTCAGAGTGGTCTAGGCCGAGGATCAGAACTGAGTGCACGCAACAACCCATGCAATGAATCATGGTGAAACACAACCGAATGAAGCCTATACTGGCTCAGTCGTCGTCCAGGTTAACAAGGACCGCATCAGGTGCTGGGGAATTTGGGCATCCGTCGACAAGTGGGCTACAGGCCGTGGGTCCCATAGCTGAGCAACCAGGGCATGGGCCTGCAGGGCTACTGAAAGCTGAACAACCTCAGAATTGGCAGAAATGCACCATGTCAGAGAATTATTATTATTATTATTATTGTTGTTGTTGTTGTTGTTATTATTATTATTATTATTATTATTATTATTATTATTATTATTATTATTATTATTATTATTATTATATAGCAACACCACCCCCTCTACGATTATCATAGTCAGACTGGAAAACATGATAGTTGCTTACTGTAATAATGAAGTCTGGAAAGGATACATTCAACCATGCCTCGCAGACAAAAATAACGTTGAATAGGGCTGCATTTAGAAGCAGGAGAAATTCAGGCATTTTGTTTGAGAGGCTTCTTGCAATGCTGCTGCCCTACAAAGAGACCTTGACCTTGACAATTACGTGACCAGTAATTGGCAACTCCAAATTTCAAATAATTTATTTATTTATTTATTTATTGGATTTTTATACCGCCCCTCTCCCAAAAGCAGGACTGGGGGCAGTGTACAGCCAGATAAAACAGAACAAGCTATAGGAATTATAAAGTTAAAAACAATATAAAATAATTATATTTGTGGCCGAAAGATAAAATTGTAACAAAATCATATAAAACAGATAAAAATTAAAAAACCAATTAAAAACCCCCACAATTGTTATTGGGCCAGGCCAGCCTGTTGGAAAAAGTGGGTCTTTACTGCGCGCCGGAAGGTCTGAATGTCGATGATGGTCCGTATCTCCGGGGTAAGTCATTCCAAAGGGAGGGAGCCCCCGCAGAGAAGGCCCGCACCCTCGGGGCCTCCAGCCGGCATTGTCCAGCCGACAGAACCACAAGGAGGCCGACCCTGTGGGAACGCACTGGGCAGCGGGAGGCTGTCCCATAAGTACCCAGGTCCCAAGCCATGGAGATGATCACTACCACCTTGCACCGCACCCAGAAGGCCACTGGAAGCTAATGCAGCTCACGCAGGAGCGGTGTAACATGGGAGCTCCGAGAAGCTCCCAAGATCACCCACGTGGCCGCATTCTGGACCAACTGCAGCCTCCGGATGCTCTTCAAGGGGAGCCCCATGTAGAGAACATTGTAGTAATCCAGGCGGGAGATGACGAGGGCGGAAGTGACTGTGTGAAGTGCGCCCAGATCCAGAAAGGGCCGCAACTGGTAGATCCGATGGATCTGACAAAAAGCCCCCCTGGCGACGGCCATGATGTGATCTTCTAACAATAGCCGTACATCCAGGAGGACACCCAGATTGCGAGCGCTTTCCATGGGGGCAAAATTCCCCCCCCCCCACAGCCAGTGACAGAGTAAGCTGGCTGTACCTGGGCGCAGGAAACCACAGCCACTCAGTTTTGGTCGGATTGAGACGGAGCCTGTTAAGACCCATCCAACTCTGCACGGCCTCCAGGCACTGGGTCATCATTTCGATGGCTTCGTTGGGGTAGCCTGGGGTAGAGATGTACAGCTGAGTATCATCAACATATTGATGGAACTCTACTCCAAACCCACGGATGATCTCACCCAGCAGCTTCACATAAATTTTGAACAGCAGGGGCGAGAGCATAGACCCCTGAGACACCCCACAAAATAAGGGCCTCGGGGTTGACCTCTGCCCCCCTGTTAACACAAATTGCGAGCGGTCGGAGAGGAAGCAGGAGAACCACTGAAATACGGTGCCTCCCACTCCCAACCCCCCCAACTGTCGCAATAAGATATTGTGGTTGACAGTATCAAAAGCCGCTGAGAGATCTAACAGGACCAAGACAGAGGAACAACCCCTGTTTCGGCCCTTCCAGAGATCATCTACCAACGCTACCAATGCCGTCTCCGTGCTGTGCCCGGGCCTGAAACCTGATTGGAGGGGGTCTAGATATACCACTTCATCCAGGTACTGAGGAAGCTGTCATGCCACCACACTCTCAACAACCTTTACCACAAAGCAAAGGTTGCAGACGGGACGATAGTTCGACAATAATGCTGGATCTAGGGACGGTTTCTTGAGGAGGGGCCGCACCACCGCCTCTTTCAAGGTGGCGGGTAAAAGCCCCTCTCTCAAGGAAGTGTTAATAATCCTTTGGAACCAGCCTCGTGTCACCTCCCGAGTGGCCAAGACCAGCTAGGAGGGACACAGGTCCAATAAACAAGTGGTGGCATTAAGCCCATCCAGTATCCTGTCCACATCCTCCAAGGTAACAGGATCGAACTCCTCCCAAACGACCTCACCGAAGTCTGCCCCCACCTCCCCGCCCAGAGATGCCCAGTCGGAGTCCAGCCCATCCTGGATCTGAGTGATTTTATCCTGCAGAAATCTGGAAAAATCCTCGGCCCGTCCCTGCAAGGGATCCTCCTGCGCCTCCACATCCAAAAGGGAGCGGGTCACCCTAAACAGGGTGGCCGGGTGATTTTCTGCAGACGCAATAAGGGCGGAAAGGTAGGATCGCCTCGCTGTCTTTATCGCCACTAAATACGCCCTAATACGGGACCGCAATAGCGTTCGGTCAGATCCGGAGCGGCTGGCCCTCCAACCACTCTCTAGGCGTCTTTTCCGGTGCTTCATCTCCCTCAGCTCCTCAGTAAACCAAGGAACCGCTCAGGATCGGCACCGGGTCAGAGGCCGCAAGAGCACGACCCAGTCAATGCTCTGTCCTACACATTGGCAACAAAAATCAGAACACCAAATACAAGTTAGGTGGAAATGATCTTGTAGACAACCCTCACTCTGTCAAGAACCAAGGAGTACTTATCTCAAATGATCTAAGTCCCAGAGCTCACTGTAACTGCATTGCCAAAAAGGCATTAGGAGTGTTAACCTTATTTTGCGAAGCTTCTTCTTAAGTAACATTGAATTGCTAATTAGGGCATACAAAACCTTTGCCAGATCAATTCTTGAATACAGCTCATCTGCCTGGAACTCATACTGTATATTGGACATTAACACAACTGAGCAGGTTCAGAGGTATTTCTCGAGAAGAGTACTTCACTCCACTACTCACAATAGATTTTGCTATGCCTCCAGGCTTGAAATTTTGGGCTTGGACAATCTGGAGCTGTGCTGCTTGCTATCCAATCTAAGCAAAGTACACAAAATGGTCTGTTACAACATCTTGCCTGTAAATGACTTCTTCAGCTTCACCCACAATAATACATGGGCAAACAATCAATACAAAGGCAAGGTAAATCGCTTCAAACTCGATTGCAGAAAATATGACTTCAGCAACAGATAGTCAATGCCTGAAATACTCTACCTGACTCCATTGTTACATCCTCAAACCTTCACAGCTTCAACCTCAAACTGTCTACTGTGGACTTCATCCCATTCTTAAGAGGTCCTTAAAGGGGGCGTGCCTACTATCCCTGTCTCACTGTTTCATTTTTATCTGTATTTATTTCCTTTGTTCATGTTTATACTATACTTGTTATCTTGTACATGTTTGATAAACAAGCAAATAAATTAGTAAAATTGTCCAGGGAGTGGACAATTGATGAAAAATGGAGAAAAAATATATTTTCCTTTATTCTATTGTAATGAATTTTTGAGATACTGTTATGAACAATGGAGTGGACTCTTAAAGGCATACACAGACACTAATAAAATTAAAAGTTAAAAAAAAATTAACTTTGGGATGTATTTAGCTTTTATAATAATTTAAGAAGAGCTCTGCTAGAACAGGTCAACATTCTATTCCATGACTTATTTCCAATAAATATCCAATATTTTCTTTGATATAAAGAATTAGATATTTATATCCAAGATAAGAAGTATAAGTGTAGTAACATATACAAACTACATAACAGATATGAGATTTTTTTCTACAGGTCTGTTGATGACCAGGGATGCAGAGGTGATATTCAGCAGGTTCTGACCAGTTCTGGAGAACCGGTAGCGGAAATTTTGAGTAGTTCGGAAAACTGGCAAATACCGCTCTGACTGGAGATTTTAAAGTATCCTTCCCCTGCCATGCCCACCAAGCCGTGTCCACAGAATTGGTAGTAAAAAAAATTGAATTCCACCACTGCAGGGATGGGATAGACATAGTCAGCTGGACAATAATCTAAGAGGTTGGTGACTTCTAGCTTCTCTTTTCTGGATCTTTTCCAAATAGATGATCTATGATTACTTTTTGGAAATGCAACAGTCCATCTGGAGATGATTCAAAGCATTCAGTAATTTGCTTGCCTAAACATCTATTTAGAGTTGGACTTGGCCTGACAAGCCCTCTGATCTACTATGTAGGTCTTTAGATGGCCTTTGGCAAGTCGTTATGTCACCACCTAACTCATAATAAAAACTTCCTCTGAAGTAATGAGAAGAAAGGGCAGACACACGTATAACTATGAGCACAGTTATGAACTTATGAAGAAGTCCTGAAAAGTATTTATTTAGTAAGTTTTATTTAATTTATTGAATTGATACTAGCTAAAAATATTTAATACATTTATTTCAATGACAAAGTATGGTGATAAAATATGTTCTGCAAAATGCTTACAAAGAGTACACCAAACATGATACACTGTTTTAGTAGAAAAATACAAAGTAGTAGAAAAATACCACATTTTATTATGTTTCCTAAGGATAAGCATACAATTATGAAGCTAACCTAAGCCAGTCTTGGCGTGTTCCCGTGTAAGATTGAGAGAATCTTGGCAATGTTTCGACAAGATCTCACTCTCCATCTTCAGGCTGGTGCTTTCGGCTTCGTGCTTGTGTGAGCAAAGCATCATCGGAGCTGCCATCTCCCTATATATACTGGTGGGGAGGTTGGCTGTGTTCTTGATTGGTTGATGGAGTTGATGTTTGCAGATTAGCTGGCTTTTTCTTAAGAACATGTGTGGCTGAGGTATTGGCTGTACGTCTATCGGTCTCCTGTGTTGTAACAACCTGAGTAATGGGCTATATGATGACCTTCTGAGTTCTATTGTTTTGATATCCTGGACACACATACTGTATATAATCTGCCATCATCAGGCTTGTGTATTGGGTTCGTCTGTGTGTCAGGCTTTCGCAGCCATTTCTGTTTTAAATTTGGTACTAGCCTCATGCTTCATTAGAATGGTTTTTTCTTCATCCTGATTGGTTGGGAGTCTTGGTCTTTGTTTATTGGTGTTGAAGTTTCTATCTTCTGCTTGATTGGTGTTTCTAATATCTTCTGTCTGTTTTGTAGTGTTTTTTTGTCTTGATTAGCTGGCAACATGGTGTTTCATGTATTGGGGCTTTTAGCGCGGCTTGGCTTTGGGTGAATGGCTGGCTATTGTTTATACATATATATATACACGCACATCTACACACACACACACACACACACACACACACACACATATATTCATTATATATATACGTGTGTGTGTGTGTGTGTGTGTGTGTGTAAGGTTTTGAGCTGATAATTTTAAATAATAAATAAGGGAGACTAGGATAGATCTATTTCGAGCTAGTTAACTCTCTTCAGCTAGCCATACCCTTACTGGGATTCGAACCAGAGAAGTACTTCATGTGAGGCAGTTGTAATTGCCACTACACCACTGGCTCTATCCTGTTCAGCTGAGGCAGGGAAATAAGTATATACTTTGTGTTACAACACCCTGTTAAGCCCCAATTAAGGGAGAAAGCATACTGCTTTCTTTTCTGTCTTTCAGCTCATCACCAGAGACCATACCGACAGAAAGCTATTTGTTTCGTTGTTTTTGTTTACATGTGTGTAAAATTTTGAGCTGATAATTTTAAATAATAAATAAGGTAGATTAGGATAGATCTATTTCGAGCTAGTTAGCTCTCTTCAGCTAGCCATATATATATATATATATTTGTTTTCGGAGGTTTTCGTGGGTATTTGTATGTGGATCTTTGGTTCCTCGGGTTTTCTCCTGCGTAGAATTGGAAATATCTAGGTGACGTTTCAATGAAGTCTCATTCATCATCTTCAGGCTTGTGTCTTTGGCCTTGTGCTTCTCAGAGTAATGTGAGCTTGCAGCTGCTTCTTCCTTTTAACTACTAGTGGGGGTGTGACTTGATTGGGTGGGGGTTTGGCTGTGTTCTGATTGGGTGGGGGTGTGTTCTCATTGGTTGGGGGTTTGGTTGTGTTTTGATTGGTTGGGGAGTTGGCTGTGTTCTGATTGGCTGGGGGTGTGTTCTGTTCTGGTGGGGGTTTGGTTGTACTCAGGTTAGTCTCAGTTGCTGGGGGATTTGAGCTGGTGAGCTGTGATCCTGTTGTTTGGCTTCGCATTCGTGGTCATGCCACATCTTCATGGCAGGTGTCAGTTCCCTTCAAGTATGGGTTGGGGGGGTTTGAAGCAGGTAGTGATGCAGCTGTGATACGGCTTCTGGTCCATGGTCGTGTTTCATCTTCTGTGTGAGTGTGAGTCTGCTTTCTGCATGGAAGTGTGGTGGTAGTTTCTTGTGTGGCCCTCGTGGGTGTGGGTCTGCTGTCCTTCTTTATGTTAAGTACTCGTTTGTTAATGAGGGCGGGTTTCCAAATGGCTGGTAGGTGGGAGGTGTCATCTCGTTTATTCATGCTGTGTGGGCGTTTTTCTATCTCTATGGCTTCTCTGATTATTCTGTTGTTGAAGTGTTCAGTTTTGGCGATAGTTCTGGTATTTTTAAAGTCAATCTTATGTCCTGTGGCTTTGAGGTGTTGGACTAGGGAAGAGGTCGGTTCTTCTTTTTTGATTGAGTTCTTATGTTCTTCAATGCGTGCACTTATTCTTCTGTTAGTTTGTCCAATGTATGTGGTGGGGCAGGAGGTGCACGGGATTTCGTATACTCCTTGCTTTTCTAACTCAATTTTGTCTTTCGGGTTTCTTAGGATGGTGGATATTTTTCCATTTGTGCAGAATGCTGTTTTAATGTTGTGTTTTTGGAGGATCTTGCTGATTTTGTCTGTAGTGCCTTTTATATATGGGAGGAGGGCTTTGCCATTTTCTTGTTAACTGTCTTGGATTTTGGTTGGGGTTTCTTTTTGGATTAGGTGAGTAATCTTCCTTCTTTGGAATCCATTAGCTGTTAGTACGTTAGTGAGAGTGTGCAGTTCGGTTTTTAGGTGTTGTTCATCGGCTAAGCAGATGTCAATCTTATGTCCTGACTTTAAAAATACCAAAACTATCACCAAAACCGAACACTTCAACAACAGAATAATCAGAGAAGCCATAGAGATAGAAAAATGCCCACACAGCATGAATAAACGAGATGATACCTCCCGCCTACCAGCCATTTGGAAACCCGCCCTCATTAACAAACGAGTACCTAACATGAAGCATGACACCAGACCCCCACCCACAAAGACCACACAAGATGCTACCACCACACTTCCATGTAGAAAACAGACTCACACCCACACAGAAGATGAAACACAACCACGGACAGAAGCCGTACCACAGCTGCATCACTACCTGCTTCAAACCCCCCCAACCCATACATGAAGGGAACTGATGAAGATGTGGCAAGACCACGAACACGAAGCCAAACAGCAGGATCAAAGCTCACCGTCTCAAATCCTCCAGCAACTAAGACTAACCTGAGCACAACTAAGCCCCCACCTGAAAAGAACACACCCCCAGCCAATCAGAACACAGCCAACCCCCCAACCAATCAGAACACAGCCAAGCCCTCACCCAATCAAGTCACCCCCACTGACAGTTAAAACGAAGAAACAGCTGCAAGCTCACATTACTCTGAGAAGCACAAAACCGAAGACACAAGCCTGAAGATGGTGAATGAGACTTCATCGAAACGTCGCCTAGATACTTCCAATTTTACGTGGGAGAAAACCCGAATTACCAAAGAACCACATACAAATACCCACGAAAACCTCAGAAAACATATATATATGTAACATATATATAAACATATATATAAACATATATATATATATATTGGGGGGTTGGCTGTATATATATATACAGCCAACCCCCCAACCAATCAGAACACAGCCAAGCCCTCACCCAATCAAGCCACCCCCACTGACAGTTAAAACGAAGAAACAGCTGCAAGCTCACATTACTCTGAGAAGCACAAGGCCGAAGACACAAGCCTGAAGATGATGAATGAGACTTCATCGAAACATCACCTAGATACTTCCAATTCTACGCGGGAGAAAACCCGAAGAACCAAAGATACACACACACACACACACACACACACACACACACAAAATGAAACCACTGAATTTTAACAGAGTCCATATGGATACTGCATGATTAGAGTAACATCTTCCTAGGTTAGAAAACATATAAAAGACAACTGCCAGTTGAGATATTACTAGCTCCCAAATCTAAAGAAGAAAATCATGGGAGTATTATATGTTCTATTGCTTTGAGAACATCCCTTTGGCAGGAAGTCCAACAGCATCTGAATCAAACTTTATTAAAAAAAAACCTTCACTATCTCCACAACATATCTTTTTTCACAATGTGACACTAGTTGTCTCATTGGGCTAATATTTAGTTATTTTCATTTGGTTACCCCCATCTCTATTGAAATGGTTTTACATAGTGTCTTGCCTAGTCCACATGCACAAACTCATGCAGGGCTTTAGACTTCATTCAGACATCACAAACCCCTTGTAGTATTCTTTGGTCCCACTCTATCAACTGCAAAGTTCCACTCAGTCCAAGACTGCTTAGCCTAGACATAACATTGCAAAATCCATAGGCAAAGACACAAGATGCTCCTCTGCACCTCCTCTGAAGTCCCTGGAAGATTGCTGTCTTGATATTAATCTCTCCCATTCTATCACCATTGACAGCGACCATGTCTTCAACTGTGCCATTGAATTTTGCACAGTGATTCTGATAGTTCTATTGGCTAGGCATTTGATTATCCAGTCATGTGACAGGGATTCAAATGACTTCTTGTAATTAATTCATGCTACATTCAAGTTGCAGTTTTCCAGAATCATCTTGTCAATTAGGAATTGATCATTTGATAATCTGATCATCAGATTACATATCAAATTATCTTCCTCATCATCTGAGCAGGTATCAGGGGAAGCCATTATTCATAACTTTCTACTGTAGGTTTTGGTAAATTTTTAATTTATTTTTGTTATTTCCAATTTATTATGGTTTATCACACAATGTGCAATCTGATATAATCCAAGAGCATCTAGTTGAGAGTAAATTTTTCCACCTGAGCAGAAACTAAACTGCCCAAACAGTACAGGAACAAATGATCAATTCCTAATTGATAAGATGATTCTGGAAAACTGCAACAGAAGGAAAACCAACTTGAATGTAGCATGGATTAGTTACAAGAAGGCATTTGAATCCCTGTCACGTGATTGAATAATCAGATGGCTAGAAATAATATGAGCCAGTAGAACTATCAGAATCTCTGTGCAAAGTTCAATAGCACAGTGGAAGACATGGTTGCTGGTCAATGGGAAAGGTTAATATCAATGATAGAATAGGAGAGGTGAATATGCCACTAGTAATTGTCATTGCACTGATTCTCTTTCAATAACACTGAACAATTCAGGCCATAGCTAACAAAGAACAAAAATATCTGCCAGCACATCCTATCTCTTTTGCATGGAGAAACTGAAGCTTCATGGAAAAACAACATCTAAAATTGCCGCTCAACTACTGTTAGAACATACAATCAAGATCAAAATTGGCTTACATCTTTGGAACAAGCTTCAATCATGCAACTTTATTCTATTGTTTTTGTACTGTTCTGTAATTCTTCATTGTTCCAATTCTTCTATATATCTTTGATCTTCCTGAAGAAAAGGAAAAGGCAAAGAAAGGGGTACCTAGTTTTGGAATAAAAACAATTAAATAGCTATGCTGGCTTCTTCTATTGCCAACTACATTCAGCATTCCTGTCAAACAGACAACAAATGGTCAAAATTGGGAGCGTCCTATCAAATTCTGTACCTGTCAACAGTGGTGTCCCCCAAGGCAGTGTTCTAGGACCAACTCTTTTCATACTCTACATAAATGACCTCTGTGATCATATTAAGAGCAACTGTGTTCTCTTCGCTGATGATTTAAACCTATTCAACACCACAGACAATACTACTACCCTCCAAAAGACCTTGACTATATATCAGAATGGTCAATCAAATGGCAACTTCAAATTTCAACAAATAAATGCTCTGTCTTACATATTGGCAAAAAAATCAGAAAATAAAATACAAGCTAAATAGTCAAGACCTTGTTGAGGATCCAAACTCTGTCAAGGACCTTGCAGTACTCATCTCTAATGATCTAAGTGCTAGAGCCCACTGTAGCTACATAGCCAAAAAGGCATTAAGAGTTGTTAATCTAATCCTACGTAGCTTCTTCTCTGGTAATATCACACGACTAACTAGAGCATACAAAACATTTGCTAGACCAATACTTGAATACAGCTCATCAGTCTGGAACCCATATCATGCATCTGATATTAACACAACTGAAAAATTCCAGAAATATTTCACAAGAAGAGTTATCCGCTCCTCTACTCACTGCAGAATACCTTATGCCACCAGACTTGAAACTATGAAAACCTAGAACTATGTCACCTCCGGTCCAATCTAAATATAGTATATAAAATCATACATTGCAATGTCCTACCTGCAAATGAATACTTCAGCTTCAATCATAACAATACAAGAGCACACAATAGATACAAACTCAAGGTTAATCACACCAAACTTGATTGCAGAAAATACGACTTCAGCAACAGAGTGGTCAATATTTGGAATACTCTACCTGATTTTGTAGTTTCTTTAATCTTAGACTGTCTACTATTGACCTCACCCCCTTCCTAACAGACCTGTAGGGGGCGTGCATAAGTGCACCAATCGTGCCTACCGTCCCTGTGCTATTGTTTCTTTTTATTTTTCTTATAAGTATCTATCTCATGTATTCAAAACTATGTTTATTCTTATACCTGTATCTTGTAAGCAATTGACAAATCAAATAAATAAATCAAATAAAACTACTTGTGGTTTGCCTCTACTGGCAAAAGTTAAGTTCTTTCCCTGGATTGACCTTTGTAATTCTTTCAATTCTTGTTTGAATATTGTTATAAATTATAATATTATAAAATCAGTGTTTGTCTGCTAGCCTTGTCTTTATCTTTATCTCCTGTATATTTGGAATGGGCAAATACCTTTCCTTCCAGTATTCCTGCAGCTGCTGGCCTTGTTTCTTCAGTTAACTGTCCTGAGTCCTATGGGTCATTTGATATCAGTTGTTCATGAACTCTAACATCTAGCATTGTTCTTGTTGAGCTGAGCAAGGACTGGTATGGGTTTCAATAAATTACTGTCACCATTTTTTATTGAAGAACATTCTTCATTCTGCTTCTTTGAAAAGACCTCTGTAGAATCATTGAACCTCTGGCATAGTTTTATTATCTTCAAAGCAAACAATCCCTGCAACTATGTCAACACTGGGGAATAATAATAATAATAATAATAATAATAATAATAATAATAATAATAATAATAATAATAATAATAATAATAATAATAATAATAATAATAATAATAATAATTCAACTTAAATGGAGTCATCTCCATTTCAAGAGACTCTAGGCAGCTTACAACAATATAAAAACAGAACAAAAATGATAACATTAAAACATCAAAAACTTTCAACGTTAAGAATTAAAACATTAATATTAACCAAGACTAGAAAGATTGTGTGACACATGAAAATTGGTATTAAATATCCAGGCCTGTTACAATAGCAAGTATATATAGTATATATTACATATAAAGAACTTATGTTAACATAGATTAAAAATATTCTAAGAAAATTACTGTAAGTATAAATCTACTTGCGTCCTAATAATTCAATCTATTTGGAGCTTGAATTCAAAGACATTTTTGTAACAGCTGTAATCAAAAGATGCTACTATAGAATTTGATTCAGGATTCTGAAATGTAAAGTTCAAGTTATTTATGATCCTCATTCCCTTATTGTCACCATCCAGGATTAGTACACTTATCCCATACAAATTTTGCTTATCGTTCTACTGATGAATTCCCCCTGGAAATAGGCGTTGGTTCTTACTTGATACGCCGGTTCTCTTCAAGCTGCAAGGAGCATCCAAATGAGTGGATTGGTTCAGTCTTCCTTCTGATAGGCTGAACTTAAACTTCAGAACGCTCCTCCTCCTCCACGGGACTCCTCCCTAGCGTTCCCCAGTTTTGGCGAAGATCGCAGTAGAAAGCAGGTGACGCTTCCGAAGAACTACTACAGCATCTTAGTCGAAAAACAGGACTCCCCCAGACGGAAGGAAAAAGAACAGACAGCAATAACAAAGTAGGGTGGGGTTGGATGCTCCTTGCAGCTCAAAGAGAACCGGCGTATCAGGTAAGAACCAACACCTATTCTCCTACGAGCTACTCGGAGCAGCCAAATGAGTGGGACATACCAAAGGTTGGCCTGTACTACGGGTGGGATGCTGTCTGGACCTGAGTCTGTCCCTGTCCTGTACAACTCCTTGTAGCACCCTCCTACCAAAAGCAGCATCTGCTGATGCAAAGACATCAATCTTATAATGCCTGATAAAAGGAGAGGGAGACGCCCATGTAGCGGCCCAACAAATGTCCGTGATGGGAGCTTGAGTGGCCCAAGCCGCTGTGGTTGCTGCACTGCGTGTGGAGTGAGCTGTGATGACCCTGGGTACTGCTAGAGCCTGGGCTTGATAAGCTTTGGTAAAAGTTGCTCGCAACCAACGACCAATGGTGGGTGAAGATGCTTTAGTACCCTGACTGTGAGGCAGAAAAACAACAAATAAGGCTTTGGTCCTTCTAAAGGAAGCCGTGCGATGGATGTAGACTTTTAAAAGCACATCGGACATCCAGCTTATGCCACTAGTGTTCCAACCCCTGGGAAGGGTGAGGACAGAAATTGGGTAACACTAACTCCTGTGCCTTGTGAAAGGCAGAATTAATCTTTGGAATAAACGTAGGATCTGGTCGGAGAACAACCCTATCTGCGTGAAAAACACAAAGGTCAGTCCTGACCGACAGGGAAGCCAACTCGGAAATGCGCCGAGCTGAAGTTATGGCCACTAAGAAAACCACCTTATATGTAAGGAATAGTAGGGATGTGGAATGTATCGGTTCGAAAGGAGGCTTGGTAAGAGCTAAAAGCACTTTATTCAGATCCCAGGTAGGATACCGATGAACTGGAGGTGGTCGTAAATTAATGGCACCTCTAAGAAAAGCGCGAATAAGTGGATGATGAGAAAGAGATGGAAAAACATCATGATCAATAACAGAAGACAAGGCGGAAACTTGTCTCCTCAGAGTATTTGGTGAAAGCCCCCTATCGAGACCATCTTGCAAAAAATCTAAGATTTGAGCAATCGAAGGAGATCGAGGTTCAATATGAAATTTGGAACACCATTCTGCAAATATGGACCAAGTGGCGTTATAAATGCGAGTAGTTGAGGGGCGCCTCGCAGCTTGGATGGTAGAAATAACTCTATTGGACAGTTTCTTGCTGATTAAACGCGACCGCTCAACCTCCAGACGGTCAATTGGAACCATTGAGGGTTCGGGTGTTGTAGAGGACCCTGGACAATCCTGTCCAGAGGGATCTCCATGGTTTGAACACCGACAGACAACAAAGGTCCACGAACCAAGGCCGTCGGGGCCAGTAGGAAGCTACCAGAATCAGTTCCACCTGTTCCTCTAGCATCTTCCCTATGATCCAAGGAATCAAAGGGAAGAGGGGGGAATGCGTACAAGAGCCCTGGGAGCCACAGGCAGCGAAGAGTATTGAAATTCTCCGCTCCCTGAGAGGGGTATCTGGACACGAACCTCGGAAGTTGGGCATTGAGAGGGGATGCGAAGAGATCGACCACCGGAAGACCAAACCTCATGACTGCCTCTTGAAAGAGCGACGGATGAAGACACCACTCCGTCTGATCTACTGTGGCCCAGCTGAGCCAATCTGCCTGGGTGTTGTAGATTCCTGAGATGTGTTCTGCCCTGATGGAGAGTAAATTGGTCTCTGCCCAATGACAGAGACGTTCCGCCTCCTTCATGAGATGTTGTGACTGGGTGCCCCCTTGTTTGTTTACGTGCGCCTTGGTGGCTGTATTGTCTGTGAGAACTAAGATATGCTGGTTGTGTACCTGCAGTAGAAAAGAACAAAGGGCCAGGTGGATAGCCCGAAGTTCCAGCCAATTGATATTGTGAGACTGTTCTCTTGCTGACCAGCGGCCCTGGGCTGTGGAGAATTGAAGATGAGCACCCCATCCCAGCAGACTGGCATTGGTGGTGATGGTGAATCTGTTGGGCTCCTTGAAGAGACAACCCTTGTTTGTTGTTGGCCTGGACCACCAGAGAAGTGAGGTGAGTACCTGTGTTGGAACCTTGACCTTGTGACAGGAATTGCTTAGACCGGAACGTTGGAATGGCAGAAGGAACCACTGAAGAGATCTGGAATGAAGACGAGCCCAAAGAATAATAGAAATACATGAGATCATCTTACCGAGAAGAGTAGAAAGATCCGCAAGGTTATGCAGATTTTGTGACCTGATCTGCTGCCCTAGTTGTTGTATACTTTTATGTCTTTCCTTGGAAAGATAAACTTTGCCTACCCGTGTATCAATGATGGCTCCTAAATGTAGCAATCTGGTAGAAGGGGTTAATTGGCTTTTATCCCGGTTAATTGAGAAGCCATGTGCCCGCAAAATGCGTAGAATTGTCTGGGTACCGTGGACAGCTTGTGTAGAGGATGATGACAAAATTAGAATGTCATCTAGGTAACAGTGCAGTCTGATCAGAAGACCGCGGATATGAGCAGCCAGAGCAGTGAGGACCTTGGTGAAAACACAGGGAGCAGAAGCTAATCCGAAGGGGAGGGCCCAATATTCAAAATGTTGGTTATTGTAGCAGAACCTTAAAAACTTACGACGTGATGGTCTGATTGGAATATGCAAGTAAGCCTCCGTCAGATCAACAGAGGTGAGAAAGTCTCCCTCCCTGATACTGGAAAGAATGGATTGTAAGGTATGTATTTTGAATCTGCGGTAGACTAAAAATTTATTGAGGCATTTCAGGTCCAAGATCGCTCTCCACCCTCCTGAACTCTTTCGGACTAAAAAGAGAAGAGAATAAAAACCGCACCCCTTTTGGTCCTCAGTAACCGGTTGAATGGCCCGTATGCTTAAAAGATGCTGGATAGCTGCCTCCATAAGGTTATGCTTGACCGAATTTTTGGAGACAGAGGATACCATGAAAAAATTGGATGGGGTGGATTGAAATTCTAGTGCTAAGCCAAACCTTACAGTGTCTCGGACCCAGGCATCAGACGCGGAAAAGTCCCAACGATCCGCATAGAACTTGAGACGGCCCCCTATAGGATGAGGTTCCATGTGGCTAGTGTGGGCGCCTGAAAGATCTGCTGCCAGAGGTTCGAAAGGACCTTTTGGGTTGCCCGCCCCTCCGGTATTTATTTATTTATTTATTAATTAAACTTTTATACCGCTCCCTCTCCCAAAAAGGGACTCGGGGCGGTGTACAGCCTACTAAAAACATAACAATAAATATACAATAAATACAATTAAAAATAGATTAAACAATTTGATCCGGCTGTGTCTATCCAAAGGATTCAATTAAAAG
The DNA here is from genome assembly GCA_023653725.1 of Bungarus multicinctus. NCBI lineage: Eukaryota > Metazoa > Chordata > Lepidosauria > Squamata > Elapidae > Bungarus > Bungarus multicinctus. The sequence continues at coordinate 71,951,809 of CM042840.1, forward strand.
TTAAAAGCTAATAAAACCCCAATTACAATTGAAATAAAACCAAAGTATCTGTCCCCGGGATCTGACCTATCTGAGGTCTGTCCCGGGTGGAAAAATTGGGACTTGTGCACTTGAGACAGAAAGGAGCTCCTCCGAAAGGACTGGGGGTACCTTGGGTCAGATTTTCGAAAAAGAGAAGATAGTATCTTTTTCTTATTCCGGGTTTCAATGAGAAGCGGATCTAAGGAGGGGCCAAAAAGTCTATCACTCAGGAGAGGAGCTGAAGCGAGTTTGGATTTGTGTTTGATGTCTGCCTGCCAATGTTTGAGCCAAAGAAGACGTCTTGTGGAGAAATGGGATGCTATAGCCCTGGTGGAGAACTTGACCGAATGAAAGGTCGCATCAGACGAGAATTCAGCCGCTGTAAGCTTAGCTATGTCCTGGTGGGCCCTAATATTAGAGCTGGGGACGTGTTCTCGAAGCTGCTTTAGCCATCTAAGTGAAGCCCAGTTAAAAAAGGAAGCCGCCATGGTTGCTCTGATGGCACAGGAATCTAAGTGATGGGCTTTATGTAGGGCTATTTCAGCCCTTTTATTCTCCTTAAGGCCTCAAGTGACTCACTGGGAATCGAAGAAGAGGCGAGCCCAACTATGGGATCATCGACTTCCAGGGTATTTAACAAATTGAGGTACTCTGGAGCCATGTTAAAGAACCTCCTATCATAAGCCGGGCATGTTGCAGGAGAACGGAACTGTTTCTGAACTAGGTCAATAAACATGTGAGGGACTGGTATCACCTCAGCTTGAACTGTGGGCTGATTAAAAAAGAGATCTTGAGGGCCTCCTCTGCAGAAGACACGGGGGAAACTGCTGTGTCAATGCCTGCCGTGTTTTTTGCTTTAAACAGGAGAGATTTAAATAGTTGTGGCTGAAACAGGCCAGTAAAAACAGGTTGATCAGGGGAGAGCCCCTCGTCTTCAGACATCCCTCCCTCTAAAAGATCCGGTTCAGATAATGAATGTTCGGAATCATGAAGGGATTCTAGATCACTTTGTTCTAAGTGTTGCATTTGAAACAGTTCCTTAGCCTCCATGTCTAGATTCCCCCCCTGTGGATCCTGCATAGGAATATCCTCAGAAGGGATTACCTGATCAGCGTGGTGTTCCGACCTGACTAGAGGTTGAAGCGACTGGGTCTCAAGGTCAACAGGGGCAGGTTGATGCTGGGTCAAGACCGCATGCTATAAGCCGGCAGCGATCCCCTGCCTGATCGCCACCTCCATCCATGTTCGCATTTGAGCAGGGATCTCCTCAGGTAAGGAAGAGTCCTGGCGAAGCCCCGCCGCAGTCGGAGTGAAGGTGGCCTCAGAAGGCCACCTAGAGGTTGGCAGGTCGGATAGCTGAGTCTGTTGTCCCACTGAACCACGGCTATGCCTGGATGAAAGAGAAACATCTGGGGGGAGGACATACAGTTGAGGAGGGGCCTGGAGTAGGTCGGGAGGGTTGATGAGACTTTTGTACTTCTCGTGTACATTTATCTATTTGCTTCTCTAAGGCCCTATGGCGCCTTCTTGCATCACGTTCAGAAGCTTTGGAAATACCCCCCACATTTTTGGATTTGGATTTTGATTTGCCTTGAGAGGTAGAAGGCTGAGAACCGCTACCCCCTGCCATAATAAGTCTGTATAAATACAATTGCTGATATCTAGGCAAATATGGTGGTTGGCATGCCCAGGGACCTGACCCAGCAAGGGAAGGGAGCCCTGATAATGGTATATTCCCCTTGTTTAATCAGTTTTGAGGAGATGCTTAACTGTTAATTGATATTGTCAATGAAACTATGGAAAAACTAATCAGCCAGACTAAGAATGCCGACCGGGCCTTGTGGAAAAGGAAGAGCCCGCAACAGTGTTACTGCACAGGCTGACTCAGGCCCTAGGTGCTCACTGTTGTGCTGCTGGGAAGGACTGTGAGTGTTAGCCAACAGATAGTATTAAAAATTGAGAAGAACAAAATCTACAGGTTTGGGACTCCTGCCTTGCAGGGAATCCCTAGAGAGCAAAATTTACTCCACACAGTCAAGAACAGAGGGCAATATTATCAGCCACATGGCCATGCGGTCTCCTGCACTAAAATGGTGGCCGGCCGAATTTGACGCTCGTGCACCACCAGCAGCAACAGTCCTGTCCCCTAATGGAGGACCTCTATTCCTTGTGAAAACGAAACGACAAGGAAGAGAATGGGAGGGAGAACGATTGCAGTCCACTCCCTCTGAAGAGAAAACGGCGTTCGGGGGAATCTTTCAAACAAATCAGCTTGCCACGCGGTTAGAGCGTGGCGCGATCAAACATCAGGGGCAGGGAGCAGCGGGAGGGGGGGCTGGAAAAACGACGTTCCCAGGAACCCCTGCTTAAAGGGGGGAGGGGGGGGGCAGCAAGCATTTCCCAAGCAAAGGAAGAATCCCGAATCTCCCTAAGGGAGAATTGAGGGATCTGTGCTCTCTATGCCCAATAAAAAGGAAAAATAATATTAACGAAGGCAAACCGAAATCCAAAATGAAAGAAGAGAAAAAAAACCAAAGGTTAAATAAAAAGGCACTGAAGGAATAAGAAAGGAGATAAATGAGAATTGGGGAAATTAAAGAATTCACCTGCTTCGACCAGAGTAATACATACACAACCTATTCAGACGAGGCTGAGCTAAAACTGGGAAACGCTAGGGAGGAGTCCCGTGGAGGAGGAGGAGCGTTCTGAAGTTTAAGCTCAGCCTATCAGAAGGAAGACTGAACCAACCCACTCATTTGGATGCTCTGAGCAGCTCATAGGAGAATTGCAGAACTTTTAAAATAGCATCACATTTATGAGTAGTAAGAAGAAGGGAATAATTAATAGAAAGCTAATAATAATCTAATTTTCTAATTGCTTATTGAAATATTCTTCAGTAAATTTCCATCATGCTAGATTAAAGAGGTACAATTGAGATAGGGAATTAATTTTACCTTTTTCAGTGCTAAACCAAAAAAGGTGAAAATCTAGAAAATTATTTGCAAAGTGGAGGGAGGTGCTTAATGCATTTATTGATTATCATTGTGAGGATGAATGGAAAAAAGATTGTTGCCACCAAAATTTTCTACTTTACCTAGGTAAACTCTGGTAATTGCATTTATCTGGAACTACACATCTGCACCTGGTTTGTCATTAAATTAATATTTAATTATCTTTTTCTCACATCAGGACTTCATAATATATCAGAAATAGTGGCTCATCTGGTACTGGAATGATAGTGAGAAATATATGTCAAATATAAGAGCTATATAAAGGAACTCAAATTTCCACAGTTAAAGTTCTTAAAATTGAACTCTGATATTAAAATTGTCAGCCTTGATAGATCTCTAACATTTTTGAAGACAGAGGAATTGTCTTAGCATTCACTAGTAGCAAAAGGTACCCTCTGATTAAAAATGAAAAAGAAAAAAGAAAAAGAAAGGAAAGAAAAGAAAAGAAAAGAAAACTTCAGGGAGATGAAATAATGAAGCCAAATGCTCAGGATGGAACCCAAATTTGTAAAACAATACTACCAATAAGTGGTAGGATTTTTTTAATCAGATAAACCTGTATTACTGAAAGCCTGTAAATAAATGAAGCTGTAAGATGTCATCTGCTAACCAATTTGTTACATCCCCTTCATCCTAGCTCTAGACATTTTATCAGGTACATATCTGTTCTTTATTGTTTCTTCATTGTCACTTATTCATAGCTTGCTGAGGGGCCCTGACGCTATTGGACTGTTTAAATTATCAAGTCTGTATTTCCCCACGCCAGAAGACCTCAAGCTGATGAATTGCAAAAGAACAATGTGGATGAAATTTGTTTCAATGGTTTGGATTAGTGATGGGATTCAAAAAATTTTTATTACTATTACCAAAGTGGTTCTATGGGTGTTGCTTGGTGGCGTGGCAGAGGAAGGATACTGTAAAATCTCCAGGCAGAGGTGGTATTTGCCGGTTCTCCAAACTGCTCAAAATTTCCACTATTGGTTCTCCACAACTGGAGATTACTCCTGGTTTGGATACTATTTGCTGGATTCTCCTTTCTTTTGAAATTGAACTGCAGTGTGCATTTGTGTGTATCTGTGTGCTTGTGTATATGTGTATGCATGCATACATACCTACATGTTTGTACATATGTGTGAAAGTAAACAAGTGTGGGAAGAAATATCCATTTGGTTCAGTTCCAAGCGAAGAGAAAGGTACTGGAGAAGATGGAGGATGAAGGCTGATTGGAAAGAGGGTTTAATAATGAAGCAGAACCACGTGGATTCTGGGCAGCTGATCACATGGAGTTGAGAATGGGATTTTTACACTTTCTCTTGGATTTTGCACTTGAATTTCCTGTTCCTGTATAATAGGACATGTATTCTATTGACTGTTGTCAGACTCCCATTGGGCATGTAGGGGTTATGTAGGGGTCATAGCTGACTCTATAGACAAAGTATAAATCCTAGGTGTTTGTCTGAGCTAAATTTAGTTGCAGTTTCTGAGGGTGATGAAATGAAGAGGTTTGTATTCTGAAAGGGTATTGGGCAATTCGTAGAGGGCTAATCCTATCATGTCATCTTAATCCCATCACCCTAGGCTAAGGGGGTGGGGGGTGCAGGGAGCTGCAGGGAGCTGCTTTGTCTTTAAAAACATATTTCTCCTTTTCTCATCTAGGGAAATATAATATTCTGCCTTTTTAATATTTCCTAGAATATTTAATTCTTCTAAGAGAGGGATGGGTGCTAACTTTCTACACTATTGTGGCTTAATGGCTTTTTTCCTGTGTTGGATCTTGGGTGAAGATATTTGCTTATGAACAGAGCTATCTATCTCTTTATCTCTTAAGTGCAATGGGCTATTATCATGATAGTGAACCTATGGCACACATGCCAGAAGTGGCACGCAGAGAGGTCATCTGGAAGAGCCCCACTGCACATGGGCGAGAGAACCCCACCAGCCAGCGGATTGTCAGGTATCTGCCATGCATGCACGGGGAGAGATGTGTGCATGGAAGACATGTGCATGCGGCAAGTGGGGGAGTGGTATCCACATGCGCAGAGGCATGCAGCATGCAGGGGGTTGTGTGCGCATGCGCAGAGGCATGGGGTGCATGTTCAGGGGATCACGCGTACATGTGAAGGGAATGGGGGCAGTCACACACGCATTGCCTCATGGGTGCAGGCATATGAGTAGGCGCATATGGAATTCAATTTGGCATGCAATATGGAAAAGATTAGCTATCACTGGGCTATTAGGAATAGGTGGGGGCTACTTTCTCCCTCTAAAAATATGTTTCTCCATTTCTCATCCAGGGAAATATAATATTCTGCCTTTTTAATATTCATCAAAAATTTCATTCTTCTGGGGTGCAGATAGCTTCCCACACAAGCAAGCCAGAGTTTTAGAAAACAACCAGCAATTCCAATCATAAATTGGAATTCAATTTACAAATAACAAATCAAATAACAAACAGCAAGTAGGTTGTGCAATTACTTTAATTAGTTAATCAAGAAGTTCTAAATTCCTGCTTATCTCTTAAATAGCTAATTTGTCTTGCCTGTAATTGTCTGTAAAAATTACACTGGTTTGTAGGATAGTTTTGCTGTTATTCTAAATTTATAATGAATCTACCAATCAAGTGGGCTGTTTTTAATTTTACAGAGCAAAATACCCTATAAGAATATATGACAATTTAATCTGACCTATCTTATCTGCCATTATAATTACTTTGATTTTAAACCCTCTGTAGCTGAAGTCTATAGCTTCATATTCATCCTCCCTCCCTCCCCCCTTCCTCCTCCCTTCCCTCTCCTACCCCACTCATCTATCATCTCAAGATTCTGGTTTAGTGATTATACCCAGATAATTGGTTTGCCAGGTTGTTTCTCAATTATCTGACATATGAACTTGAATTTAATGATAAATTATTATTCATTTATTGCGCACATCTGATGAAACCATTATAAAATAGCTTTTCCTGTTAGTTGATACTCTGCTTATAAAAATAAAAAACTATATGTAAATTATTCTATTTTTATTTTTCCGCCCACTGTCTTTGATATATCTACTATATTTTTCAGTGTTTCTTTGACAGAAAACCATCAAGTTTTCCATATAGCATATCTAATTTCAATTCCTTAACAAAAAAAGAGAATGACAGTTTAACTAAGCACCTTAATACATTTCAGAATATACAGCCACCTGTATTTAGAATGCTAGCAACTCCACTTGTAAATCTTTTAGATTATTTATTATCTTCTGCAGTAATTTTCAGTGCTTTCCCAAGCACTCCACAAATCAAACTGGGATATACAAATCAAAAAGTTATTCAATTAGCATAAAAATATCAGATGTCACCACAAAATGTCACTTAATGTCAGCCTCAAAATGAGCAAATAATTCACCTCATCAGTTTAATTAACAAAATAGGAAGCCAAGTAAAATTAATATGCTCCAAATGTGTTTTGGATCCAGTTTAGAATGAAAATATCATGGTAGAATTTTTAATAGTCAAATCATTTTCAAAAGTAAAAGAATAGTTTGTCTAGAATTATGGAACAATATAGCCAGCATTGAATCATGAACAATAAAACATAATTTTCAAATCTTAATAATCTAATAGGATGCCAGAAAAAATTGGAACTGTGTTAGGTCTCAATGGCTTCCCTGTACATATGTAAATGTCTATGGCAGTGGTAGACATAAACTTGCCACCTCTTCTCTGGTCTTTTATTATAGCCTCAAAATAATATTGGGGCAGATGGACCTATATTAAAAGATAAGAATCAACACACTTTTGAGTGCATGGTCAATCTAGGCACCCAAAAGCAATAGCAGAGTCAAGTCCTTTCACATAGAAATTCATTCTTGAATTCTTTTATAGTACATTATCAAATGGGGTAGAATACTAGAAAAATGCCTCTGGAATCTCGGTCACCAACCAGTGGTCCGCAGACCATTGGTGTTCTGCGAGAAAATGTTGTTGGTCTGCAGAAAAATTATTTGCATTTTTTATATTGCATTAAATTAAGGGTCCTCAAACTACAGCTCCTGGGTGGATATGTACAATTAATGTTTGTGTTGAAGCCAGCCCAGGTGCTAGATTGGCACCCTGCAAACTCCGTCTCTTGAGGAGCCCAGCCAAAATTTTGTGTGCCACCTGGACTCCCAGTGATGAGATGAGGTATTTCAGCTACTTAGCTTGACCATCTGTTAGTACCTCCAGCCACTTCCTCCATCATGGGAGTCCAGGCACTTCAGTGAGCAGCGTGCAAAATTCCTGCTGCCCAGAGGGAGAAGAGCACGTTGGAGCCCAACTGCTTGGCCTCAGAAGTGAGAGATCCTTCAGGCATCCCAACACATAAAGGCTGCCCAAATCCCCAGGTTGTTCACAACTCGAGTGAGTTGCACAGCTGCTCCACCCACCTGCCTGCCCATCGCACCTGGGCCTGCCAGGCACTTCTGCCCCAAACCAAGCGGAGGGGAGGGACTGGCTGGCCAAGGAAAGGCACCCTTCTAACATCTGCCACCCTGGCAAAGGGGAAGCGGAAGCAGGCAGTGGTTCATCTGCAGCATGTCCAGCTCACTAAGTCTGGCCTGCTGATACTGTCCACTGCTGGTGACTCTGACTTGATTCTGGCTGCCAATACTATATGCAAGAACCAGCCATGCTGATCCTGCTTCATGGCCATGCAGACGGAACCCACACCGACCGTTTCTCTCCACTGTAGTGCTTCCTGGATGGGATTACTGCTCCAAGCCCAAAATAACAGGGGGTGAGGGCTGCCTTGGTGCCACAAGCTGGCGTAAATGTACCACAACAAAGAAAGAATACTGTTGCTGCACAAAGGCAAATGGTGCTTCGCTCCCACATGCTAAGGCTCCGGCCATTACCTTCACTTTATCCTGTGTCACTATACTCCCTGACAGGCTGGTGCACCTGGTGCTCCTGGATGACCAATGGGCCAGACCTGTGACTAGAGCTCTGGAATATGGGACCAACTTTCCTACCATTATCAGCAAGCCACCATCATTTTGCCTGTCTTCTTTTTTCTTCACTCAGATGATGATCATATTGAGTTGCTTGCAGAATCACAGATTCACTCACAGATCTACCTTTCTGCAATCTTATGCCTGAGTCTGCACTGAAAAATAGAAGCTCCAGTTCTAAGGAAGATTCACGTCTGCTCTCAGACCATTTCTTCCCCCACGCCCCTGAATGGGCCTCAGGGAAGCCTCCTAGACAAAGCAAAGCAGTAAAACAGCAATTTAGTTAGCTAGAAAGCAAAAAATGTGATGATTTCCTGCTTTCTAGCTAATCTAAATCAGGCAGCACAGCTGATAGACAGAATTGAGGAGACAGAAATGGATAACAAATGCCACCTCTGCAAAGAAGCTGAAGAAACATTGGACCAGGAGTGGGATTCTACTTGTTCAGACTGGTTTTATAGAAGTTGTTGTTATGATTCTGCAAAGTTGAACAGCTGATCGTTGGGGGGAAAAAAAAGCAAAAATAGCAATTTACGAAAAATTAGGCAAAGGCACAACACAGGCATTTGGATAGTGCATATGCAAGATAAGTAGTGACTGGGTGGGGAGGGGCGAATGGGGAGAGGCAGGCCAGCCACTGGCACAATTTGCTGGTTCTCCGAACTTCGCAGAATCATAACAACTGGTTCTATGAAACAGTCCAAACAAGTAGAATCCCACTCCTGGGTCCAATGTTTCTTCAGTTTCTTTGCAGAGCTGGCTCTTGCTATCCATTTCTGTCTCTTCAATTCTGTCATTGTATGCATTTGGTCTTAAGGCTTGGTTTATGCAGTCAGAATTAACCTTTCTGTCTCTTTCTTCAATATTCCTGCTCCTAACTATTGCTAAGTCTTGTTATCTGCTTTGCTGTTCTTTTTTTTTTAATGTATTGACCATGTAATACATTGCCTTTTCATTTCTTTCTTTATTTATTTTTCAGGTCAGTTTGGTCTCTCCAGTTCTCAGTAAACCTTCCTATGGTAATATACTAGTTTCCGTACAACTTCTTCACTGTCCTTCAGATGATCTTCTAATGCTTTTTTTCTTTCTTCAATCATTGCATCCCTGCTAAATTAAATTTCCAAATTGCTTTATCTGTTTTTAAAAGTATAAAACCACACAATTATTATTGAAAGCTTGTTGATCTTAATTGGCTCTCAATGCTATTTCATATGCTAATATATACAGTTTTAATCATGATGTTATGATCAATTGTAAGCTACAAAAAGATGAAGAAATTTCCTAGTTTTTCATATTTATAAACCCACAGGTAAAGGAGAAATTGCACAGATTTCTCTGATGGATCTCATAATTGAAACTGTGAAGCTAGCTCAAAGAACTTTATGCTATGATTGTATCTATAATGATATTGAATACCTTGAAAAACATTTCTACAAACAAATATGCTAAATAATAAATGCATTTCTGCTCTGTTGAGTTCTACAAATTGATTATGTCTTATAAAGCTGTGAACTTATTACTACTAAAATGGCTCAGAAAGCTCAAATTGCCCAAGGAGCTGCTGATACAGTTCTACAGAGGAATTATTGAGTCTATCATCTGCACCTCTATAACTGTCTGGTTTGGCTCTGCAACCCAACAGGACAGACTTCAGAGGATAATTAGGACTGCAGAAAATACAATTACTACCAACCTGCTTTCACTCAAGGACCTGTACACTGCACAAGTCAAAAAGAGGGCTGTGAAAATATTTACAGATCCCTCACATCCTGGACATAAACTGTTTTAACTCCTACCCTCAAAACGACGCTATAGAGCATGGCACGCCAGAACAACTAGACACAAGGACATTTTTTTCCCGAAAGTCATCACTCTGCTAAACAAATAATTCCCTCAACACTGTTCAACTATTTACAAAGTTTGCACTACTACTACTATTAATCTTCTCATCACTCCTTATCACCCACCCCCTCCCACTTTGTGACTGTACGACTGTAACTTTGTCACTTGTATCCTTAAGATTTATACTGACTGTTTCATGGTATGATTTGATTGCTTATTGTACCCTATGACTATCATTAAATGTTGCACATCATGATTCTTAACTCTTGATGAATTTTCTCTTTTGCATACTGAAAGCATTTGCACCAAGACAAATTCCTTGTCCAATCACACTTGTCCAATAAAGAATTCTATTCTATTCTATTCTATTCTATTCTATTCTATTCTATTCTATTCTATTCTATTCTATTCTCAAAGGCATAAGAGATACTTGGAATTACATCTACAATGTGCTAGAAGTCACCTGATTGAGAAGTATATCACTCAACGGGAAAGGAGTAACTGAAAACCTTTCACACTGTAAAAATAAATTTTGGATGATCTATGCCAGTGATGGCTAACCTTTTGCATATGCATGCCTGCAGCCATAATGCAGTGCGCATACGACCCCTGAATGCACTGTGCAACTCTGCACATGCACACCTGACACCCATGCACATGCCCCACCCAGAGGTGGGATTCTACAGGTTCAGCCCAGTTCTATAGAACCAGTTGTTATGATTTCTGGAAGATCAGAGAACTGGTAAATTGGATCTCTGGCTGGCCCCGCCTCTCTCCGCTGTTCCGAGCAATAGCTCATGGGCTAGAAGAAATGGCTCTGCATGCCACTTTGAAAAATCTTTCAGGACCAGCTCCTTGCCAAACCTATGGTCACTAGCCATGGTCATCCCCATCTCCAAAAATGGAGACCCCAGCCTAGTTGAAAATTACAGACCAGTCTCTTTATGCTGTGTCACCTGTAAAGTCATTGGATCAATTATTAACCAATCCATTATCCTCCACTTAGAGACAAAAACCTATTGTCTAATAAACAATTTGGTTTCAGAAAAAAACTATCCTGGAATCTGCAACTCTTACTCTGCAAAAACATATGGACTACACAACTCGATCAGGGCAAAGCAATAGATGCAATCTACATACACTTCTAGCCTATAGTGGAACAGTGCCCTAATATTGTAATTTCATCTTTATATATCTGAAATCAGCAAATGCTTGAATTTCTCAAAATTATGTTTCAGAGACTTATCTTCTGTCCTCAAATTCCCTTCATTTGAAGCAAACTTCAACAGCATAATAGAGGAGAACAAAGAATATAATTGGAATTTGTATATTTTAAGCACTGAATTAATTACTGCACTATTCATAGACTTTGATCTCAAAATTTCATCATTCTTGTCTTGGTATTTAAAGAACTGAAGTTTAAATAGCCATGTTATTATGTTACTAATTAAATCTTTAAATAAAATAATTAAGAACTAACATACTTTCTCCTTAATAAACTCTAAAATTAAAAACCCCAAAGATAGTTTACCAGACTCCAGTGAGTTCTCAAAGTTTATAGATTCTCAGGTGAATATATTAAGGGAGAAGATTGAATCTGATTTGCAAATCTGAAATGACCTATTTGTGTCAAATCTATTAGACTTCAGAAATAGATTATTACAAGGGAAAAAAGTTGTCTTCTATATATGATTTATCATAGTTGATGTGTGAAGAGAGTTAAAGTGAAATTCAGAGCTATAGTCCAAAACTGTGGTTTGGCTTTTTCTTCTGTTTAAAAAGTGTCGAGATAGATAATAAGGTTGTTAAATTATTTGAATCCCACCACTGATTCCAGTGCCTCCCCCGCCCCTCACTTGAAATCAGGAGTGGGATTCAGCTGGTTCGGGTAAATCAGATGTTAATTTTACATCCAGTTCAGTGAATTGGTTGTTCCAAAGACCAGCAGGCCCCTCCACTCCACTCCCAAGAGTCTCCACGTGCCCAGTTCCAGGTAAGTGCAGGGAGGCCTCATAGGCCCAAAACAGGTGCGGGGGGGGGGGTGCAATGAAAGAAAGAAAAAGAAAGAAAGAAAAAGAAAGAAAGAAAGAAAGAAAGAAAGAAAGAAAGAAAGAAAGAAAGAAAGAAAGAAAGAAAGAAAGAAAGAAAGAAAGAAAGAAAGAGGGAGAGAGGGAGAGAAGGGAGAAAGAGGGAAGGGAAAGGAAAGGAAAGGGAATGAGATATGGATGGATGGATGGATGGATGGATAGAGGGATGGGGTGTCAGAGTATATTCAAGAACTGGAATAGAGCATCGTAACAAGGTCAGCCAATGAATAGGCATAGCAACTAAGTCAGCCAATGAGGACTGTTTGGAAACTGAAACTAGAAGTAGCCTAGGTATGGCTTGTCAAAACGAAAACATTCAGTTTTATAAATTAGAGGAAATGGATCGTGTTTTTCTGTTGCCAGCATACTTTATTTACAAAATTACTAAGAAACCAAAGAAACAGCAGTACCATTCTACTAAGCAAGCAAAAAAAAATATAATGAAAGATGAAGTAGAAGTAAAACTCCTCCCCTGCACACATGTGCAATAAAACAGAACTTCACAAGACACTCATATCTTGTTACTATGGAAACTTGATAATCAGTCCAGCTCATTTTGTAAACTATCTGTGGAAGCTCCTTGGAGAAACCCAAAACAAACGCAGTGACATGGCTCTATATTAAGCTCTGCAGCACTGAAGCTATGTTAAGCTCTGAGTCTGTCTATTGAAAATGAAACTGCTTCTCTCCTCTGCTGTGTGTCTTGCTTTCTTGCTGAACTAAAGTGAAACTGATGTCTGTTTCTGAACTCCTGAGTTGCTGTTCTGCTCTGAACCTGTAACATGTCTACTTCTGTTTGAATTTGTTCCATGTTGGAGAAATCTACAACTGGTATTGTAAAATTTACTTAATATGTTTATAAAGAAATTAAATGAAGTCTCAGTTATCTGTATTTACTTTTCTGGCACTGAATTTATGCTACAATCTCTGAACAGGAGGGAGGGAGGGAGAGAAAAAGGAGAGGAAGGAAGACCACAAACCCTGGCACTAGACACAACTTCAGAGAATGCTTTGAAATAGCCCAGCAATCCAGTGCTGGAAGAGACCTTGGAGGTCATCTATTTATTTATTTTTTATTTAGTTTAGTTTGTCAAGCATTTATGAGAAAACAAGTATGAACATAACATAAACATATAAGTATAAACAGGTATATGTATATACATAATAAATGAGTATAAATAAATGGGAGCAGTAGGACAGGGACGATAGGCACATCCCCTTATAGATGTCTTAGGAATGGAGTGAGGTCCACAGTAGATAGTTTAAAATTAAAGTTTTGGGGGGTTGAGGATGTAACGACAGAGTCAGTAGTGAGTTCCAGGCATTGACCACTCTGTTGCTGAAGTCATATTTTCTGCAATCGAGTTTGGAGTGGTTTACTTTAAGTTTGTATTTATTGTTTGCCCATGTGTTATTGTGATTAAAGCAGAAGTAGTCATTGACAGGTAGAAAGCTGTGTGATGATTGTATCAGAGACCTGGCTACGCTGAATTATACCCAATGCAGCAGTGGAGTTGACAAACCGAGTCATTTATCGCTCTGATAGAAATGGTGACTCCAGTAAGAGCAAGGGAGGTGGACTCTGTATCTATATACACAGTGACTGGTATGTTAACAACAGAGTAGTTTATATGTATTGCTCCCTAGATATGGAACTGATGACTGTCACATGTAGGCCATTTTATCTGCCTAGAGAAATCACTGTGATAATTATTTTAGCTGTTTATACTCCACCTGATGCCAATGTCAGCATAGCGCTTTCTAAGCTATATGACATTATCTCTAACTCCCCTAGAGGGCACTCTTGTCATGGCTGGGGACTTCAATCAAGCCTGTTTAAAGACAGTTCTCCCTATGTTTGTGCAGTACATGCAATTCTCCACCAGAGAGAACACTTTAGACCATATGTACTCTAACCTGAAACAGGCATATAGAGTAATCCCACTCCCCCACTGGGTACATCTGATCATCTTTCACTTCTGTCATGCCCAAAGTATGTCCCACCCAGGAAAAGAACTCAGCCAGTCATGAAAATAGTTAAAATCTGCCAGAGGGTGCTCTCAGTCAGCTGCAGGACTGTTTTGAAATCACTGAGTAAAGTGTATTTGAACATCAAGACCTGCATGAATACACTGATGCTGTACTCTCTTACATCAAAGTATGCACTGACAGTGTAACAAAGGACAAGTGCATCAGAATCTATGGGAATTGTAAACCCTGGATAACTGCCAAGGTATGAACACTTCTGAGAGCCCAGGATTCTGCCTTTAAGGCAGGGGACAAGAATATAAAGAGAGAGGCCAGGGCAAACCTTAGAAGAGGCATTAAGTTGGCAAAGCAACGATACAAATATATTGCATTATTAACAACCTGAAGCAAGCGTGGCAGGGACTCAGCATCTAACTAACTATAAGGACAACATGAAGAATATGTTCAATGCTGACACATTGTTGGTAGAAGAGTTGAACATCTTCGCCCGCTACGAGGTGAAAAAACCAGACCTCATAGCTTCTGCCTGTCAGCCTTCTGATTCTCAGCTACTCACCCTATATGAACATCAAGTGAGAGCTGCACTGAAGGCTATGAATCCCAGTAAAGCTGCAGGTCCAAATAGGGTGCTGGAGATAGTGCTAAAGACTTGTGCCAATCAATTAGCAGAGGTCCTGACAAGGATCTTTAACATCTCCCTGCAAATGGCCTGTGTTTCAACATGCTTGAAAACAGCCACTATTGTCCCAGTCCCCAAGAAAACAGCAATTAATTGTCTAAATGACTATAGACCTATCGCGCATAACATGTGTGATGAAATGCTTTGAAAGACTGATTCTCCAACACCATAGAACATGCCTCCCACCAGTTTGACAAACATCAGTTTGCCTATGGGGGAAACAGACGATGCCATAGCTACTGCCTTACATTCTGTAGCGAACCATCTGGAGAAACCCGGAAACTATGTCACGATGCTTTTCATGGACTACAGTCCACTTTCAATACTATCCTACCAAACACCCTTATCGAAAAGCTGATTGACTTGGATTTTCCCTCTTCCATCTGTGACTAGATCAAAGACTTTCTGAGGGACCGACACAAAAGTGAGGGCTGGGTCTGTCACATCTACCTCCCTGAAGCTTAGCATTGGCTCCCCACAGGGCTTTGTGCTCAGTCCCTACCTGTACTCACTGTACATATGATTCTGTATTGTCTGACCCATTCATTGTGATCATGAAGTTCGCAGACAATACTACCGTATTGGTAGTATCTCATTACAGGTGGAGACAAAACTGCATACAGGGGGGAGGTTCAAAAATTATCCTCATGGTGCCTAGAAAACAACCTGCATCTAAACATCAGCAAGAAAAAGGAGATGGTGTTAGACTTGCAGAAGAAGAGAGGGGAACTAGCCCCACTTTACATCAAGGAGGGCTGTGTGGAGAAAGTTTCCTCCTTTAAATTCCTGCGAGTCTACCTCAGTGAACATCTCACCTGGAAAATCAACACAACCCAGGTGATCAGAAAGGCGCAACAGAGACTCCATTTCCTTAGGGTCTTGTGAAAGAATAAAGTGGAACAATGACTGATGATCTCCTTTTACCGGTCTATAAAAGAAAGCATCCTCACATATTGCATTACGGTGTGGTATGCTGGCTTGACAGCCGCAGATAGAAAGATATTACACAGCACAAAACATTATGGACTGTTCCCTGATACCAATAGATGACATCGCTAGGGCTTGCTGCTTTAGAAGAGTAAGGAAAATTCTCAGGAATGACTCACACCCCAGTCAGCATTTCTTCACTCTCCTAATATCAGGTAGGAGATATAGAAGTATAGCCAGCTGCACCAACAAGCTGAAAAACAGTTTCTACTCATGGGCTGTCAGACTTCTGAACAGAAAATAACTTCATGTCAACATAGTATTACAGATTTGCAGGGCTGGTGCGTTGTGCAACAAGGTCACATGGGGTAATAAGATTGGGTCTGGGTTATGGACTTCTGTCCTCAGTATGAGTTGTGTGTGTGGGGGTGTTCACAAAGGAAGGCTCAGCCAATCTTATTGTACACATGTTGTACTTTGACAATAAAGGTAATAATAAATATCACTGCCTTAGAAGAGTGAGGAAAATTCTCAGGGATGACTCACATCTGGTCAGTACTTCTTTACTTTCCTACCATCAGGTAGGAGATATAGAAGCATGGCCAGTTGTACAAACAGGCTGAAGAACAGCTTTTATCTTGGGCTGTCAGACCCCTGAATACAACATAACATCTAAGTTACATTGTATGATACACTTGTAGCGCCGGTGCAATATGTAACATGTTCACATTGGTGCAATATAATATAATGTAATGTAATACACATATATGTATAGAAGATTGTGTGTTTGTTAGTATGATCACTGGGCTTGGGATTTTCTTTTTTTTCACTGTGTGTTATTGAGATGTATTGTGCTGGGGGATGCACTAAGGGAGGCTCAGCCAATCTCATTGTACACATATGCATTGACAATAAAGGTTTGAATTTTAGGGGTGGTATGGTTTTCGAGTTTTTAAGTTTGGTGTTTATGAAATTATAGAAGGTGGAGTTTGTGTGTAATAGTTTTTCCTCTTGATTGCAGTAGTAATTAGTGCATTCTGCCTATTTGACTGCATAGTGTTTTGTAGCGGCTTTTAAAGTTAGCTACATAGCTAGTTTAGTTTTTTCGCCAAAGAGATTTTTTTTTTGATAGGAGCTTCCTTATTGTTATGGGTGACTTGTTTTTTCTGCCTTTGGGGTTACTATTGATACATATAGTTTAATGACTCTTGACTTCAAGCAAAAAACTTTTATAATGGTCTTCAGCAGTATTAAAGCTCCAAGAAAAGAACAAGTTTAGAACTTTTCCTCATGGATATTAACAAGGTTGAGAAATCCTTGGGGAAAAAAGAAGCCTATAACTATTTGACAAACATTCTAGAGAAGAAAAAGATTTTATTCCATGAAGACAAGTCAATTGGAATTAAGATGGATTTTTGCTGGTCTTTTGTAATTGATATTTGTAATTGAAAGAAAGTCTCAATCTAAAATTTGAAAATGTATTTTTTTCCTTTATGTTTAAGTAATTTCTAATGTTTGTAAAATATTATAGAAATTGTATCTAGAGAAAGCTAAAGACAAAGATGTGTAACTTAAAGAAAAATTTAGAGTTTTAAAAAATATGTATACAAGAAGAAAAATTATATTTTTAATTTATAAATTTTTTATTTTTTAATATAATAATTCCATCTTCAATTGAACAGTGTGTCATCCGGGTATAAATATCTTTATAAAATAATAATCAAAATTTACAGCAATACTCATTAAATCAGTATTAATTCAACAATATTCAACATACTAATTATAATGTTTACTTCTCTCTCTTAACATATCTTTTAATATTTACTTCTCTCTCTTAACATATCTTCTTTATTTCGCTAATCTTTTGTTTCTCTGTTTCTAACTTTCATTTTTATTATTTAACCATTGATAAAATAATTCCCATGTCATATAATATTCAGTTCGCTCTTTTTCCTTAATTGCAAACATTATCTATTCATTTCTGCACCTTATAATATTTTCCTGGTCACATTCTCATTTGTGGGGATTCTCTTCACTTTTCTAGTTTTTCTAGTTAATATATGAATAATTAATTATGCATTTCCCTTACTCTATTTTTTGGGTAAAATCCACAACAAAATTTTTTCTGGCTTTAAATCAATATGCTACTTTATCATTTTTTCAAGCCATTTATGTATTTTTGTACAGTATTTTGTTGCTTTTGAGCATGTCCATTACATATGATAATATGATCCGGATATCTGGTGGCACTTCCAGCATTTAGCCGACTTATCTTTAAGGCACATCTTTGCCAATCTCGCTGATGTGAACATATGATAATATGATCCGGGTATCTGGTGGCACTTCCAGCATTTAGCCGACTTATCTTTATTGGCACATCTTTGCCAATCTCGCTGATGTGAAATGCCATTTATAGAACATCTTATACAAATTTTCTTTGTATGCATTTGACAAAAATCATCACAATGACGTAATCCCCAATTATAATTTCAAAAAATGGTCTTATAGACAATGATCTCTCATCCCTTGATTGGCAATCTCTATTCACTGGATGCAATACTGCTGAAGACCATTACAACATATTTTTACTTGAAGTCAAAAGAGTCATCAAACTGTATGTACCAATAACAACTCCCAAAACAAAACAAAACAAAAACAGATTACCCATAACAATAAGGAAACTTCAATCCAAAAAGAGATCACTCTGGTGGAAAAACAAATCTGGTCATATTGCCAACTTCAAAAGCCGATACAAAAATTTATGCCACCAGATAAAGACTGAATGTATCAATTATCACATTAAACAAGAGGAAAACCTTCTACGCACCAGTTCCACCCGTGCTTTCTACAATTTTGTAAACAACAAACTAGAAGACTCAAGGTCCATCCCAACCCTGAAAGGACCTAATGGTAAAGACTGCAACAACAACACCATTAAAGCCAACATCTTTAACACATTCTTTGGCTCAGTATTTATAAACAGCAATGGATCATGTCCAGTATTTCCTAGTCGAACCACAGGCAACTACAATGATCTAATACATATCGATTTTACAAAAGACAATGTTGAAAAAGCACTACGCAATTTAAAACTATCTCTATCTATTGGACTGGACGGAATATGTGCCTACTTCTTTAAAAAGCTATCCACTGCCATAGCAGAACCTCTAAGCATAATCTTTGAAAAATTTTTCAGGACCAGCTCTTTGCCTAACCTATGGTCACAAGCCACAGTCATTCCCATCTTCAAAAAGGGAGACCCCAGCCTAGTTGAAAATTACAGACCAATCACCTTATGCTGCATCACCTGCAAAGTCATGGAGTCAATTATTAACCAATCCATTATCCTCCACTTATAGACAAACAACCTACTCTCTAATAAACAATTTGGTTTCAGAAAAAAACTATCCTGTAATCTGCAACTCTTACACTACAAAAACATATGGACTATACAATTCGATCAGGGAAAAACAATAGACGCAATCTACATAGACTTCTGTAAAGCCTTTGATTCAGTGGTACTACTCCTGAAACTAAAATCTTATGGTATCTCTGGACAACTGCATAACTGGATAGAAGCATTCCTGTCAAACAGACAACAAATGGTCAAAATTGGGAGTGTCCTATCAAATTCTGTACCTGTCAATAGTGATGTCCCCCAAGGCATATTCTACATAAATGACCTCTGTGATCATATTAAGAGCAACTGTGTTTCCTTCACTGATGATGTAAATCTGTTCAATACCACAGACAATACTGCTATCCTTCAAAAAGATCTTGACTATGTATCAGAATGGTCAAACAAATGGCAACTTCAAAGCTCAAAAAATAAATGCTCTGTCTTACATATTGGCAAAAAAATCAGAAAATAAAATACAAGCTGAATAGTCAAGACCTTGTAGATGACCCAAGCTCTGTAAAGGACCTTGGAATACTCATCTCTAATGATCTAAGTGCTAGAGCCCACTGTAACTACATAGCCAAAATGGCATTAACCTAATCCTACGTAGCCTTTTCTCTGGTAATATCACACTACTAACTAGAGCATACAAAACATTTGCTAGACCAATACTCGAATACAACTCATCAGTCTGAAACCCACATTACGTATCTGATATTAACACAGTTGAGAAAGTCCAGAAATATTTCACAAGAAAAGTTTTTCACTCCTCTACTCGTTGTAGAATACCTTATGCCACCAGACTCGAAATTTTAGACCTAGAAAACCTAGAACTACGACACTTTCAGTCCGATCTAAGTATAGTATATAAAATCATACATTGTAATGTTCTACCTGTCAATGAATACTTCAGCTTCAACCATAACAACACAAGAGCACACAATAGATACAAACTCAAGGTTAACAGCACCAAACTTGATTGCAGGAAATACGATTTCAGCAACAGAGTGGTCAATGTCTGGAATACTCTACCTGACTCTGTGGTCTCTTCCCCAAACCCCAAAAACTTTAACCTTAGACTGTCTACTATTGACCTTACCCCTTTCCTAAGTGGTCTGTAGGGGGTGTGCATAAGCACACCAAAGTGCTTACTGTCCCTGTATTATTGTTTCTTTTATTTTTCTTATATGTACCCATTTCATGTATTCATAACTATGTATATACTTATACCTATTATCTTGTAAGCAATTGAATAATTTATTTAAATAAATAAATAAATAAATAAAATTGTTAATTTATAGTTCCTGTCCCACAGTTTTTACCATTTATTTAACACAATTGTAAACCTATTTTTTTTTTGCCCATACTATCATTTTCTCCTTCACTTGTTCACCTTCCAATTTAATGCCTAATAGATAGCTGTATGTTTTCTTTATCATTTTTTCTTTTGCCACTGTTACTATTTTGTCTAGTTCTATTGGTTCTTTATAAAAACCATGTAGTTTAACATGTTTCTCATATTTAGAACTAGAATGTATCTGCACTTGTGAGTACCATGTCATATCAATCCCTTGATTGCTCAGTTCTTGCTTAGTTTTGAGTTCCCCCTTTTCATTCAAAGTATCTTTGTATCTAACAATATTTTCCATGTTGATAACATTTGGGTGAACCATTGCTTCCATTGTTGAAAGCCAAACAAATAATGTGGTTTTCTGACTTTCTCCCACACTAACAATAATGCATTCCTAATATAATATCTTTGAAAGTAACCATTCTTTCTTCTGTAAAATCTTTACAAAAGAATATCTGATAGAGTTAACCTTGAAAATACTCTGAGTCACCTTCCTGCAAAGTGGTTATAAAGATATAAAGTGGGAAAACAAAAATGGCTCTTACTTCTGGCATTGACACAGAATTTTGAAAAGCGAAGCAAGGTGCAAGGGGGACACTTACTGGGCAAAGAGGATATATAACTGAAGGATTGTGGAAGTGACATTAGTGACATTAGCTCTGCTTTGTTTTTCTCTCTTTGCTTCTGAATAGCTTATATCTTACAACCTGGTTAATCGGTAGTGGATTATAAATAATATGGATTAAAGCTTAGAGCTGCCTGGCTCCTGAAGTGACTTATCAAATTCTATGGATTATAAATAAGCCTGATGAACTCATAAGACTATTGGACAGATAAAGCAGAACTTTAAAGACAAATAGAGTAGTCCCTTTTGAATTACAAATTTGCATTTCCTATCCAGGGCCCATTGCGGACAAAGAGGATATATAACTGCAAGACTGGAAGTGAGGAATAATTCCTCTTTGGACACTAGCTTTGTTTGGTCTCTTCCTCTTTACTTTGGGCTTTTGGAGATTTTATATTTTATATTTTAGTTGACTAGTAGTGGATCATAAACAATAATAATAATAAAGGCTCTGAAGAGTTCCTGAAGAGAAATACCAAAGGCTATAGACCACAAAGGCACCTGATGAACTAAAAAGAAAAAAATTCTCTTTGGACAAATAAAACGGAATGTCAACGATAAACAGAGAGATACCTTCTGAATCCTCTTGAATTGAACCACAATCTATGCTTTCCTTGTTGGAATTATTGTTACCATTACTAACATCACTATCATCATTATTACTGTTAGTATTGTTATGTGATTATTATTATTATTTGTATTACTACCACTATTAGTATTACCCCTATCTCTATTATTACCACTATTATTATTAATGCTCCTGCTAACTACATGTAAGACAATGTAGACTACAAAAGAAGTGGTTTGAAGCAAGATTAGACTGGCACATTTCAGTTTATATTGATAGCTTAAATGTGATTGAGTAGTGGAGGATTAAATACATGTAAAAAAGAGGTGGGAGTGTTGGATAAAAAAATATTGTGATAAAAGTGTTAAATATTACAAGTACTATGAATCTAACTAAGATAGGGATAGGGAGGAAACAAGCCTCCCAATTATTGTCGGCTACTTCCAACCAGAGGTCAATAGAAGATGTGATACAAAGGGAAAGGTCAAACTCATTCAAAGATCTGCAGGCCATGTTGCAATCAATGCAGGAAGCTATGACTAGGAATCATGATGAAATGAAAAAAGAGATAGGAGAAATAAGAAATGACAGGTTAGAACTCAAAGAAAAAATGCAAAAGATAGATGAAAAATGTGAATGTTTCCAACAACAGATTACCAAAAATGAACAGAAACTACAGGAAATAGAAGAGAGGATAGAGAAAGAAGAAAAAAGAGTAGATAAATAAGTGATAGATTAATCTAGGCAAATAAGGCATTAGAAACCATAGTAATCTTTCTGGATTCAGAGAAAGCAGCCACTACTTGAGATTCCAGAACATGTGAGAAGAGAAGGGAGAAGATCTACTAGACTCCATAGTAGAATTAATAGCAAAGGCATTAGGAACAGAGAAGGAAGAGATGCTGACAGAAATAGATGAGACATACAGAATTCACATGAACTATGCGAGGAGGCACAATCTTCTGAAAGATTCATGAAGAAATAGATGTGAGACAAAGTGCTTAATAGGACAAGAGATGAGCCAATAGAGTATAAGGAGAAGCAACTGGTAGTCCTTAAACAGGTTCCAAGAAGAGTCAGAGAGTTGCAAAGGCTGTATCAATTTTTAACCTCATTGTTGATCAAATATAACATCAATTTTCGATGGTTGACTCTGGAAGGAATATTGGTCTCATGGTGTGAAAAGAAATACAGAGTGGACTAATTGGACAAAGTGGCAGAATTTTATAATCAGCACTTTGGTACTGAAGGGGAACTAGAGGAGAGGGAAGCAATACAAGAAAGGGATCAAAGAATATTTGTTATGGAAGAAAAGGAACTACAGCCAAAAGATAGAGAAAAAGACCATAGAGCAATAGAACAAGACCCAAAGAACAGAGAGAAATTAGATCAACAAGGAACATAAGACCTAGATATAGATAGAAAAATGCAAGAATATTTTAAGATTATATCACTAAATAATAATGGACTGAACATTCCCATGAAAAGGAAGAATACTCTCTATAAAATACAAAGATTGAATTTAGATATTATTTATTTATTTATTTATATAAAAGAACAACATAAACCATTACTGGAATACCTTAAATTGGGAAAACTATTTGTATCATTATCGCAACAAAAGAAGAGAAGAGTGATACTATATATTAAGGAAACAATTTAGGCTAAGCAAATTTACAGTGATGAGGAAAGATCTTGATTGTGGAAATAATACTAAACCAAAAATAATACTAAACCAAACTAGTTGTAATTTATGCACCAAATGGGGGACAAGAACAATTCTACAAAAAGCTACATAATATTATAAGTGATATAGAGTGTGACAATCTTTGCATTTAATGCAATAATAGACAAAAAACTAGATTACAAAAGCAGTGGTGGGATTCTACTAGTTTGGCCCAGTTCGGGTGAACCAGTAGTAAAAAATGTTACCGTTCGGCCAAACTGGTAGTAAAAAAACAGATGCCGGGAGAGTGGGGGCTGGTGTCATGATGGTATTACATGCAATCTTGGTGATCCGAGATCGCAGCTAATATTTTTGTTGCTGGACAGTTCAAATGGATCTAAACTGTCTCGAAGAGATGGTGAATGTAAAGAGCGCATTCTGCTGAGCCCAGGGACATCGCAAAATCCCTGGTAGATCCAGGAGCAGCTCTTTTTGCCAGTGGCAAAGAGGCAGCCTTTGAAGCTGTTGAAGTTGGGAGAGCCCCGAAATGGAAGAGAATGGAAAGTGTGCCGGTTTGGTGAGAGTTTTTTTAATTATATGATCTGAGAATGCCCTAAGGAAAGAAAGAATTTGTAAAATTTAAGACAGAAGTGATTAAGCGGTGATTCTGCCAGGAAGTCAAAATTAGTATTTCTTTTTTATTGCTGGACTTTTAATATTTGATTTTTTTACTTTAAAACTGGACTGGTTTTTTTTACCTTACTTTTTCTCTTTTTCTTTTTTCCTTTTTGTCTTTATAATATTATAGGTTAGAGATTCCCTTTTAGTGTTCCTTTTTAAGTTCTTTTTTTCTTTTCTTTTTAATTAATTTTTTTTATTACTTAAAACACATTTTGCTTGAAAAAGGAGGGGGAAAGTGAAAGTAGAGGGAAATTTGTAACACTGCTATTTAGAGGCTTGGAAACGTTTTCTTTTTTCTTTACTATTGAAAACCAGACAAAGCTGAGAAAGAGGCTTTTTTTCAAGGACTTTTAGTCTGTTTGATCACATAGAGGGAAGAGCATGGAAGAGTGTTATTGCAAGTGCTCCTCTGGGTTTCTATCAGTGACTGAAGTCTGGTACTGAAATTTATAGAAAGAAGATTATAAGACCTTAGAGAAGAGAGTTATATAATTGTTTGGAAGTCAACAAAAAGCATTGGATATTTAAATAGGTGCAGTGTGTTCTTTCTTTTTTTTACATTGGGTTATTCTCTATTTCAACGAATCCCCTCCTTATTAGTTTACAATTTTTTTAACAATCATCTGACCTTTGACTCTTTGAATTTGATTTTACCTTTTTTTGTCTTTGAGTCTATTTTTTATTTTTATATTTTATTTCAAAGGGAAAATCTTATACCATCTACCTGCTTTTTGTTTTTTTGGTACTATTATTAGTATTATTATTATTTTTTTTTAAGGGAGTTTCTTTTCCTTTTCTTTCCTCTCCCATTTTTTTTAGGGTTTTTTCTTTTTGTGACTTTTTTTCTTCTTTTCCTTTCCATACTTGAGATTTTTCAATTGGATTAAGGTGTTGAAGAACCTGAAGAATTTGCCACCCACAATACCTGACAATCTCTCCTTTTTCTTTTTATGTTTTCTTCTTCTTCTTCTTCTTCTTCTTCTTCTTCTTCTTCTTCTTCTTCTTCTTCTTCTTCTTCTTCTTCTTCTTCTTCTTCTTCTTCTTCTTCTTCTTCTTCTTCTTCTTCTTCTTCTTCTTCTTCTTCTTCTTCTTCTTTTTGTTTTTTTCTCACTATTGATTGGATTAAGGTGTACAAGAACCTGAAGAAATTTTTCTTTTATTCTGCTTTTTCTTTTTCTCCACTATTTCTACTTGGAATTACAATTGGTCATTACACGAGTGGATTAAGGTCTAGAAGAACCTGAAGATTCTGAATTGTTTGAAATGAGTAGGAAACTAACAGCAACTGGTTCCTCAATTCCTACTTCTTCCTCTTCACCAACTGGAGGACAACGTTCAATACAGACGATGTTACAAACAAGAAAAAGAACAGGAGAAGATGACGCTGCAGAAGATTTTGCAAGGAATCCAAAATATACAAGCAAGAACAGAGAATATTGAAAAGAGAACAGAGAGCATTGAACAAAGAATAGGAAAAACTGATGAAAAGGTGGAGAATATTCAACAAATGATGATGAAGTATGTTGAGAAATTCCAAAAAATTGAAGAAGATAAACAAAGAGACAAGAAAATTGAAGATATTGATGGCAGATTAACCGTAGTTGAACAAGATAAAAGTGGGATGCTGGGATGGGAGACGGAAAGATCAGAATTTTATCTTAGATTCCAAAACACAGAGGAAGAAAAGGGACAAAATCTGGCAGAGATAATGATAGAAATCTTGGTTGAGGCATTGGAAATATCTAAAGAAAAGATGGTGGATGGAATAGACAAGGTTTTTCAAGTTTTTCACAAAATATGCAATGAGAAATAGCCTGCCAAGAGAAGTTCATATTAGAAGAAATCTATTAAAACGCAAATATTACAGGTGGCAAGAGAGAAACATTGAAATACAAAGATAAGGAGATTGTGGTCCTG
This sequence comes from Bungarus multicinctus, assembly GCA_023653725.1. NCBI lineage: Eukaryota > Metazoa > Chordata > Lepidosauria > Squamata > Elapidae > Bungarus > Bungarus multicinctus. The sequence goes on from CM042840.1 coordinate 71,977,544, forward strand.
AAACAAGTACCCAGAAGAGTGAGAGAGATAAGAAGAGAGTATCGATTCTTGACTAAAATACTGCTCAAAAAAGAGGTGAATTATAGATGGTTGATACCAGAAGGCTTAATGTTTACATGGCAAGAACAAAGACACAGAATTGACTCAACTGAGAAAGCAGAATTGTTTTATAAAGAATACTTCGAAGGGAAAGAGGAGGAGAAATGTCACTAATTGAATTCCAAGAGGACTGTCAAGCAGCGATTGAAAAAGAAGAAGGTGCAATAGGTGGAAAGGGGAAGCTAGAGAACAACGAGAATCAAGATCTACTAGAGCTGCAAAACCTAATTGTAAAGTATAATTATGGAAGAGAAAAAACTGATTACAATTAACATAAATGAACTTAACTCAGCCGTTAAAAGAAAGAAAACTTTCCATAAATTAGAGAAATTAAAATTTGATATAATTTTCTTACAAGAAGTACATATTAAAAAGCAACATGAACTGATGCAGCCAAAGCTAGGGAAAATATTTACTTCCATGACACAATATAAGAAAAGAGGAATGGTCTTATACATCAAAGACACCATTCCAACTAAATTGATACATACAGATGATGAGGGAAGACTTTTAATGGTGGAAATAATGGACAATAATATGAAAACACTCCGAATTCGGAGCACTCTGTGCTCCGAATGACAATCAAGAAGAATTTTGTAGAAAACTACATATGAAAATAATTGAATTGGACTATATTAATATTGTTATGATGGGAGATTTCAATGGAATAGTAGATAATAAACTGGATTATACAACACGGAAAACAATAAAGCAAAGTAGAAGGATTCTCCCTAAATCCTTTTTTAAAATGATAGATGAAATAAACCTAAAAGATGCATGGAGAGAAAGAAATGCTAAGATTAAACAATATACCTTCTATTCAAACAGATACTCATCATGGTCTAAAATAGATATGATATGGATGTCAACAGAATTGATTGCTTCAAGAAATTAATATAGAAACAAGTACCTGGACTGATCATAACCAATGACAATTAAATGGAAATGACAAAGAAGAAGATCCAGATGGATGTTAAATAACACTATATTAAAAGAAAAAGACTTTACACAGAGAATAGAGAAAGAACTGGCTCTTTTTTTCAGAGAAAATAAAAAAGAAGACACTTCAATACATAATCTATGGGATACAATGATGCATATTCTAGAGGCTTGATAATAGACTATACAAGGAAAATAAATATTATGAAAAGACAAGCCTCTAAGACATTAGAGGATGAGTATAAAAGACTTGAAAAAGAGTTACAGAAACTGCCACAGAAAAAGGATATTAAGTTAAAAATGGATACAATTAAACATAAAATGGGTATCAGGCTACGGAACTTCTTCCCATTCAAAGAATAAGAATGAACTTCTGAGAACCGAACTTATCAAAAGGAATCTTTTATTGAGATGAGACAGTCCAGTAGGAGTTCAAAGCAGCGTCTGAGGTCCCTCAGGCATACAGTGATAGATAAGGGAGTTTAGAATCCCCCCCCCATCCCAATGTTTACTTAGGGAAACAAAAGCCAATATGTTAATTCCCCTCCCAGCCCCTCTGGGAGGAGATCCGTCCCTTTTTGGAAGGTTTTTTCTCATGTAGCTTTCCCAAGACGTACCTAACTTCCTCCCCCACCCCCTTTTTAGAACGGACTGTTTTTGGAGATTTCCCAGAGCACTTCACTGTGGAGTTTTATGGACCCCTCATCTCCTGGCCGTGCCACTCCGAGGTGTTAGGTTCTGGCCATCTGGCTTCTCTCCCCCCCATTGTATCATGTATGGGTGTGCATATTCGATATAAGGTTAAATATATTAAGATTACATCAAGAAAGGATTTCTTTATCAGTTCCCCCCCCCCCTTTTCTTCTTCCTCTGAAGAAATGACAGATACACGGATCTGACATCCTGCCCTCCTTTAAAAAACAGATGGGTCTACCTGGAAAAAACAAAAATCATGCGTTACATGTGCAGTTCAGGACGGTTTATCAGGGTATTTTAGGTGGAACTTTCGTAGTAATGTGGGTGCTTTTACATGTCTTTTTGCTACCCACTCATTTTCTGAGGAAGGAAGGTGTTTCCAAGCTACTAAATATTGTGTAGATCCACGGTAAGTACGTGAATCAAGGATGTCTTTAATTTCAAAATGTTGTTCCCCATGTATCATGATGGGGGTTGGGGGTGTGGGAAGGGGGGGTCTGAGGTTTGAAGTGATCTCCGGTTTGAGCAAGCTACAGTGAAATACTGGATGAATCTGCCTAAGAGTTTTTGGAAGATGAAGCTCTACCGTCACGGGGTTGATAATTCTGGAGATGGGGAATGGCCCAATGAATTTTGGTCCTAATTTCTTAGAAGGTTGTAATGATTTTAAGAATTTTGTGGACAAATATACACGGTCTCCAATCTTGAAAGGTTTAGGTTCACAGCGTTTTTTGTCTGCTTGAGTTTTGTAAACTGCTCTAGCTTCCTGTAGAGATAATCTTACCACTGGCCACATGGTTTGTAAATTATCCATCCACTCCTTAAGGGAGGGGATTTCAGGTTCTTTGGTGGGTAGTTCCGGCATGGGGTTGAATTCTTGGCCCGTTGCTACGTGGAATGGGGTGAACCCTGTGCTACTATGGACTGAGTTATTGTATGCTACCTCTGCAAAAGGAAGAAGGTCAGTCCAATTGTCCTGCTGGTGATTAATAAAACATCTTAAATATTGTTCTAATACACAATTCACTCTCTCTGTTGCTCCATCCGTATGGGGATGGCTTGAAGACGATAATCCCTGGGTGGAGCCTAATAGGTTTAAAAACGCCCGCCAAAATTTGGATGTGAACTGAACACCCCTATCTGAGATAATTCGTTGGGGGGCTCCATGAAGGCGATAAATGTGTATTAGGAACATCTTTGCCAATGATCTGGCAGTTGGGATCTTTTGGCATGGAATAAAATGAACCTGTTTGGAAAAAAGATCAGTTACAACCCAAATGACAGTATTCCCAGCACTTTCGGGAAGTTCCACTATAAAGTCCATAGAGATCTCTTTCCAGGGAGCAGAAGGGTCTGCTACTGTTTGTAAAAGTCCAGGATATTTTCCTTGTCTTCTCTTTGCAGCAGCACAGATGAGGCAGCTCGCAACATAGTTTTCAATGTCCTTTTTGAGGGACGGCCACCAAAATTGTCTTTTGATGAGGTGCAGGGTTTTTACAAAACCAAAGTGTCCTGCTATTTTGGAGTCGTGGCAGCGTTTCATGAGTTCCATTCTCTGGCTTGCAGGGACATAAAGCTTGTTTTCTACCCAAGCCAGTCCATCTTTGAGTAAGCACGTGTTTCTGTTAGCCTGGAACCAATCATCTTTAAGTAGTGCCTCCTTAAATATTGACGTCGTTGTGTCTTCAGTCAGGGATGATTTTTTTTTCTCTTGTGCCTGGGTGATTACCTTGGCTGCTAGTTGGGTCGGTTGGATCATCGGTTTTATAACTTCAATCTTTTTGCTGTTGTATTGGGGTTTCCTGGACAGTGCATCTGCTAAGAAATTCTTTCTCCCAGGAAAATATTTGAGAGTGAAATTAAAACGTTCAAAATATCGAGCCCACCTTGCTTGTTTTTCGGAGAGTTTCCGTGGATTTCTCAGAGCTTCCAGATTTTTGTGATCAGTCCATACTTCAAAGGGGATTTGGTTTCCTTCCAGGAAATGTCTCCATGTGAGCATTGCCCACCGCACAGCATATGCCTCTTTCTCCCATACGGCCCATCTTTGCTCGGTTTCCGTCAGTTTCTTAGATGTATAAGCACATGGTTGTAATTGTCCACTTTCATTCTTTTGGAGGAGGACTGCCCCAACTGCAACATCACTGGCGTCTGCTTGGATGACAAAAGGTTGTTCGGGATCTGGGTGCTTAAGGACCGATTCTGCTGCGAACAGGCGTTTGAGTTTCTCGAATGCTGCTTGGCATTCCATTGTCCAGATGAGGGGTTGCCTAGGCTTGGGTTTCCCCCCCCCCCTTCATTTTTAGCAAGTTTGTGATAGGGAGGGTGATGTTTGCAAAAGCTGGAATGAATTGGCGATAAAAATTTGCAAACCCCAGAAAACTTTGCAATTGTTTGCGTGTGTGGGGTGGATCCCAGTCCAATACAGCTTTCACTTTCTGTGGGTCCATCTCTATTCCCTCATGGGATATTCTGTACCCCAAATAGTCAATTTTCTCTTGGTGGAACTCACATTTGGAGAGTTTTGCATATAGTTTAGCGTCTAAGAGTTTTGTGAGGACTGCACGGAGTAGCTTGATGTGTTCTTCCATTGTTTCCGTGTAGATTAAAATATCATCAAGATAAACTAAAACCCCTTTAAATAAAAATTCATGAAGAGTTTCATTGATCAATTGCATAAACACTGCAGGCGCTCCTTGCAGTCCAAAAGGGAGCACTTTAAATTGGTAGCATCCCAATGGTGTTAAAAGCTGTCTTCCACTCATCCCCTTCTTTTATTCTGATGCAGTAATATGCTTCCCGTAGGTCTCACTTTGAAAAAATTTTTCCTTTCGAGAGGTGGGCTAACATGTCCTTCATGAGGGGGAGTGGATACATATTCTCTATGCAAATTGCGTTCATTTTTTGGTAATTAACGCAAAGATGGCTGGAGCCATCTTTCTTTTCACGGAATAGCACTGGGGCAGCTATTTTTGGTCAGGCGGATTCGATGAAACCCCGTTTTAAGTTTTTATCGATAAATGCTCTGAGTTCTTTCAGTTCTCTGGGAGACATGCAGTACATTTGTGGTTTTGGGAGTTTAGCCCCTGGTAGGATTTCAATAGCGCAGTCTGTGGCTCAATGAGGTGGGAGTTCATCACAAGCTTCCTCACTAAATGCTTGGGCCAGATCCTGGTACTCATGGGGGATGTTAATGGGTTTCACAGACTGTCCGGTCATGGCTGATTCTCTGTTCTCTTCCCCATTCTTTATCCTTTCCTCTGAGCTTTTTGCAAATATTACATCTCTCTGGAATTTTATGGTTCCTGTCCTACAATTTATTTTTGGATTCCATTTCTGTAGCCATGTGGGACCCAGAACTAGTGGCTCTTCCATCCCTGGGGCTACAATGAATGTGAGCATCTCCATGTGTTTTCCTAGTCTTATTTTCAATGGTTCTGTGGTAAACCTGGCTGGCTCCCCCCCCGCTATGGTTCCATCTAATTGGCAGAAAGCGATGGGATTTTCCATTTCTTTCAGTTGGATTCCCAATTTATCTGCAAGGGAGGGTTTGATTAGGCATTGAGTGCATCCCGAGTCCAGCAACGCTGTAACTTCCTCCCCCTTCCCTTGGCTGGGGATAAACAGTCTCAGGGGTAGGGTGATTGGTTCAATTGGATTGCTTACCAGCGGGTCATCCTCTGGATCACTTTCGGACTGGCTCAGGTCCCCTCGGAGCGTTTGGGATTCTTCCTCAGGTTTGGGAGGGGGTCGGAATCCCACATCTACTCGGCCCCTCAGGCCAGTCTCCTCCCCTCGAGGGCTGGATGTTGTGGGTTTCCTCCCTGATGGGTGGTCTAGCTTTCTGGCAGGAGTCTTCGAGTGGCATTCTGCTGCGCGGTGTCCCTCCTTTCCACACTTAAAGCAACCAGGTGTTCTTGGAGTCATGGTGGATTGGGGTTTGAAAACTTCCCGTTTCCCCAGGGGTGGGGATCTTTTCCAAAACTTACCAGCACGGTGCCGGTTCCGAGTCATGTCTATCTCTGCCTCCTCTGCCATCATGTACCATTCATGCAAGAGGTTTGGGGCCCCACGGGCCAGGCAGGCAGCGTATAGATCATCATTTAGTCCATCTTTGAACCAGCAGACTAAGATATCCTCTGGCCAATCTACCCGGCCGGCCAGGTCACGAAATTCCTCGGTGTATTCTGCTACCGGGCGACGACCTTGTTTCACGACTCTGATGCGGTCCCGGGCTTTTCTATCGGCAAGCGGGTCCTCGAAACGGTGGCGTAAGGCCGTCATAAAGCGATCTAAGTTTCTTAATTCTGGGGCATTGACGTTGTGGAGCGTTACCATCCATCTGGCTGCCGCCCCTTCAAGAGCTAGGGTGACAATTCGCACCCGGGACCCTTGGGTTGGTAAATCCTGTCCATATTCTTGCATGTAGGTGAGCACTTGTGCCAGGAAAAATCCCAATTTCTGGGGGTCTCCATCGAATTTTACCCCCAAGGGCGGGACCTTCCTCTGTAATTGTATGTTTCTGGGTTGGCCAGGGTTAATTCCCTGATCCGGGGCGTTTAAGGGTCGGGTACCTGGTGTGGCTGCTGGTTCTTCAGCTTGTCCCTCTTCCCGCTCAATCTCCACTGAATCCGGGGTGGCGGCTCGGGTTCTCTCACCTTCTGGTTCCCTCGCTCTCCTGCGTTGTCGTCTTTGTGCATCCCCCATGTCGAGGTTCTCCAGGGCTTCCCTCACTAGGCGATCGATGTATCGTCTCATTCGGTCATCGGCCGGTGGCTCCTCATCCCATTCTTCCTGATTCGATAGGGCCTCTAGCTCCAATTTCCACACGGGATTGCGATTTCCTCGGGTGAGGGTTACTCCCCTGGTTCTTCCATTCCAGGTGTCTCTCTTTCCTACACCTATAGACCACCGGGGCTTGGTGGAGGATTCGCAGGCAGCCTCGCTGTCTTCGATGGGGCACATCGAGTCAGTATCTGGCTGGGTAACTGTTGACGTTTCTCCCCAGCATTCGGCTCCCCCTTGCTCCTTGCTGTATTCAGACATTTTTTTTTTCTCTTGCAGGATCCCCTCGGTAGAGTGAATAGTTTAAAAAAAAAATTCCTCTCCGGGTTGACCTCTATTGCAGACGCTGCTTTATGTCAGCCTACGGAACTTCTTCCCATTCAAACAATAAGAATGAACTTCTGAGAACCGAACTTATCAAAAGGAATCTTTTATTGAGATGAGACAGTCCAGTAGGAGTTCAAAGCAACGTCTGAGGTCCCTCAGGAATACAGTAATAGATAAGAGAGTTTAGAATCCCCCCCCATCCCAATGTTTACTTAGGGAAACAAAAGCCAATATGTTAATTCCCCTCCCAGCCCCTCTGGGAGGGGATCCGTCCCTTTTTGGAAGGTTTTTTCTCATGTAGCTTTCCCAAGACGTACCTAACTTCCTCCCCCACCCCCTTTTTAGAACGGACTGTTTTTGGAGATTTCCCAGAGCACTTCACTGTGGAGTTTTATGGACCCCTCATCTCCTGGCCGTGCCACTCCGAGATGTTAGGTTCTGGCCATCTGGCTTCTCTCCCCCCCATTGTATCATGTATGGGTGTGCATATTCGATATAAGGTTAAATATATTCAGGTTACATCAAGAAAGGATTTCTTTATCAGTTCCCCCCCCCCTTTTCTTCTTCCTCTGAAGAAATGACAGATAAACGGATCTGACAATGGGATTAATGGAAAAAGAAGAACTAGCACAGAAAATTAGAGATATGAAACAGAACTACTTTGAAATAAACCAGGTAGATGGCTAGCATATAAACTGAGAAAGGAGAGAGAATCAAGGAAAATATTGCAATTAATAAATGATCAAGGCCAAGTTTGCTA